>JAEIFT010000048.1:0-1214218 GCA_018904225.1 Lordiphosa mommai | reverse complement strand
TTTTATACACTTGAAAAGTGTATATTAATTTTGCCCAGAAGTTTGTAACGCATAGAAATATTCATTTCCGACCCCATAAACTATATATTCTTGATCAGGACGACGAGCTGAGTTCATTTCCGCTTGTCCGTCCGACCTCTGTCTGTCTGTCTGTCCGTCTGTCCGTCTGTCTGTCTGTCTGTTTCTACGCAAACTAGTCCCTCAGTTTTAAAGCTATCGAGCTGAAATTTTGCAAGAGTCTTCTTTTACTGCACGCAACTAATATGTCGGAACCGGCTGATCGGAGGACTATCTCTTATAGCTGCCAGGAACGATCGGTCGAAAAATAAGTCTCAGTGAGAAAAACTTTTTATTTTCCATCGTACTACCAATCGTAGTATATATTAGTTTTATATGCTCCACACAATTCGGGAAAAATTTATCAAAATGGATGACTATAGCATATAGCTGCCATATAAACGGTCGATCAAAAAACTACTTCTAGTGAGAAAAACTTTTTTGTTTTCCATCGTAGCGTCTCCAATCTTGGTATATATCAGATTTATATTTTTATACTCTGTACCGAAGGTACACAGAGTATATTGGGTTTGTGCAAATGTATGTAACAGCCAGAAGGAGGCATCTCCGACCCTATAAAGTATATATATTCTTGATCAGCATCAACAGTCGAGTCGATATAGCCATGTCCGTCTGTCCGTCTGTCTGTCTGTCCGTCTGTCCGTCTGTCCGTCTGTCCGTATGAACGAAGAGATCTCAGAGATGGTAAGAGATAGAGGTTTGATGTGTATGGAACATATATTTCTTATACTTGCAGGCAGATCAAGTTTAGTTTTAATTTTTGCCACGCCCCTGCCTCCCCGCAAATTAAAAAAAAACAAAATAACTCCCACAATTTTCATATTAAAGTTAATTTTTTTAAAAAGTATTATCAGAAAAAAGTTTGTAACGCATAGAAGGATGCATCTCCGACCCCATAAACTATATATATTCTTGATCAGCATGACGAGCTGAGTCTATTTAGCCATGTCCGTCCGTGTCCGTCTGTCTGTCCGTCCGTCTGTTTCTATGCTATCTCCTCCCTCAGTTTTGAAGCTATCTTGACCTGAAACTTTGCAAAGAGTCTTTTTAATACACATAGGCTGCACATTTGTCGGAATCGGCCGGATCGGATGACTATATCATATAGCTGCCATAGGAACGATCGGTCCATAAACTAGTTCTAGTGAGAAAAACTTTTTTGTTTTCTATTGAATCGTCACCAAACTTGGTATATATTAGTTTTATACCCCTTCACACAATTCTGGAAAAATTTATCAAAATCGGATGACTATAGCATATAGCTGCCATATAAACGGTCAGTAAAAAAACTAGTTCTAGTGAGAAAAACTTTTTTGTTTTCTATCGTAGCGTCACCAATCTTGGTTTATATTAGTTTTATATGCTTTTACACAATTCCAAAAAAATTTATTAAAATCGGATGACTATTGCATATAGCTACCATATAAACGGTCAGTCAAAAAACTAGTTCTAGTGAGAAAAACTTTTTTGTTTTCCATCGAAGCGTCACCAATCTTGGTATATATTAGTTTTATACCCCTTCACACAATTCTGGAAAAATTTATCAAAATCGGATGACTATAGCATATAGCTGCCATATGAACGGTCTGTCAAAAACTCGTTCTAGTGAGAAAAACTTTTTTGTGGGTCCATCAAACATCACCATTTTTGGTATATATTAGTTTTATACCCTTTACACAATTCTGGAAAAATTTGATCAAAATCGGATGACTATAGCATATAGCTGCCATCTAAACGGTCGGTCAAAAAAACTAGTTGTAGTGAGAAAAACTTTTTTTATCAATGGTAGCTTTACTTTCAAAAACTGCAAGGGTAATTTTAAACATCGGCTGAGCTATAGCCTATATTTTTTTAGATAAATCAGATGGGAGACAATTTTTAAGTAGAATACTTTATGATGTTAGTGATCTTTCTAAAGAATGCTTATAAAAACAAATCAAAGTTCATGCAATTTAAAATGGCAAAAAAAAAGAAAATGCACTTTTTGCAACTTTGCTGTCGATATACTCATAGAGCTTAATGACCATATGTTCATTATACACTTGAAAAGTGTATATTAATTTTGCCCAGAAGTTTGTAACGCATAGAAATATTCATTTCCGACCCCATAAACTATATATATTCTTGATCAGGACGACGAGCTGAGATCATTTCTGCTTGTCCGTCCGTCCGTCTGTCCGTCTGTCTGTCCGTCTGTCCGTCTGTCTGTTTCTACGCGAACTAGTCTCTCAGTTTTAAAGCTATCGAGTTGAAATTTTGCGCAGAGTCTTCTTTTTACTGCACGCAACTAATATGTCGGAACCGGCCGTATCGGATGACTATATCATATAGCTGCCATAGGAACGATCGGTCTAAGAACTAGTTCTAGTTAGAAAAACTTTTTTGTTTTCCATCGTAGCGTCACTTATCTTCGTATATGTTAGTTTTATATGCTTCCACATAATTCTGGAAAAATGTATCAAAATCGGATCACTATAGCATATAGCTGCCATAGGAACGATCTGTCGAAAAATAAGTCTTTGTGAGAAAAACTTTTTTGCTTTCCATCGTAGCGTCTCCAAATGTAGTATATATTTGTTTTATATGTTTCCACACAATTCTGATAAAATTTATCAAAATCGGATGACTATAGCATATAGCTGCCATATAAATGGACGGTCAAAAAACTACTTCTAGTGAGAAAACCTTTTTTTTTATCGTAGCGTCCCCAATCTTGGTATATATTAGTTTTATATGCTTTCACATAATTTTGAAAAAAAATTATAAAAATCGGATGACTATAGCATATAGCTGCAATAGGACCGATCGGTCGGAAAATGTGTTTTACTAAGAAAAGTTTTTTTTATGGTAACAAATTTTTATTAGCAATGATTTAAAAATTGTAAATATCTGATAACTATATCCTATATATATTTTTGCAGTTAAATCAGTTGGAGTAAAGTTTTTCAAGTGTATTAAAACTTCGGCAGTTTTTTAGCCTCGGTGGACATTTTGGCGGAAATGCCCATATATTCTTGATCAGGACGACGAGCAGAGTTCAATTCCGTCTGTCTGTCCGTCTGTCTGTCCGTCTGTCTGTCTGTTTCTACGCGAACTAGTCTCTCAGTTTTAAAGCTATCGAGCTGAAACTTTGCACAGAGTCTTCTTTTTACTGCACGCAACTAATATGTCGGAGCCGGCCGGATCGGATGACTATATCATATAGCTGCCATAGGAATGATCGGTCTAAAAACTATTTCTAATGATAAAAACTTTTTTGTTTTTCATTGTAGCGTCACCAACTTGGTATATGTTAGTTTTATATGCTTTCACATAATTCAGGAAAAATTTGTCAAAATCGGATGACTATATTATATAGCTCCCATAGAAACGGTCGGTCAAAAAACTTCTTCTAGTGAGAAAAACTTTTTTGTTTTCTATCGTAGCGTCCCCAATCTTAGTATATATTAGTTTTGTATGCTTTCACATAATTCAGAAAAAATTTGTCAAAATCGGATGACTATATTATATAGCTCCCATAGAAAAGATCGGTCAAAAAACTTCTTCTAGTGAGAAAAACTTTTTTGTTTTCTATCGGAACGTCCCCAATTTTGGTATATATATAGTTTTATATGCATTCACATAATTTTGAAAAAATTTATCAAAATCGGATGACTATAGCATATAGCTGTCATAGGACCGATCGGTCGGAAAAATGTGTTTTACTAAGAAAAGTTTTTTTTATGGTATACAATTTTTATTATTTTTCAAGTTATTAAAACTTCGGCACAGTCGAAGTTAGCTTTGCCTTCTCGTTTTTTTATTTTTTTGGTAAAAAGAGAATCATAAATTTTCAATCTTCTCTGGTGTAGAAGTTTCCAATTTATATCAGTTAATTACTTTATTTCATTAAAATCATGAATTTAATCTTGTATTTTTGATTCCAAGCTATTTAAGCTTCTTAGATCAATACTGCTTAATACAAAATTTTAATAAAATGTTTTGTGTGTTTGTTAAAACATAGTAGGTCTTGCTTTGCATTCGAAAGTTAGCCAGGTCTTGCCGCCTTGAAAACTATTCAGTTCTGTTCGGACACTTCATTCGAACAGTTCTTTTATTTATTTTTCTTATTGAATTATTTCGTGTTTTTTTATACCCTTGCAGAGGGTATATTAAAATTGTCACGATGTTTGTAACGCAGTGAAGGAAGCATTTCCGACCACATAAAGTATATATATTCTTGATCAGCATGACGAGCTGAGTTCATTTCCGTCTGTCCGTCTGTCCGTCTGTTTCTATGCTATCTCCTCCCTCAGTTTTAAAGCTATCTTGACCAAACTTTGCAAAAACTCTTTAAATACAAATACGCTGCACATTTGTCGGAATCGCCCGGATCGGATGACTATATCATATAGCTGCCATAGGAACGATCGGTCCAAAAACTAGTTTTAATGAGAAAAACTTTTTTGTTTTCCATCGTAGCATCACCAATCGTGGTACATATTAGTTTTATATGCTTCCACACAATTCTGGAAAAATTTATCAAAATCGGATGACTATTGCATATAGCTGCCATATAAACGGTTGGTCCAAAAAATAGTTCTAGTGGGAAAAACTTTTTTGTTTTCCATTGTAACGTCACCAAACGTGGTATACATAAATTTTATATGATTCCACACAATTCTGGAAAAATTTATCAAAATCGGATGACTAAAGCATATAGCTGCCATATAAACGGTCGGTTCAAAAACTAGTTTTAGTGAGAAAAACTTTTTTGTTTTCCATTGTAACGTCACCAATCGTGGTATATATTGGTTTCATATACTTCCACACAATTCTGGAAAAATTTATCGAAATCGGATGACTATAGCTTATAGCTGCCATAGGAACGATCGGTCAAAAAACTTATTCTATTGAGAAAAACTTTTTTGTTATCAATGGTAGAGCCTTTCAAAAACTGCAAGGGTATTTAAAACATCGGCGCAGCCGATGTTAGCCTTCTATTTTTTTTTGTTGGCCTGGGTCTTATAAGCCTAGCACCTCCTGTTGGGACAAATTCTTATTTAATAATTTTGACGTTTTTATTTGTGGTTAGTGCTCCTGTAAGCTTTTTATTTTCTTTTGGTTTAATGTGATTTAGTTGCAAATGAAAGTTGCTTTGTTCTTCTTCTGTGGGTGAAATTATTGTATTGGATCATTCAACCAAAATTGCGACATTATAACAACGTTTTGGTTTTATTTGTGTAACATTTCGGTTTATTTTAATGTAATTTATGGTCATGTTTAAGCATTTATTGCCCATTTTTGACTCGACAGTCTTTGTCCAACGAGATTGCATCTTGAAATTTTTTTTTATCCGAAATTTTGTAGCGGCTTTTGATAATTGATGCTACATTTATTCTACGCAGAGTTTGCTATCGAAATCGTTAATCTGCCATGGAGAAAAATGATGCTATGATGATGCAATTTATGAATTTGGCGGGGATGTCTGCAGCAACATTTGATTTTCTGCAAAGGAAGCCACGACGACGTCGAAGGAGTGTGTATGTGGCATCGGGTGTCCACTGAAATCTCTTTTCCGAGCCTACAATGTGTTCAAAGTTAATTTGAGAAGAGAATAAATCACTTGCTTACCTTTCTTTTCAGCCATAATTACAAATTTTTCCAATTTAACTTGACAACTTTTTTTTATTTATTCCCGGCAAAACTTTCACAGCTGTTTTTTGTTGTGCTAGTAGTGATAGTTGAAAACGATAGTCGAATGATAGGCAGAAATGGGCTAAAATTATCGAATATACCCCAAAAAATCGAATAAACTCTGCAATCGAAACCGGCGTCCGTACAAGACGCCACTATTTGTCACCACTAGGGCCCTATACTTTTTACATGGGTAAGACGCCAAAACGCAAGACGCCAAAACGCAAGACGCAACCCCTAGTATAAACAGGCTATGAATTTCAAACTCCATTTATTTGTTTCTTTCTATAAAACCGTTATTTACATAACGATAACAATGTATCGAATCTGTCAGTAATTTGCAACACTGTTTATGTATCCTATCGATCAAATTCGATAATTAAATTAGTCGAAATCACGAGAGCAAACGAAGCTTACGTACTTACAAGAACTTGTGTTCAAATTTAACTATTTTTTTATATCTAGGAAATAAAATTCTTCATCATCTTCTTACTTTCTATTTCTAACCCCGGCGTTCTAACTAAACTGATTGGAGGAGGGAATTCATTTCGTATGACATTTCGATTCAACAGTAGGTCTTGCTTTGCATTCGAAAGTCAGCCAGGTCGTGTAATAACGCCCGGTGGCATAACGCCCACCGGCATTATGTCACTTTTTGAGGGCTTTATAACACTAGGAGAAGTTAATTACGCCCGAAATTATAATATTCTGACAAAATTCTTCATACAAAGCTCTCACATTGAATTTTTTTAAACTTTCAATATTTATTTTTTTGGGGTGCAGATTACGAAAACCATGATTCAAATTTGCGATATTGTGTTTTTCTTGGTTAAAACCGTTAAAAGCAGGAGTTTTTGGCAGATATCTCAGAAGGTATACAAGTTATAAAAAATATTACACCATAAATAGAATAAAGTGTGGAAACGCATGTTTTAATTAGAGATTTTTTTTGTGAAAAGCTTATTGCATTTAGGTCTTTTTTCTGTTATTGTTTTTTTTTTTTGATAGTCTGTTTTAGAATAACATCCAAACCGGGTCACAACGTTTTCGTTAGTTTGAATTTTTTTGTTCGGCCGTTAGTTGTTTAAATGTTTGAAATTGTGGCCGTTTGTTAGTGAGGATTTGTTTTTTGTAGCAATTGTACGCGCTACGGGCTAGGGTCAAGATCCCGAACTGAGATGACTAGTTAGCCGGTGTCAGCCCAAAATGTAGTGCCGTAACCAGCTAATAGATTTTGAGAAACAGACGAGTAACAGTCATACGCAAATCACAGCGATTTAAAAAAATTTTACCTGCGGCGCCTTTCCAGAAATCTACAGAATAACTTATAGATGTTTTTCAGGATTTTCTTATTTTTATTTCCCCTGTTATTTGAATTTGCCTATTCTTATCTTAACCATCCGTTGCTTTTCAAAATGGTTGTGGTTGGGAGGGCGGAGGAAGGAAGAGGGGGGGTTTATAGAGAAGCGAAGAATTTTCATTGGCTTTTGATGGTTGAGAAACTAAAACTCTTTTATTATGCCACAGAGTAACTACAATTTTCAATATAGCACAAATACCGCTAACTTCTATGGGTCAAACTCTTGATATTGAACAATGGTTACTGGGTTGAAGGCACAACAGTATCGAATTTTTTTGGAACCGTGCAATAAATTTACTTGCTTAGACTAAAGCCATTTCAGGGCCATGTTGTTAAAACATTAATGATTAAATTATTAAGCCAAGCTTCGCTCAGTGGTAGCAATTCAACCAGCAATTAAACCAATGGAGCCACGCTTGTTAACGTTTGAATGAGAATTGTAAATTTTTGTAATATCGGGCGTTATGATGCTCTTAAAAGTGACATAGGTATAGGCAGAGGGTATATTAAAATTGTCACGATGTTTGTAACTCATAGAAGGAAGGTCCAAAAACTAGTTCTTTCATCATATCTTTTCATAACTTTTGAACGGAAAGAGATATTTAAAAAATTTCAAAGAGAATTAATGTAGCTTTAAAATTAATGTAGCTTAATGTAGCTCAGGATCGGCTGCTAAAGTTTATATTTGAATACACTGAAAAGATTTTATGAAATAGGCAAAACATTTTCATTTTTTTTAACGATTTATTGAAAATGGTGTTTTAAAACTAACTAAATTGAATAAAAATGTAATTTTAAATTCAAAAAAAAAATTATGTTCATAAAAATTAGTTCTAACATTGGAGTTGTTAATTTTCTTTAAAAATGTTCTCAATATAGGTATTCATATCATTAGTACTTCATAGTTCTAATATATTTGGTGAATATTCTTCGGTTAATTCATCGAGTGTTCTGATGTGTCTGAGAGATGAGACACGGGATCAGAGGAGGCCGACAACATGTTGAAAGGTTCATGTTTTCTTGATTTCGTGAAATTTTGAACGTGTTCGCATATCTATACCTTTTGTAGTCCTTGTTTATAGATTCTTTGGTTTTTTCTGACAACTCTCCCATCGATAAAAGATGTCGTTGTATTATCTGCTCACCATGATCCAATATTTTATAAACAGTAGGAGTTTGTTTTTCCGGATATTTTGTACATACCAGACTTCTTGTCTCCTTAGAAATTTTTTCCATATTTGCATGCATCAACATTTTCAGCACAGCTTAAGACATTGAGAATGATTAACCTTTTGATGACATCCAGATGAATTCCTATTATCTGAGCAGTTGCCTCATCGTTATTGAAGAATCTCCGGGATGGTTTCCATCATTTGGGTTTCAATACCCCTGCTTGGGGTAGTCGACTTTTAGCCGGAGCTCTGCCAAGAACTTTTTTTTAAAAATCCCGTTAATTGAAATCCAATCAGAACATTTTTTCCTCCTTTATTTTCGACTGGGATTGGGATTGCTTTACCTGCACGTTAATTGACATATATCACTGTAGCGGCTAGGTATGCGGGGGTATGCACCTGCAACTTTTACAATACATTAATTACACTAGTTTACAAAAATAAAAAAAAATAAAGGCCCATTAAAGCTGTTATTTTTTAATGATGTACTTTAGAATGCTGAGCTCAAAAATTAAATTCAAATATTTTTGTATGGATACGTTTTTGAGTTAGAATTTTTTTCAGTTTTTTCGGTAGGTACCCTTACATTTTATGACATATCTCGAGATAGAAACTGTAGATGTCATCAAGCAAGGTATTAATCTAAAGGGTATGCAATTTTCAATAATTTAGCTGAAGATCATTTTCCAATCGGTTTAGTAGTTAAAATGCTACAAGAATCGATTTTTTTCTCAATAACGTGCAAATTTTGTTTTCCTAAAATCTGTAAAAGGTTGAAACTGATAAAAATAAATTGTTTTTTTCTTTTGTTCTTACGAATAGCACTTCTACGAAGAAAATAAGGCATTGGTAATGAATATCTATGGATAAATAAAGGAGCTGTGAGCAATTGAGTAAAAGTACTAACAGTCAAATTTCATTGTTTTATGTATTTATTAAAAAATATTTTTATTTTTTCTTCGTTTTTGGCCTTGCTCTTAATTTTTATACCCTTGAAGAGGGTATATTAAAATTGTCACGATGTTTGTAACGCAGTGAAGGAAGCATTTCCGACCACATAAAGTATATATATTCTTGATCAGCATGACGAGCTGAGTTCATTTCCGTCTGTCCGTCTGTCCGTCCGTCTGTCCGTCTGTTTCTATGCTATCTCCTCCCTCAGTTTTAAAGCTATCTTGACCAAACTTTGCAAAAAGTCTTTTAATACAAATACGCTGCACATTTGTCGGAACCGGCCGGATCGGATGACTATATCATATAGCTGCCATAGGAACGATCGGTCCAAAAACTAGTTTTTGTAGGAAAAACTTTTTTATTTTCCATCTTAGCTGCACCAATCGTGGTATATATTAGTTCTATATGCTTCTACATAATTCTGGTAAAATTAATCAAAATCGGATGACTATAGCATATAGCTGCCATATAAACGGTCGTACCAAAACTAGTTCTAGTGCGAAAAACTTTTTTGTTTTCCATCGTAGTGTCACCAATCGTGGTATATATAAGTTTTATACGCTTCCACACAAGTCATGAAAAATTTATCAAAATCGGGTGACTATTGCATATAGCTGCCATATAAACGGTGTGCTGAAGGGGGGAGACCCTTCAACACACTTAGGCCATTGAGTTGGCCCGTTGTGATGCCGCTTGCGGACTCTTTCCGCATCCATTCCTCTATTTATGGGGCCTAAAAATTTTTTAGAACAACTTATTTATATAGTTCCATTATTGTAGGAACATATTGGGGCTAGGTCCATCCGATGCCTGTATGAATCCTGAGATTTGTCTTGGGGATATGACCGAGAGTTCGGAAATATCGGTTAGTAAGTATGAGCCTAGGAATTTCTTCCTTCGACGACTTAGAGCAGGGCACGAGCAGAAAAAGTGGAGGTGATTCCACTTCTTCCTCGTCCCTACAGCTTCTGCAGAAGTCGTTGTAGGGGGCACCAAGTCTGGCGGCATGTGTTCCGACCAGCCAGTGTCCTGTGATTGACCTGACAACTGCTGCGCAGTTTGCTCTGCCGAGCTTGCATAGGTCCAGAGAGCGTTTTCGCTGCGATCTGGCCAAGTCAGTCGCGTGTCCGCAGGTACTGACTGACCGCCATTTTTGAGTAGCTTTCTGGTCGAAAAGTTCCTTAATGATGAGCCTACACGTAGCCATGGGCATACCTACATTTTCCTTATCAGGAAGGAGGTCGGTGGTAGTCCCTTGTCTCGCGAGTTCGTCTGCTTTGCAATTGCCCTCTATATCCCTGTGACCTGGGACCCAGATAAGGCTTATATAGGACTGTTCTGCCATCTCCTGGAGAGATCTGCGACAGTCGCTAACTGATACCGAGTTGGTGGATATTGAGCCAAGTGCTTTAATGGCGGCTTGGCTGTCAGAGTAGATGCTATTGTACTCAGCGTGAGCTGAGTACGTGCACAATTAAGGCTTCCTGATCGCAAGGATTTCGGCCTGAAAGACACGGGTCCGGTAGTCTGAAAGATGACTGATGCGGTACCGGTAACACCGACCCACTCTATTATCGGTTTCGAGCCATCAGTATATTTGTATTGAGTTCTCGGTCCTGGGGACCGTTCTCTTCTAGAAGGGATGAAGATGTGGAAGGGGGTAGAGAGGTGTTCTGTTGGGTACAGTAGTCAGTGACTGTGAAGGAGGAGTTTCCCGAAGGATGCTGAGTGACCGTAGTTGGCTGTGCCCCATGTTTCGATTCTCCAAGCGAAGAGCAGAGAGGGTAGCTACCAATCCCATCTGCTCAATAGGGGGATATGTTCGGATAGCATCGAGCGTCACTAGGGTGGTGCGGTGCACAGTGATGCAAATTTCAGCCATCGCTGAACCTTGGAGAACTGGCGGGTGTCTTTTCCAGGACCGGCCACCATACTGTTACCGAAGTAGGACCGGTACGATTGCCGTAGTCCATCGAACATGTTTGGGGTCATTCCCATTTAAGTCCGATAGTTTTCCACACGCGTAGGGCGACGGTTGCTTTCTGACCCTTACAGAGTTCAGGTTCCAGTCAAGCTTCCATCTAATGGAGGCCATATTTGCCTGTTATGTTTAAGAGTTTCCCACTGCTTTGGGGACAACAAGGGGATTTTGTACTTAGTGAGAAAGCTGTTTGGGGGTTAACCTCAGTCACTTGGAGGGTTTGGGACGGTCCGACGCAAGGTTTGGAACTCCCGAGAAGACAACAACATCATCCGCTACGCGATCACTTTGCAGCCACCCCCCGACGAGCCACCCACGTCCAAGAAGAGCGAGTACCCTTTGTGGGGTGCCTCAGGAATCTGCTCATGTGACGTCCCAGGATCCTTGACTGTCCTACATAGTAACTACACAAGACTCACTGTTTGGGTCGACCCTCTTCGTTAGCGCGATACGTGGGAGAATGTTGTTAACGCGGTCAGGAATGCCGCGGGGTGTATTCACATTCTAGAGATTTTCTAATCGTAACAATTGGTCAGAGCTGTCTCAGTAGATCTGCCTTTTCGGTAGGCGTGCTGGGATTCTGACGGTGAGAGAGCGGTATGGTTGCTGAGGTGAAGACCAGAAGTCGTTCCATGGTCTTGAGCATGAAGGACGATAGACTGTGGGCCTAAAGTCCTTGGGGGAGACGTGCGAGGCTTTGCCCGCCTTGGGTATGAAGACCACCTTGGTTTGTAGCCATGGTTCTGGTATTATGCCATCCGAGTACACCCTCGAAGATGGTTTGAAGCCATCTGATGGCTGTTTTCCGCATGATGAGCTGGGCCGGAATAATTCCATCCGGTCCAGGGGATTTGTAGGGGCCGAAGCTTCTAATAGCCCAGCTTATGTTGTTACCTGAGAGTGTTAGGAATTGATGGGTTGTCAATGATGATTTGGGGATCGTAGTCCTGCTTCGTGAGCGAACATCCCGGAAAGTGTGTGTTCATGAGGATGTCTAAAGATTCCTCGCTGAGTGGTCCAGGAATTATCTGGTTTCTTTGATAGCCTAGGGAGGGGGTTGTCTTGGATAGAATCTTCCGGAGCCTTGCGGCTTCCGAAGTGTCTTCTATTTCACTGCAGAACTTTTGCCAAGAAGATCTTTTTGCTTTCCTAAGCTCCTTCTTATAGTGGATAGCAACTTATAGTTCTGAGGCCTGTCGCCTCACTGGTTTTTGCAGAATTAAATAAACGCCTGGCGTTTTTCTTAAGCTCCTAGTGTTGGGTTCCACAGGGGGTTTTTCCCTTCCTGGGGCGAGGGGACAGGATCTTTCAGGGCAGTATTGCACGCATTCGTGAAAGTGCTGTGGGGACACGTACGCTCTGGACTGTTTTCTCCAATCGGAGGGGTCTCGGGTAGCGTTCGATGTAGAATGTCAGAATATTTTGGCCAGTTGGTTCGTCAAAGTTTCGGAACTGAACTGGTGAAGGTGTAGAGAAATTAAGCTGTTTCAACGTAACGGTGGTCGGAGAAAGAGTGATCTTCAAGTACCCTCAAGACACCACCTGATCTTGAAGGGCGTGAGAAATAGAGTGAGGTCCAGGACCTCCTTCCTATTTTTGGTTATAATGTCGGTTCTTGCCTCTGTGCATGACCAACTTGAGGACAGGATGTAATCAAAAAGTAACTCACCCCGTTCGTTTGTATTTGTCTTCCCCATTGGTGTGTGACATTTGCGTCGCAACCGATCAGGAGTCCAATCCTCCTGGCCTCGCTATCCGCGACAAATGCTCGGAGAAGTTCGTGGGTGGAGGTCCGTGTGGTCGTGGCCATAAGTAGCGCTTAGTCGATTGGTACGCACCTTCAGACTAATCGCAGTGTTGTCTTCATTACGAAATTGTTACAAAAATACAGGAGACCTTTTTGCAAGAATGCAGGTACAGTTTTACCTTGGTTGGGGGGCTACTATTAGCGTGTAGTCCTGTGATTTAAGTCCAGAACCCGCCCCGCTAAGGGTTCCTGAATCACGATGTCTGCTCCGTCTTTGGCGAGACGAAGCAGGAGAGCAGCCTGTGCTTAAATGGTGGAGGTTTATCTGGAGGATCCAGATAGCTCCAGGAACCACCTCCACCGTCGTTTTATCAGAGTCGCGAAGGGATCACCAATCAGTGAGTTTTCCTCCTTGCCAACGTCTGAGAGGACCACGTCAAGGTCCGTGTCCAGCTCCTCCTAGCGTCCGAGACGTCGACATCCATCTCCAGATCAGGCTCCTGGTAGTCGGTTTTCCCGCTGGAACATCCGAACGATACACTCGTACTTTACCCTTCGGTAGCCGTACTTGACTGTACCGTCCGACTGTCTAGCAGGTCCACCGACTCCTTATGAGTATCAGAATGATCTGGCGTGCATTGCTACGCCTCTTCCACTTTCACCACACGCCAGTTGTCGTGGGTAAGAGGTTACAGAGCTGGAACATCTCCAGGATCTCTCCCTTTTCCTCGGCAGACACCCAAACACGTGCTCGAGGTTAACAGGACGTTTAGTAACAGCGACAGTGGGCGCCCGGGTAACCTCAAGGGAAGCCACCACACCCTTAAAGATTTCGGCCGAGCGGACATCATCGCCATAACTTTCACGAAGCTTTGATCACCGGCGTCCACAAGTGCGGAGCCCCCGGCCTTCGCGTCCAAGAACCTCTGCAGCTCGGCCTCAACGATTTCCACTTGTCACGGGGATCTGACCATCAAGGTTGCTGAAGAACACCAATGAACCTTATCCTCGCGACCTCGCGAACGATCTCGCCGGCGCCAGCCGTTTGGCTGTCGAGTTGCGGGACCGCGCTGCCGTTGCGGGGCCACTGGTCGTGGCTTGCCTGGCTGAAGTCTGATCACGCTCGCCCATTCCACAGCTTGAGTCCCTCCGGAGATGTGTCAGGATCTCCGCGGAGTTTCTTCCAGGATAGGCCGCCCGACGTTTTCTCTAAACGTCGGCTTTATCCTGGTTTTGCTGGGACAGGAGCGTTGCAGAATGCCCCCTGGATACCCCAACACCGAGCTTAGTCCCAGATGCACGTTTCAGGTGGTGTTCCAACCGTGGTGGTGTATCCCGGGTATTTCCTAAGGGAGGGTCGGTGCATTCACCGGCTCCCACTAACACTTCCGTCCGTACGAAGGATCGGCTCATTACATATCCCGTCAGCGCTTGACTGGACAGCAGTGCCTCAGATTTAGAGGAATAATATCTCGGTTTGTTTTGGGAAGAACCGGCTCTTAGTTTGGTAATTGATTCATTTTGAAGTCAGAGTAGGGATCCCCCGGAGCCCCGTACCCGGGCCCCCAAAAAAGCCGGGCCCCCCCCCCGCCCCCCCCCCGCCCCCCCCCATTTTTTTTTTTTTTTTTTTCCCCGCCCCCTTCCCACTCCCCCCCCCCGCGCTGACACCCCCACCCCCGGGCCGGTTCGCCCCCCCCCCGGGGGGGGGTGGAGGGCCCCCCCCCGTCGGTGGGTATTTTCGCTCCCCCTGTTTTTTTCGGGCTCGGGCGTGAATATTTACCCCCCCCGATGTATCACCTTTTTTTTTTTTGCCCCCCCTCCTTTTTCCCTCCCCCCTCCTTCCCCCTGGTCTGCCGCTATACACCCTCCATCGTAGCATCACCAATCGTGGTATATATTAGTTTCTACACTCTGGGACATAATTCTGGAAAAAATTTATCGAAATCGGATGACTATAGCATATAGCTGCCATAGGAACGATCGGTCTAAAAACTAATTCTAGTGAGAAAAACTTTTTTGTTATCAATGGTAGCGCCTTTCAAAAACTGCAAGGGTATTTAAAACATCGGCGTAGCCGATGTTAGCCTTCTATTTTTTTCTGTGATTTGGCTTCTATTGGAACTCTTACATTGAGCAAAAAGCAAAGTAAAAAAAAAAATTTTTAATGAACACGTAAAATAGTCAAATTTGACCATAGTTTTTTCACACAATTGCTTACAACTTCGCTATTTATCCACAGATTTTCGTCATCAACGCCTTATTTTCTTTATAATAGAGCAATTTGTAAGAATAAAAGAAAAAAGAATTTTTTGATTTTTATTTTCAACCATTTACAGATTTTAGAAAATCAAATTTTTCACGTTTTTGAGAAAAAATCATTTTTTTGAAATATTATTGCTTCTAACTTTTAAACTACTAAACCGATTGGAAAATGTTCTGTGACTAGATTATTGGAAATTGCATAACCTTTTGATTAAACCCTTGCTTGACTTCATCTTAAGTTTGTAACTCGAGATATGGCTTAAAAGGTATGGGTACCTACCGAAAAACTAAAAAACAATACCGCGGCCGGTTTTAATACATGAAAAATTTACTCAACTGATTTAACTGGAAAAATATTTAACGATATAGATATCAGATATTTAAAATTTTTAAATCATTGATAATAAAAATTGATACCATAAAAAACTTTTCTTAGTAAAAAATTTTCCGACCGATCGGACCTTTGGCAGCTATATGCTATAGTCTCGATTTTGATAATTTTTTCGAAATTATGTGAAAGCATATAAAACTAATATATACAAGATTGGGGACGCTACGATAAAAAACAAAAAAGTTTTTCTCACTGAAGTGTTTTTGACCGTCCGTTTATAGGCGCTATTGCTATAGTCATCCGATTTTGATAAATTTTTTCTGAATTGTGTGGAAACATATAACAAATACTCGATTGGAGACGCTCGTGGAAGTCAAAAAGTTTTTCTCACAAAGACTTATTTTCGACCGATCGTTCCTATTAGCTAACTTCAAAAACCAAGTAGTGACGCGATAACAAAAAAATTTTCTAACTAGAACTATTCATTTTCGATGGTTCGAGAAAAAATATGCAAAATTTCAGCTCGATAAGTTTAAAACTGGAGTGTCAGAAAATACAGGAAGAAAGAAGGGGAGGGAGAAGAGGAAAAAAAAAGGGTCGTGTCATTAAAAATATATATGGCTTCAATTGGGGTCGAAATGATTTTCAATGGTCTTTTGCGCTGTAAACTTTCAAGTGTTATTAGCTCAAAAAGTTCCACAATGATTTTCTTATGCTTCAAATTAATGGCTTAAAAAAGACGAGTCTTTTCGGAACCTATTTTTTGCCACCGAAATGGAGAAATTACCTAATAATGTTAAAAAATTGACCCAAAAATAGTATCCACCCAAAACGTGAGTTCTAACATCCATATTTAAAAAATAATAAAAATGTGTAAATGCATTTACATTAAAAATTGATCTATCTTTTGAATAAAATTAACCAAACTCAAATCGGAATATCCGTTTGGTTTTTATACGCTCCCAAAGTTGACATTTGAAACCAAAAAAATCACAAATTCAAATGTTTAAAAAATTATTCAACTTCAAACCACTGTAAAATCTAAAGTAATCGACCAAATTCAAAAAACCAAAGTTTTTCTGGCTATTGAATTAAAATATTTTGGTCGAAAAAATCGAACATCAAAATATGATTTTGATTTTGCAACGCTAAATCGGCCAAACGAGCCACTGTGCGTCGGTGCGTCTGTTCTTATGTTATCTCCTCCCTCAGTTTTGAAGCTATCTTGACCAAACATTGCAAAAAGTCTTTAAATACACATGGGCTGTACATTTGTCGGATTCGGCCGGATCGGATGACTATATCAAATAGCTACCATAGGAAGGAACGGTCCAAAAACTGGTTCTAGTGAGAAAAACTTTTTTGTTTTCCATCATAGCGTCACCAATCGTGGTATATATTAGTTTTAAATGCTTCCACACAATTCTGGAAAAATTTATCAAAATCGGATAACTATAGCATATAGCTGTCATATAAACGGTCGGTCCAAAAACTAGTTCTAGTGGGAAAAACTTTTTTGTTTTCCAAGGTACCGTCACCAATCGTAGTATATATTAGTTTTATATGATTCCACACAATTCTGGAAAAATTGATCAAAATCAGATGACAATACCAAATAGCTGCCATATAAACGGTCGGTCCAAAAACTAGTTCTAATGAGAAAAACTTTTTTGTTTTCTATCGTAGCGTCCCCAGTCTTGGTATATTATAGTTTTATATGCTTTCACATAATTTTAAAAAAAATGTATCAAAATCCGATGACTATAGCATATAGCTGCCATAGGACCGATCGGTCGGAAAATGTGTTTTACTAAAAAAAGTTTTTATACACTTGAAAAGTGTATATTAATTTTGCCCAGAAGTTTGTAACGCATAGAAATATTCATTTCCGACCCCATAAACTATATATATTCTTGATCAGGATGACGAGCCGAGTTCATTTCCGCTTGTTTTTTATGGTATCAAATTTTTATTATCAATGATTTAAAAATTTTCAATATGTGATATCTATATCCTATATATATTTTACCGGTTAAATCAGTTGGAGAAAAGTTTTTCAAGTGTATTAAAACTTCGGCACAGTCGAAGTTAGCTTTGCCTTCTCGTTTTACATTTCATTTGTATTGTATGTGAGAGTCGCTTGTGCGCGGCCTCGAGATTAAAACTTTAGATATCGTCAAGCAAGGTATTAATCAAAAGGGTATGCAATTTTCAATAATCTAGGTGAAGATTTTCCAATCGGTTAAGTTCTTTGAATGCTACAAGCAAAAATATTTCTAAAAAATCGATTTTTATACACTTGAAAAGTGTATATTAATTTTGCCCAGAAGTTTGTAACGCATAGAAATATTCATTTCCAACCCAATAAACTATATATATTCTTGATCAGGACGACGAGCTGAGTTCATTTCCGCTTGTCCGTCCGTCTGTCTGTCCGTCTGTCTGTTTCTACGCGAACTAGTCCCTCAATTTTAAAGATATCAAGCTGAAATTTTGGACAGAGTCTTCTTTTTACTGCACGCAACTAATATGTCGGAACCGGCCGGATCGGATGACTATATCATATAGCTGTCATAGGAACGATCGGACGAAAAATAAGTCTTTGTCAGAAAACCTTTTTTGATTTCCATCGTAGCGTCTCCAATCGTAGTATATATTAGTTTTATATGTTTCCACACAATTCTGAAAAAATTTATCAAAATCGGATGACTAATGCATATAGCTGCCATATAAACGGTTGGTCAAAAAACTACTTCTAGTGAAAACGAGAAGGCAAAGCTAACTTCGTCTGTGCCGAAGTTTTAATACACTTGAAAAACTTTACTCCAACTGATTTAACCGGTAAAATATATATAGGATATAGATATCAGATATTTAAAATTTTTAAATCATTGATAATAAAAATTTGATACCATTAAAAAAAACTTTTCTTAGTAAAACACATTTTCCGACCAATCGATCCTATGGCAGCTATATGCTATAGTCATCCGATTTTGATAAATTTTTCCAAAATGATGTGAAAGTATATAAAACTAATATATACCAAGATTGGGGACGCTACGATAGAAAACAAAAAAGTTTTTCTCACTATAAGTAGTTTTTTGACCGACCGTTTCTACGGGAGCTATATAATATAGTCATCCGATTTTGATAAATTTTTCCTGTATTATGTGAAAACATATAAAACTAACATATACCAAGTTTAGTGACTCTACAATGGAAAACAAAAAAGTTTTTCTCACTAGAACTAGTTCTTAAAACGATCGTTCCTATGGGAGCTATATAATATAGTCATCCGATTTTGATAAATTTTTCCAAAATTATGTGGAAGCATATAAAACTAACATATACCAAGATTAGTGACGCTACGATAAAAAACAAAAAAGTTTTTCTAATTAGAACTAGTTCTTAGGCCGATCGTTCCTATGGCAGCTATATGATATAGTCATCCGATCCGGCCGGTTCCGACATATTAGTTGCGTGCAGCAAAAAGAAGACTCTGTGCAAAATTTCAGCTCGATAGCTTTAAAACTGAGAGACTAGTTCGCGTAGAAACAGACAGACGGACAGACAGACGGACAGACGGACGGACGGACAGACGGAATTGAACTCAGCTCGCCGTCCTGATCAAGAATATATATAGTTTATGGGGTCGGAAATGAATATTTCTATGCGTTACAAACTTCTGGGCAAAATTAATATACACTTTTCAAGTGTATAAAAACTTTTTTTGTTTTCTATCATAGCGTCCCCAATCTTGGTATATGTAAGTTTTATAAGCTTTCACATAATTTTGAAAAAATTGATCAAAATCGGATGACTATAGCATATAGCTGCCATAGGACCGATCGGACGGAAAACGTGTTTACTAAGAAAAGTTTTTTTTATTGTATCAAATTTTAATTATCAATGATTTAAAAATTTTAAATATTTGATATCTATATCCTATATATATTTTACCGGTTAAATCAGTTGGAGTAAACATTTTCAAGTGTATTAAAACTTTGGCACAGTCGAAGTTAGCTTTGCTCTCTCGTTTTTTCTTCGTTTTTGGCCTTGCTCTTAATTTTTTCTGTGATTTGGCTTCTATTGGTACTCGTAGATTGAGGAAAAAGCGAAGTAAAATAAAAAAATATTTTTAATAAATTTGACTGTAAGTACTTTCACAAAATTGCTCAAAACTTCGCTATTTATCCACAGATTTTTGTCATCAATACCTTATTTTCTTCGTAATAGTGAAATTTATTAGAGTAAATGAAAATACAATTTTTTTGATTTTAATTTTCAACAACTTACGGTTTTAGAAAATCAAATTTTTTACGTTTTTGAGAAAAAAATAATTTTATCCGAAATATTTTTGCTTCTAACTTTCAAACTACTAAACCGATTGGAAAATGTTCTGCAACTAGATTATTAGGAATTGCATACCCTTTTGATTAATCCCTTGATTGACTCCATTTAAATTTTCTAACTCGAGATATGGCTTAAAAAGTAAGTGTCCCTACCGAAAAACTAAAAAAAAATTCGAACACAAAAACGTATCCATAAAAATTTTTTTTTGAGTTTATCATGCCAAAATACATCATTAAAAAATAATGGCTTCAATGGGTCTTTTTCGCTGTAAACTAGTGTTATTTGGCATACTATCCTTACAAACCGAATTTGAAGCCATTTGGATGAAAAGTTGTTTTTTGCATATTGAATTTTCCGGGCAATTTATGACTTTTCGGGCGGATTTTCCAACATCGGAAAATTTCAAGTCTAATTAGTCTGCTTACCGTCCTCACAAACCGAGTATGAAGTCAATCGGATGAAAAATAGTTTTTTCCATGAAGAATTTTTCGTCCATTTTTCTTGTGGACGGATTTTTCGAAATCTGCGAAACAGGTGTCCAATTATTTCGCTTACTTTACTTACAAACCGAATTACAAGCCAATCGGATGAAAAACAAAATTTTCTCCATATAAGTTTTTCCAGGAGTTTTCCACCCCTTAGGGGTGGAATTTTCCAAATACCCCGCCTTAGTGCCCACTTTCAACTCATATAGAAACTTCTGTGAAAATTTTAGCTTTCTGTTTCTTACCGTTTAGGCTCAACGTAGATTGCCAATGAATCAGTCAGTCAGTCAGTGAGGACAAACTCTGAGATGTCGTTCCCTACTTTAAAATATCGAATCTTTGTTCTCCCAATACACCTTTTAAACCAGATTGTAGTTACATCAAAAGTTGGAACAATGTTGAGTTCCTCTTAAATCCAGATAGAATAGAAATATCCAAAAACTAACTGTACAAATAGAGTAAAAACCGAAATTACCGCATTTATTTGTTTCGCTTACGGATAATTAAACCGGTAGGATATTTCCAATACTTGCATACAAACTGTGGTTAGAGTATGTAACGGTTTTTTAAAATTTGATGAGATTCCTTAAATTATATTATTCCATTCCTACAATTGCGGCTCCTCATTCAAGACCACCGGCTCGCCGTCCAATTTTCGTATGGTGGGCAAACGCTTAATGCACTCCGCCCGCCAAGTGGGCTCGTCTAGGCCCTCGGATAAGGGATTACCCACCACCACCAAATCCTGCAGGGATTCAATTTCGGCCAAGCGATTAAATTCGGACCAATCTTTGATCAAATTGTTGCTTATGTAGAGAACTTTGAGGCTTTTCAGGGTGGTGAGTCCTTTGATTTTCTCTATAAGATTATAGCTAAGCCACAGCTCCTCTAGGGTTTCGGCCACAGCCTCCTGGAATCAAACAGAAGACGGGGGCATAAGCCAACGGGCAGCTGAATGTGACTTGACCAACCTACCAAACCGGAGATTTGTTTAATATAATTCCGTGACAGGGACAAAACTTTCAGGCACTTCATGCCGGCGAGTCCAAAGATTTTCTCAATCATATTGGTGGACATGCTGATGTGTCTAACAAAGGCGGAAGCAAAAATCGGGTTATCAGTTAGAGCTAATGCTGCTCGAGACTTACTCGCAGTTGACCAAAGTGCCCAGGGTGCTGTCCATTTTCTCTATGGGCGGCCATTGAAATTGCAAATCAATGTGCGTGGCTGTTAAAGAATTTTGCTGTTCCCGATCCTCCCAGCGTTTAAGGGCTTCCTTTATAGTGGTGGCTTTGGACATGATGCAATAGCTCTGAAAATGTGTGAATAAACAAGGCAAAACCCACCCAACCCAACCCCAGTTCAACACTTGGTAACCAAGACGACACTTGTTACAAATACATGAATTGTGTATTTCAGGGATTACATAGCTAACTACAGTAGGAAACTTAGCGACGATCTGTCTTGCCGTTGCCACGTTTGCCCGAGAACAAATGTTTGGGCATTTTGGTGCCAATGAAGCGATCCGCCTCACCCTTCCGACAAGTGCGCGTCACCTTCTTGGCTATATCCCGTTTGGCCATGTCGTGTGCCTTCTTGCGTATGGCCACATTCTTAATGCCCTGTGTATCGCGTGCGGGTGCACGTTTCAATGGCTGGCCCGTGCGCCGTACCACAGCAGAGGATTCCTTGTCCTTGAGCGGGGTCTTGGGTGTCGTTTTGGAACCCACGGCCACCACACCACGACGCAGATCCACCACCGATTTGGTAAAGTTCGCCTGCTTGCTTCCCGACATATCCACACCCAGGCCCTCCATGGTCTCGACCAGTTTGTGTACGGAACGATCGCGCACCTTGGGCTGCTTGTGACGTGGTATGATGGGTTTGTTTTTGCGTGAAGAGAGACGCTTCTCGTCGCGCAGTTCGAAACGTTTGCCGCGTATCTGTTTGGCCATTTCGCGAATTTCGCGCAGAGTCTCATCCAGCGACATATCTGGCACAGTGTACACTCCGCTATCCTGGCGCAGACCCTCCTCACGCTCCAGCTCTTCCAGTTTGTCGAAAATATCTGGATCAATGTAGTCGGCTATGTTGTGTCCCTGCCAGAATTCGGGTATAACATCGTAGCGCTCTTCCTCGGGTATTTCAGCATAGTTCTTCTTCAAATCCAGAGTGTAATCATCGCCCTGCTCCTCTTCCAGTTCCTTTTCCAGCTTACGCTTGCGCTCGGCTTTGTTGGCATTCTGTTCAAGGCGGGCCAGAGCCTGTTCGGGTATACAGGGAGCACGCACTTTTTCATCTCTGGGAGCCGGCATGGCCACATGCAAACGATTCAGTATGTTATCCACCTTCTTGGTTCTCATTTTCTGATCCACGCGATAGGATAGCAAACGCTCACAAGCCTCGGTCTTGACCTCCATGACACCCGTCTCCTGTACCGTGGACATGAACATGACCGGTATGGATTTGTCCTCTTGCAGTTTGGTTATTACCGCCTGCCTCTCCAAAGGCAAATCCTCCAGCTGCATTATATCAATCTTATTGATGGCCAATATCAAAGGTTTGTTGGTGAACAAAGGTTTGATGCTCTCAAAGAGCTTCACCTGGTCCTCGAGCGAGTGTCCACATTGCTCTGAAATGTCCATAAAGTACAGGACACAGGCACGAAGATGAGCCAAGGCGGTAATGGCTTGCATTTCGATGACATTGCGTTCCTCCAGCGGATGATCCAGTATACCGGGTGTATCGATCACCTGCCAACGCAGATATTTGTAATCTGTGTGTCCCACATACAGGGATTTGGTGGTGAAAGCATAGGGTTGCACCTCCACATCGGCACGTGTGATTTTGTTGATAAACGAGGATTTACCCACATTGGGAAAGCCACAGATAATGATGGTACGCGAGTAGGGATCAATAGTGGGTAGACGCGACAAATGCTGACGCACCTGCTCCAAATAGGTCAGATTAGAGGCCTGACGTTTCATTATGGTGGCCATGCGACCCAGGGCAGCTTTTTTCAGCTGCTTGCAGCGATACAGGGAGTCACCATACTTCAGCAGACGCACATAGTCCTTGGCCACGCTGTTAAAAAATTGAATCAAAATGTTATGGCAATTAAAGAGCGAGCTCCAACTACTCACTTGTCCACCAAATGACGGGCTGTATTCAGCTGTCCCAGCGCCAATTTGTAATGATCCTTGTCATACAGCACATTCATTAAATCTGCATAGAAGGGATGCACATCATCCAGCTTGGGAAAGTCCTGTATGATCTGAGACAGACGATCATGGAAATTCTGTTGTGTGTATTTCACCTTTCGGGTGTAAAAGGCACGAATTCTCGAGATTTTATAACCCTTGTGGACCACTGTGGGCGTTTTGCGTTGCGTCTTGGACAACATGATGTCGATGAAGTCCTAGTAAGGAGGAGGATATGAAACATTGCATTATTATTATTGTTTGTAAACACCTGCTGTGAGGTTAGGTTGGCCCTGGAAGCCACTGGGTGCTCCGCTGTACATGGGTCACTCAAAGTTAAGGCTCTTTTTCCACTTACCTTGGCTGGCGGCACCACCATTATCTTCTTGAAGTTGTACAAACTCATTTTGGCTGTTTATTTGTACAAAATACGAGAATAAATGAAATTGAACAAAGCAAAAACACCACGCGGTGTTGGCTTTAGTTCCTGAAAGAGCTGATTCCGTGTCGGAACCAATACCAAGTTCACATGTGACTCAGTAGTTACTAAAGCGTTTGTGAAAAAATACTGAAAAAAAATACTAATCAAAAGGCGAGAGCAGTTTACACTTAAGGCAAGTTCGTGATCATTTTAACACTAAAGCTTGGTTCGTTTCTAATAAATACCTTTTTTCATATGAACCCAAATTGAGTTAGTACGAACTTTCTTTAGTTAAAATTTAAAGGTTTTAATAACCTTTATTTGGTATTGTTAAATAAAATTGTTGGAGTTCAATATTTTGTTCACGATCTGCATTACACGCATAAACGAAACCAAAAAATGTATAAACACGGTCACACTGGCAATTGCTTTTGTTTTGTTTGTTTCTGGCCCGCAATGGAGGAAACCTGGCTCAGCAAAGCTGAACTTCTAAAGCTGCTCCAAGATATTCCCGCCGGCTACTTAAAACCCACACATCCGCCCTGCCCTCAGTTGCTGCCGCCCTTTAAAAAGTTGGGTGTTTTGGTGGACTTCGAAGAGTTAAAAGAAGTTAAAACAGCACCCAAACACAACAGTTCCAACAACACATCTCAATCATATAGTTGCTCGGAATGTCGACGTACTCTGCCCACTGTCCATCTGTTGGATTTACATGTCAGCGAGCAGCATGATTCGTATTTTGCCGCCAGCGTTGAGCGTGGCCAACAGCCCATGTTTTCCTGCTATTTGGAAGAGTGTGCTGTCAAGTTCCATACACCCCAGGAGCGTAAGGATCATTGTATCAACGAGCACAAGTTTCCCGGCAACTACAGATACCAACAGAGTCAGGCAAGGGGAAGCAAAACTACAAGCGCCATGGAGGTGGATGATTTGCCCAATTTAGCCGCGTGTCCTATCAAAGCCTTTACTTTTGGCCATCAGACTCAACGTACCTTCAATTTAAGGCGTGAGAAAGAACAGCATCAGGCGGGCAAAACTCTGGAGAATGTGCAGGCCTTAAAGGATGCTTTACAAGAGATAATGGATTAGTTAGGCGTTATATATACTAATTTTATTCATCGAATGTATTTTGTAAATTTCCGGAAACCTTCAAGATCCTTTTGCCTTGGGGCTGGTTCTGGATTTAAAGAAAAAGAATTGTTAAAGTTGTGAAGAAAATAATGTTTGTGTGTCATTTTGTACTTACTTGCCCGTATTGGCATTGATATAATGATAGGCCACCACCAGGAGAAACAGAAATACTCCCAACACGTTGGAGAAGATGGCCAGCTGTACGTCCGTTATCATTTTGAAGCTGGAAAACAAAAATTGGATCAATTAAAAGCCAGGTAGTCATAAAAAGGGCGTGGGAGGGGGCAGCGGTTAATGTTGTGTGCAGTGACACGTCATGGCAGGTTTAAGCAAGGTGTTTTTACGGGTTTCTTTACTCAGTTTACTGATCAACTTTTGCTGATTATATGTCTGACACTTCAAACTATGAATTCAATACATTATTTCGGGTTTAAATGTCGAAATTTTACCTATTTTAAAGCGTAGAAATAGAAGAGGCCGGTTGTTTGTCAGGGATGGCAAAATTATTAATATCCATATACCAAACATCTGCAGACTGGTCTCACTAATTAGTTTCCATGTATTAGGGTGACCGCACACGATTTAAAGAGAACTTGGGGTGACCACACTTGATTTAAATTTTGAATTTGAATTTATTTGTTTGACATCCTTGCACTAATTTCTAGAAAGCTTGTGTTATTGTGCAAGTCACAAAAAGAGAATATAGAGCGAGGAGTTGTCCTGCCTCTTTAAATAAATAAATAGCTGCTTCCCTAAAAACAGCTGTTGAATATATCGCATATCGATTTATATTTTATGGGGCTTTAAAACAAAGAATTAAACTTATAAAACATTGTTTAGAAAAAGTAACTATTTTTATTAGGCTAAGCTGTGCCACACACAGATTAACTTGGACAACGTCCAGCGTCCCAGACGCTCCAAGTGCGTGTTCATTTCAGCGTGCTGTATTTATATAGCAGTTCCTCGACATTACCTTAGTGAAGAATCCTTTAGAATTTCGCCAAGCAGTAGGCCAGACGATCGCATCTTTCTACGGCAAGTTGTCGGAAGCGGAAAGCTTAAAAACAAAAAATCCTAGTTAGCTAAAATTACATCCCGTGGGCACTTCCAATAGAAGGATCATTATTTCATTTTGAGAACTCCAAAAAGATTTGGGATTGACCATTTCAACCGTATCGTTATAGTTAAACATAATTGAACTTTTTAAGCTTCGATCTTTTCATCAATAAGCTCGATAAAAGATCATAATTGGTTGATATACATACAAAATTTAACTGATTTGTTGGTATGATGTAGGTTTTTTTTAATCAGTCTGTTACCTATTACTTACTTTTCAAGATTATCAGTCAGGCAGGCGTTCGCTTTCTCCAACATAAGGACTTTTGCTTCTGCTTATACTTATACATACTTTTGCTTCTAGTTTTAAGCTTTCTTCTCAGATTTTAGATAATTATATTTACCTTAAATATTCAAAAAACTTATTGAGAAAAAATCATTCCCATAATTTAGATATAATTTTTTTGGATTTACCTCTTTTATTAAATTGTGCACACTTTTGATTAAGAGGTTCAACTTGTCATTACGCAGTATTTTTAAAACTCTTTCAGATGTTCAGCAACTCCACTTTCCTTTTCTAAATTCCATTCGACAAATGCCCAATATCGATCTATTGGTTGAAGATCTGGAGCATTTATTGTATTCTCATTTTGACCAAAAAAAAAAATTAAGTCATGTGTAAAAAATAAAGTGGTTCTAAGGCCGCTGGAACAAATTGCAGACACTGCTTTGTATAAAATTAAGGGACGGGTAATTTTCAATTCCACTCGACCAAAAAAGTCTTTAAATGACATAGGAATACGATGAAGTAATTGTAACGAATAATCTCCCACATCTCCAAATTTAAAATAGTGTCATTTAATGTACAATAGAAATTCTGGAACGACTATTCGAGGAGATTTGTCGCATATGACCCAGATCCAAGTATTCCTGGAGTACTAAGTCGTACCTTTTATAACGACATGTGCTTTTCATAAATTGCGAAAGTTCGATAGATCTGGAGTGCCCAAGGTCAATATGTTTCGGATTGCGGAATGGTAGAGTCACCAAATATCTACCCGAATCATTCCATCTGATTGTCTGCATTAAAAGCTCTCCATATATAGCAACGGATATATTCAGCGGTCGTACCGGTAGATCCCTAAAAATCTTCCAACAAATTTTGTTTGTCTTGCCTTTTAGAGATCAAATTATAATTCATTAAGTTACAATATATGTCAATAATAGACCCAAAAAATTTAGAATTTGTTTTCTTTTCAACTTCAGCGTCTTCTTTTACTATAAGATGTTACCTAAGATTCCACAACATCTTATGTTATAAAAGGAATGAAATTTTAGAATATTTGATAAACTTATAAAAATGCAAATGATCTATATTTTATAGTGTTTGCGAGCTCTGATCTGTAGATATGATCGCAGACAGAATGTAGTTTTAAATACTCGTCAAATGACACCTCAATCACCTCGATAGACCTTGTGATTCTTAAGATAAACATGTTTATTTTAAAGATCAAAAATATCGATAATATCAATTATTTTGTCAACATAATATTAATATCGAAATGATACTATTAAATATTGAAGAAAATATCGATATAGATATTTATCAAATATCCGGCATCCCTACTTTTTTATTATTTTCTCATTTCTTAGGTAAAGATAAATTCACTTATCAGAAAAAAAATGTGTGTGTCTCAAAATATACATTTGATTTTTTCGGTATTTTATTTCAAACCCAAGAACACCTTGTCAAAGTACCTTAAAGGGGATATATTGTATGATTTTATATATGGGATAATTATTTTTAAGCCAAACCCATTTCCGGTTAATTCTAATTGAGAATCACTTCCATATAATTTTAGAGAGCATTTGAAACAAACAAAAAAGCTAAGCCTCTAGCAAATACCAAGTTGATATTGATATTTCAAGTGGTTCGGTACACAAAGACTCTAAGAAATGATTAAGTCTATTACGCCTATAATAATGTACAGAGTTTGATTCCTTTAAATATTGCTTCTGCTTTCTTACTCCTTCAAATAAAATAAACAACAGTTTGATTTTTGTTTAAAATTCTACTAGATATATACAAATTGTTTATTAAATCATATTTTGTATGTTTAGTATCTTATAACTAACTCAATTGTTTAGTTTATTTTGTACATTTATTATCTAAATGCTTAAACTATAATAATACCAATATACTTGCGCCTAGTATTAAATTAAATTAAATTAATTTATTAATAAATTTTTATTGTGCTGAAAGGTCACTTAAGTGAAAAAGCAGTATACAATTAATACTCTCACATATTAGAGTCGGCATTAAATTCATCATCCAGTGGAAGACATTAAGTGCACTTGCAACATCACTCACACAAACACAGGACACACGCACACACATAAACATACACGGATCCTTAACTAATTAACTAATTAAAACCCCAAGCTGAGCTTTTTTTTGGGTTAAACACAAACACGCAGACAGATCCAGATCCTTTTGTTGTCTCTATAAATTATGGAATTTGTGTACTAAATGATAATCGTGAACTGTGGGTTAGTTTGTGGTAACGGTCATTGACTGATTCGTGCCATTATTGATGTCTTGGGTGGTCCGAGGCAGATATGGCTTCGTGTGGGGTTTTTGAAACAAATCGGACACATAATTGGCCTGAAATGGAGAAGAGAAAATGGAAATGTATAATTAAAAGCGGACTCCTAAAAGTATGTGATGGTTTTCGGTGAGGGGTCGCAATGTTATCTCCCTAATAAAAACTTGTGTCGAAAACGACTTGAAATGACATCTGGTCCCCCTTCCTCCCTCCCTTGAAAAAGTCTACCAGAGTTTTTTGTTTTCTTGTGTTATTTCGATTTAATTGCTTTTTCACTTAAGTTTACAACTGTAGCAAAAGCCTCTTTTGACCTCGTCTCACTGCTCCTTGCCCTTAACCAAATGGGTCCAAACTGTGTGCAAATTGAAGCATTTTTTAGGCAAACAGTGGCTCTAAAAAGATGATGTACGAGAGTGTGGGTGATGCCTTTTTTTCGATCTAACAACTTACCACAATTAAGGCGCAGAGAGAGCCTATTAATGAACCAGCTAAAACATCCGACCAATGATGTTTGTAGTCGGACACACGACTCAAAGCCGTATACCACGCAATCATTATGAACACGAATTGCAGAAAATGACGCAGCAACTTGGATCCATGCCAGGTCATGCGTGACTGTAGATAGAGCTGCAAATGAATGGAACAATATACGCGTAAGTAAGATAAAGGGGGAGCGCATCAACAAAGACAACTTACCGCCACATAGACCATTGTGTAGAAGGTAAAACTGGAGTGTCCGCTGGGAAACGAGAGACGCATCTCTTTGAGCATGCGCGCCGATGAGCCTTTACCCTGACAAGTGAAGTCCATAATGTATTTGCCAGCATTCTCAGGACTGTCGCAGGTTGTGTTATCCGGCATGACAGGCTGACACACCTGAAATGAAAATTTATAAAGAAAAGTGAGTGAAAAGCTGGACAGGCTGAAAGACTAACAAAGGCTTGATACCCTATAAGCGTGGTTATTATTAGAGGTGCGCGTGTGACGTGAATCTAAACCTGTCACGGTGTGTCACAACGTGATCGTGAGATCGTGCGTGAGCATCCGTGATCCGTACGTGATTGGTGCGTGTTAAAGTTATTCATCGTGAACATAAATCATGCAGTATTATTCCTAAAACTGATCTGCTTTTAATTTCATGCATCAGTTGCTTCATACAAAGGGCGCAGTGTAGTTATGAAACCCATGATAGAATAAAGGTCCCTTCACGCAAAAATTCGGGGGTGGTTGATCGTGCGTGATCACTCGTGATCCTTTATTTAATTGTGCATGAACCGTGCGTGACGCAAAACGCTCAAAAAGTTGTGTACGTGCGTCTAGAGATTTTAATTTCGTGAATCGTGCGTTACGTGAAAGAAAAATCTCTCACGCGCGCACCTCTAGGTATTGTGCAATTTTTTAACCTTTTTCAATTTCAATTTTCAAGTCAATTGTTATTCATTGGTAAGAGGTAAAGAGGGTAGCTTGAATACACACTCAGATCAAGGTGGAATGAATAGTTTAAGATTGAAGGATTTTAAGAAAAAATAATTTGTTCTAAAATTTCAAAGAATTTTGTAGCTAAAATCATTCTAAATTTAGTTTTTATAGAATTTTCATTCTTATTCATGAAAAGAATTTGTAAGATGCTTAACAAATGATTTAAGATTGTTCTCCAAGGCATTATGTTGGTCTAGATTCGAATGGGCGGGTGGTGGGCGGCTATTTTTTTTTTTTTTTTTTTGGGTTCGCGGGTAACAAGCTTCGTTTTAGTTCCGTCTGTTCCACTTAAACATACTGCTGAGAAGGACTTTGATATTCTTATGAAGATGTCAAATAAATGGTTCGATTCTCATAACATCTCCGGAGCTGAGTCGTTCTTTCGTCTGCATAACAGAATTATGACAGAAATGTTCCATCATTGTGGTAAGTGTATAACAAAAGTCCAGCTTAAGCTGCTTATATAGTGTCTTGGGTTTCTGTTTTTCGCTCCACACTCTCATCTTTGTCCACATGTGCTGCAAATTAGAGAATGTCTGGCGGCAGCTGCTTTAAATATTCTTTGGCCCCGTTGCAGCATTTCACTAAACAATAGGGTGGCTCTGTACCGGCCTGTCTGCTTGCTAGCTGGAGTGGGAGACTTGTCTCTCCCCCCCAAAATGATGCGGACGATAAGTTAACAAGCCACTTGCCGCCACGAAACAACAACAAAAAATTCAAAAAGAATGCCTGACAAGAATTCAAAATATCATAAATAAACACAGCAAAAAGGGGATTTGTACGAGTGTGAGTCTGCCTGCCGCATGAAGCACGATTAAAATTAATTGTCTCATGTCAATCCGGTTTAATTGCTTACCAATTAAGCTCTACTTACCGCTATAAAGTGTGGCCGCAAACGACCAATGGAGTACTTGGCTATATCCGTGGTAAGTTGACTGATGGCGGCACCAAAGCCAAAGATACCAATTTTCTTATAACACTCGATGAGCCAATCGGGTATGTCATAATTCATGAACACATAGCGACGATTCGAGCCTGCGTTTTTCTGCTGCGAGATGAGTATCTCAACGGTGAGGATCTGTAGGAAAATGGGAGTGAGAATTTAGCACCTCATAAAAATAAAATACTATTTCTTGAGAAGGCTATGCAAATATTTATGGTGTCTTGTGAGGGTCAGGCCACATGTTAGTTAGTGTCTAGTCTAATTTAAAGGCGGACATGTGGCTCGTTCAGGGCTATTTACATACAGTGAGTATAAAAAGTATGGGTACAGGTATCACGATTTTTAAGAAAACGAGAGCGTAAGTTGAAGTCGGCCCTGCTCGACTTCGATATACCCGTTACTCAGGGTAAGGTTTATTTAAGAATATTTTATTAGATCACAACATGCTTGGAGATATGAGATTTTTTCCAAATTGCGGGGGTGGCAACTCTACTATAGCTCATCTGATCGGAAAATGATGTATGGCGGATCGATAGGTAATGATGATTAAAATATATGTTTAGAGGGTTTAAACAATCTATTTTCAAAATTGTGGGAGATATGAGGTTTTTTTCAAATTGCGGGGGCGGCAACTCTACTATCGTTCATCTGATCGAAAAATGATGTATGGCGGATCGATAGGTAATGATGATTATAATATATGTGTAAAAGGTTCGAAGAATCTATTTTCAAAATTGTGGGAGATATGAGGTTTTTTTCATATTGCGGGGGCGGGAGGGGGCGTGGCAAAAATTTGAAACAAACTTGATCTGCGTGCAGAAGATACAGGTCTACACTGAAAATATGGTAGCTCTAGCTCTTATAGTTCCTGAGATCTAGGTGTTCATACAGACGGACGGACAGACGGACAGACGGACATGTCTATATCGACTCGGCTATTGATGCTGATCAAGAATATATATACTTTATGGGGTCGGAAATGCTTCCTTCTGCCTGTTACATACATTTGCACGAACTTAGTATACCCTTTTTACTCTACGAGTAACGGGTATAAAAACGGCAAAACCGTGAGAAATGGTCCTATGGCGAGTTTGTCTGGACGACATAAGAATAGAGAATTCCTTAATTCTAGGTTGTTTTTTTCTGAATGTAGGGACTGAGCGTGGGCAAAAGCGTTCAGCGAAATTATTCGTCCAAAAATAAAAAATGTTTATAAGTAAAATACAACTTTTTTATTCTTGGAACACAATTTTTTAGTTCTCCATCCATTATTTTGATGGATATCTTAAATAACTTAAATTTGTATACCCTTGCAGAGGATATATAAAAATTGTCACGATGTTTGTAAAGCATAAAAGGAAGCATTTCCGACCCCATAAAGTATATATATTCTTGATCAGCATGACGAGCTGAGTTCATTTCCGTCTGTCCATCTGTTTCTATGCTATCTCCTCCCTCAGTTTTAAAGCTATCTTGACCAAACTTTGCAAAAAGTCTTTAAATACACATAGGCTGCACATTTGTCGGAATCGGCCGGATCGGATGACTATCATATAGCTGCCATAGGAACAATCGGTCCAAAACCTAGTTCTACTGAGAAAAACTTTTTTGTTGTCCATCGTAGCGTCACCAATCGTAGTATATATTAGTTTTATATGCTTCCACACAATTCTGAAAAAAAAACTTTGTTGTTTTCCATCGTAGCTTCACCAATCGTGGTATATATTAGTTTTGAATGCTTCCACATAATTCTAGAAAAGTTTATCAAAATCAGATGACTATAGTATATAGCTGCCATAGGAACGATCGGTCTAAAAACTATTTCTAGTGAGAAAAACTATTTGTTATCAATGGTAGCGTCTTTCAAAAACTGCAAGGGTATTTAAAACATCGGCTGATGGAAATATATACCTATCTGAGCTAAGAGGTATATTAAGCTTTGAAAATGTACTAGTGCCAATACATTTCTAACTCACTGTATGTGTTTATATCTAGGGGGTGTTTCTTGCCACATCAACACATTTGGCTCTTTGTAAACTGAACTTGACAGCTGCTTGACCCAATTTTCAATTGAAGTCATGTTGATCATCAGCCACTTCAATTCCATTTGAACTTACCACTCCCACTGGTATGACCAGACCAATAATATACAACATCCAGTTTCGCACAGTGGACTCATGGAATGGATGTTTCAGCGACTCATCATCACAGAAGAAACCACGTTTATAGGGATCACCGAGCAGAAAGAAGAGTAAAATAGGAAAACCAACTGAAAATAGAAAAATTGAAAATTATCAATTAATTTTAGTGTAATTTTATAGTAGGCTTTAATAGGTCAGGGGACTTATTTGTTGTTTTATTATCTCCTCCGCCTACCCACAAAAAAAATAGATGAATGACAGCTCGGTTGACTTATGATAGGGCCTAAGCTATTGATAAGCAAAACAAAAAACGTGTGTGGGGTAAGAACCATGTACAGTGGGTCTATTTTTAGAGGGAAGACCTTTCAGCAAGTTCTTTAGCTGGTGCTGCTGTCTAATTATGAATTCACAGCCATTTGAAAAAGGGAAATATGTACAAATTGTAAAGCGTGCAAGCTGACAAATTTGATTGATAGATGAGGTAGGTAGGGTAGACAGGCACCCTCATCTATCTCCTAAAATTATGGTATGTTTGTTTTTCGTGAAAGTACTAGCTCTTGGGCTAATTAAAACTGCATTAACCAAGAGCAGGGGACCAGCCATATCCATGGTCACAGTTGTTACAGTTTGTCTAATTGCTTTAGTGGGCAATGAGGCAAAGTACCTGACTCTAGCCCTAGCCCAGCGAGGCATTCAATTTGAGTGGAAGTGCACTTGAGGCAGACGCAACCATATTGATCCCAGACATCCATACAAAAAGGTGGATGACACAATGCTATCAACTCAGCAGCTGTCCACAGAAAATCTAGATCCAAGGCTTATTGTCTGCACAAAACAATTTTAACGATGCCTGTGAGAAAGTTATAGTTCTACATGAATTCTTGCAGAGATTAGCGTCATATTACCACAGCGAGTGGCCTGCCTTAATCCTAGTGTCTGCCATTCGGTAGCCTTTAGAGAAGTTTTTATGACTTTGCGGCCGGAAAATAACAAAAAAAAATGTGAAAGTGTCTGCTTCACGTTATTATCAATCTACATAAAATACTACTCCTTCAATAACAAATACTTAATATAAACTAGTTTGAGCCTAAACGAATTGTGTTTTTGGATTTTTATGAGGGTGACACAAAAAAACAAAAAAAAAAAAAGATGTTTAATATTCATAGGGGCCTTAGCAGGAAGTGCTTAGTTAAGAGGGGTGAGCATTCCATTGAATTGTAACGCACCTATGTCGCATTTTGATAACCCCACGATGACCATTTGGTGTCAAGTTCGTTTCAATCAAAAAATGCCGCCGCCATGTAATTGAACTAACACAAAACACACACAAATTGTTTTGATAAACAAAGAGGTAAATGCACGAGAACAGGGCAGGGAAGTGCGTGCCCACACAAACGCCACCGTTCTACGCCACACTCCACTTGTGCATCTTTCAGATGCTGTAATCCAACTGAGAAAGTGCCGCAAGCACTTTTAAGTTGCTGTCCAAACAAATTGCCAAATGTTTACAAACACAAAACACCAGGCGGCATTACCTTTTCAAAAGTTATCTTGTTATCTGCTAAACAGATCGTGCAACAATGAGAAGGCAACTATTCAAAATATTTACAGTGAAAGTCTACCGCTTAGAATTCAGATTAGAAATTCTAATTTTAAGCCCTTTATACGATTAGTTTGTCAAGCAGATAAATGACTTTAAGAGACAAACTTTTTGCTGCAGTACAAACAAAATTAAATGCTAACTTCGTAGAGCCGTAGATGGCATATAGTAGCAAATCTAAAACTTGAATTTGGAATGTCTACTCCCTTTCGTATTCACACAGATCAAGATTAGTTCAAAATTTTAATTCGCTCCCTCCTGCCTCCGTAATAATATATATTGAATAACTCTTACCAATTTTAAATACCCTTACAGTTTTTTAAAGACGCTACCATTGATAACAAAAAAGTTTTTATACTCTGTACCGAAGGTACAAAGAGTATATTGGGTTTGTGCAAATGTATGTAACAGCCAGAAGGAAGCATCTCCGACCCTATAAAGTATATATATTCTTGATCAGCATCAACAGCCGAGTCGATATAGACAGTCCGTGTCCGTCCGTGTCGTATGAACGCTGAGATCTCAGAGATGGTAAGAGATAGAGGTTTGAGGTGTACGGAACATATTTTCTATACTGCGGCAGATCAAGTTTAGTTTTTTTGCCACGCCCCCTGCCTCCCCGCAAATTGAAAAAAACGTCATATCTTCCACAATTTTGGAGTTAGGTTGTTTGAACCTTTAGACTTATTTCTACTCTATTACCTATGAGCCCTATAGATCGTTTTCCGATCAGATGAACGATAGTAGAGTTGCCACCCCCACAATTTGAAAAACACCTCAAATATCGCACAATTTTGCAGTTAGGTTGTTTGAACCTTCTAGACATATATTCTCCTCATCATTACCTATGGAGCCCCCATACATCGTTTTCCGATCAGATGAACGATAGTAGAGTTGCCACCCCCGCTATTTGAAAAACACCTCAAATATGTAATTTTGGGTTTAGTTGTTCAAACCTCTAGACTTATTCTACTCATTAATACTTATCGAACCCCCATACAAGTTTTCCGATCAGATGAACGATAGTAGAGTTGCCACCCCCACAATTTGAAAAACACCTCAAATATCCCGCAATTTTGGGTTTAGGTTGTTCGAACCTTCTAGACATATATTCTACTCATTAATACTTATCGAACCCACATACATCGTTTTCCGATCAGATGAACGATAGTAGAGTTGCCACCCCCGCTATTTGAAAAACACCTCAAATATCCCGCAATTTTGGGTTTAGGTTGTTCAAACCCTCTAGACATTTATTCTACTCATTAATACTTATCGAACCCCCATACAAGTTTTCCGATCAGATGAACGATAGTAGAGTTGCCACCCCCGCAATTTGAAAAACACCTCAAATATCCCGCAATTTTTGAGTTAGGTTGTTCAAACCTTCTAGATATATATTCTACTCGTCATTACTTATCGAACCCCCATACATTGTTTTCCTATCAGATGAACGATGGCAGAGTTGCCACCCCCACAATTTGAACAAAATCGAATATCTTACACAATTTTAAAGACAGATTGTTTGAACCTTTTAGGCATATATTTTAATCGTCATTACTTATCGATCCTCCATAAACCGTTTCCAGATCAGATGAAAGATATTCGAATTTTAGCACTGCCCGTAATCGTGACGTGCAAGTGCTGCACAGATTGTGTGACCCCACACTTTAAAGTTTTAAGTTATATACAAACAGGTACAGAGTATATTACAGTCGGGCTTGACCGACTTTCTTACTTGTTTTCACTAGAACTATTTTTTGGACCGATCGATCCTATGGCAGCTATATGATATAGTCATTCGATCCGGCCAATTGCGACAAATGTGCAGCCTATGTGTTTTTTAAGACATTTTCCAAAGCTTGGTCAAGATAGCTTTAAAACTGAGGGAGGAGATAGTATAGAAACAAACGGACGGACAGACGGACATGGCTATATCGACTCAGCTCGTCAGGCTGATCAAGAATATATATACTTTATGGGGTCGGAGATGCTTCCTTCTATGCGTTAAAAACATCATGACAATTTTAATATACCCTCTGCCTATACCTATGTCACTTTTAAGAGCGTCGGAACTCCCCATATTACAAAAATGTACAATTCTCATTCAAAAGTAAACAAGCGTGGCTCCAAAAGTTTAATTGCTGGTTGAATTGCTACCACTGAGCGAAGCTTGGCTTAATAAGTTAATCATTAATGTTTTAACAACATGGCCCTGAAATGGCTTTAGTCTAAGCAAGTAAATTAATTGCAGGGTTCCCAAAAAATTCAAAACTGTTGTGCCTTCAACCTAGTAACCATTGATCAAAATCAAGAGTTTGACCCATAAAAGTTAGCGGTATTTGTGCTATATTGATAATTGTAGTTACTCTGTGGCATAATAAAAGAGTTTTAGTTTCTCAACCATCAAAAGCCAATGAAAATTCTTCACATATCTTAAAAACCATTTTGAAAAGCAACGGATGATTAAGATAAGAATAGGAAAATTCAAATAACAGGAGAAATAAAAATAAGAAAATCCTCAAAAACATGTATAAGTTATTCTGTAGATTTCTGGAAAGGCGCCGCAGGTAAAAATTTTTTGGATCAAAAATTGCTGTGATTTGCGTATGACTGTTACTCGTCTCTTTCTCAAAATCTATTAGCTTGTTACGGCACTACATTTTGGCCTGACACCGGCTAACTAGTCATCTCAGTTCGGGATCTTGACCCTAGCCCGTGCCACAATTTCAAACATTTAAACAACTAACGGCCGAACAACGAAATTCAAACTAACGAACAAACAGCACCATCTGGTGGAAAACGTTGTGACCCGGTTTGGATGTTCTTCTAAAACAGACTATCTAAAAAAAAAACAATAACAGAAAAAAACCCCAAATGCAATAAGCTTTTCACAAAAAAAAACTCTAATTAAAACATGCGTTTCCACACTTTATTCTATTTATGGTGTAATATTTTTTATAACTTGCCAACGGGCGTTATACCACCGGGCGTTATTACACGACCTGGCTGACTTTTGAATGCAAAGCAAGACCTACTGTTGAATCGAAATGTCTTACGAAATGAATTCCCTTCTCCAACGAGTTTAATTAGAACGCCGGGGTTAAAATAGTAAGTAAGAAGAATAAAGAATTTTATATCTTTAACTGATTATATAAGCAAAGAGTGCACTGCATCATCAGTTTTGGTCCATCAGCTCTTGTTTCCAAGATAATGCGGAAAATCGGCTTTCTAGTACATACATTTTGCCCATACTAATTTCTTGTGGTCAGAATAGGCAAAAATGTCTGAAAATGTCTGGCCTATTTGACAGAGCACATACTAATGCTTCTGTAAAAAATCAAACGCACAATATTCGAGCATGCGAAAGGGTCCAAATTGATCTCTGAAGTCAAACGTTTCTCGAATAATGGCTATTTTAACAAAATAAATCATTCCTTTTAAGCTAGAGCGGTTGGTGGATTTCAACACATATTTTCACACCCTTCGGTGTATGCATTTTTGTCGTTATCGAAAACCGCTACAAAATTTCAGATTACAAAAAATTGTAAGATGCAATGGGGGAAAAATATTTTAACATGACCATAATTTCACCCACAGAAGAAGAACAAAGCAACTTTATCACATTAAATTAAAAAGAAAATCAAAATTTGGCGCAAATGGAAGCCATTACAAACATCATCCACAAATAAAAACCTCAAAATTATTAAATAAGAAAATTTGCCCCAACTGGAGGCAAGATCCAGATTAAAACAAATTTTACCGAAATTATTAAATAAGAATTTGTTCCAACTGGAGATGCTAGGCTTAAAAGACACAGGCCAACAAAAAACACGAAATAATTAAATAAGAAAAATAAATGAATGAACTGTTCGACTGAACTGTCCGAACAGAACTGAATAGTTTTCAAGACTGCCAGACCTGGCTAACTTACGAATGCAAGACCTACTATGTTTTAACAAACGCACCTAACAAGTTAGTCGGTATTTACACGATGAAGCAAACTTCATGAAGTTTTCTTAGCAGGCGTGAAATTTAGAGGAAATCTTTCAGACCTTTTTAACGAATAGTAAAGAAATACATATAAATCTCTCGCCAACTAAGAAAACTTCATGAAGATTGCTTCATCATGTAAATCCCGTCTTAGTCGGTATTTACACGATGAAGCAAACTTCATGATGTTTTTGAAAAAGCTCTTGCTTGTAGGAAAGAGGCGTAGAGGGGCAAGCCACCCCACCACACCTCTTTCCCACAAACAAAAGTTTTTGAGAAACTTCATGAAGTTTGCTTCATCTTGTAAATGCGGTCTTATTCAAGAAGAATCTTAAATAGCGTGGAATCAAAAATACAAGAATAAATTCATGATTTTTAATCAAGAAATAGCGTAATTAACTGATATAAATTGGAAATTTTTTAAACCAGAGAAGATTGAAAATGTATGATTCTCTTTTTCCCCAAAATAAAAAACGGTTCTGCTTGTTGATAAAAGTCACGTTTAAGCTACCATTGAGTTTTTGAATTTGCAAAGTTTATATTTATATTACCCAGAAGTTTGCATTGCATACACTCAGAAAAAAACATCTATTGAACTGGGGGTGGCAACTCTACTATCGTTCATATGATCAAAAAAGGATGTATGGTGGATCGATAAATAATGATGAGTAGCATAAATCTCTAAAAGATACAGATGTTTCTTCGTTGGTAATTGATTTCTAATTAACATTGAACTAGATAACTAAAAACTATTATAGAAATATATATACATATTTTTTTTTTTTATTTTTATCAAGTTAAGTGAGATAGATATCTTTATTTAATAGACTCATTTAAGTTGAATAACTTTTTAATCATTTTCATTTTGCTACAAGAGTTTTAAGCAACAAAAATCTGACCTCATAAATAAAGTCTCTAATTAAAATTGTCTGTCTGGACAAAGCAACTAAAAGTCTTGGGTTTAATTAGAAATGACGGAAGTTAAATTAAAAACAATTAATGCCCAAGAATCCCAACTCCAGTCTGGGGTAGCTGAGTTACTGTAGAGTGAGGCAGAATTGGTTGCTCTACATAAAGTGATTGATCAGTATTGTAAAGAAGAAACACCCAAGCTAGTTCATAAGTCATTGTCAAGGTCTAAGCGACAAGAAAAACTTCTCAGTCTACAGGTATATGATGTGGAATCTATACAGGTCGATTTCGCGCTTGACTGCCACCAAGGAAAATCAGAGCTGAGATGCGTGTGATAAATTCCCAGGGGTCACCCGCATTTGTGTCAGGTAGGGCTTGGCAATTTCATTTCCATTATTTTCGAAAAGAAAAATTGTAGCAAAAACAATAACACACGCACAACTATGTATCTCCCTCTTCTTTTTTTTTACTTTTGGGTAGAAAATAAACAATAACAATGAACAGAACAATTGCCTCATGCCTCAAGCGCAACAAACCAAATGCGCTGCATAAATATTGTTTTTTCTACTACTTAGATTTTGGTTGAATTGAAAAGTAGAATTTTTCCTCACACGAAATACGCTCAATAAATTATTGAAGTGCAGTGGAAAAGGCGGAAAGGGCGGGAGACCTCCAAATGCATTTCTGTATATTTTATGAGTTTAATGACTTCAGGTCGTCCCCCCGCACCCCCCGAAAAGAAAAGTCTTTCCCCACAGCTCGTTCGCATTCAATTAACGTCAAGCGTTGGTTTTTCAGAGACAGGTAAGTGTGTCTTTTCATCTATCACTTTATCAGCGTCTAGCGTCAAAACTAATTTACATCGAAAATAGCGTTGAGAGATACGAGATTGAGGGACTTTTAAAAGGTATACCAAAATTTGATTCTATTTCTGATATTTTGTTAGGCATTTAACTAATTGGAATTTATTTGTGTTTGTTGTGGATTGTCAAGGCTTTTGGTTAACTTTACCCTGGGGTGTGGTTTTCAAATCGATAGCTAGGTAATTATGGATTGACTGCTGAGTTTCAATTTGAATAAATAATATTGTTAGTTATCTATTCACTTTGATTGCCCTATTAAATGCCAAAAATAAATTCCAACTCTCTCCCTCCTTCTTCAGTTATTAAATGTTTTCAAAGTGATTCACCCGGCATATCCTCACAATTCATTTCCTTAAGGTGAGTCAATCCCAAAAGCTGGCTACCTGCCTGGGGCTGTTATGTTGGCTTGACATACTTATTTGTGTTTATCTCTCTATATGCCGACAATGAATTTGTGAATTGACTTCGAGGTCTAAACAAATATAGAACCTTAGCGATAATCGTTAGCTGCTTTAGTGCCAAGCGCAAAAAATAATGTTTGGGAAATGACTCACAAGTAAGGAGAGCTAATCAGTAGCGCTAACGGGCTTTTTTTCTAGTTTTCTCAGTTGTTATTTTATTTGAGAGTTTGCTACCCAAAAAAGGTGAGCTCATTGTGAACCGGTTGACAACATGGGTACCGTGTGGCAAATGCAAAATTTAATTTTAAATTGGTAAATTGCATGCTCTTAAAAGTCATATCAGGCAAACGTCTTTTTATGAATGCCATAAATGCTACTCTGGCACTACTTAGCATGGATTTTCAGTCAGTTTTATGAATCAGTCTAAACGGGGCCCAAAAAATTGCTCCAGTGTGCGTCACAATTTACCAAAATATTAACCGCCTTTTTGGGTTATTTCAAATAGTTTTCCCCGAAGTAATTTGAAATAATAAGATATGACTATTCTTAAAGAGACTTTAACCATCAAACCTTTATAGTTATCCTAAGTTATACTCCGTTTATACTATATGAATAAACTAAAAAGCTAAATAAACGACTAATAAGCGAATATCTATTGAACGAAAAACTTTTGAGCGATGAAATATTGAACAAAGAACTATTAAGCTAAAAATTATTGAACTAAGAACTCAGACCGGAGACATAGTTCAGTCTAGAGATTAACTCACTAAATCTAGTTCAGATCTGAACAGCACAACTCTATCTCATCTGTAACTTCTGGTTAAATCCATCAACGGCACCAATAAATTGATAACTAGACGCCTCAAGGAGCAACACCTTATAGCCAGATTTTCTAAATCAGATATAACTGTCAGACAATCTAAATAAAAGGTAAGGTAAGGTAAGGTAAGGTAAGGTAAGGTTAAAAAAATATATAAAATCCTCAAAGCATACACCAATTATTGAAAAACTTTACATACATTTTCTTACCAATCTTTAGGATATGTCTTAGATTATGTGATATGCTTTTGCTAAGGATTGGAAAGTAATTTTAATGAGAACATGTATAGCAGTCTAGCTAGAAGTAAAATTCTGCTGACACTGCTAGATTTGTTACCGATCTGCTTATTTTATTTTTATATGTATGTCCCAATTTATTGGTCCTGTTAATAGATCTTTATTTTGATAAGCTTTCTTGAGAGCGTAAGTTGCATATCTTGCACTAGAATTCTGATTTTGCCCTGTATACTTGGTTCATTCTTTTAAGATTCTTTGCTGTGCTTCGTCATACTATATAAAAGTAAAAGCACAGCTGTTAGTATTTTGGTACCACAATGTAATTTGCAAATGCATTTCTGGCCTTTTTTGATTCTATAAACAGAACTACAAATGCATTTAACAATAAGAACAAGTGTTGGTGGTGCCATGGTTTTTTTTTGCTACATCCATCGGTTAAATCTTTGACATTCAATGTCTACGCTGGTACATCTCCTACCTTTGCTAGACAAGCAAAACCTCTCTTACTATTTTATTAGTGGAATTACTGAACACAAAAGAGAGACTTCGATTTCAGCATTTCAAACAAAGGTTTCTTCCTCTTAGTTATGCAGGTTAACTATATATTTTAGCTGTCATTGGAACGATCAAGCTGAATATTTATGACCATATAACTCAAATATTATCCAATTTTACATCGGTTTAGAGGGTTTGGAGCCGATCTTGTAGCAGTGAATTGCCTATCTTCAGATAACTATCCTCCACACCAAATTTTAAGTTCATAGCTTTAATAATTTTAAAGTTTAGTTTCTGATAGTCTTTTAAGCCAGATCAGAGGGTTCGGAACAGGTCTTGAATCATTAAAATGCCTATCTCCAAAAGCTAACCTCCTCACCCATTTTCAAGTTCATAGCTTTAATAATTTCTAATATATGGCGTTGAAACGGTTTACACAGCTTTCGAACCGGTTCATAGAGTTTGGTCAAAACCTATGAACCTTTTTTGAACATACGGTATAAATTTCATGAAAATCGGTTTAGTAGTTCCAGAGATATGGCTCTGAAGCACTTTTGAACCCGATTTTAAAACCGGGTTAAACACTTGGGACACGACTCTTTCCAGTTCAAAATAAAGATATTGAAAAAATTTCATGACGATCGGTTTAGTGGTTCCAGAGAAATGGGTCTGAATCACTTACGAACTGGCGGGCTCGGAACCGGTATTAAACCAGTGAAATATCTTTATACATATAACTAAACTGCATACGAAATTTCAAGTTCATCTCATGAATAATAATGGCTCTGAGCGACTATTGAACCGGTTCAGAGGGTTCGGATCCGGCCTCAAACCAGCGAAATATCAGTCTCCATAAATCTAACCTGCACACCAATTCTTAAGTTCATAGCTTCGATTATGTCTGAGATAATGCTCTGAACCACTTTTGAGCGGATTGAACTACTTTCGAACCAGTTGAATGGATCGGTTTCGTGGTTCCAGAGATTGTATGCCAATTGTGAACCGGTTTAAATTTTCGAACCAGTTCATAGACTTGGAACATAGCCCACGAGTCTTTCCTGATCGACATAAACATACTGTGAAAATTTCAATATGATTGGTTCAGTGACTTAGACGCCTATAAGGAAAAAAAATCTGACATCTCTATCATATGTTCAATCATAAAGATCACTAGAAACTAGTATTTGCAAATGTATTGAAACTTCTCGTTATAAGCATGCGAGCTTAACTATAAGATGACCCTCTTTTTCAGTGTACAGTGCGATTTATTTCAATTGTTTTTACGAAGTTTCACGAAGTCACGTTTGGCCAGACAAATGCTGAGAGATATGCTTTGAATGCTCTGTGTGAGCGTTATACGTTACTTTGAATTGGGATTTAAAATGTTTCATCATTTGTTTCACAAATTTGTATTCTTTTCCCCACTGTGCAGAGTCACTCAAACAAAAGCGAGATATTGATTGTCTTACAAATGAGCTGATAAAGTACTAAAAATTGTTTTGTAATTTTTGCAAAAATAACACAAAAAATAAACTTCCCCCACCTTAAGGTGTGTGTGATGGTAGTCAGCATTTGCACAGGTTGTCCACCTTGGTAGATGACACAGTTTTATTTTTATTGCACATTTTTACGCGAAAGTGTGCAAAAATGGAAGTTAATTATAATTTATATTACTAATAAGTTTTTAGAGTTTGTGGTTTTAATTTATTAAAAATAAAAATCAAATGAGTGTCGCAGAATTGTACAATTTTATGAAAATTCAAATGTATTTCAAGCTTGAATTTAAAAATAAATGCAGTTAATAATATAATTATTTTTGAATTTGGTGTTGTTTTTATTTATCAAAAAAAACCGAATAATCAAATCCACTCAGCTGTTCAAAAAGAGGGATAGCGCGGGCGAGGGAGAGTGAGAAAGAGAAAAGCTTTTACGGAGAGCTTCCGTTGTGGTGGTGGTGCCATGCCAAATTGAATGACATAAAAAAACACAGAAAAATAAACATTGCATTGTATTTACTTTGCTTAAAATTTCAGAAAGTTTTTTTATTTGGGGTAAACAAGTGGACTGGCGCAGACTTACCGCATAACAAAATCAAAATATCGAGTCCCACGCGGCATAAGATTCGCTTGTTGGTGTCCATGTCTTTGGCTGGTTGTTGTTGCTGTTGTGGCTGCTGCTGTTGAGTGTTGTTGTTGTCGCCTGCACTTGGCATTGGCAATTCAATGCTGCTGCCGCTATTGTAGTTATTATTATGATTAACTAGTGAATCCCTGTGGTTGTTATTACTATTGTTGGCCACGTTAGTGGCTGGGTCTGGATCGGCGGCACGCAGTGGTGTTGTCTCACTGGCTGTTGATTTGTTACTCATGACTCTTAGCTGCTTTTGGCTGAGTTTTAAATTGTGACGCTCTCTCTCTCTCTCTCTCTCTCTGTGTAGCAAAAGCTTGTACTTAAAAGCTTTGCCTTTGGCAGTGAACTTGAGTGCTTTTTTTTTGAGCTGCTGCCAACAAAATCTGAATCAGGTAGGAATTTGGATTTTCGTATACGTCATGGCTGGAGCAGCAGCTCTGGAAAGATAATTCATTTAACAACCGTTGAATAATGCTGAGTGAAGTGTGAGTAATAGGCAGCGGATTCCCTACTGTTAAAAAAAGACACAACAATAGTGATTCACGCACAAATCCTCAGATATCCCAAAACTAGTTCTTAAACGGGTTGAACCAACTCCCAATCGCCTCTCTAGTCCGAAACTGGTCTTCTTTAGGAATTTTCCCTTTAAGGATTTACCTAACATTCAACTTGGACAAATTTGTATAATTTTGTGCCATCTTTGAACCCCACCCAGCCGATTCTCTGATTCGAAGTTGGTTTCCTAAAGGATTCACCTCTGACCAATTTCTATAATTTCTTGCCATCATTGTAATAAGCAACTACTGCGCTCATGACTAGCCCCAGAGAGAACAAGGCCCTAATTTGACATACCAACTGACGAAGTGGCAAACGTCAATCACAGCACGAACCCCACGATCTCCACGATCCCCAGGAGTCAGTCAACTGAATTGCAGTTGTCAGCTTCGATTATGGCCTGGGCCACGGCAACACACACACACACACACATAGAATGAACACAACTAGCTAGGCCCGATCTGACATGGCTTACTATTTATAGATAGCCAACGATGCAGCAGTTCACTGCTCCTTCATGAAGTTAACTGATTCAATTCCTCTGATTAATGCCCCCCTGTAATGACAAAACAACGAGCTGCGTCTTAATTAAAAAACAAAATAGAAGACAATATCAGAGAACTCCAGCTCCAGATTGTATCTGACCTGAGACTTGTTTGCTTAGAGTATTTTTAATTGTTGATGGGCGGCATATTTCAAAAACATTTGTTGACCCATTAATATGATTTTCTACGATGCATGAGTCGAGCTTCTCTCGAGTTTTGTAAATGAGAAGCTTTATATGGCTACTTAACCAATAGCTGGTAAAGGTGACGGTTGTATAGAAGCTACTAACTTTGTATTATCAATTCTCTACGCCACAACCGACAAATTAATTGAATACTACACTACTGAAATCTTGGCACTATCTTATCTTAAAAAATATGGTTAGTTACAATAAAGTTGATAACAAAAGAAGTTTTTGTGAATGATATATGATCACATTCTTACTGCTCAGTGGTAAAAGAGTTCTTTCAACTGGGACTTGAACTTTTTAACACTCTTTGCAAATTTTATTTCTTTTTAATAGGTTACACTTCAAAAGTGCACTTATGCCTTTCGTCACTTTCTTCCGATTATAGAATGAGAGAAATTATAATATAAGAAAATTTTTTTATTGACAGATAAATGAAATGTTAAATAAAAATATTGATTTTCCAAGAATGAAAATAAAATATTTAAAAAATTGTTTAGCTGCCTTTTTGTATTCCGTAAAGATTTACCGCTTGGTCTGTAAATTTTTATGACAATGAAAACATGAGCACGGATTATATTATCAAGTTATCCCGTTATTAGTTAACATTTTCATCGACATTCACAATAATACCTTGACAAAATCAGCTGATTACTTAGATTTAAATAATTAATTAATTTCAAACGCTTCAAAGTGGCGCTATTTGAGTTTTTTCGTTGCAAAAATCATATCTTTTGAACCAAATGAGATAATCGAAAATTTAATTAATACCTATGAAATAAGTGATTGAAAAAGGTGTTACGCTTACCAATTGCTTACCTCTGGGTTATTAAAGTCGAAATTTGAGAAAAAAAAACTATTTTATGGTAACTAAAAAAAATTATTTTAAAAATTTTAAAATTTAAAATGTCTTTTTAAAGGTTATTATTTGACAAAAAATTAAATGAATTATTCTTTTTTAGATTTTTGAAAATTTTTTTCAAATTAATTTTTACTATTCAAAAGACAAAATTTATCTTATAGATTTATAATTTTTAAACTAAAACTAATAGATTCTAACTCCTCTCGTGACTGCAGAGGCACTCATTTTGCCATATTAAAAAAATTTTTTTTACTTCGCTTATTGCTCAATGTACGAGTTCCAATAGATGCAAAATCACAGAAGAAATTAGGAGCAAGGCCAAAAACGAAGAAAAAACCAAAATATTTTCTAATAAATATATAAAACACTGAAATTTGACTGTTATTACTTGTACTCGATGCTCTCAACTACTTTGTTTATCGTTAGATATTCTTTATCAATACCTTATTTTCTTCGTAGAAGTACTATTCGCAAGAACAAGACTTTTTTCAGATTTTAGTAAAAAACAATTTTGCACGTTTTTGAAAAAAAATCGATTTTTTCGATATATTTTTGCTTGTAACATTCAAAGTACTAAACCGATTGGAAAATGATCTTCAACTGGATTATTAAAAATTGCATACCCTTTTGATTAATACCTTGCTTGACGACATCTAAAGTTCTATCTCGAGATATGTCATAGTATGTAAGGGTACCTACCGAAAAATCTAAGAAAAAAAAACACAACTCTAAAACGTATCCATACAAACATTTTTGAATTTCATTTTTGAGTTCAGCATTCCAAAGTACATGAGAAAAAAATATTAGTTTCAATTGGTATTTTTTTTTTTTTTTTTTTTAAACTAGTGTTATACACAAACCTATCAATAGAAAAAATATGACGATTCGTTACCTAGTTTTCGAGATATTCTACTTGAAAGTGGACCAAATTACAAAAAAAAAGTGTTTTTTTAAAATTGCATTTTATTAAGTGTTGCATATTTGAAATCGTTGACGAATTTTCTATAATATGGGTTCATTCATTTGCTCTACGGGCGCTTGTGATCTATCTAGCTTCTAGAATTACAAGCAAGAGCATTGTCTTTACAAAAATTTTAATTATAATTGATACATCAAAGAAAAGTTGCGCTTTCTTTTCAAGTCAAGTCAACAGATTATTGCTGATGACACAACATAAAATTCAGTAATTGATTAAATATTACAATTTCCCCGGAGGCGAAAGAAATGTTCTGTAATTTTCAAGAATTGCTTGGTGGAAATGGATTATAAGATATAACACGATTTTTTCCTCAGCATAACATTTTTAAGAATATTTTATAAAGATTTTCTCTAAAAATTTAAATCAAACAACTAAGATATTTAGTATTATTTCTTTCAAGATACTCCGCACTGTTCTTCAACTGGCTAACACTTGGATCATTTAAGGATTAGTATCTCATCTGCCACACTTCCACTCCCACTTTTATCAGAGAACCTGTCATGTTTTACTGGTTGTTAAGACAAAAATTATGCGGCCTTTTAGTGTCAGTTTCTTTAATCATTTAATCGATTAGCTGGAGACCAGATGTAGCTTCCCACATTCCCCTGCATAAATGTCATTTATTTTGGAAATTTGTTTCCAGCTGCGAAATAAGGTCAACGTTGCCCAGCCGCCAAGCAGGGTTAATATTGAAACGAAAAAAAAGAAATTAAAATCATTTACATAAACAACAGGAATTTATGGCGCCAAGCGAAATGATTTACAAAAATATGGAAATAAGTACGCATATGGTAAATTTTTAATTATTTATTCGTTCATTCAAAAAATACTGGGCGCCAAGTTCATTGCACAACAATATTACTCTACAATTTCAATTTCAGGGCCATGCCATGGGAGGGCACTTCCAGACAACTTGACGACGACAGTTACCACGGCGACGCGACGGAAGGCAAATTGACACCCCAATCGAGTAAGTTCAAGTGTGGTCTGTTTTATATGTAAAAATTCATGTTTATAAGCTTTTAGGTTTCAATTTGGACTGAAATCAGCAAAAATTGACAAAGAATAACACGAGCTTGACATTGAAATCGAAGACCAGGTAGAAGGTAAGGAATTGACTGAAACATTAAATGTAATTCTAGAACATTTGCCCACAGAAATGTACTAGCTGGGACTTTATCAAGGGAAAACACATCCAAAATAAGCTACACTTAGCAGAAAACTACATTCTTTCTAAATTTTAAATTTACCGTTAATAACATGAAAGTAAGCATAAATAAAACGAAGGGCAGTTTTCGCATCTTCTTGGTTTTTAAATTTTGGTGCTTTTTAATTAGAATGTATGTTGCCTACTTTTAGGCCGTCTTTAAAACTATATGCTTGTTTCTAAATATGATTTTAAAAGTGGCCTAAAAGCAGGAAACATACAATTTCTTAAAAAGCACAAAGTTTTCAAAAACATGAAGATAAGAAAACTGCCCTAATACTTACAAGAAATCTGGATAACCCCTATTTGAAGTTTAACTGGATTACAAAAACATACACTTAGAAAAAAACGCAATCCATGTGAATTTAAATATATCCTAAACTGAGCAGAGAAAGATTGATTTGATCTCAGTCTTTTAATCCAGAAATGGATGCAGCTTTTTCAAAAACAGATTCGTGATCAGAATCACTATCACCCCTTCTATAAACTGGACCACGCATACTACTTAAAAAGATAATAAACTTTGACCTCAAACCTGCTAGAAACAATGTGAAATATGCGTTGAAGGTTCGCTTCCATACATCGCGCTAACGAAAAATACCAGGCTTATTGGAAAAAGGATATGAATGGCTCTTGGTCTACAATTTGCACGAAAATCTTGAATAATGAAATCAGAGATGGGCACGTAGATGCCCTTTGCGTCCTCGCAGCCCCAGTCCGTTATTCGGCGCAAAAAGCCATAAAAAGCATTGCCATTTTGCGTCCCAGAATATGAAACAAAAGCACAATTGTTTTGTCGAAATAGTGCGATATTAGTATTAGGTATAGTTGTATTACATACTATCCTATTTTTCTCAGTGCACTATCATTTTTATTTAATTCTGCTGATAGCGAGTAGAAGAATAAAAACAGAAATGTGTAAAATGAATAAAACCAACAGCGCGCTGTTATATATGAAGCTTTATTAAAGGGTGGAAAATGTAACTGTTTTTCATGAATCACCAAAACTTAGAACACTAAGAGAAACAAAAGATTTTTTTTAACCTCAAAGTCAAATTAGCTATAAAATCTATAGAATATTTTCCATTACATATTTGAAAAACTAAAGCGCATTTCTTTGGGCATATTATTCAATTGATTGACATTAAGTACTTGTAATATTGAATGTTTTGGAATTTTGGCCAGTTGCCCAGAACTTTCATCGCTTGTAAATGGAACGTGACGCATTAAATGGTTCAATTAAAAAGCCAAGGCACCACAAAAAGGCTACAAAAATCAGAGAACGCTATTCTAATCTGAGGGTAAAACTTACCCCCATTGATAAGGCGTCTAAATTGATAAGGCATTTGCCTGACTATTGCTCACCTTAAAACAAAGGTAAAAACACCCAAGTCCACCTCAATAATTCGATTTCTCTGGACAAGGGAAGACGATGACCTTGACCATTAAGACTAGAAATCGATTTTAGTTCAAACGTTCCGCCCAAGCACTCGCTTCCGTTTCCTTCCCGCTTCCCTCTATTTGTTTTCTGTATATTTTTGCCAACCAACTATTTGGCATATTTGTTTATCTGGCCATCAATTTGTGAGCTTCCACAGAACCAAAGTGTATGCCATCAATAAAAATCAGCCAAAAAGGTATTATCACCTTCACACTCACAAACAAATAAACAGTTTCTATATATATACGTACAATACAATGTATGTATATTTCGGGATTATAATTTACCTTTGCCCAAAATAAATGGCTCGGTTAAACAGGCTTTGTTTATAACGTCATCATAAACTTTATTTTTTTTCCACAAATTGATATCTATTTAATTAATGCATACAAAAAATACGCAAAATTCATGTGGTCCCAGGCAGAGGGAAAAACATCCGCAACATCCGTAACCGAACGCGACACTAAACAAAGTGAACTGAAAATCAGATAAAATAAACCCGCTTGATTCTCAGTCAGAGAGGCGACAGTGTGTGCGTTCTGGTGGAACGTTCTGAAATGAAACTGAAAATGAAACAGGTAATGTGTCAGGGGGGATTAATTGTTGGGGAGGGGGAGGAAAGTGCGCTAGGTTCTATTAGTGACTAGAACATTTTGATTCAACTGCAAGGCCTACATAGGGAAAATGTAAAAAAAAGTGAAAGAAATGGAGAATAAATCGATAACTAAAGCAAAAGGATCAGGAAATCAGTAAAGGAGTTAAGATGGAACAAAGGCATCAAAAAGTGAGTAAGTCAGTGATAAAAACGAGTCGAAAATTGTGTGATTTGTTGATGTAGCATTTGTATGTGTTGTCTGTCTTTGTTTCGCTCTGTCGTATGCGAGCTTGAATAAATAAAACTTTGCTACTTTCCGAACCCGTAAAGCTTATTTTTGTTAGGGTTCGAGAAGCGGGTTCAGAAGAGCGGTGATCCAATGTTCAGGGTTGACTTATAAGACTATTTTACACTAAGGGCCAATTTCTCATTTGTAGATAGCTGATATGTGTAAGATAAACTTACATTTTACTTTGTTATTTGTTAGTTTATGTAAGAGATAGCGCTTTTTAGGAGATCCGAAATCTGTCCTTATTCAGAAAACATGTTCACTTTTAATAGTAAATTCAGAAGAAATATAATAACTTTGCTCCAACCGAACCAGAACCGACTCCGTTTTCAAATACGCAAAACCTGAGATTTTTAAATTAGCTTTAAACTGGTCCGACAATCTAAGAGAATGCACAATGTGAATTAAGTATAATGCTGCCACAACTGACTATTAATGATCTAGTTCAAATAAATAATTCTTAAAGATAAAAAGATTGCATTCTTTATGGGGCAAACATGATTGTTTTAATCAGGGAATCATACCAAATCGTGATTCGGTTCTGGATACGTACCGAAACTAATATTTCGGTAAAAGGTTCCGCTTAGGTTCTACTTTATCTCGGAATTCGGTTCCGTATAGGTACATTTTTTTTATTTTTTTATACATTTTAAACCTAAGATATTACAAGTTGAGTACTTTACCCAAGAAAACAAATGTCAAATCTACTAGTCTAAAGAGCAAGAAGAACTTTTGATATCTTATAAATTGTCAAATAACTGTAAGCAGTTCTAAAAACTTTACCGATTACAATTTAATCCTGTAAACGCAAAAAAAAAAAAACGCATTAGTAGTGTTGAATAAAGAAAAAATAAATAATATTTAGAAAGTATTGAACAAAAATAGATAAAATGAAAAAGATGAAATTTTGATTGAAACAATAAAGCTGAAAAAAGAAAAAAAATCAGAACCCAAACTGTACCGGTATAATGTTTCGGTTCTTTTCGGTCATTTGGGTTCCATAAATAAAGGTTCTCAAATTATGGATCTCAAAAAATAAATAATAACGGTTCCGGTTCTGAGATTTAATCGGTTTGACTCCCTGGTTTAAATAGCATAAACGTAGTATATGATTTATTGCAATACTCGAATGCTTATTCCATAAATGGCTTCTATATAAGGCGAGTGCAAAACGACTTGAAGTGTGACACCAAAAGGTCGGATGATGATAGGACCGGGAGGCCCTTGAAACAGTACTTAACAGACAACACTGCTTACTGTGTAATCATTAAATCTTTATTATTTTTTATTGATTGGTTTCAAAATTGAACTTGAGTCGGTTGAAAATCCATTGAAGATATATTTATAAATTAATTAATAAAAAATTTGAGTGATTTAAATAATAAAATTTAATGTAAATCTAGTATAAACGTAAATATATTCGGTTTTAACCCACTTTGTTTTTGGGTTTAAAGGCTTTCTAAATTTTAACTGTACATACCGGTATACCGAAATAAGTCGTTTCCTGACTAAGATGTTTTTTAAATTTTTTTAAAAAATATGCTTTTGAACTGAGCATTTTTTATATATTGATCCGGTTCCAGGTTGAGGTTCGGACAATTAATATTACTCGAAATAAATTCAAAGACTTAGACTCCGGAGCGGTTCGACTCCGAACCGGAATACAGAAGAAAACGACAAGAAGAAAATGATAATAATTAATGGCTAAAATAGATCAGAAATATAAAGATTAATCAATTTTGGATTTGTACAACATTTTTTGTCACTTTTAAGCCCCCCTCCAATTTCTAATGATGTTGTTCCATTGCCACTTCGTAAAATGATCACAGAGAATGAGAGAGAGAGAGAGAGAGCAAGCGCTTGTAACTCTCGCAGCAACAGCTGCCGCTGCCTCTGTCCCAGCAGCAATGCTTCAATTTATGTTGGTTGTGTTGTTGGGTTAGTTGCTTTTAGTTCTTCGGTCCTAACGGTTCGCGATCTACACCTTTCGATTATCGGTGGTGTGCCGTGTCTAGCTCGTTCCCCCAAATTTCCGCTGTGCGCATGCGAAACAGAATTCGAAAATGCAAGTGCAAACATTTAATAATTGACCTGCCATGGTCAGACGAAGAGCACTCTAAATGAAAGCAAGACAAATGCAAATAAAACAGACACATTTTCATTTCCTTTTGGCTTTGTGCCTGGCCAGCAATATTTGATCGCTTGCGCAATTTCCATTACCATTGGCATCCGTTTGCTAACAAAACGCCGACTCTGTATATTTTACATTATCGATTTTTTGGGTGGGTTTATTTACTCACAATTAGGGCAACGCTTATCTTCGTAATACCCAAAGGCAAATACAGAGAACGAGAGAGAGAGTCCATTAGCACATTCACATTCGAGGCTCAGTTAAATATTTGTGCTGATAAGATGACCACCAACGCAGCCATTTCCAGGTGCAATAGAACGGCCATCTACTGAGGATCACTCCCATTTCCACTTCTGCTCGGCTCCCCCTCCCCCGTTTTCAACATGAGCAGTCTGCGTCCTGGCAGTATTTGTGATACCACACCATTGCAACGTTTTGAGAGTCAGAGCAGCAGTGGCGATGAGCCATCTTCTCCCTTGACTCCGGCTTCAACTACTACGACGCCGCCGCATCATCATCATCTTAACAACAACAACAATGTAAAAGTTGATTTACAGCTACCCACATATGTGGGTGTCACTGGAGTGACCACTGGAGGAGCTACGGTCACCAAACCACATATGCGAGGCACATCGCATATCTTTAGACGTATTTTTCTGGACTTGTGCCTGCTCAGTTGCGGTGAGTTTGAAATATTTGAAATTTTTAACTGAAATAAAAATAGGGGAAAGCCAACTAAGGCAGGCCGAAATTTATTCAATATGCAGGAATGCAAACTTTGGGCCTTTATTGCAAGTCCATTAAAAAGACCACACGAATCGTACCCTCTGTTCCTTAGTTTCGGTTTAAAAATAACATTTTAAGGTCTGTTTTCGTTGCCGAATTCGATCAGTCGGAATTGGTAAAGGTTCTTATTTTCATGAAACGATAAGAGAATTTAGTTAGTTAATTTTGCCTGCAAGACAGTCGAATAAAGATAAATGGAAATATGAAGTTATTCGCCCAATAACACAATCGGTTTTTGGATACGGAAACATTTACCAATTCCGATTCCGTTTGATTTGATCGAAATCGAAAACGGGAACAGGTCCAAATATCATCATATAAAAGCATATAAATTATTTTTAACCATTTCACCTTTAAAATAATTGTTAAGTACCAGATCTTTGCCTAATTTAATTAAGTTTCTTGAATGATATTAAGATTCCAAATAATTGCATTTAATAAAAAAAAATTAAATATAATATACATGTATGCATTAATACACAGTTTATTACATTAAAACAGAGGAGACTTCATTTTGTAAAGTAAAAGTATGGCTAATATAAAGTTTTTATAGACCGTTATAAATCAAAACCGTGGGAAAAAAGACCGTAGAAAAACAGAATTAGGTGTATATCTAAAATTCTCGACGAAATAGCATCACAATTTTTCAATGATCCAATAAGTTTTGAACCAAAACCTCGGGTTAGAAAACGGTCCGCTAAATAAACCTTTTGCTTTACGACTGGTTTGAACCTCCGCACCGATTTATTAATATTAAAATCAGGGACGGAATATTTTATTTTTAGAAAACACTTATAGAAAACTCTTTATTATTACAAAGTTAATAACAGTTTTTAAAAGACTTGTATAATTTAACTCATTTAATGATAGTTTTTTTAAGACTTATACAAAAATTCAACATCAGTTTCCAAAGACTAACTCAGAAAATAACAGTTATCGATAGACTTTTATTATAAAACTCAGTAAATAATACTCAAAGACATTTTTTTCATCACACTATAAAATAGAGGTGCGCGCGTGACGTGAATTTAAACGTGTCAAGGTGTGTCACGACGTGATCGTGAAAAAACACAGTCTTTCGCGCGTGAGCATCCGTGCGTGATTCGTGCGTGCTAAAGTTATTCATCGTGAATAAAAGTCATGCAGTATTCAGAAAACTTTGTTTTTATTATGTTTGATTAATAATATTATTTCCTAAACAGAATTGCTTTTAATTTAGTGAGTACGCTGCACGCAGCAGCTCCATACAAAGGGCGCAGTGTAGCCCATGAACCCATGAATGAATTAGGGTAATAATGCGTGATCCCTTCTTTAATCGTGCATGAATCGTAAGTGACGCAAAACGCTCAAAAAAATGTGTGCGTGAATCGTGCGTCAGGAAATTTGTATTTCGTGAATCGTGCTTGACTTGAAAGAAACATCGCTCCCGTGCGCACATCTACTATAAAAGACCTTTAATTTATTAAGGGTTCAGCGGTTGGCTCTCTGGGTGAATGATCCATTGGGTGTACCTTATCATTACCTTCGATAAATAAAAAGGATTTTATTGTTGTGATTAAAAAATATTAGTCTCTGTCGAGTTTTATTTACTGAGGTATAATAAAAGTCTTTTGATAACTGTAATTTGATATCCGATGGAATGTTAAATACACTGTTTTCAGATAACTTTACCAATCACAATTTAACCCTGCTGTTAGGTAAAGACCATTTGGTCCAATTATTAATTCATTTCCTTATAAATGCGAAAACAGGAAAATCCCACAACTAGTTTTTACATTGAGTGTGTTGAATAATGTATAAATTAATAATATTTGGAAATTATTGAACCAAAATAGATGCAAAGAATAAGACGAAATTGTTATTTTGATTGAAAATTTCAGTATATACCAAATGGGCCCTTAACCTAACATTTGTTAATTTTTGCAACCCTAACAGATGGGTTAAGTACATTTTCTTAATTTTGTAAGCGTATTACACTGAGGAAATCCCTGATTGAAGCAATAAAACTCAATTAACAAAAAAAACTCAGAACTCTTATCGATCATTTCGGTTCTATAAATAAAGGTTCCAAAATACCGGTTCTCAAAACATAAATATAAACGGTTCCGGATCAGGTTCTGAGTTTTAATCGGTTCTTTTCGGTATACGGTTCCGGCTCTGGGTACCGAGACACCCTGGTTCTGAGTAATAAATCAAAAGTCAGTTTAGAAACTATTATTTATTGAATTTTTATATAAATGTTTTTCCTGTAATTTACTAAGTAATATAATAAAAGTCTTTAATAACTGTTATACTCGGAGTGATAAAATTAAAGTTTTGAATAACTGTTCTCTGTGGAGTAAAAAATAAAAGTCCTTAATAATTGTTATTTTAAGCGCAATAAAATAAAACTCTAAAAATAACTTTTAAATGTGATAAAGTCAATATCTCTCTCATAATTCCCATACCCTGACTTATGGGAAAACCAATGTTTTATTAAGAAAAATGGCTTAATCATTGAGCTTGAAATAGGCCTCATTACTAAACAAAATATTGCTCTTATCGCAAATATGAAAAACTTTTTTCGTAGAACGCAAATTTTCGTAATAAGCTGAACAGTTTGTTGCCATGAGAGCTTGACACATCATAAAATCGCTACTGAGAAAAATAACATCTTCAATTCATTATTTGTAAACTGCTATTAAAAATGAACAAACTCTTTGCCAGAGTATATATAGTAAACAAACAAATCAAAAAGATTGTTATCTACTAAATAAATCAATTATGATTGATACTCTTTGGGTTTGTGGGTTACTCATCCCACTGTCATACCCAGTCATAACATTATCAATTGACCAACTTATTTTACCCCTCCCTGGCCAACACTTTCACACGTTTCGTTGCATTTCTTTTGTTTTATGATCTGGTATCATGAGCTATACCAATTGATCTTGTGAACCCATTTTTATGAATCCATCACGCAGCTTTTTTTTTTTCAAATGCAAGTATGTGCCTTATAAGAGGTGGCACTATCTACTTATGTTGCTGGTGGGCGCCGTTCACTGATTCGAACAGAGGAAACTAATTTTTTTCGTAATGAAAATGTTTCCAACTGTGTGTTTGTGTTTAACAATACATATTCCAATGTCTAAATAATGATAAAGCAGATTCCACTTCCCTCCAATCAACGCCTGAAATATTCGCTCATCGAGTGTTTGTCTGTTGTACATATTTGATTCAATTTGTGTGCGAGTGTTTTTGTTTGGGGTGAATTTATGGTATTTTACTCTGCACATCAACATACTTCATTGGAACTGTTTACCCAAGTCCAATTTAGGCTTGATCAGCACAGACCTTGCCACATTGGGGCCGTGCGTCAGCTAGAATTGGACACCGGCCATTACCATCATGGGCAGTGGCCACCCGGTTTTCTGTTTTGTGCAAAAAAAAAGAAAAGTCTGTAATGGTGACATACATACATACAAGTACCTATGTCCATAGGTATTTATATTATGGAAAAAGTTTGATTTATGAAAGGAACGATAAGTTCAAAAGAAATTCAGAAATGTCAACACTTAAAAAATATTCAGATAATTAATTAAGCCAATCCCGAAACTCCGCTTAATACTCTGGAAAATTAAATAAATGAAATGTTTAATAGGCTTCTAATTAGTCCTTTAAAATACATCCAATATACCTCAAGGATTAAGCCCTGGCAGAAAGATACGAAGAGGAACAATTTCTTTTAACAAAAATCTTAAAATTTTTCCGATTCGTTCTAGAAAATTTTTTTTTACGTTTTGTTGTTAAAGGTTCTTACTTTCAGAACCAATCATTCTTAAAAGTGTAAATTAAAAAACAAGAATGAAATTCTAAAATCATGAATCAAATTCTTTAAATTAAGATCATTTCGTTCTTAAAGTAAAAACAAGCTCTAAGTTAAAGTACAAATCGTTTTTCGCTTATACAAACAAAAGCTAAAACAAAACCGAACCACAAAGTTCCATTATTTCTCGAGACTGATCAAAGATCACAACAGAATGGAATTAGGTGGAAAAAAGGATTGGTTTAAGAACAAATCGGTATAAATTTCAAATCAAAAAGAACTTATATAGAATTTTTTCACTGTGAACCAAACCTCTTGAGGAAAAATAGTTGAACCCGAACCTGCTCCTTATTCTCTCTATTATTATTTCTCTCTCTCTCTCTCTTTTCAGTGGGCCTACCCATGTTGGGGTTTTCCTTGTGGTGTCAGCCCACTAATCGTGGCTTTTTCTGTCATGATTTGTCTCTAAAACATCCCTATAAAGAGTCTACCATACGCAGTTGGATGTTGTACTTGATGTGTGCCGCCTTACCCGTTAGTTTGGTAAGTTTGATTCGAAATTTGTATCACTATTTTTTATGAAAAATTCTAATCTTTTCACAGATCCTGCTAGTGGAGTTTTTTAGGGGTCAGGATAAGCCACGTTCGTTTCTTCATAGTGGCTACTATCTTTGCCATTTGGAGTTGCCCATTTGGCTAGTTGAATGTTATCGCAAAATAGGCATCTTTGTGTTTGGCTTGGGTGTGGAGCAGCTTACCACGGATATAGCCAAATATGCCATTGGACGTCTGAGGCCATACTTTTTTCAAGTAAGTTAAGCAAATGACATTATTAAAAACAGAAATGTAGCTTAATAATGAACTGTTAAATGCAGCTCTGTCAGCCCGTAATGTTTGATGGCAGCACTTGCAGAGATCCTCAGAATGCGGGACGTTATATCGAGGACTTTACTTGCGCTAGCCCTGGGCTGAGTGACAAGAGACTAAAGGATATGCGTCTGTCGTTTCCCAGTGGACATGCCAGCTTTGCCTGCTATGCCATGCTCTTCCTGGTGGTGAGTATTAATAATTCATATCTCATTCATTTTCCCGACTTAACATGACTGGTGTGTAGATTTATTTGCAGCGACGCATGCTTTGGACACGTACACGAATGCTGCGTCATCTGCTCCAGTTCCTGTTGCTCATGTTTGCCTGGTATACATCGCTGACGCGTATTTCGGATTACAAGCATCATTGGTCTGATGTTTTAGCTGGATCTGGCATTGGTCTTATCTATGCGGTGGTGGTGGTAAGTTTGCACTATTCTTAAATTAAATAAAGTATTTAACTTTTCTCTGTTCGACTCTTTGCAGACCTCGGCCATGTGGTAGGGCCTGTTCTTCGTTGGGTTGCAAAACCCTTTAGCTTCTGAAATTTCTTGTGCTTGAATTTCAATCTCTTTTAAGTATAACTACTTATTATTATCTAGTTTGTATGCATGTATGTGTATGTGTTAAAGTATGCCCCATTTTACTTAATAAAGTTGCGTTTAGTGTGTTTTAAAAGTATATCGCTTAAGAAATTAGTTTTAAATAAAATGTAACATTTATTTTTAAAACTATGTGCAAATACAAAAAGTGTAAGTCTAAGAGGATCGTTGCCTTAAACTTTGTTCGACCAGGGAATGGACAATGGGTGCTTTATAAAAGAACGAGAGACTCTTGATCAGTGTTTGGGGTTTACTGAATACTATGTTATACGTAGGTTGCTATATATATTTCTGGCCTAATAATGAAAACACGAATATTTTTGATCAAATATGGTTTTATTGTTTTTCAAAGTATTATCCAGCAAGATTTATACACTTTTGCATGCGCTCAAACCAATTGTCGAAGCACTTTTTCCACTTCGATTGAGACACCTCCAAAACATGGTTTTTGAACTCTTCAACAGCATCTTCTGGCGACGAATTTTCCCTTGATGTGCGGGAATAAAAAGAAGAAAGCTCGCATTGTCATGGTGCACAATGATCTGTCTTCTCTTGTTCGTTTTTCGAATTTCTCCGAAGACTTCAGGCAAACAAATTGTGGTGTACCACTCAGAATTGACCGTCTTACGTTGCTAAGCGGAACAGTCGCCACATGACCAGTTTTACCGAAGAAACAGTAGACCATTTGCTTCCAGCGATTGTCAAATTGTGCGGGATCCAACGATTACAAACCTTTTTTACGCCCAGGTGTTTATGCAATATCGAATGTATGCTGGTGGAAGAAATGCCCAAGGATGCCTCTATCTCACGGTATGTCACATGACGATCTTGCATTATCAGTTCACGCACGGCATCAATGATTTCTGGCAGAGGACTGTTTTTGGACGACTTTCGTCTTCGAGCGAGCGTCGCCCGCGATTGAATTCATTAAACCAATTTTTCACAGTGCTATAGGTTGGTGCTTCATCGCCATACAAAGATTTAAGTTCAACGTTGCAATCTTGTCGTGATAATCCACGTCGAAAGTTGTGAAAAATGATTGCACGAAAATTTCATGAGTTAATTACATTCTTTTGCCGAGGTAAGTCTTTGATTAATCGTTAATCGATATCAAACGTGGTCACACATGAAAAAGTTGTATGGAGCTTTTATCGATAAAGGTCCAAACACTTTTTGGGAAAAGGCCAATTTTTCCTTAAATGGCTAGAAGTGACCTAGGTCAGAAACTTAAATAGCAACCCACGTATGAAACCTAGATGAATGATTTGATGAACCATTGATCGAACACCGAAAATAGGTAAGATAAAACGAGAAGAAAAAGCTCATTTGGTTGGCAACGAAGTTTTTATATTTTTGCAAGTGCTCTTTCTAACTGATCTTTGTGGAATATGAAAAATTACGGAACTGGTGGGATTTTTTCATGATCCCGAAGTTCCAGCGGGTCTCGAAATATATTGCAGGTCACAAAATATTTTGTTTTACAATTACAATTTTTAATAAATATAGGGAATTATACCGGAACCGTTAACCGAAATATATCAATTCAAGCCAATTACCGGTATCGAAACCGGAACCGATATTAAATTTTTTTGAGAACCGAAAACCGTTATCCGTTATATTAGGAATCGAAAAAACCTGTTTCGGTTTCTTATTATTTATTTTATTGATTTATGATTATTTCAAATATATATTTCAACTGGTAAAATAGCAATGTATACACTTAGAAATAATACTTACATTTAAGAAATTCGACATTAAAAAATAACCAGAATCAAATACTCTTTTTAATATATAAAAGATAAAGTAAAAAATTTAAAAAAAGCAGAAATCTTTTCTTTGGTAAATGTAAATGAATGTAAATGTAACTAAATGATTTCTAATTCTTATAGCCTGATTCCATTGACACATATATGTACCAGGGCTGCAAGCCGGTTTTAAATCGAACCGGTTCGAACCAGGGATTCCGACTTTTCTTTTACTGTGAACCGAACCTTGAACCGAACCTCATGTGAAAAAAGTAGTTGAACCGCAACCTGTTCCGAACCAAAACTTTCGGTTCGGTTCAGCAAAAGTCTAATTTAAGCGTGAGTTAAGTTTTGTCTGATCAACTAAGAAGAATACACCAAAAATTACTCGAAGAATTTTTTTTTTTAATTTTATTTGAAAATAAATTTACTCATATGTTCAAATAAACAAAACTTGGGACGAACCAAGGTTCGAACCTTAGCACAGAATCCTTGAACCTCAAATTTCTAAACCCTAACCATTGGTAAATTTTGGTTCGAACCCGCGAACCGGATCTCCGCAAAAATTTTTTGGGTTTGCAGCCCTGATATGTACATTCGAAATTTTTACATTTTCGATTTTTAATCATTAATTTTGCGTTTTTTTTTTAACAAGTGCTACGTCAAAGCGGACTTAGTTGCTAAACTTTTCCAAAGATTGGTCATCTTTCACTTATCGGTTAAGAATGTATATTTGCTAAGAAATTTTTATATTTTAAAATGTACATACATATATGTTTAAGTGGAATCAGGTTATTAGAAAAAGGTTAGAAAAATGATGATATAAATTTTAGAAATAAAGTTTCTCTGGATTATTATTCAATTTCGCCCTAAAAAAATGTGTGTTTGAATATTTTAAAAACTTAATATTGGGAAAAGCTAAGGCAGATTTTATGTTTTCAACTGTTATTGTGTTTCTTAGAGTTGATATACCAATTTTAGTATTTTACCAGCGTATTATGAGCTACATTGGACCGTAGTCTTTTCGTGTGGGTTCAAATCTATCAAAATTGCTAAAGATCTAAATTTTTGGCTGAGATACGCAGATTATGGGGCGGATTATTTCGAACCATTATTAGGAAGTGTTTGTCAGCTTTCTTAATAGATTTTATATAAGTTTGAAAAGCTGCACTGCAATTTACTCTGTTATTTGTAAGATTACATGACAGTTTGTTTGTGTTTTTTTTTTTTTTTTATTACCGTATCTATGGGTTAACTGTAAGAAGAACAATTCAGCCAGATTATGGGAATAGCAGGGACGAAATCTTTAGGTAAGTGTCTAAAGGATTTTAAACAGACTACAATCATTTACCTAGATTAAGATTTGGTATAGATATCCCTATGTTCAAGCTTGTTATGTGAACATCTGAATATTACTTCAGATCTCTCCTTTTTGTCGATATTAATATGGCTGCGGAATTATACAGGGATGTTCCGGTTTTCAATTTAGTAAAATCGAATTTGGTACATGTTCCCTTTTTAAATAAACACTCAAGGTACCGATTAACGAAATCAGTTTTATATAGCAACACATGTATCAAAATTGAATTGAAATATAGAAAGTGAAATCTAATATTTTAAATGTTTTAATATCAAACCTTCCTTAACTTTCAAAAATAAAATCTGTTTCCACATTAGTTGAAAACCGAAACAGGCCTCATATTATATAATTATTTTTCAAGGAACATTGTATTAAAAGATAAAAAGGCAAATAAATAACAATACTATGGGCCTTGGATAATAATTCGAGGCAGTTTAATAAGTTAGTGATTTTTTGAATAAGGCAAAATTGTTTTCTCAAATATATTCAATTCAGTCACCATGTCGAACTTGAATAATTTCGGATTCCGTGGGATTGTCATATTTCAAAATTGATGAATGTTTTTTGGACTTCTTAAACTGCTCAAAAAATAATGCAATCAGTCTTTAAGTTTATCGATTTAAAGAGAAGAAGGAGGCATGATACATTCTTTTTGATCTGGCTGCAATACGCTGTTGAATTGGTCGCTTCTGCAAAGTTTGACAGCTATCCGGATTAGTTGGCTACCTTATTTTAAGAAGCATTTAAAGTCATAAAGTATGAAATGTAACTAAGCTTTGACATGTACAAATATTTCGGTAAACTGTAATATACCCGCTCAGATGAGATGTCTTTAAGCTCAGCCAAATCACGCACTTTAAACTTGCGATTGTCCCATACCAATCCATGGACTTTAACGAGCATTTCTGGTGTAAAGATTGATATTTTGTGCATTGAATCATTTTTAATTTTAATTAACCTTCCCTCCCTAATTAACCGTAGAGTTATGCTTGGGCTTATCTGTATATATAGACTAATCAATGGTAAAATCGACTCATTAGTGTAGATTAGTCAAATTAATTTTAGTGTTCCTTTTAGACCGACTCGTAACTTTAATTTGCTATCTCTGAAAAGATGTTCTTATATGCTATGCATGAAACTTTTTGTTTCATCTGTAGAGATTACAATAAACTCTTCTATATTTAAACGTATTTTCCTATGCATTTTCGTGTCGCACGTTTACGGCTGCATTCCTCGGTCAGTTGGGCGGGAGGTGGGCTGCTATTTTGCCAGGGGTTTGCACGTAATAAGCTTTAAATTAGTGTCGCTTGGACCACTTAAACGTCCAAATAATTAAGTCTTGACATTGAGTGTCCCCAAAGTATTTATCAAGCTATTCTTTAGTTTAGGTGACGGTTTGCAAAGATTGCAAAAAATCCCTAGTTTCAGTTTTCATTAAAATAAAAGGGATTGTCGGCTAGAAATGGCTGGTAAACTCGAACTAAATGACTCAGTGAGGTAATCTTTCAGTAAGGTGTTTTATTCAAACCCAAAAATCTGCCTTTATTAACCAGGTTGGAATTTGGTGGATCTGAGAGCTATCCTAGTTCATTTTTTTCATGATTAAAGAAAGATGCATCGGTTTTAAGGAAGCTGCCATACTTTTTCTTTGAAGGAGCAAAATGCTTCAAGACAAACCACTCTGACTTAACTCATCTTACCTTTATTTATTTTAACTGACATGGCTTGGAAGTTATTGCATTTTAAATGGAAATTTTCAGCTACCAACTGTCAAACCTGTAATTGCTTAATGAGTAGTTGAAACTATCAAATTACAACTTACATTTGCCAATTAAAAAATCGAACAAATTGCCCGAGGAAATGTCCTTGACGTGTGGCTCGTATTTTGAATGTTGAATGTTTTGATTTGAGATTAATAAACGCACACATTGAATAACATGTTCAACCGGCTGAGACTAGCGAAATGTTAGCGCCAGATAACCAGATGACTTATGAACAGCCAAATCCAGTCGTACAGAGTCTCTGGCTAATTGCCACCCATTGGTGCAACAGACAGCCGGGCAATTTGTGATTTTTAATTAGTCTGTTCCATCACCTCCTGTACAGTTTGCATACAATTTGCATATTAAACGAATTTATTGCTCTGGCCACTCAACACACGCGCTCTGAAGAAGCCTCACAGGAGCATCACTCAATCAACAGAGTGCCACCACTTCACTTGGCCGGAGAGGAGTGTTGTACCATTTAACGGACACGATTTATGTATTAACTCCAGCTATCAGCACTCAAGTTTCCCCAGACACGAGATTGATGCGTCTACATTTTAGGGTAAGACTTTTCCAAACAATTAACACAATTTTTTATTTCATTTTTATCGCAATAATTGCATTTTCCCCAATTGCCCCCAAATGTTTTTCTCCATTTTCAATTGCCCGCATCTGGCGTCAATACAAGATTCTGGTTCTTCATGTCTGTCAATAGTTTCAAGTTTATGACGAAACTTACCCAATAAGAAGGAAAAAAGAGAAAGACCGAATGTATGACATTTGCCAGCGGTTTTGATCGTTTCTGTTGCTCGAATGTAATACCATAAAATTGTCTAGCAAATCCAGGCGCAAAAATTAATTTTGATGCATGAAATTGACGCCCCTTTTTTATACCTAGACGAAATGTGTGTTAAATTGTGATTTTGGGCGAGCAAGGGGGAGCGAAAAGAGAGGAGGAGGGTTGGCATGGCAAATGATTCTCAAACTGGGCACATAGAATGAAAAGTAGTGGGTATGTTGGGTATAATGAATATGCAGCGTGCTCCGCAGCTGAATTTTAAATGGAGAGCGAGGCTTCCTAATAAAAGTAAACTGATATATACCGCAAATACACCGCAACTACCTTATCGTCAAATCAGAACGAATGTTTTACCATTTAACGAACTTTGAATAAATCGAAATAAATGATAATCTTAAGGTGCAAGGTCGGGGTTATACGATGGATGTGCCATCACTTCCCAATTAAGCTGCGATAATTTTGAAATGTCCAAAATTACTGAAAAGAATTTCCTTTAAAACATATGGTACGCAAATTTAGTTACGTGTCCAAGTTGGCTTAGGTGATTTTTCACTACTGTATGAGATACATTTAGCTTCTCGGCAATCTCTCGTGATGCGTGATGCGTAGCGGCGGTTTTCATTGTTCAATTCCTTGATTTGATTGTCATCAGCATCCAAAGGCCGGCCAGTGCGTATAATGTCAAACCAAAGCTAACATTGTCGTTCACCTGTTAAAGTATGTAATGGTGGGGTGAAAAGTTACCTCCTTGGGAATGAATGTTTTTTAAACAATTTTTTTTTATTTTATTTTATTTTTGATACCGTCCGAAAAGTTATTTTTTTCAAAATTGTGCAAAATACTCCTCAACGGCGTCGATGAGCAACTCGCGCGATCTAAATTCTTTTATTAATGAGCCATTTTTTGAGGTTTGCGAAGAAATAATAGTCCGAGGGAGCGAAATCGATCAAATAAGGTGGATGGGGAAGCAATTGGATCCATGCGCGGCACCCAGCGGCAGGATAACTTTTTCATATTGGCAATTTCACCGAAAGGTCCACCGAGACCAAAAATTGAAGTTTTTCAGAACCCTTTGCTTTATTATATTTGTGTATGATTTATGATTTTTCTCATTTTGATATTTCCCTTGTACTTTTTTTTTGATAAAAGTTCTTAAATATCTCTCCTTACGGATGGACTTTGCATTCTTAAATCTTTCCAAGGGTACAATGAGTAACAAAAAATGCATAAGAGACTATGCGATTGCTAAAAAACGTAATTTTTTGATTTGCCTGATCGCATATTTCGATGTCCCGTGCGTCATTGAAAAACAATATTTGTTATCTGTGCGTCGAAAGTACATGCAGAAGGCTAATCCAATATTGAGTACAAATAGAGATTTTTAATAAAATTTAAATTAAAAAAAATGTTGAAAAATGAGAATATTTGTGATCTTGGTACTTATATAAAGTTGGTCCCGAGCGACATCGTAGGTGCGAAATTCAAAAAATGATTTTTTTTTGTAAATCAAACTTTTTTATTTTTTATATCTAAATGAGCAAAAACGGCGGTGAAAAAGAATTAAGAGAGCTGCATACGGTAGAGAGAAAAGTTGAAATACGATCTAATATTTTTTAAAATTTTGTTGTTTGTTATTATGTGAAAATACATACATTGAAATCTTCTGTTGACTTAAAAACATTTTTCCTACGATTATTTATATATGATTTCCTCAAGAAAGTAACTGAAATAACATAATTATTATGATAGAAAAAAATGTTCAATGCGACATGTCCCGTGCGAACGTGCTGAAAATTGAATTAAAAAAATGGAAACATTTTTTTTTTGTGAAATCAAAACCGTTTTTTAATGATATCAACGTACAACATTCTAGAATTTAGCAGTCTGCAATATTGCCTCAGGATTCGCTGAAATCGGCTTTTCCAAAGTTGGTAGAGAAAACCACTTCTGTTTTGGTACCGTGCGAATGCCTTGATTTTTGTAATTTTCTTGAAAAGTAAAAATTGCCCAAAATCATACTTATCACCAATTATAGAGTCAATTAAGAGCTAAAGTCAAGCCTTTTGTGAAAACAAAACCACGTTTTATTTTGACTTTTTTTCACTTCAAAGGTGTTCGAAGGTCACGTTCGACACAATGGAAATGCCCATATGCAGATTTTCGCACAAAATATGGCGTGTGCTCACAGTACTAAGCCTTGTGGCATCTGCTAGCTCACGCACCTACACTTTCTGGTCAGCCAGGTATCTTTTTTGCCTCTCAAAAAAAAAATATTTTTTACGAGAGAACGATAATCTGTTTTTTCCATACTCAACATGATAGCAAACACGTCAACAACAATCAGCTGTCAAAACAAATCTAAGGGCTGCATCGTGCTGAAATTTGACATGTCTGTCTAAATGTGATTTGACTATAATCTTTTTTGCGATAGCAGCGCACTCTGGCGGTCAAGGAGGTTACTTTTCACCCAACTTAGTTAATTGCTTTTTGGAGTATATTAAGCATGTAGGTTTCGAGTAACTCTAGCCAGCAATACCGTTTACGATGTTTTTTTCCCTCTGGGCATAAAAGAATGACTTCTTTCAATTCAGCAGAAATCTGTGTGTGATGCACTTTGTTATGTAATACCTCGAATTGACAAAACAATTTCACAATTTCAAAACAATAACAACAAGATATCCAAGTCATCTTAAAATGGTTCAGGTTTTTAACACTTCTTCTGGTTCAAGCAGGACCGATGATATGGCTACTAGGCCCCAAAAATATTTATAGGGTATACACCGATGCCTTACTTTAACTCGGAATTCCCATTTATTTAACTAGCCAGGTTTTTCGCCTCTAACCAAAGGCCACAATTCATTGTTACATGTCCAGGTACAGAGGAACACAAAACGGCGTTAAATTTTCCTCAACACTTCGTGGAGGTGGCTGGAACGTGGGTTTTTTTTGCAATTACAGAGAGATGACCGCAGCCTTTCTGCTGTGGTCGCAGTGCGTGTCTCGCTATAGGTGGGCCCCAGGGACAACAAAAATCCTGCGCCTACGTGCCCATTTATTTATACGCCTAGTCCCTAGTCCTGGGCGGCTACAATTAGTGGGTTTGCGCAATTTGCGTTGGCACTAAACGTTTATTAATGAGCTGCAGTCAATTCCTAGATAACTGAATTATTTATGATGCTGATGATCCATAAATCTTGGCCAAGCTTTAAGAGATAAGAAGCTGGAGGGTACAAGAACAAGATCAAGAACTGGCGATGGTGGTGTTGCTACACAGCTTTGGGGCGTGGCTGAATATGAAATTTATGCACTCTATTTCCCTACCTGATGTGTTTCCCCCGGGAGAGGCGGCCTAAGCATTGTTCTTGTTCTTAGAGAATTTCCATTTGAATGAATTCTTTGTGTTTTTTTTTTTACTTTTCATTTGGTAGTCACGTTTGATGCTAAATGTCACATAAATAAGCCAACCCAACCACCCCTTGGACCCCTGGTTATTGCGACTCGCAGCTGGATATTGACACCTCTTGTAAATTGGCAAAGCGTTGGGTTCGTGAGAGATCATCTTGATGAGCCTAATCCTCATAAGCAAATTGCTTAACATTTTCAGCCATTACATGAAAATTGCTTTCCAGCGGATTAAAACAAGTTGGCAATTTTCGTTCCTCCATAATCTTTGGGCAATTTTTAAATAATTGAATAAACACAGCAGTTGCAGTGTGTACATTAAGTAAGTGCCTCACCAGCAGCAGATGCTAGTGGTGGTCACCAGAGCACCGATCCACGTTAATTAGCGGCAAACAAGTTGAGAGACAAGCGTAGCGAAATGAGCAAACGGAAGCCATCAATTACTTGCAACAAAGAAAATATTCTGGCCAGGTTAACACGCAGCTTCAAGTCGGGGAAAAAGTGTCACCGACTACAACATTTTACCCTCGGGCTGCTCTATTGACCAGTTTCCCCCTCCAGTTATAAAGTTGTTTTCTTCCTTATTCCTTACAATTTTATTATACACTCAAAAAGCTACGATAATGGACGTTACATAATATGATTCAGCGGACTTTTTTGCCATATGGTTGCTTCGATTGTTGTGCTAGAACACACCCACTGCCCAGGTAGGTTTGCTCCCTTTGCAATTCACTCTGACGTTGGGCAGCACGTTCCAAGGTTGTGTGCGTCATATAGCATTGATGCCAGTCACGATTGCGAGCCTATAGAAAAACAAATAAACATGTGTAAATAAAGGATCATAAATTAGTGTACAATTTTTCAAGATTTTTGTGGGGTTACTCTGAACAAATTACTCATTTATTCAAAATACGGTTATAAAATGTCAACTTCTCTTAATTTTTTTAAGCTAATTTGATCAAAGATCGGTCAGCGTAATTGAAGGCATTATTTTGTTCTTTTTCCGTCTCGTTTAAGGCTTTTTGTCGACCCATTTAACTAAAAAAGATCGATCAAAGAAAAATATGAGTCCACGTGCCAAGGATAACGATCAATGTTCTATTCAAGTGGCGCAAAATTAGGACCCCAAATTTGTTCGGTTTTTGGTAAGTAATTTATTGTTAATACTTAAAACTTTTTCGCGAAGTCTTTCTTCTAAATGTATTGTAACAATTGAATGACCTTTAATTTAAAAAATAAATTAAGTCTACCATGCTTGGTTTGGAAGCAGTGGTCAATATAAAACAGGCCTAAGGGGTGTCCTATTCTATTGGTGGGGAGTGTATTTTTGATTTTTAGAAGCATTTTAACTAAGTGTATGCGTAGCCCAGAGGGTGAGGATGTGTACGGATCAGTCAACAAGATTTATATAAGTATGTATTTTTGTGATCAATTTCAGGAATTTTTTATTTTTTATTTTATTTCATTTTTTTATTATTCCTCTTAAAAAATTTTGATGACTACTTGGGGAAGAGTGGAGTATTTAGTATGTATATGGGATACCTTACGTTGATTAAGCTTTGCCCGTCTGTCTGTATGTTTCTTGAACCCAAACATTAATATGCTTGTTTCCTTATCCGTACACATACCCTCTGGGCTCCGTACACACATAGTCAAAATGCTAATGCTTCTAATCAAATATAGGTATATTTTACTTTTGATAATTACGATTAAAAAGGGCTGTGGAATGCGTAGGCTACGATATTGAAATGCTGTCGTAGGCGGTGACACGATATTAAAAATGAAAAGTTAATTCTCCGCATTAGCAGAATATGATTTTCAAGTTATTAAACGCAGATGCGATGCATTTTGTATATATGAATATGAACGAGATAGGCTCAAATAATAATGGAGTGTATTTTGCGGTGGCAAAATATATGCGATACATCGCTGCAGGTCTCTGCTGCAAACCCAAATAATTTTTTCAAAGGTCCGGTGCGCGGAATTGAACCAAAATTTGAAAATGCTCTATGGCCCAAAAGTCGATTGTTTTGGCATTAACTCGAATAATAAACTTAAAAACTTGAAACTTGGTAGATTTGATATATATATATGATATATTTATAGTCCGGATAAATTTTCACCCCGATCCAACCACGCCCACTCCTATATTTGTAATTCCAAAAAAGCGAAAAAATAGAAAAAAATTGAAAACAAAAATAAATAAAGAAATTAAATAAAGTTACTAACAAAAAAAAGAACCTTCCTCTTAGTTCACTCTGAAGCAGCGAAGGGCACATAGCGGACCGTTGGGACGCATCTTTATTCAGCTTGAATCGAAATTAAATGCATTTTGATGTTGCTGAAGGATCAACATTAAATTGAGGCATCCGTCTTTCGCATCGATGAATTATTTTTTAAGGCAAGCTTTAGACCAATATGCTTTATTGGCGGGAGACGCCACTACAATTATGAAAGTAACTTTCCCTTAAAGCATCAATTTTAGATTTTTCAACATCCCATGACATTTTGGAAAAAGTTTTTAGTAAAGCTAAGAATTCTCAGGATTTTTGCTTAATTTAACAATTGCTTGAGTGCATAAATCGGTTTTACGAGTTTCCAACCATATTCAAATGATTACAGCTTCTACGTCACGGTAGTTACTCTCCCAAACATCAAGTTATTTAGAATGGTCAAATGCAATCTTGCCTGAACACAAAAAATATTCCAAAAAGGAGCAAGCGTGTTCAGCAAAAGTACTCCACGAAACACAAAAACTTTTGTTCATTTTTCGCAAAAAATATACACAAACAAAACATCAAACAATAACAAAAACACATATTTACATGTAGAAAACTATACCTAATTCTGTTTTCACACAGCAGACACGTTCCATGAAAAACCGTGTAAAAACGAGAAGGCAAAGCTAACTTCGACTGTGCCGAAGTTTTAATACACTTGAAAAACTTTACTCCAACTGATTTAACCAGTAAAATATATATAGGATATAGATATCAGATATTAAAAAATTTTAAATCATTGATAATAAAAATAGGATACCATAAAAAAAAACTTTTCTTAGTAAAACAAATTTTCCGACCGATCGGTCCTATGGCAGCTATATGCTATAGTCATCCGTTTTTTATAAATTTTTTAAAAAATTTGTAAAAGCATATAAAACTAATATCTACCAAGATTGGTGACGATACGATGGAAAACAAAAAAGTTTTTCCAACTAAAACTTATTTTCCGACCGATCGTTCCTATGGCAGCTATATGATATAGTCATCCGATTTTGATAAATTTTTTCGAAATTGTGTGGAAGCATATAAAACTAATATATACTACGATTGGTGACGCTACGATGAAAAACAAAAAAGTTTTTCCCACTAGACCGACCTTTTATATGGCAGCTATATGATATAGTCATCCGATTTTGATAAATTTTTTCACAATTATGTGGAAGCATATAAAACTAACATACACCAAGATTTGTGCCGCTTCGATGGAAAACAACAAAGTTTTTCTAACTAGAACTAATTCTTAGACCGATCGTTCCTATGGCAGCTATATGATATAGTCATCCGATCCGGCCGGTTCCGACATATTAGTTGCGTGCAGTAAAAAGAAGACTCTGTGCAAAATTTCAGCTCGATAGCTTTAAAACTGAGAGACTAGTTCGCGTAGAAACAGACAGACGGACAGACGGACGGACGGACAGACGGAATTGAACTCAGCTCGTCTTCCTGATCAAGAATATATATAGTTTATGTGGTCGGAAATGAATATTTCAATGCGTTACAAACTTCTGGGCAAAATTAATATACACTTTTCAAGTGTATAAAAAGACAGAGTTGTATGTAAAAAATGGGATTGGTTCCAAATCCTTCTACCTCCAAAAAAAATTGCATTAAAGCATTAATGCTCAATTTATTACAACTAATAAAACTTTTTTGTAGACCGTGTTAAATCACAACCGTGTAAAAAAAGATAGTGTAAAAACAGAATTAGGTGTACAAATATTTGTTAAAATGCCATAATTTTTCAATTCCATAGTAAGTACAGATTTTTGTATTTTATTAAAGGGTTGCCAACAAGCTTTTGAAAATTTGTTTTTATCCTCACACTGGTATTTGTAATAATCGCAAATTTTAAATTACAATGAAAAATTTTTTTTGTTTTTGGCAAAAAATAATCGAATTTTGGACCATATAAAAGTTAAAAAATTTAGGTTTAAGAGGGTCTTCTATACTTGCACATACTATACTATACTATCCTTTTTTGATTCTGCCGAGAAAACCATAAGAGCTATTTCAATTTGGTTTTTCGTTTTGTGTTATTTATTAATTAAATAAGAAAATAAAAAAATGTTTGGAATTCGAGGGCTGTTCTAAAAGTCCCAAAAAAAAGGTGTTGACGTGGTAGTCATGATTCTGGGACTCCAGGTTATCGGAAATGAAAACGGTATATGAGGTTATGATCAAAATTGATATAGTTCTGGCCCGTATCTAAATCATATTTTTCAAATTTTTTTGAGAAATTGGAGTCAATTTAACATTTTTTTTTTAGATTTTTCAAGTTTTTTATCTGTAGTTTAGTGTAAAAAAAATAGTCAAAAACTGGTTTTCCTCTTGATTAAGGTACGTGCCAGTAGAACTGGCGCAATCATGGCTCGAAAAACGTGGTTTCAGGTCGAAAAACGTGGTTTCGAGAAAAACGCATATAAAGTTTTGAGTAACCGAAAATATACTCACTTTAGCTTGAAAAAGGCTTTATTTGCTAAACTTTTTTGGAAAATGGTTTGAAAGGCATGAAAGGCGAATGTCCAAGCTTTAAAAAACAATTTCCAAAGGAAGAAGACCCCCTTAAGGTTTTGTTGGTCTATTTATCTTCTTTGATCAAGCAAAATGCATTTTCGGGGGAATGGGGAAAGACCGTTTAGCTAAGACTAGTAGCTTTTGTGGAAGCGAACCGATTCTTTGGGTTCGAAAAAGGTTTAGGTTCAAACATTTTACCACAAAAGGTTCGTTTTAAGGTTCGGTACACAGTAAAATTAAAGTCGGAGTTCCAAGTCTGGATCAAACCCGATTTGCAGTCCTGCTTCGAATGCATGAGTTTGAATTGACAAAACACAAGTATGGAAAGGGTGCTGTGTTGCTTTCATTACAATTCAATGTAAATGACTACTGTACTGTTTTTTGCATTGCATACTTTTAGACACCAAAAGAAAATGGGAAATTTTTCATTCGTAAAAAAAAAAATCGCTTTCGACCCAAAAGCGACACAATTCCCATACGATTTCGATTTGCAGAACGCATGGCTCTATTCCTTGATAAAAAAAACGGAATATTGTGTGAGATAATTTATTAATTAATTTCAGGGAAAGCCTAACAAAAGACGAGGTTTCCCACAAAATATGCCTTAAGCTATAGGCATTTTTTGTATCAACTTATAAGCTGAAATAACAGGTCGAGATTTGTGCTTGGCAAACGGAAATCATCTAGCATCACAATTTTTTCTTTTAAATCAATCAAATTTTTACAAATCAATGACCGAGAAATATATTTTCTCCTTTATAGCGCTAACATTGTTCTTATACAAAATCTGTAGCCAGTTTTTGCTCCGCTCCGAAAATAATACACTGTTAAAGTAATCCATTACATTTGCTTGGCACCGCTGTTGCTGTACAATGTTAAATGCAATCGCAGCCTGAAAGTAGGCAATGCATTATAAATGTAAAGTGCCCGGCGTATTTGTGTGTCATTGTTAAATACAATGGCATGTTAAAATAATTGCAGCCTGAAAGTAGGCTATGTATAATAAATACATTACGTAGAGCGGGCTATTAAGGCTAACTGAATTAAATTGTAACTGGACACTCACCCTTGCATTTTGCTTTTCCCTCAACTCCACATAAATCTGTTCATCTTCGCGTATGTTAAGATTCATCTCTTGGCGTTGGTTTGCCTCCGTTTTGCGTAAGTTAAGTCTTAGATTTTGTTTAATCTGCTCCTGAACATCGGAAAGCTGCTGCAAACGTTTGCCCTCAGCTTTTATTAGTTCCTGTCGCTGCTTACGTTTCTCAGCTTCGGCTGCTGCTGTCATGCTAAAACACAAATGTATGTATTGTTTGACGGAATTTGGTCAACGAGGGTGGATCAAAAAATATTTGTATTCTACGAAAGTTGATAAAATGTGCCTTGCTATTTTTAATCTTCCTAATCCATCCTAGTATATTGGGCAGTAATTTTTAATTTTTGCTACTCAACAACTTACGCCTGCGCATATTGCCGTTGCTCCAACCACAGCTCCTGATCCATTTGCTTTCGTTGCTCTTCTTGCCTTTCCTGATTTTCCGTTTGCCTTTGACTTTCAATTATGTGACGCAATTGCTGTTCATACTGTGCCTGCTGCTCTCGGCTGTCGTCCAATCGTTGCCATACCCGTTGCCATAATTTCTCAATACAGGCTTCCCGACGTTTCAAAGCCTTACGCTCCTCAATTTGCTGCAACTGTATGTGTTTAGTTTCCATGAGGATTTGTTTGGATTGCATTTGACGATGACTTTCCGAGCTTTCGCTAAATTGTAGAAAATGGTATCCAAATGAGGTAGGGGTAAAAATCACCTTTTTACACTTACATCTCGCGCTGCTGTTTCTTGAGCTTCACCAGCTCTGCCTCCGCTTCGGCCCGCTTTAGGCATTCCATTTCAATCCATTCGCAACGTTGTCTTTCAGCCTCAGCGGCACGGTTAAACAGCTTTTGTGCCACCAGCTCATCCAGTTGCAAGGCTTCGTGATGCAATTGTCCAGCCAGTTGGGCTCGTCGACTGGACAAGTTTTGAGCATATTCCTGCATACGCCGAGACACCTGACCAGCAATTTGTGTTTTAAGATTACGAGAAGTGGTGCGATTCAGAAATTCCAACATATTGAAACGCTTTGGAAATATGTACGAAGCAAAGTAAAATAACAATGGTGCTGCCCAGGACAACGAGATATTGCCACCCTGTGTGGGGCGGAAATATGTACATTTTGAAAGTCCATAAACCCATTCGTTTGGACTTACACTTAAATAAATTCATTCATTATTTGGGGCTTAAGTTTCGGACGACGCTGGGGTCAAATCCTTGTTGAGCAAGAAGAGGAAACGCCACACCACAGCCATCAATATTGCCGCTAGCAGTGGAGCAGCCAAATAAACATAAATGTGTGACCATTGTTGTCCCAGACAGTTCGGCCAGAGGGAGCGAAATGGATTCATGCTAGCATCAGTATACGGAGTCTGGGGAAAAAAAATTTATGAGTGTGGTTAACACTCACGAGGCTTTGATGTGAAACATTTTAATGGAAATAGTTTATATATATTCCGTGGGAAATGAAAAACAGAATTGGAAAACAGAGTTGGAAAACAGTGTCCCAGATCCCAGATCCTTGATCCCAGACCCCAAATCCCTGATCCTTCATTCAAAGTCCCAGATCCCCCATCTCTGATCCGTAATCCGAGATCCTTGATCCCAGACCAGATCCCTGATCCTTGATCCCAGACCAGACCCCTGATCCCCCATCCCAGATCCCTGATTCCCGATCACTGATCCCTGATCAAAGATCCCATATCCCTGATTCCAGATCCCTGAACCCCCAAATCCCTGATCGCAGATCCCTGAACCCCGATTCCCCATCCCAAATCCTTGATCCCCCATAACTGATCCCTGGACCCAGATTTCAGATTTCAGATCCCTGATCCCAGACCCCGGTTCCGAGATCCCAGATCACTGATTCCAGATCCGAGATCCAGACCCCTGAACCCAGATCCCCCATGCCGGATCCTTGATCCGCGATCCCAGATCACTGATTCCAGATCCCTGATCCGAGATCCCAGACCCCTTTGCCCAGATCCCTGATCCAAGATCCCAGATCCCCCATCCCAAATCCCTGATTCCAGATCACTGATCCCCCATCCCAGATCCCCGATCCCAGATCCCCGATCCCAGATTTGAGATCCCCAACACTGCTTTTCCACATTGGTCAATTGGCCATGATCAAGTGGCCATTGTCAAGTAGCCATGGCCAAGTGCTATGGTCAAGTAGCCACGGTTGGCCAGGCAAATGATTGGTGTATACCAGTGAGCGATATGCTATATGTGTTAGGCTGAGTTCACACTGTTCGACGCATGAGACATGATAATCTAGTAGGCCCTTATGTTGTCTTGTTTTTATTGAGAATAATTTGTTATTTGACAATTAAAACAATACAACATGAAGGCTAACTAGATTGTCATGTCTCATGCGTCGAACAGTGTGAACCCAGCCTAAGCAGGGTTCGTATACATAACGACAGTATCGAACATTGGCAAGTACAGTACATTTTTTGTTACGTATTTTACGTAAAACACAAGTTCTGTACCTTCGCCGTAACCGAACATCCGAAAAAAAAGTACTTATCTATTTTGTGTTTAGTAAGCGTGCGAGACATTTTTTTTTAATTAAGAAGGCGGAGAACAAAATGATTTTCATTTCGGACCGTTCGAGTTCGTCAATTACAGCACGTACTTGCATGTGTACGGTACTTGCACCGAGCAGTATTATTAGAAGGAAAGATTGCTCTGCAGCCACAAACTTAACAGCGAAATAATCAGCTGTTTTTTGTTATTATCGCACTCTGAGTACAGTCAAGACAATGTCCGCCTCGCTCTAACCACCGTGTTTTCCTATATGTGTGATAAGACCTTAGCAATATGTTGAAATCGCTGGCAACATTTCAAAAGTATCTCAACTCGGGCTACCACTTAACAGCGCCACAAATCGAGAGCCGTCTCAATCTATCCCTCTAGTACTCTTGCTCTATGGTACTTGCCTGTGTTCAGCATTTTTTCTGTGCCGAACGTAAGTACGGAACTTAGTACGATACTTTGAGATCCCTGTGTGTTAGGCGTTATTTTGAAATTCAAATTTACCCCTGCTTGAGAATCATCGTACCGAAATAAAAGATGTTTCACATCAAAAACGAGAAGCAAAACTAACTTCGAATGTGTACAAGTTGCAAGTTTTAATACACTTGCAAAAGTTCACTACAACTAATTTAACCGGTAGAATATATATATAGGACATAGATATCAGATATTTAAGATTCAAAATCATTGAGAAACAAAATTTGATCACGCTGCCCTAAAAAAAAAAAATTCTCTTAGCAAAACACATTATGGCAGCTATATGCTATAGTCATCGATGACGCTACGATGGAAATCTAAAAAGTTTGTCTCACAAAGACTTATTTTTCGACCGATCGTTAATATGGCAGCTATAAGATATAGTCACCCGATCCGGCCGGTTCCGACATATTAGTTGCGTGCAGTAAAACGACCTTGTGTAAAATTTCAGCTCAATAGCTTTAAAACTGAGGGACTAGTTCGCGTAGAAACAGACAGACGGATGGAGGGGCGGAAATGAACTCGGCTCGTCGTCCTGATCAAGAATATAGTTGGGGTCGGAAATGAATATTTCTATGCGTTTGAAACTTCTGGGCAAAATTAATATCCACTTTGCAAGTGTATAAAAAAGTATGTATATTAGATATACTACAAGCATATCTTACCGCAATTAAACAGCAAGCCACCACTACCAATCCGATGCGCAGCGATATGGACTCCAATACCGTATCGTTCTGCTTGTGCCAGGAGGCGCACATGGCAAACACCTGAAATGAGAACCACATTAAGCCGTATCAAAGCAAATGTACCAAATCACCACATACCCAAGCAGATGTTACAAAGAACTCGATCAAAAGTCCTTTCCAAAAGGCACTCCTCTGCATAATATGCAGCCCTGTGATGCAATGGAACTCTTTGATTGTTGTAGGTCCTCCCTGAAGAGTCATCATTGGCAAATCGTTGGACAGCACGTAGGCTATTCCAAAGCCACAGGCAGAACCAGCCATCTGGACGAGTATATAGAAAATGCCCGGGACTACCTTGATGGCCTTCACGATCATGGCTGCGATGGTGACGCACGGATTTAGGTGTGCTCCAGAAATTATACGAAATGCTTGGGTCAGACCCATTACACTAAGGCCCCAAATCATGGAGTACTGCAAATGTTTGTATGGCGATGGGCGGAATGGTAAATCTAGGGCATTAGAGGCAATCTTTGCTAATCCACCAACTTGGTTTTCTTGCCAAATCGTTTTTATTTCTTCTTTATTTGCCACGGCGGTGGATCCCCAGCAACCGACCAGTTGCAGTAATAACGTGGCTATGAACTCGGCCAATAGAGCAAGGAGCAATTTTTTGTTACACACGCCCATAATTTACAAATTAAAAACAACCAAATTTTATGAAAACAATACGAGAATTTACTTCAAATGCAATACGAATCGATAAATGTGGAATAATGTGTGAGACTAAATCAAAGCCAAATACAGACGAACGTTTTGAACAATGTACAAATGAAAGATGGGCAAAGCCTACCAAATAAATGATTTTCAGATCTATTATTTTAAATATTGAAGGCGAGGGGGTGCTAAACACAAATCTGTTTGGCAAAATGCACAATCACGTCAGGATTTTTGGTAAATTTGGTCTAAAGTTGGTAAGAGTGCATATTTTCACCATATTTTGTCGGCAACCAATACGTTTGTTTTGTCTCTGATTGATATTAACGTAAAGTAATATTCTTTAGCTGTAAAATAAATTATCACACATGATTTTTTTAAACGAACATATTCGAGTTTGAATACATGTGTTAGAATTTACATAAGGTCGGACTTCATTTTGCGGTCTAAAAGTATGCTAAGCAAAAAACAGTGTATCGCCTCGTAATTTAATAAAACAAGTAAGAAAGTCGATCAAGCCCGACTATACCTGTTTGTATATAACTAATAACTTTAAAGTGTGGGGTCACACAAACTGTGCAAGTGCTGCCCATCACAATTACGGGCAGTGCTGCCCAGCGTAATTATTTGATTTGCTTATAACTCGAATATCGTTCAGCTGATCTGGAAACAGTGTATGGTGGATCGATAAGTCATGATGAGTAAAATATAGGTCTAGAAGGTTCGAGCAAACTAACTCCAAAATTGCAGGATATTTCAGGTGTTTTCAAATTGTGGGGGTGGTAACTCTACCATCGCTCATCTGATCGAAAACGATGTATGTGGGCTCGATAAGTAATGATGATTAGAATATATGTTTAGAAGGTTCGAACAACCTAACTCAAAAATTGCGGAATATTTGAGGTGTTTTTCAAATTGCGGAGGTGGCAACTCTACTATCGATGTATGGGGGCTTGATAAGAAATGATGAGTAGAATATTTGTCTAGAAGGTTCGAACAACCTATCTCCAAAATTGTGAAAGATATGAGGTTTTTTTCAATTTTGCGGGGGGCGTGGCAAAAATCAAAACTAAACTTTATCTGCCTGCAAGTATAAGAAATATATGTTCCATACAGCTCTAACCTGAATTTCGTAAATATTTCTTAACATTTCAAATTTGTTGCTCTTTGTGGGCGACTTGGAGACCTAAATCTATCAGAAATATCACATTTCAAACACCCAAAAAAATAGCTAAACTTTGATGACATTCAGGCCTGTTCCCATTTTCGATTTCGATCAAAATATGCGGAATCGGAATTGTTCCCTATTCCATAAACTGATTGGGTGATTCCGCTCTTAACTTTTAATTTCCATTCAACTGTATTGATGGCAATTAGTTTGAACCGAATTATATAATCCTTTCTTGGAAATCAGATCTCCTACCAATACCGATCAACCAGATTCGGAAACGACAGCAGGCCTGATTGTGTTATTAATATTAATCAGCATAGCATACTTTTAAGGGAATTTATCCAAATGAATTTTGTGTGTAAATGACGAAATTTAATGAAAATCGTTCAAATTCATAAAAAAATAATCTGCTAAATCAAATGAGGACGTTACATAGCTTACATTAAATCGATCGATCCAATTCCAATGTCTTGACAATCTTTGAAACCGTTGAAGTATCTTGATTTTCTAGTTATTAGCTTGCTGACATCGTGAGTCTATCGAAGCCCTAACGTTTTACGTAAATGAAATAACGTAACATACGAGACGGCAAAAAACCACCCCCAACACGACACACACATCGTTCCAACCATTTCCGACACGTTATTTTACTTATGAAATTTTGCCATTCAGTCCGCTGTCGTCGGTTTTGCCAATCAAACGTGCTTCTCATTGCGCGCCGCTGTGCTTTTCATTTTTCTTCCCACCTCCCCCCAAAGTAAAAACTATCGCTGTTCCCATAATATCGTTAATAGGAAATAGGAACGGAGCGACTAACTGTTGGAATCAAGGGCAAAGTCAAGATGCTACCGAATTGAAAGCTTAGCGAAGCGCCAGGCCTCAAAAACAAAAAAAGGAAAAACAACGCGTCGCTCGCTTATTGTTCAGAAGCAACAAATACCGTTAGTCGGCAAGGGAGGCAGAGGCACGTCATCATTCCACAAAGGGTATCGATTTTCCCCTTACATTTACATCGTTATACACACACACTCTGACCGAGATTACGCGCACGCCCGCCCCCCTCTACGGCCGCTTGGTTTGAGTCGCGACTTTTGTGGTTGCATTTGTGGAAGTGTGGAAGCATGTTTCATTTGGCACTGATCAAATACGGACGGACATACATTTTAGGTGAGCCAGCGGTGTGTGGTGGATTGGCTGTACAGTCAGTACGTATGGTACATGCCACGTAAGGCTCAATTGGAGCAATTTATTTTTAATCCACGAACCGCATTGTGTGCCTAATTTGCTTGATTCCACATCTACTCAACCGCCTCCACCCTCCTCCACTCTCCCCCACCGCAGGGACACAGCAATAGCAATTGTAAATAGCATCATCATCATCTCATCATTATCATCAGCTACATCAGCGTCTCCAGCGACCAGAGTTCAGATTCGTCAACTGCTCGTGCGGTGTGAGAGCTAAGCCATTGCCGCAGTAGACGTTCATTATGGCCGCTGTCCAGTTCCTGCTCCTAGCGCTGCTAATGGCCAGCGCCCTGGCACAGAGCACACCCCAGCAGCAGGTGTGCCCCGAGCAGAACGACATCTCGCCCTGCATTTGTACGGTGAAGAAGAACGGCCTGGATATACTCTGCGAGACCACAGATCTGGCGCATATCACCAAATCGATGGGCACACTCAAGGGCAAGAGTCCCATTATATTCTATTTGAAACTGCGCCACAATAATCTGCCCAAGTTGCAGGGATTTGTATTTCTGGCCCTGGACATACGTCATTTGACCATACATAACAGCAGTTTGGCGGCCATCGAAGAGAATGCCCTCAGCTCGTTGGGTAAGCATTAGAGTGCCCAGCTATTCCACTCATGGCGGAACTAAACATTTCCATTCCCATTGACAGGGACTGGCCTAACCCAGCTGGATGTATCGCTGAATCAAATGAAAACTGTACCATCGCCGGCGCTGAAGCATTTGTATCATTTATTGATTCTGAATCTCAATCACAACAAGATTAGTGTAGTTCATAACAATGCCTTCGAGGGACTGGATACCTTGGAGATACTCACTTTATATGAGAACAAGATCACACAAGTGGATGAAGAGGCTTTCCGTGGACTGGAAAAGTAAGTTGGCAGACTTGTAGCGATTGAACATAGCTTTACCCAACTCCAAAATTAATACAATCGACTTTCCAAAACTTAAAGCCCGGGAAAACGCCAAAATTTAAAAGAATTCGTCTGCTCATTATTAACGTTCAGGAACTAAAGCCAAAAGATATATATGGATAGGACTACGAGTTGTAAAACACACAATTTGTTTAGTTTAGGGATTTTTCGGTCATGAAAACGTCATCTCGGTTACCATTATCCAAACGGTTAAATATTTCTTTCATACTTGTAAACATTGGACTGCTAATGATACCTTCGGAAACTATAATATGTAGTAACAGGAATTTCCTCCATTTTAGGATTTCGGTGCTAAAACTAAATTCTTAAACATTTAAAAACGGATTTAACGTAACTACTGCACTGTTTCTGGATTCAATAGACTGAGAGTGCTGGTTGCCTATGCTGTACTGTTTCAAAGACCTCCCGGTCCTATCTTCAGTAGATTTTTGGCTAAATACTGAAGGGCAAAATTTCTAGTTCTAGTGCAGCGTTTGTCAAGAAGAGCAAGGCACAAAATAGAAAACTAACATAGGCTAAGCCGATGTTTTAAATACCCCTGCAGTTTTTGAAAGACGCTACCATTGAACTAGTTTTTAGACCGATCGTTCCTATGAAAGCTATATGCTATAGTGATCCGATTTTTATAAATTTTGTCAGAATTATGTGAAAGCTTATAAAACTAATATATACCAAGATTGGTGACCCTACGATAGAAAACAAACATGTTTTTCATACTAGAACTAGTATTTGGACCGACCGTTTCTATGACAGCTTTATGATAGAGTAATCCGATTTTGATAAATTTTTCCAGAATTATGTAGATGCGTAGAAAACTAATATATACCACAATTGGTGACGCCAAGATAGAAAAAAAAGTTATTCCCACGAGAACTAGTTTTTCGACCGATCGTTCCTTTGGCAACTATATGGTAGAGTCATCCGAAACGGCCGATTCCGACAAAAGTGCTGCCAATATGTATTTAAATACTTTTTGCATAGTTTGGTTAAGATAGCTATAAAACTGAGGTAGGAGATAGCTTAGAAACAGATGGACAGACGGAAATGAACTGAGCTCCTCATGCTGATCAAGAATATACATACATACTTTATGCATACATACGAGATGCTTCCTTCTATGCGTTATAAACATCGCGACAATTTTAATATACCCTCTGCAAGGGTATAAAAAGTAATCGTTCCGTTATCCAACTTACAATGCTTTCAAAAAGATTTGCCATATTTGATTCTTTCAACTGGCCCACAAATAGCAAAATGGTCTTACATAATTTTTTTTTCATTGCATGATAATGTAGCTTAGAGCCGTTTTCTCATCTTCATGTTTTTTAAATCTGGGTGGATATCAAGAAAATGTATGTTGCCAGTTGGCAAGTTTTAGGCCGCGATTAAGCAACATACAATATTATATACATGATCTTAAGGGGAATATTGTATGTAATATACATGTTCTTAATATCCACCTAGATTTCAAAAACATAAAAATGGAAAACGGCATTAAGCGTGTCTTTCATCCAGCTTTATTTACTAACTCAGGTCTTGCCTTGTTCATTGATCCGAACAAGTGCGGTTTTAGTCAGCAGTTATTACCGTTTCTTCTGGGGAACCGCAGTGAGTCATCTCAGTCCATTGGTATTCAACCTTTTCATTAATGATATTTCTCAAGTGCTTTCCAACTTTTTTAAATTATCTATGTGCCTCTTTTGACAATCTAGTTTCACAGCTTCTATTGCAAAATGACCAAAGCTCTCTTAGCCTTTGGTCACTTGGACTTAAATATTATAAATAACAGTAAAATCATGACTATTTTACCGAATCAGTGAACCGTTCCTATGTAGAATGTTGACGACTTGGTAAAACTATTCGAACCTATGTTGAGCTTTTAGAGCCACATTTTTTCCTTTGTAACAAAGCCAAAAGTGTCCTTGGCTTATCAAGAATTCATGCACCAACAAACAACTTTACTCTTCACTGGTTCGAACCAGTTTCCGATTTCGATCAAATTATGCGGAATCGGAATTGGTCAAAACTTCCGTTTTCAAATTAAAATTAAATACCGATTGTCGTATTCGGCAAATAATTTCTAATTTCCATTTATCTTCATCTGACTGTCTTGTCTGTCTAATCGTTTTTATACTCTGTTCCGAAGGTACAAAGAGTATATTGGGTTTGTGCAAATGTATGTAACAGCCAGAAGGAAGCATCTCCGACCCTATAAAGTATATATATTCTTGATCAGCATCAACAGCCAAGTCGATATAGCCATGTCCGTCTGTCTGTCCGTATGAACGAAGAGATCTCAGAGATGGTAAGAGATAGAGGTTTGAGGTGTATGGAACATATATTTCTTATACTTGCAGGCAGATCAAGTTTAGTTTTGATTGTTGCCACGCCCCTGCCGCCCCCGCAAATTGAAAAAAACGTAATATCTTCCACAATTTTGGAGACATATATTCTACTCATCATTACTTATCGAGCCCCCATACATCGTTTTCCTATCAGATGAACGATAGTAGAGTTGCCACCCCCGCAATTTGAAAAAAATCTAATATCTTCCACAATTTTAAAGACAGATTCTTTGAACCTTTTAGGCATATATTTATATCGTCATTACTTATCGATCCACCATACACCGTTTCCAGATCAGATAAACGATATTCGAATTATAAGCAAAATAAATAATTACGCTGAGCAGCACTGCCCGTAATCTTGATGGGCAGCTCTTGCACAGTTTGTGTGACCCCACACTTTAAAGTTATCAGTTATATGCAAACAGGTACAGAGTATATTACAGTCGGGCTTTACCGACTTTCTTCCTTGTTTTAAATAAGAAGCTTCACCAAATTCGATCGAGAATTCTGCCTCTGGTCTTCGCAGTATCAGATACAGCAGGATCAGATTAAGTTAGTTGAGAAACAATTCCTGACCATTACCTTTCGAGGCCTAAACAGGGATACCAGCAGGCAGCTAACTCCTTACGAACAAAGATACCTTTTGATTGATCCCGCTCCTATTAAATACCGTAGAATTTGCCATTCTGTACAAAATGTACAAATTTTGTCAATAAGCTTTTTGCAGGTGGGACTGAGAGAATAATTCTCATTGAAGTTAAAGTACCTAGTCCCTTACCTTTTTAGAAGGTAAATGGAAAAGGTACACCAAATTTTTATCTTTTATCCCTAACACTGACTATGGGCCCTGATCCGAATTCCGTGCTGATTTTCGTGTAAACGTTTCTATTTGGAATATAAATTTTATAAACTCATGTAAAGGTGAGAAGTGTGGCTACTACAATAGATCCCGTCGTCCACTTAGGCAAAGTGATGGCGATTCGAAATGATTTTCGTGTGTTAAGAAAATGCTCCTTTATATGACCGAAAAGTACTATTCCTTATCTTTAAAAAAAATTATTCCAAACAATTTTGCGATTTGTTTTTGATGAATCCCATTTTGAATACAAGTATTAGAACGAGATAATTGATAGTCAGTTCTGGCTGCGTCATGCATAAACCATTTCGTTTTGAATCAGATTTTATGTGTCTAGTCCTAAGAAATTTAAAATTGTTCCGTACACCCAGAGAAATCTAGCACGATTAGGCAAGACTAAAATCGGCTTCAATTTAGTTTTTTTTCGTCTTGAATTTTTAAGAAGAAATCTGCTTGAAATCGAGAAGACTTGTGCGCTCGATTTGAGTTTGGGAGCAAGAGAGGTGAGGCGTTCAAAACGAGAGCATTTCGTTCTCTCGCTCTCTGGCAACTTTGTTCTAAAATGCTAACATTCAGAAAGACCTATTCTTGAATTCGAGAATAAATCATGCTTGAAATGAAGCCGACTAAATTTAAAACCGAGCAGATCGAGCTTCAAAATTCATGCTTAATTCCAGTATTTTCTTTTTGGATCCAAGAAGATTCTGTCTTGCCGAACTTCTGACACGAAATCTGCTTGATATCAAGCACGATCTGCTCGTTTTTTTCTCTGAGTGTACGTCCCAAATTCTAAAATAAATGTTTACCATGTACTTCTGAAGTAGGAATACATTCTGAAGATCGCTAGCTTGTCTTTCTTTTAGTATTCTAATGAAAGTAATAAGCACATAGTGGTTGCTCATGAAGTTGGCACATTTATTACGTAAATAGAACGTTTAGGTATTAGCTCATTACAGTCTTTTCAAAATGATGTATTGATTTGTAAAATGATACTTTTTGGAAATTTTTTGTCAGTTTTTGGATTAATCTTAGGGCCATTTTCTAAGTTTACCTTTTTGTAAATCCAGGTGCTTATTGAGAAAATATGTGTAGCCTATTTTAAGCCAGTGGTTAAAATCATACGTGGGTCGTCGTAGACACAAGCAAAGATATTTCCAAAGCGTCCTAAAAGTCGGAAACCAACATTTTCTCAATAAGCACCTGGATTTACAAAAAGGGAACTTTAGAAAATGGCCCTTAGTCTGATTTAAAAAGATTGCTGTTATATGATAAGGATTTTTCCATTAGCTTAGACGCCTATGGAAAACAAGATCGGACACTCTGGTTTTTAGTACATAATTTTGCTTCTCTTCTTAACAGAAAACTAAAACGTTTAAATTTGGGTGGCAATGATCTCGTCAATGTGCCCCAAAAGGCTCTCTCTATATTGGACACTTTAAAGAAACTGGAGATACAGGAGAACAAGATACGCATCATCAGCGAGGGTGACTTTGCGGGTCTACAAAATTTGGATTCATTGATATTGGCTCACAATATGATCACAACGGTGCCGGCTAATGTGTTTTCCCATTTGAGTCAACTCAACTCATTGGAACTGGAGGGCAATAAGATCAGTGTGATTGATAAGGATGCCTTTAAGGGATTAGAGGGTGCGTTAAGCATGTATGACCTGTTGTTGTGCTTACCATTATTTTTAACTTTTCAGAGAATTTACAATACTTACGTCTGGGCGATAACAATATAAATGCCATACCAAGTGAGGCTTTGCGTCCGTTGCATCGTCTACGTCATCTGGACCTACGCAACAATAACATCAATGTACTGGCCGACGACGCTTTTACCGGCTATGGCGACTCGCTTACGTTCCTCAATTTACAGAAAAATGAGTAAAGCTTGGGGTTTTATGTTTTTTAGGACAAAATCAAGTGGAATCTGATTCTTTATTCTCTATTTCAGCATCAAGGTACTGCCCAGCGTATTGTTTGAAAACCTCAACTCGCTGGAGACACTCAATCTGCAGAATAACAAGCTGCAGCGTATACCACAGGACATTATGGAACCGGTCATAGATACCCTACGCATCATTGACATCAATGGTAAGTTCAAAAAACTTACTTAATGATCTCAGTCTTTAGAATCCTTCGTTTTTCATAGATAATCCCTTGAACTGCTCCTGCGAATTGACCTGGTTTCCCAAGCTGCTGGAGGATCTGAAGAATAAAGATGATGAAATGTCACAGAAGAAGAAGCCTTTGTGTCATATGTCGCTGGATAATCGCGAGTATTTTGTGCAGGCCATGCCCATCGATAGGATGCACTGTGCCGGCCTCAATGTGAGTCCCTCAACCACAAGCGGCGGGCTGATGCGGATACTGCAAGTGAACATTTTGGCCCAAATTGCCATGTGTAGCGTGGCGTTTATCTGTAGCGTTCAATAAGCTCCCGCCCAAAAGAAACCCCGCAACCTTCCCTTAACAAAAAAAAAACAAGTTCCTCCCACGTCCTGAAATTCAGTGATAGACGACATTAGAGGCGAGGTGCCCATTTGAAAACCAACCTGTGTTGTTTTGTTTATTTATAGATTATAGTGAGTCCGTGAATTATGCAACTCTACCCATTGTTACACACATCCCAGCAGCCAGTTATCCAGCCAGTACCCGCCAAGTGCCCAAGCCGAAAACCGTTAAAATGAATCCCCAAAAAAAACTATTTCCCACCCATCCAACTACTGCAGCCTGAGGCGTACTACACACACACACACATACATATCAATCTAAGCTTAAAGTTATAATGCAAAAGCAAACCAAATGGAAACACATACATATCGTGAATTGTTGTAACAAATGTAGTTTTATAGTGTTAACTCTATTGATGTCGTCGCTGTTGTGAAATACCGAGTACAATCAGTATATATTTTTGTTCCCCCCAAAAACAGCCCGATAATCCTCTGCTTATAAGCTAGTCGAAATTGTACACATGAGAAATGAGAAATATGCATCAATCACCAAGAACTGATTATGGAATAAGTAGTTTGTACTCTTTAATGGGGGCAACACACACACACATATACACACACACAAGTCTATACATACATATCGTCGTTTTAACGTGCAATTTTATATAGAATCTATTGTGAAGTTTGATATTGTTAAACAAATTTTGGAAATTGTTTTCTTTTTTATATCTATGGATGTATTACCCTATGTACCTATTGAATTCTGTATATTTAAACTATAAGTTTTATGTATACCTAATAATTCGCTAGAAGTAACACTTTTTTTTTGGATGCCATCTGGCCGGTGGCTTTGGTCAGTTAGCCGCTGGCGAGTGGCATCCAAAGTCCCCCCCAATTGACAACTCAAATATTTTCAGAAGAATAAGCTAGATACAAAATACAACTTTCGGTCAGTTTTAATTGTATGACAACAGCTGTTCTTCTCAGAATATTTGTAGAGAAAGGTAAAACCTTTTAGTAGGGTGTATCAACCCCAGAGAAACCCCAGTTAAAATAATAAAGAATCAAATTGGTTACTAACACAAGTTTACTTATCGTTTTATTTATATTTACCAATGAATTATGGATATGATCAATTTTGTTTCACCTTCCGCCACTGCAGTAGAAAATGTTGAATAACTTTCTAAATTTTACAGAGTTCAAGCTCTCCTATTGATAGGTTCAATATCTAAAATCTGTTAAATTTTTAGAAAGATCGGATTATACAAAGCGGAGATATAGAATACAAAAATCAACTTATTTCTGTGGTATCTCCTGTCGATGGTGTAAACTTCATTAAGACGAACTTCAAAATTGCATTAAGGAAACGTAAAGTTTGACTGTGATATCGATAACCAACTTCTTTCACATTTAGTCATACCATTTTAAAATTACTTAATCCTTAGTTATCCGATTTAAACCATTTTTTTTAGTTACATACATATGTTCTGAATCTGAAAAAATATTCGGATCAAATATCGATTGGCCCTTTCCAAGAAAAAAAATAAAAACGGATTTTTTCTTCAAAAACCCGTCTTTAGATAACTTTTAGACTTGTCCCATATTTATTTTCGAAAAGTTTACGCGAAAATTTTAAAAATTGGTCTTTGGATCGTTTTAATCCGATTTGCCGTTTAAAAGTTATGATTTTTTGAAAATGTCAAGTCTTTTTCGCATTATCTTGAGAACTATCGACGGTGGGGAAAACCATTTTAAGATATTCTCTTGTATATATAGTCCTTTTAAATGTTAGCGATTAATAATTTTTTGGAGACAAAAAAAATTGGGGTGCCTGAGTTGATATGGAATATCCCATATATATATTAATATATAGCCAAAATATTTATAAAATAATGCATTATTTCGTTAGGTCAAAGGTTCTTGCAACTAGCGCAATCGTTACTGGATCGTTACAGAATTTGGGCAGCAAAATGTATCTGAATTGTTTAAAAGCAGGAAAACAATTAACAGTGTAGTTTTGCCTGAGGAATTCAACTACGTCAAAACGAAGCTAAACGCTGAACTGGCGTTAACAGCTCATCACATCTCCAATGACTTGGAACTTAATGTAAATGTTCTAGCAAATCGGAAATTCTTAAAGGGTAAGAAAGACCGAGCAAACATTTTAAAATGTGTAACTGAAATTTTAAATCAGCACGAGTTAGAACAATGTTTTAGAAGTAACTTTTTTGTCACAGACAATAGTGCCAATATTGAAGCTGCTTTTAAGCATTTCAAAAGAATCCATGTACATCCCACAATTTAAACCTGGTTATGACAGATCTATTTGATAAAGGAAACGTTACAAAATTGAACTCCTTGTTGGATGCTTCAAAGTCCTTAGTCGGCCATTTTAAGCACTCTCAATTTAACATAATTCTGTCCAAATCTCTTAAACTGCAAAAACATGATGGAAACTCTGTATTCACCATGCATGATAGTATTTTTGATTCGTTCACTATAGTTCAGACAATTCTGCGAATGAAATGATGAATAAAAACCAATTGTTAACGTGTTGGTCATGTTTAAGGAATGTTCTGAAAGCTGGAGCTCTGACAAGGAACCTACAGTGCATAAAGACCTTCTGTGGTACAGAAAACTATTAAATCATTGCTCAGAAATTTCTTTGACACAGTCGTATGTAAAATAGCTTTGATAAGCGCTGTGAACCAACTACTATTCATTAAATAGTACTGTTTTTGAATCCTCCTTTCTAAGAGTTAAGAAACACAGAAAATAACTCTTCAGTTAATAATACATCTGATCGTTTCTCAATATTTATTGAAGATTCATCAGATAAAGATGTTGAAATATCTTTTAATATAAGATTTTACACACATTAAGTTAAATATAAGAATCAAGTATCTATTTTGTCGTTTTTGGTAAGATCGCATTTATTTAATGAGCCAACTTCATCAGCAACCAGTTAGAGAGTGTTTTCTACCTTCAGTGGAATTCTAGAACAAAATCGAACTCCTATATAATTTAAAAGAAAAAACCTTTAAATACATTGTACAAATTTTCTTTTTTTGTAGAAATCAAAGATACTCGGGATTCGGCGGGCGGTACATTAATACTCCCGGGATTTTGCGGAACGGGATTGAAAATTTCTGGTTCGAGATGGGCGGAAGGAGATGCAATTTTCTGTCCCGCGCCCATCAGAAAAAAACAGACTTACCCTACCATTGAGAACGAAAAACTCAGTTTTCGTTACCATTAAATCGAATTTTTTAATAAATACAATTTTGCTGAATACGCTGTTTTCCAGGAATCGAAACCCCGTCTTAACCGAGGAATATTGACCAATTGTTCCAAGAATAGTGCTGTGATTTCGTTTCGTTGCCTTTAAATTTGGTCCTATTATTTAGTTCAATACGACCATTCGTTCCCAGAACAGCTGAGTAATTGTATCATATCAAAAAACAAAGAAATGTTGTTCGTCACTCAGTTAGTTCTTATCAAGGCTACATAAAGAAATACGTTCAAAAATTCGTGCTTTATTTTTAAGACACCTTTTTAGTCATATGACCTGAAAATACATTATTTTGGGCAATTCAAAACCATTAAACGGACTGGCTATGGGTACAGTATAGGCTCCCATATTAGTGAACCCAATTAAATCGCCCCTATTCAAGTTGGGTAAGAGCAGACCTTCCGAAATCTGTCAGATAAATTGCATTAAAATATTATTAAATTATCATTCATTCAGTATTGGCATTACCTTGTCCAAAGCATCACAACTAGGTCCCCATATAAGCGACTTAAACTCGGGTAAAGCTTCAGCCACATCCTAGTAAAATCAGTTATTATTCTCAGTTCAATAAATAACCACTTTCAAAACTCACCAAATAGTGTTCAGCCGTAACCACCTGATGATCATAGAGTATACAATTGAAGGAGCCATACACACCATCGTTCAGGTAGTACATTACAGTGTCCAGTTTTCCAGTGTCGGCATTGCGCACCTCACGCTTGGCATGAATCTTGCAGATCAATGTGTAAGCAGCGGCCACAAAGAAACGTCCTGGTTCGGCTATAATCTGCATGCGATCATCAGGAAAATGACGATCCAGTGACTTGTTCACCATGGTGGCTATCTGAAAAGACAATTTCTTATTTAGAAATAGAACAACAAACGCTGGAATTGTGCATAAATACCTTGCCAAATTTCTCATCATCATTGCCTGGAAAGCCACCGCCAATGTCCAACAGATTCATTTGATATCCCAGCAGCTCACCAAATTTAAATAGATTTTTGGCCTTTTTAATGGCTCTTTCATAGGCCTCAAGCTCATTGCAGCCCGAACCCACATGGAAGCTAGTACCGCTGACCTTTAAGTCCAGAGCCTGGGCCAGCAACATAAGCGCTGTGGCATCAAAATCCGCATCGCAACCGAATTTATCGCCAAGCGGACACTGAGCAGCCTTGGCCTCACTTTTGAAGCGTACTATCAAGCTGTAAGTGGTAAATTTTGATAACCCCTGGGCGGAAAGAGAGAACGGGGCAGCTTACTTGGAGGTGGGATAATGCTTGTATAGCTTATAGATTTCAAACTCATTGTCCACAGTGCCATTAGTAACTTCATGTTGCTGGGCATACTCCAAGTGACTCACTGGGCGGCAGGGATTGGCGAATATTATACGATCCGGTGTGACTGCTGAGCCCAGAACCTGTACAGCCAATGGGGGGAGAGATGGGTTTAGTTTTTACACTAAAAAAAAAATGGTTTTCTAAATTTAAGAAATTCACCCTAACGAGAAGGCAAAGCTAACTTCGACTGTGCCGAAGTTTTAATACACTTGAAAAACTTTACGACAGCTTATTTAACCGGTAAAATATATAGAGGATATATATATCAGATATTTTAAATTTTTAAATCATTGATAATAAGAATTTAATACTATAAAAAAAACTTTTCTTAGTAAAACACATTTTTCGACCGATCGGTCCTATGGTAGCTATATGCTATAGTCCTCCGATTTTGATGAAATCTTTCAGAATTGTGTTAACGCATATAAAACTAATATATACCAAGATTGGTGACGCTACGTTGGAAAATAAAAAAGTTTTTCCCACTAGAACTAGTTTTTTGACGACCGTTTATATGGCAGCTATATGCTATATTCATCCGATTTTGATCAATTTTTCCACAAATATGTAAAATCATCTAAAACTAATATATACCAAGATTGGTGACGCTACAATAGAAAATAAAAAAGTTTTTCTCACTAAGACTTATTTTCCGACCGATCGTTCCTATGGTAGCTATAAGATATAGTCATCCGATCCGGCCGGTTCCGACATATTAGTTGCGTGCAGTAAAAAGAAGACCCTGTGCAAAACTTCAGCTCGATAGCTTTAAAACTGAGAGACTAGTTTGCGTAGAAACAGACAGACAGACAGACAGACAGACGGACAGACGGACGGACGGACAAGCGGAAATGAACTCGGCTCGTCGTCCTGATCAAGAATATATATAGTTTATGGGGTCGGAAATGAATATTTCTATGCGTTACAAACTTCTGGGCAAAATTAATATACACTTTTCAAGTGTATAAAAATTATATTTTTCTTAATTGAAATAAAACTTCTAGACTTAGGACAATTTGTTTTAAATTAAACGAGAAGGCAAAGCTAACTTCGACTGTGCCGAAGTTTTAATACACTTGATAAACTTTTCTCCAACTGATTTAACTGGTAAAATATATATAGAATATAGATATCAGATATTTAAAATTTTTAAATCATTGATAATAAAAATTTGATACCATAAAAAAAACTTTTCTTAGTAAACCACATTTTCAGACCGAAAATATAATACAGTCCTCCGATTTTGATAAATTTTTGCGGTATTATATGAAAGCATATAAAACTATCATATACAGCCATGCTCCCATTTTCACTTTCGCAAAAATTTTGCGATTTCAAACCGGTTTTAGGTGCAAATTTGGTCTCCAAATCGCAAAATGTTTGCGAAAGTGAATATGGGAGCCCGGCTGATACCAAAATTAGTGACGCTACGATGAAAAACAAAAAAATTTTTCTCACTAGAACTAGTTTTTTAACCGACCGTTTTTATAGCAGCTATATGCTATAGTGAACCGATTTTGATACATTTTTCAAGAATTATGTGAAAGTATATAAGACTAACATATACCAAAAATTAATGTACACTTTTCAAGTGTATAAAAAGCGTTACGCGTAAATAAAATATTTTAGAAAATATTTTCTTAAATTTAAAAACTAATTTTTATACACTTGAAAAGTGTATATTAATTTTGCCCAGAAGTTTGTAACGCATAGAAATATTCATTTCCGACCCCATAAACTATATATATTCTTGATCAGGACGACGAGCCGAGTTCATTTCCGCTTGTCCGTCCGTCCGTCTGTCTGTCCGTCTGTGTGTCGTTGTTTCTACGCGAACTAGTCTCTCAGTTTTAAAGCTATCGGCTGAAATTTTGCCAGGTCTTCTTTTACGCACGTAACTAATTGTGGAACCGGCCGGATCGGATGACTATATCGCTGCCATAGGACGATCGGTGAATAAGTCTTAGTGAGAAAAACTTTTTTTTCCATGTAGCGTCACACGGTATATTGTTATATATTTCACAAATTTGGAAAAATTTATCAAAATCGTGCTATCTAGCCTTAACGTTCTAGTCAGTGGAAAACTTTTCTCGTAGCGTCCAACTGTTCTCATTAATTATCAAACGGAGATAAAAGCAGGACGAGGTGGAAAATGTGTTTTACTAAAAAGTTTTTTTATGGTATCAAATTTTTTTATCAATTTAAAATTTTTAAATACGTATCTATACTATATATTTCCGTTAAACGTTGTAGTTATGTTTTTCATTTCGGCACAGTCGAGTTAGTCCTTCTCGTTATACTTGAAAAGTGTATATTAATTTGCCCAGAAGTTTGTAACGCATAGAAATATTCTTTCCGACCCCATAAACTATATATATTCTTGATCAGGACGACGAGCTGGTTCATTTCCGCTTGTCCGTCCGTCCGTCTGTCTGTCCGTCTGTCCGTCTGTTTCTACGCGAACTAGTCTCTCAGTTTTAAAGCTATCGAGCTGAAATTTTGCACAGAGTCTTCTTTTTACTGCACGCAACTAATATGTCGGAACCGGCCGGATCGGATGACTATATCATATAGCTGCCATAGGAACGATCGGTCCAAAAACTAGTTCTAGTGAGAAAAACTTTTTGTTTTCTATCATAGCGTCACCTATCCTGGTATTTATTAGTTTTATATATTTTCACACAATTCTGGAAAAATTTATTAAAATCGGATGACTATAGCATATAGCTGCCATATAAACGGTCGTTCAAAAAACTAGTTCTAGTGAGAAAAACTTTTTTGTTTTCTATCGTAGCGTCCCCAATCTTGGTATATATAAGTTTTATAAGCTTTCACATAATTTTAAAAAAATTTATCAAGATCGGATGACTATAGCATATAGCTGCCATACGACCGATCGGTCGGAAAATGTGTTTTACTAAGAAAAGTTTTTTTTATGGTATGAAATTTTTATTATCAACGATTTAAAATTTTTAAATAACTGATATCTAAATCCTATATAAATTTTAAAGGTTAAATCAGTGGGAGTAAAGTTTTTCAAGTGTATTAAAGTGTATTAAAACTTCGGCACAGTCGAAGTTAGCTTTGCCTTCTCGTTACCCCGTTTTTAGTGCGAATTTCTAAATTTACGGGCGACTTTGGCCTGTTTTTTGTTGAGTATAGTTCGAGTGTTCATTTAGGCCTGCGATGAGTTCTATAAACTCAAAAGCAATAAAAAGATTGGTTCATGGGGCATGCTCATAAACCGAACTTTCTTCAGAATTCTGGTGCTTTGCAGCCTTCGTAAAAAAAAATGTTTATTGTAGATGCTGTTGCAGCGCCCCTTTCGAAAGCGACTCTAGTCTACAATAGCTATTTTCAAGTGCCTAAACTCTTGCAATACCCACCAATTTGAGTTCATTTTTGGAGGCACAATCAAAGCCAGCTCCCAGATTCGCCAAGACTTTGACAATCACTGCATCATCATTGCACTTGACCGCATAAAAGGGCTGAATGCGCGGCATAAGTCTCTGCCAGAGCTGGAACTTGCGTTCCACACAGGACAAATCACAAATGTTGAGTGCCTCATCCAACTTGCTTAAATTGGCCTTCTCTATAACCTGGCGTATGTTGAGCGGGTGCTGATAGTAATTGATTTCCGTCTGATTGTCGCACATCTTTCGCTCTCGATGGGGTATAAAACTGGACTGATTGAAGCTGTTGCGGTCGGTTGGCGGCTTGGACTGGTGTTTGTCTGGGGTAAATGGAAAGGTTATCAGTGGAATGAAATTACAACAGACTGGCAAAACATTTAAGTGAGGCGTGCCCGACGGCCTACGTTCGAAAACAATGAGTCTCTAATTAGAGGCAAAAGGTCAAGCGGCGCTAGTGACCGTTACATGTGGATGGCGCGCGTGCGTGATATTTGCCAGCAAAAATTATTTACAACCTACAATATTTGGCATCGTAAATAATTTTAATGTGTTCGAGAGCATGTAAAACTAATAAAATGTAAATTTTAGAGGCACTCAGAACGTGCATAATTGACACTTGGCAGGACTCTCCAAAACACAATCGGCAAGCACTTACACACCCCTCTGATCTGCTCTGTCCTTGTGCTACGGCAATAATCATCAAATGTAGCGTTAGGGGTTGGGGTGGGCCAATCGAGCGCAACCCCCCTCAGGGTATTGGGCAATTAAAAATTAAAATCACACTTTTTTTTCTTCTTTTGAAATCGATCTATTGACTCATGCCCATTGCCAGTTCCAGTTGTTAGAGTGCGTTATCAATCAATCTTTAATTGGCCAACTCATCCTCACCCTTTTTATTTTTTGACCACGAGTTGATTTTTAAACAACAAAAACTGAAAGATGACAACTGTCAAAAAATTATTGAGCGATGGCCCAAAATGTATCTTGTCACGCTAAAGATTTGATGGCTATCAATTCTAACCGCATGCCCCTGCCCTGTCCAGGGCGCTCTTCACTTTGAGTGATGTGACAAATCGTCGACAAGCTGCAAAGTGCTTCAAAATAACATTAAAAAAAAAACTTGTAAACCATTTCCAAATGTTGAATTGAAATGAAAAACTTGTTTTGTAATGCATTTAAATCATTTTCATAATTAGCCGCGAATTTCAGGGTAATTTAAATGTAAATGTCATTAATTACAAGCGACAGACTGTCAGTCAGCTTCGTTTTCATATACCACGAATGAAACCTTATCAATTTGGGTCAAGTAAAAGGTTCAGACAGATTTTGACACAGTCGAAGAATTCGTGAACTAAAGAATGTTCAAAGTACGATTTCTAATTTATATTTGGCTTTGGGACAATGATGAGCATTTCTTTAATTATCTCCGTAAAAAAAAACGAAAATATACACAAAATATGAGAAAGCTACAACAACTACGCGCTATATGTTTCCATATGTTAAAGGGAATTGTGATATTGTCCATCTATGCTTTAGAAAAATCTTTGCTTCTCTGAGTAACTGTATGTGACTCAGATTATTTAGAATATTAATTTTGATTTTAGATTTATGCCGAGTAACCTAGTTAAATTGTTTTCCAATTTCTCAATACCAACCATTTAATACCCAATTTCACTTAGGGTATTCACGACCTTCAGGTTACTTACGGAATAGTTAAATTGACGAATAACTCAACATAGGAATACCCTAATCGTATTACAAACAACAGCACTGTAAAATATTTAAATAATTTTTGATTTTAATTCTTTTCATCATAATTGATTCAATTAATCTTTAAGTCCTTAAGATTTAAATCTGAATGCAATCATTGCAGATTATTTGAAGCAGATTTATTTATCATTTTGAAGCAATTAGATTGTTAATATTTTGAATTAATTCATTTAATATAAATCAACAAAGATTTCAATCTTTGATTTCAACTCATTTTGATATCATTAAATGATTTGATTTTAATCATTTCTTGTATTACTTCCTTTAGATTCAAATCAAAAGATTTAAGCCTTCAATTACTACGTTTATGCTTATAAAAAATCATGCTATATTACCCCTCAAAGTATGCCAACTTTATTTTCTTCAATTATTATTTTTTGAACGAGATAATTTAAAGTCAGTTATGGCAACATCTTACATAATCCACATTACGCATTCACTCTGATTGTCGGACCAGTTAAAGGTATACAAATATAATAAGTGTTAAGGCTACTAAAGAATAAATATTTCCCTCGATTATTTATATTCATAAGCATAGCATAAATGGCAAAGATCATGATTTTTTAAACAACATTGTCCACTTTATAGAAGGAGTTTTCGTGATTCTAGATGATTTTCGTGTGGAAAGATATATTATTTAGCTTTAAAATAAATTACCCCAAACAATTCTGCGATTTTTCATCGAAGATATACCTTTTTGAAGACATTTCTTAACTCTAACACTTGCATTCAAAATGGTATTTCTTCGATGAAAAAAATCACAAAATTATTTGGTATAATTTATTTTAAAGCTAAGGATTGTACTTTACAATAAAATTAAGGGGGTTGAAAACAGACGAATTTCACATAATAATTATTAGTAAATACTAACTTGCTAGAGCTTACAACTGTTGTCATTATGGGGCTTGTTAATAAGCAGCAATCGGATGGTGCATATTCAGACTTTAGCAAGACCTTCGATTCCGTTAATCATGAGCTTCTTACACACAAACTTTAATTGCATTAGTTATAGTTCATTAGTTTTCCTCCCAAGCTGCTCTATTGGATCAAAGCATATTTGTGCGATCGGTCGCAGAGAGTTAGTTTTAACCCGATGTTTTCAACACCCATTCATTTATCCTTTGGAGTTCCACATATTGGACCTTTGCTTTTGAATTTATTTGTTGTTGATGTTCTGAATACGTTATCTTATTCTCATGTCATATCTTATTTTAATGTATGCTGACGATTTGAGGTGCGTGCGTGAGCGATTTTTCCTGCACGCAACGCACGATTCACGAAATAAAAATCTCTTGACGCCCGATTCACGTACACAATTTTTAAAGCGTTTTGCGTCACGCACGAATATTGCACGATTAAAGGAGAGGTCACGAATGATCATGCACGATCAACCACCCCAAAATTTTTGAGTGGAGAGGCTTTAATTTTACCAGTAGTGGGAAAACCCGTCAGGACCGCCCAAAATAAATTTTTTCACATCCGAAAAAATTCCCTACAAAAATCTTTATTAATATGAACATTGCTTTTAAATGTAATACTACCTTTTTACAATTAGTGGACATATTTTTCCGGGCAAACTCAACCTGGCTGGCTTTTTGGCGATCCAGCAGCCTTGCCACCACCTTTAATTTTTGGGACACGGTGTGTTTTGACTTTTTTAAAACACGTGCAACCGTCCAACGTGACACATGTTAGCCACATTGAGCTGCTAACTGATTTGCGCTCTGCAACGAATTGCTTGCAGAGCTCACTAATTGACAATGATCTCGTTGAATCAGCTTTAGCTTGGGTCCATTGTTTTTTTCGGTACATAATCATCTTGATTCTTCGAAAAATTGCGTACCACTTTATCGGAGCGACCATTTCGCCGAAATAAGCAATTTTCAATCATTTTACCTTTTTCGAAGTCGGAAAGCATATTATTTTATTTCACAAAAAAATGTAAATTTTAATTATCAAATATATTTGCACAACCAAATTGATCGCTAACCAAACACAGAATGAGAAATTATACAAATTATGCACCAAGCATAAAACGATATTTAAATCCTAACGGTTAATTATATATTGCTGGTGTGGCTTTTTTTGTTTCTAGCTTATTCTATTTTTAATTCTCTTTTATCTACATTCCTCTCAGATTACTCGAACACTGAATAAATTGGGTGCGGCTATAAATATTCACCAAAGTTTACACACCGAATTTCAAATTCATGGCTCCTATAATTTCTGAGACTTGGCTCTGAACCACTTTTGAACCGGTTTAAAGTGTTTCGAATCCGGGTTTTGTCTGGAAAAATATCTAACTATTTATTTATTCTATATTATAACCCGCACACCAAATTTAAAATTCATTGCCCAAAAAATATCTGAGATATTGCTTAAAGCCACTTTTGAACAGGTTCTTACCCGCGTTCCTGATTGGCATTAACTTAGTGTGAAAATTTCATGAAAATCTGGTCTGAAAGACAAAATCAGACTTTTTAACCCTATTGTCCTCTCTAGCCTTAACTGTGGGGTGACGGCCAAGAGCAAGACCTTGGACGGAATTTTAAAGGATCTTAGTGTTCTACAAACTGAAGACATCATTAATATTATTCATATCTTCCTGCTAACTTTGCGGTCAACCCTCTTGTTGACCTAATAGTTTCCTAACAATAAACCTGCCGTTTGGCTTACAACAACACCAAATTGGCGCCTATAAAAAGGCAACCATTAAAAGGACTCCCACTGCCACCCAGATTACACTAAGCACTTACCTTTGGCCTACTAAAGTGGCAGCTGGCCGCATTAACACATTATCCAAAAACGCAAACACTTGTGACCGCCACTCAAGTTGGCCAATTATACATTCAAAATCTGCGCTCAGCCACAATGGAGGCGACCCATTTGGGGATTATACTGCGCCTGTGCCGGCTATGGCTCTCAGCTGTGCACTTGCCGTATGAGTCACTGCGGCAAACGATGTCCTTGCTCCACCTGCCTCAGTTTTGTTTTGTTCAGTCAACGAGCTGCAGCAGCAGCAGCAGCCGCCTCTGCCAGCAGCAGACGCCATGCCGCACCCGCAACAAAAACTCAAACTGAAACGGAATTAAAATAAGCACAAAAAATGTCGCATTTGTTAAGGCGCACCAAGAAGTCCTGTCTCAAGGTAAGTGGGTTTTGGATTTGTATTTGATTTGCCTGGTTTCCAATGCGAGCCACTGCGTCAATCAATAAAAAATCGATGGGACGAAAATAACTAACTTGAATGTTGTTAATCATACGCCATGTGGTGCGTGGAATGGAGAAAATGTTTAGGCGGAAGTTAAACTAAATTCTTTTCTCTTCATTCTTCCCATTATTAGTTGCTGCGCAAAATATCCACATCAAGGCAATTGTTTGTGCAGCGACTGGACGAGGAGGATGAGGACGACAATGAAGAATACGGGGAGGAAGTGCCCTATGAAGAGGAACTGCAATTGAGTCACAAGCAATATGAGTGCCACAATAATAACAACAACAACAACTTGAACCTGAATCAACCACAAACCGTCCAACCATTTGAATATGCCCACGAAGCGTTGACCATTCCCGAATCCGGCATTGCATTCGAGCTGGTGCCTTACAAACAAAATATACGTTATCTGCGCCACACACCCTCCAATTCCAGTCTAAATCTGCAAGAACAGGTGGCGGATTCAATGCCTGTGATCATAAGGGAGCCCCCATCCCGACACATTGAAGATGATGATAAGTGGGACATCAATGGTAATTCGCTAAATGAGGAACGTTTCGATTTGCGCTCGCATTGGGAGGACTTTGACAGTCGCTGGCGACAGGCCGGCCACTCGTACTCCCAAAAGTCCAGCCATCAGTCCAGCTCCTGCACTTTGGAAACCTGGATCGATGATGCCGAATCCATGCGCTGATAATACCTTCTTGCCTTAAGAGCTTCATTAGTGTGACGAGCGTTGTGAACAAATCCAAAATTTTATGGAGTATTATACGAGTATATAGAAATCGATATGGATGACCAGGACGACTATTTCTTTGCCGGGGTGCGGGGCTAATGGCTGGCAATTTTCATTATGGAAAATTGGTAACAATTTCACAAAATCCATTAAAAAAGAATTGTACACAGCGGCACTCCTTTGGCCACTACACGCTGCACTTCAAGCGTTCTTTTTTTTCCATTCTGCAAAACGACGCACGACCTGCACGTGGCCCGAACATGCGTGAGAATCCGAGCTGCTTTGGCTTTCCCACGCGCCGCGGCCAAACGATTTGGATTTCGATTTATGTTTATGGTGGTGAATGCAAGTTCAACTTGTCTGAGAGCCAAGGGTGGGTTTTGGTTGGGTCGTTCGCCCACTCCACTTGGCAATTTATTTTGGTTACATTTTTTTTTTGTTTTGTTTGAGAAACCTGAGCGACAGCATGCCGAATGAAATTAAAAGCACTTTTCATAATTTTTATATGGCCAAGAAAAGGACATTCAGATCAGCTTGGAAATACGTTTAGTGTAAGATCCTGTACCAAGGCTGATAAATCAATATAGATTACTTACTCTATTTTGATAAAATGGAACTTCTGCTAAGTCAAAATTTATAAGGAAAATCATTTGGATGTGCTTAGTCGAGTTTTAACATCTTTTGTTTTGTAGCATGGTATTATAAGGAAAATAAAGCTTTCTCTCGACCTCAACCTGGTGATCGTGCTGTCTAGTGACATTGAGAATGCTCAAGCGATCTTCCTCTAGTCCCCCTTCAGTCACACACTTTTCATCAAAAGGAGGTTACGCGCGACACCAATTTGGACATGGTCTACCGCAGGGTTTACAATACAATGAAAATGCTTTTCGCTAGGCATCAACATTGGTACACTGCTCTCTGGTCCCTCACAAGCAGTTTAAGTAGACAAGCGATCCCGATGCTTTCAACTAGCAAAGCTGATGTCAACTGGATCTGATCGCTGCTGGAGATCTACTCGACAGTAAAAAGAGGCGTCTCGAAGCGTATTCTTAATTCTCCAGGACAGCTTGCTTTGCCTTAATGAGTGTTCTGGGGTTTTCCTTCGTGGGCAGCTCTTGAGTCACTTGCTAGGGCGTATACCTTGACAAACGACTCACCTTTGGCACCCGCATCAGCACGCTGGGAAGCCTTCTGTACAGCAGAAATAAACAGTCCCTAAAGGACAAGGCACATCAGAGACCTGCAACGAGAGAACACTAGCCTGCTCACTCAGCTCTTCCCTAAATGCGATACGAGCCAGCTTATCGATTAAAAGCTTTAAGCCTATTCGTGCGCACACACAAAGCTCAAATCCAAAAAACCAACATCATTGAAATTGCAAGCCTGAGCAATCGACGAGCTCGTTTTGTGTAACAGGTTGTTTGGCTCAAGATGTATCTATGGAGGTGAGGCACTTAGACAAAAGCTCAAGTTTCACAGCTTACATATTGTCAGTGTGCAGCTAACTCTTGACGTGAACGGTTGGTCCACGCACGGCTGTTCTCCATGCGCACATGTATGCGCGTACGACTTACACACACATACATACAAAAATATGTACGTGCATCTCAAATGACCCCTGCAATTTTTTAGTGTGCCTATGACACTCGACGCGTACGGTCACTCCGCGCTTGAGCGAGTGGGTGGGTTCGTGTAGCGCACACACAGCCACACACACACACTTTCATGCAAATGTTGTCTGTCTCACTCTTGCGCAGTTACCTAAAGCTTTTGAGTTTACATATTTTGCTAAGTGCCTCACCTCATAGATACATCTTGGTTTGGCTTGTCGATCGTTGAACACGAGTCAAAGCAAGCTTTTCGCTCATTAAGCACGGGTCGCATAGAGGGATTGTAAGCTTGAACTTTTATTACTTGTGCGTTCAAAAGGCTTGCTCGTTTTAATCTAATGTTCAAACAAGTATTGCGAGCGATTCCAGTTATGAGCCACAAGCGCAAACAAGCGTGGTAAATGCTTAGGGGCACGTTGCAGGTCTCTGGTGCACATAAACAACGGCATAAAAGCACCTGCCTGGAGGTATGGCCTACAAATAAAAATCAAAGTCTTTATATTTAGGTTCCTGCGCAGAGCATCAGAACGTAACAACTGGAGAGTGACCTGAGAGTTCCTTTAATTGAAGACGTCATAAAAAAAAACCAGGCAGCAGACTACATGGAGAGCTTAAAAGATCATCTAAACAGACGGGCCAGACGCCAACACGCAGAAAATTTGGGCTTAGAATAAGGAGACGTCTAAATAGATTGCCGTTCGGATTCGGCGTTGAACTGTAGGTCCCTTTCTCTTGAGAAAAATTAAAAGACACACGAGCCAAGAGATTGAGAGAAGCTCGGCTTGGCCCCATTGGGTGCTGTAATAGCCAATTTTAACTATAAATAGGGTTGACCCTAGAGATCTAGCTACTAGACGTATGCAAGTGCACCTAAAAAAATGTTTGTTAAACTTTTTTACACACTCAGAAAAAAATGGCGTTCTAAAAGGCAGCACAAATTTCTTACTTTTATACCAGACACGTTCTCATTTTTTCCGTTCTTGAAATAAGCCCACGTTCTCAAAAGTATACCATCCATTCTTAATCGACGAACGAACTGAGAAAACCAGTTCTTAAAATGGTTCTTTAAAAATTACCGAATTTCTTTAACTCTGAGCTTAGGCACCTGTCCAATGCCTGTCAAATATTATATAAAAACGTGTCAAAAGGCCGAGGTTCAACTTCAACTTGTTACTGCGACATTTCTCGGTACATTTATAACGGATTTTTTTCTGAGTTCAGGGATGCAAACCAGTTCTGAACCAAACCAAAACGTACCGAACCGGTAATTCGTGCTCGTAAACCGAGCCGCGAACCACAGCAGCGTCTTGGAAAATGCTGAACCAAACCGACGAGTTTTATGACGTTAAATGCCTTATAGCAAATATATTTGTAATTTTAGGAAAATATATATATTCACAAAATCATCGACAAGAAAAGCCTTGCATCACGTTAACTCTTCTCTTTCCTAAAAATTACTTTTTTAAGACTTTAGAAGGAATTTATGCATCCATTAAGTGTGCTCACGCGTTTGTCATAATGAAGAGTTTTACTAACTACCTCTTTAAGAAGAGCAATCTGTCGGGTTCCATTGTTTCCACAACATCTGATTCATTCTCTGTTCTCTGCAATTGTCGGGTCTTTCATAATTTTGCATTTGTTTCTACTGGACTATTTAGCGTTTGTAAAGATATTGTTTGTGTTCCTCTCGGTTGAGGAACCAACTCTAATATGATATCCGACTTTTTGTTTCTGTGGATGAATTAATAGATACTCGATACTCGATAGATAGAATTTAATAGATACTCGATGTGTATACAATGTCTACTGCATTCATACTCATAAATATAGTACTGAAACTTATGGATGGCGTCTCCATATCCGACTTTATAAATACGCACATAAAAAAACAATATTTAAACTGTTCAAAGGGAAAATAATACAGAAAAGTCAACATTTCCTTAATATAAAGTATAATGTTCGATAACGAAATGAGTACCATTGAACCGAACCGAAACCGTGGTTCAGCTTGACCAAAAAACCGAACCGCTGGTTTAAAACCTCCATGAACCATTGAAGCGAACCAGACTCAATTCTCGAGCGGTTTGCATCCCTGCTTTTTTAAAGCATATAAAGAATAACCATTATTCGTTAACGTATTGGCCGTTTTGTTTGACCACCTTTGAAAATCTTTTGGGAAGCTGCATAATTCCACGCTCCTAAGTCTTCTTGTCCTTATATTCAAAAGACTCATCAGAAATGAATGTTTAACCACTTAAAGAATTTTAAAGATCTGAAGGTGCAAGAGGTCCTAATTTTGACGAGTGACCAAGGGAGCTTTGATTTTTATACTGGAGTGAGCTTAATTTTCCCAGAAGTTTTAACGCATAAAATGCACGCCCCATAAATTTAATTCGATCAGACGAGCTGACCAAGTGGATGCTTTTGCTTTGATTTTTTGTTTTAAAGATACGAGGATTTAAGATTGGGATGAGTAATATAATAAAAAATAATATAAAAAAAAGTAGAAAATTTCATTAATAAATTCAAACAACAATCTCGTTTTGTTCAATTTGGATGGCTGACGACAGTTCCCAACCGAATTAATGGGTTCTTTCCATGGCAGCAGATTAAAGTGAACGACATCCTTACAATTCCACCATACAGACTAAATTTTTTTTCTCTGGTAAAAAGAGGTCTTGGAATATAAGACGGGTCATCTCTTTTGCTCCAAGATTGCTTTTGCTCGATTTTATTTTAAACATCGCATTTTTTAAGGCCCGTTATTAATTGTTTAAAAAACGGATCGTTTTCTTTAGCTTTGAGCAATGAATCGTGAATATTGAGATGCTTAGTAAAGTTAATTTTTATAAAAATAAGCGGCACCCAAATAACGTGCTTGTTGACGTATCCCAAAATTTTAAGGTGGTTTCTACCGCTTTGATGACACATAAAGCTTCACGACAATCTCATGTGTTAAATAATGAAGGGTTTCATTATGAAACTTCATAAATTATTTTTATGATCTTTTTGTCATAAGCCTCCAATGGTCGGCCTCTATTAAAGAATTGTCATGTAATTTCCTACAGGGAATGAATCTTTCAAGGTTTGGATTCCGCAAAATTTGGGAATTTCCTAGGTAATCCCGTCCCGTGCCAAACTCTCATATTTAACATCTTAAAGTTTAACTCTAAACATGTAAGCAATTTCATTTTTCATTCCCATTACCCCGGTACCCAGACAAGAGTACTCGCCCCTTCCTAGTGTTCGTTTTCTCTTACTACTTTTATGCTATTAAAAAATCATGCTTTTTGCCTCTCAAGGTATGGAAACTTTTTTTTAAGAATTATTTATTTGCACGAGATAATTTATAGTCAGTTAAGGCAGCACCATTCTTAATCCACATTGTGCATTCACTCAGTTTGTCAGACCAGTTAAAGGTATACAAAAATAATTTGTTTTAAGGCTGCTAAAAAATAAATATATTTCTTAATTATATTTATTTAAAAAACGTAGCATACTTTGGAGGGCAAAACATAATGATTTTTTTTATTTGTTCCAGATTCCAAAGTGCCGCGCTTTGATTGCATCTTGGCTTACCTACGTTTGTACTGTATTGCCTCTTCATCATTAATGACGTTTTTCCTGGTGATTCACTCACACCTCTTTAAATTCAACCAGGATTTCATAGATGAGCTTTAATTTCCATTTTAGCCCGAAAATCGATTTCCTCTCAGTGCTTTACTGGGTCAACACACTCTAAGCGACGGCACCTGTCCCCGCCACCACCTCCGCCTGTGTCTGCGGCTCCATAACCTTGAACACTGACCTAGAAATTTGGGTTTTGCAAACAAAAGATAAAGGTCAACGGCGTCTGTGGCACTTGTTTGGAGCAGTGCGTACAGACGCCACACGACTGGCGGTCGTTCGGGTCGCGTGCTCCAGTTCCAGTTTGTGCCTACATGCAACAACAGGCGGTCGCCGAGGGCTTGAATGGAAGCTGCTGGTGATGCAATCGCCATTGTTGACAGGAGTAACAGCAAAAAGCAGCAGGCGGAAGCGCTAACGCTCATTGAGGTTTTTGTCTTAAAGGATAGGTGAGTTAGATGGCTGTGTGTGTGTGTGTGTGAGAGAGTGAGGGAGTCTGTTTTGCTCTCCCTCTATCTCTCTCTTTTACTCTAAGAGCTAGCTGCTCATTTGTTGATCACCACAGAGTTTACTACCCTCGGCGGCACGCGCTGGGGGTGGTTGCTGCTGCATCTTATTGGGCCATTGCCGGCGGCACACAAAAAGGGGTTGAGCGACCGCGGGCAGGTCGTCCGTTAGTCGTGTGCTGCAAAATCAGTCGAACGCCGTTCGCGCACACGATAAGTCACGTGCTCAAAAACTAGCTCCGCTTTCCGCACTGTTCCAAAAGTGATAAAAAGATAAAAGTGTTTGCCGTCAAGTGTTCGGATCAATAGAAACAAACATCATCAACATGGATCACAATATGCACGTGAATGCGCCACTACATCACTGGGGCTATGGTGGTCCGGCAGCTGTTTCGGCTACCTTACCTCCGACTACACCGCAAAGTCACTGGGTGCCACCGCCTCAGAGCCATCATCATGGTCATGGACACAATAGTCTGAAACGTGCACTCTCCGAGAGCGACTGTGATGAGCTCTATTCGGAGGAGTCCTCCAAAGAACAGTAAGTCGTTAAGATTATACAAAAATTGTGTTCCACTTAACTTAACTATCTTTTATGGTCACCTACAGAATCTCGCCCAGTGAACCAGGCAGCTGTCAGCTAATGAGCCGCAAGAAACGTCGCGGTGTCATTGAAAAGAAACGTCGAGATCGCATTAACTCTTCCCTAACTGAACTCAAACGTCTGGTACCTTCAGCCTATGAGAAACAGGGTTCGGCCAAATTGGAAAAAGCCGAAATTTTGCAATTAACTGTGGAGCATCTAAAGAGTTTACAGTCAAAAAGTGAGTATGAAAAAACAATTGGAAAAGGGAAATATGGGTCGTAAAGTTTCTTCAAGTGATTTTCAAAAAGTATTGTCTGGGGTATCAATCTGAAATTTGGTAACATCTCTAAATCTAGGATTAAACTAGTGAAATCAGAAGTGCAAAATTGTTAAAGCAATCTTTATCAAACTAGAGGAAGTTAAAAAAAAGTTGGTTATTAAAATCGTTTGGGAATGAAGACTCTAAGAAGACTCTTTAGAAAACTGTTAAGCTGTCGCATTAAAGTTGGTCTTGGTAATTAGAAGACAAAATCCATACTTCCAGATAAACAAGTCTTTCAGGGAACATATTCTTTACACCTTAGTAATCCTCTCTGCTTTAATCTGTACTTTCTTGTTTGTTGCCTCTGTCCAAACTTTGTCAAGAAGGAAGCTTGAGGGAACCGACACAAAGCAGACGACTCTAGCAAGAACGAGAACGTAAGTTGAAGTCGGCCCTGCTCGACTTCGATATACCCGTTACTCAGGGTAAGGTTGCCCAAATTGTGGGAGATATAGGAATTTTTCAAATTGCGGGGGCGGGAACTTTTGTATCGTTCATCTGATCGAAAAATGATGTATGGCGGATCGATAGGTAATGATGAAAATATATGTCTAGAAGGTTTTAACAATCTATTTTCAAAATTGTGGGAGATATGAGGTTTTTTCATATTGCGGGGGCGTGGCAAAAATTTGAAACAAACTTGATCTGCGTGCAGAAGATACAAGTCTACACTGAAAAAATGGTAGCCCTAGCTCTTATAGTTCCTGAGATCTAGGTGTTCATACAGACGGACAGACAGACAGACAGACAGACAGACAGACAGACAGACAGACAGACAGACAGACAGACAGACAGACGGACAGACGGACATGTCTATATCGACTCGGCTATCGATGCTGATCAAGAATATATATACTTTATGGGGTCGCCTGTTACATACATTTGCACGAGCAATATTAGCTACTCATCCAAGCAATATTAGCTACTCATCCAAGATAGTTTCCCGACTAATATTGATAATTTCCCTTAAATACAACAGGTCAGAGGAAAGATGGAGGAATAATTTACCTTTTTTTCTCCTCCTCCTTAAGGGCTACTGAATTTTTAAGGTAAAACTTTTCATCTGATTTTTAATCTTCTATTATCTGCCCTAGAAATTCATGCCACATTGACCTTAAATGTATTCTGTTGTCCCGCAAGCGCTGATCTTGTAAAATTATAGAAATTCGCTCATCTTTCTTGTATCAAATCTAGGCCAAAGATTCAGCAGCCAGATTTAAAATTTAAGAGAAGGGAAGACAAATGCGTTGTCTAATGTTTAGCCGGTAAAGCTGATTCATTCTTAACGCATTTTTCTTAAACTGGACTTATCCAATAACAGCCTGCCTCTTCAAAGAATTAGAATTAGTACAGGGAATTCAATCCCACCTTCTTTCCTCCCACACAATATGCCTCAAATGATCCTAAATCAGTGTAAACAATGTTAACCTGTTACTTGAGCTCTGGGAAATAAATATGAATTGCCCTAATGCCCAAGTGAATGCGGATTCTCGGTGCTTCCCACGCTGCTCGCGCTGCAGGCAAATTACCACCCTAAGAGCGCCCGCTTTTTACACTACCCCCGGCCGTCCCATCAGCAGATAGGGGTGGTTAGTTTTTTGGCGTGGGAACTACAATTTCTAATTGTTGGCCAGCTTATTGACTTTTCTCTCCCTCCTTCCTCTTTTTTTTCCAGCTTTGGACTCGCTCAGCTATGATCCTCAGCGTGTGGCCATGGACTATCATCAAATTGGCTTTCGTGAATGTGCGGCCGAGGTGGCACGCTACCTGGTCACCATAGAGGGCATGGATATACAAGATCCTTTGCGTTTGCGTCTCATGTCGCATTTGCAATATTTTGCACAACAGCGTGAACTCTCGGCCAAGTCAGCTTGCGCCAGTCCCGGTCCAGTGGGCTGGTCTTCTGCCACGACTGTAACACCTGGCAGTGCTGGCTATCAGCCCAATTGTGCGGCCACTCCGTATCAAAGTTATGCCACGGCTGGCAATGCCGGCACCTATGTGCCCAGTGCCTCGTTACATGGTTATCCCACCTTGAGTACGGCCTCGCCGCAACATGTTAATGTAAGCCGTTCCAGTGTGTCGCGTACAAGTGGAGCAGCTGCCAGTGAATTGCATGAGACAAGGGCCGAGCCCACACAATCTACTACTCAAACGCAGCAACCTCAGCAACAGCAGCAGCAACAGCAGCAACAACAACAACAGCAGCAGCCCACACAGCAACAGCAACACTATCCCCAGGACCACAATCAGGCCGAGCAACAAGTGCCCACCTACATAGAGCTCACCAATAGCAATCATCGCCACGAGGCGCCTTCCCTGACCGCTGAGAGTCTTAGTTATAGCGCAGCCCCACAATACCCTGTCAGCAGCAGTCAGGATTACCAGTATGCCACCCCCAATGGAGCCAAACCCTATCGTCCTTGGGGCGCTGAAATGGCCTATTAAGAGCGAGCGAAAATTTACCCTTTTCTAGTCAGCAGATCAAGTGTGATAGTCTTGAGAATGCGAATCCTTTTTGGAAAAACTAATGTATAGACTTTTAAAAACACTTTTGTGAAAATATTGTAAATAAAGATAAACTATTTTTGATATAACTTTTAATTAAATTTTGTATTAATTTTTAGTGATTGTGTTTGATGGTGCTACCTGATTAATGGAGAAGGAGAGCCGTGAGAGATGGACACAGTACACTTGATGTAATTTACTTTTGAAAAAATTAATGTAGCACAATATTGCGGAAATGAGTAACTTTAAAAACCAAGAGCATTGGACTCAAAGTAAATTCAAACAGTGTAAGAATGGTACACAGAGAAAAAAATTGATATGAAATGGCAGTCATTTCCACATTTTTTCATATCAATTTCACTCCGATATGACGAAGATTAACTTAATATGATAAAAATATCAATACGATCTTTTTTATATAAAAAAAAAAACATTGCCTGGTCTGAGGCGAACTCGAGACCTTACAGTTAACACGAATGGAATGACGCCTCAACGCAGTCAGCCAACGCACACGCTTATGGACAAGCGTCTAAGAGACTATTTATGTAAAGTATGAAAAAATTTGATATTTTTAAAAGATCAGTTTAACCAGCAAAGATTGAATTGATCTTGAGCTTTTTTTTTCTCTGTGTATTTATCATATGGAGTTACAACAAGCACATTTTCTGAAAATGGGAAAACTGTAATAGAGTTAATTTGTTTCGTTTCAAAACATTTTTCTATTTTTTACTAAAATATTGAGCCAAAAAATTCAACTCATAATCAATGTACAGTCCCTATATCTTTCATTGTGCGGTTCGATTTTACAAATCACTCTGGATTAGTAATGGTATTTCATGGGCGCAGATGTGCTGCTCCCCATATTCCAGGGGATCAGACATCACTATACGTTTTTAATCTTTCTGAAAAACAACGAATTATATTAAAAAAAATATTACAAAGGACAAACTGATAGTGAGTAATGAAGCCTCACTAACAAGAAGGAGTATGCTAGAAGGAAGGAGTAAGGTTATCTTAAGACAAGGTGTAAGTCCGAATCAAAGAAAAATTTAGTCTTTATTAAGTCGGAAGCGATTTGTTAAACTTATTAAACAGATTTTATTGACAACTTTGCTTAGTTGACAATCATACAACTCGGTATCTTGCATTGAAACCAGGTATTAATCCCGAAACGAATATCGGTTGCGGTACCGGTTCTGGTACGTACCGAAATGAGAATTTCGGTTTTCAGCTTATTTCGGTTTTAGATTCCGATTCGGTAACTAGATTTTTATTTCGGTATACCGGTATGTACCGGCACAAGTAAAATTTTTTTGAATATTAAAAATGTTGTATTATTTCAAGATATCCCAAAAATTAATGGATGTAAAAGATCTTAAAAATGGTGTCCTAGGAAATGCCATATAAAAAACTTTTTTTATAATTTACCGATTTCACGCTTCCAGTGGTATCCAGTGGTATCTACACTCAGAAAAAAATCAATCAATAATTAACGAATTTTCTATTCTAATGTCGCCCAGAGAAATTCGCCTTAGGGGCTTTTCTTATAAAGCTGAAAAAATATTTCTTAATAATGGATCGAATTAATCCTCTCTAAAATCTGCAGAACCTCCGTCAAAAAAAGAGATGTTTAGCGATTTGCATAGATTTGAACCCATACTATAAGACTACGGTCCAGTATAGCTCATAATAAACACACAAAAACAGATTGAAATATTAAATCTGCCTAGGGCTGGGTTCACACTGTTTGACGCAAAAAACATGACAATTTAGTAGGCCCTGAAGTTGTCTTGTTTTCATTGTGAACAGCTTGTCATTGGACATTCAAAACAATACAACATGAGGGCTTTCTAAATTTTCATGACTCATGCGTCGAACAAAGTGAACTCAGCCTTAGCTTTTCCTTACATTACATTTTTTGAAATATTAAAACAGCATTTTTGTGGGCGAAATTTGATTTAAATACAGAAACTTAATTTATAAAGTATATATTATCATTTTTTTAACATTTCTATAATTAAGGGAGGATTTTTTTAAAACTTAGAAATCCTTTACATATAATTAGAGAGTTTATATTTTTGCAAGAAAAGTTTTTCCGGTTTTTAGATTTTTTTGTTCTATATCATAAAATAGACATACGATGTTGATTATTCTTTAAAGACGATTTTGAAATGTAAGATTTCTTTCAGAGAGCTTATATGGGCATTTCCGCAGAAAAGTTTACCACGACCGAAAAACTAAAAGTTCATTAAAAGTTGTTTCTTAGGCTGAGTTCACACTGTTCGACGCATAAGACATGATAATCTAGTAGGCCCTTATGTTGTCTTGTTTTCATTGAGAATAATTTGTTATTTGACAATTAAATCAATACAACATGAAGGCTAACTAGATTGTCATGTCTCAGGCGTCGAACAGTGTGAACCCAGCCTTACTCGTTTAAGAAAAATAAAATATGCAAAATAATTTTAATTAAAGAGTTTAAAGCTTTCCTTTGTACAGATAGCGATATATCGGGCTAGAAAGTACAAATTTATGTTTTGGCCAGTTTTTCAGAGCATTTTCTCTTTTCGATTTACAGCTCTCCAAAGTGATTAAGCAATTCCACTCTTTTCGCAAAACTTAAGCTACAATTAAAATTGATTTTTTTGTTGCTTTGAATAATTTATGAAAAATTTTCTCCACTAAAAAATTGCTAAATGAAATTTAAGTAACGTAACGTCAGTAACGTCACGTCAGATATAAAAAAGGTAATAAAAAAGAACGAGAAATGATTTTTATATTTGGTAAATTGGAAAATAAACTTATATTATTCTAAAAACTACTGAAAAAAAAAAAAAAACTACGAATGTCACTTCACGTCAGATGAGAAATGCCCATATTGATATTTTACCAGTTGAAATATATATTTGAAATAATCATAAATCAATTAAATATATAATAAAAAACCAAAACAATACCGGTATTAGCGTTTCGGTATGGTTTTGGTTTATTCGGTCCCTATTATAACGGTTAACGGTTTTCGGTTCTCAAAAAATTTTATTTTTGGTTCCGATTTCGATATTAGTACCTGGCTTAAAACAGTTAATTGCGGTTGACGGTTTTGGTTCCGGATACGGTATTATTCCCTGACTGAAACCCATTGAAATGCAGCCTAAAGGCAGTGCAATATCGCACACGCTTGTTGTACACGACCAGTGTTGCCATTTTAGCTATTTAGTTGCTAGATTTAGTAATTTTGAAAGTGGAAATGCTATTAAATCTGGCCAACTATTTTAGCTATTTTGGTATTTTTACAACGTAGCGGGAAATAATTCGTAATAAATCCGATTCAAATTTAATCATTCTTTGCAATAGAACTTCCCTTTAGCACAAAGCCTCAGAAGTAAGTTTAGCGGTAATAAATTAAGGCATGAGGATTAGAATTAACACCTGTCCATCAGTGATTTTAGTTCTTTTTCAGTACTACCCATGAAATTAACCTTTAATTTTAGTATTGAAATGTATGTTTACAAAATCATGAAAGAACGCCCTGCCTTCACATTGATTTTAATACCGAGAATAGCTAAAGGGTTCTGTGACTACCTTGGTCCAATGAAAGCGTTGAACGTTTCTTCAGCCTGATGAACCATGTGAAACTAAGTTAAATACTATTTCAATAATAAGGTTAATATTTAGAATTTTAAATGTGTTCGAAGCAGGGAAGGAAACAGTTATAACTTATATTATTAAAGTCCACATTTAAGAGTTATTTTAAGAGTTTTATTTAATTAGGCTTCAAATAACAGTTATCAAGGACTTTTATTTTATTTATTCAAAATGTTTATTTTTTGACTCCTAGAATACACGTTATTAAAGACTTTTATTTTATTACTCAGTAAATAACAGTTGTAGAAAGACTTTTAGTACAAATTCAATAAATAACAGTATGTAAAGACTTTCGTTTAATTACTCAGAAATAACCATTATTATAGACTTTTATTTTATTACTTAGAAAATAAGAGTTATCGAAAGACTTTTACTATTTAACTGAGTAAATAAAACTCAGTCAGTGACTTATATTTTTAAATCACCATATAAAAGTCTTTTTATCGTGAATCTATAATAAATTAAAGGACTATTATTAAAAAATAAAAGTCTTTGAGTGAGTTTTATTTACTACATTTTATAATAAAAGTCTTTCGATAACTCTTTTCTGAGTAATAAGATTAAAGTCTTTCCTAATAGTTATGTTTTGAGTAATAAAACAAAAGTCTTTAGTAACTGTTATTTATTAACTTTTTAATAAGTCTTGAAAAATTTTCATTACTTGAGCTTAACCACACAAGTCTTCCAATAACTGTTATTAACTGTGTAATTAAAAAAATTCTAAATAACTGTTTTTAACGGAGTATTATTTTAACGCTAAAAAATAACTATTATTTTTGACTATTACAATAAAAGTAAGCAAAAAAAAGTTTTTTGTAGATATCGATAGCGGAAAGGAAAACACACGTTTTGGTATTTTCGAATAATTTTATCCAATGAGCTTCATTGTTATATTTATGAAAAAAACTATTATATTCCGTCCCTGGTTTGAAGATACTACCTCAGGGTTTGTCAACAAGAGTAAGATTTGCACTTTTCAAAAAGAAAGGAAACATTTTAATTGGCAGATTTTTTTTAAATCGGATCTATGTATATACTTTTGATTCACGGATTCTTTTCTTCCCAATTATTCGGTTGCAATAAATGTATTCTGCATCAATTCTTTCGATAATTGTACATTGAAAATAATGAGACTCAAAGCAGTGCTGACCTACTTCATCAAACTCTGGCCAGTGACTGAAAAATAGTTTGCTCTCGTGGCATAAGCCTCGACATGCGTTCGGCTCGTGTCACACCAACATAATAAATAAACATTTTGCCTACATAAGGTTAAAATTACCAAAAATTCTGACACGATGGATAATTTTGCCAAAAAGATTCATGATTAGCACACGAAAATCATTTAGGGTTAACACCTTTCCTTCTATAAACTGGACTATGTGGATTAGTGTTATCTATTCGATCGGAATGATCAGTTGGAACAACCATTTGCGAGTTTATTAAAACGCCTGAACAAACAAAGTTAGCTTTGCTTTCTCGATTTCGATTCCTTCCAATTTTGTTAATGAATTCTTCTTTTTGTTCTGTTCCTAACTTCTTTTCTTATTTTGTACACCTTATTGTTAATTTAATTTAATTTAATTTTTGAACCCGAAATTTCCAGTTCAAATTTTACTTAATTGATGGGTGACATAAATACAAAACGCTTGCCTCGCTGGTGGTCGGGAGGTGTTTGCTCTGCCATAGCGGTGACCACAACGCATCCGTTGGATCTGATAAAGGTTCAACTACAGACGCAGAAGGACAAAATTCCGGTGACTCAACTTATCGGGAACATATACAATCGGGTGGGCATATTGGGTTTCTACAGTGGCATCTCGGCCGCCTGGTTTCGTCAGCTGACCTATACGACAGCGCGTTTTGCCCTGTACGAGTATGGCAAGAATTTCGTCGATGCCAACAATGTGAAGGCCAAAGTGCAATTAGCCACATTTGCTGGAATTTTTGGTGGCATAGTGGGCGTGCCGGGTGATGTGGTGACGGTGCGTTTGCAGAATGATTCCAAGTTGCCGCCTGAGCAACAACGCAAGTGAGTAGGTGAAAAAGTGGCTTTGATTAGAGAAGTGCTGCACTTCCGCTTTTCGTAGCTACAAGAATGTCTTCGACGGTTTGTACCGCATCCAGAAAGAGGAGGGCATGCGAAGTCTATTCCGTGGCGCTGTGCCGGCCGTTACGCGATCTGTGCTGCTGACCATTGGAACCAATGCTGCCTATGATCAGGTGAAGCAGATTATCAAGGCCTACTTTGATGTACGAGATGGCTTACCGCTGCATTTTCTTACCTCGATCATAGCTGGTTGCATTGGCACTATAATGACGCAGCCAATTGATGTTATCAAGACTACGTATATGAATGCTCCTCCGGGTGAATTTTCGGGTATTGGAGCAACCGCACTAAGTATTGCCAAACAGGGGCCGTTTGCCTTCTACAAGGGTTTCATTCCGGCCTTAATGCGTATAAGCCCCAATACCATCATAACCTTCATGTTGTACGAACAGGTGCGCTTGCGATTCGGGTATCTACCACGCGAGGATCAAGAGAAAAGAAAACCAATAGACTAGTAAATTGAAATTTTAAAATATACAATAATCCTGCTCCGAACTTACTCCGTGTTTGTGTGTGTCCATTGAACTGGAAAACATAAACGCGACTAATAAGCTACCGCTGACCTGACCACTGGTCAAGCCACAGCTCGCGATATGTGGGGGGTCACGCGGGTTGCCGCATAATTTGCATACTCACTAAAACGCATAGAACATTCGAAAACCCAAACCCAATGAGTTAGTTAAGCCGCACTTTATGCTCATAATTAAAAACCAGAGGCCACCAGGTGCGTCGAAGGGTAGTAGTAGCTAACCCTTAACCAAGAGGTGAACAAGATTTTCCAAAACTGGAAACTGCAAAAATACATGGCAAGAGGATTAGAGGCAAATGAAGCGGTTGATTTTCTAGCCAATGAAAAAAATAAGAAAAGGATTTTCTATTTAGAAGTTGGTATAATAGGGACAAGGCGAGCGAAATGAACGAAGTAAAAGAACAAACAAGAGAGAGAACAAAGTGTCAAATGAAAGAATAATACAAAGAAAGGAAGCCGCTTAAATAGGTGTCAACAATTTATAAAATCGAAAGCCCAACGAAAAAAGGGGTAGAGAAAATAGGAAACACAAAAATATACATAACACTCTATGCACCCGGTGACACTCGGGTCCTTAGTTTTATGCTGATATGTTTCGTTCACAAAATTATAATTCTAACTCCATATTACCCACCTACACACCAAAATTTCAAGTTCTTAGCTTAGTCACTATTGGTTGTAAATTTTTATACACTTGAAAAGTGTATATTAATTTTGCCCAGAAGTTTGTAACGCATAGAAATATTCATTTCCGACCCCATAAACTATATATATTCTTGATCAGGACGACGAGCTGAGTTCATTTCCGCTTGTCCGTCCGTCCGTCTGTCCGTCTGTCTGTCTGTCTGTCTGTCTGTCTGTCTGTCTGTCTGTTTCTACGCAAACTAGTCCCTCAGTTTTAAAGATATCGAGCTGAAATTTTGCACAGAGTCTTTTTTTTACTGCACGCAACTAATATGTCGGAACCGGCCGGATCGGATGACTATATCTTATAGCTGCCATAGGAACGATCGGTCCTAAAACTAGTTCTAGTGAGAAAAACTTTTTCGTTTTCTATCTTAGCGTCACTTATCCTGGTATTTATTAGTTTTATATATTTTCACACAATTCTGGAAACATTGATCAAAATCGGATCACTATAGCATATAGCTGCCATATAAACGGTCGTTCAAAAAACTAGTTCTAGTGAGAAAAACTTCTTTGTTTTCCATTGTAGCATCACCAATCGTGGTATTTATTAGTTTTATATGCTTTTACATAATTCTGGAAAAATTGATCAAAATCGGATGACTATGGCATATAGCTGCCATATAAAGGGTCGGTCAAAAAACTACTTCTAGTGAGAAAAACTTTTTTGTTTTCTATCGTAGCGTCCCCAATCTTGGTATATATTAGTTGTATATGCTTTCACATAATTTTGAAAAAATTTATCAAGATCGGATGACTATAGCATATAGCTGTCGTTTGACCGATCGGTCGAAAAATGTGTTTTACTCAGAAAAGTTTTTTTTATGTTATGAAATTTTTATTATCAACGATTTAAAATTTTTAAATATCTGATATCTATAACCTATATATATTTGACCGGTTAAATCGGTGGGAGTAAAGTTTTTCAAGTGTATTAAAACTTCGGCACAGTCGAAGTTAGCTTTGCCTTCTCGTTCTATATTAAGTGTTCAGGTTTATAGGGATTGACTTGGAACAACTACGGAAGCAGCTACAGCAGCTATCCGAAGCAGTTTTGGGAACAGCCTTAGGAGCAAAGCTTCAGCTATAGTTAATATAGAAAATCTATTTTAGTTTCTATAGCTATGACTCCCGATAGTTCTCAATATTAATTTTCCAAATAATATTTCTATAGTGCTAACAAAACTGTCAAAATCATGAGAACGTTTTTTCAGCTGCTTAAAGAACCACCCTACTCTGTAGTTTGCTTTTAGAGAGATACGATAAAGATATACGATAGAGATATACGATAAGTGTAAAGGCAGCTTTAGGAAATGGAAATATCAAAAATAACAAGTAAGAAAGTCGGTCAAGCCCGACTGTAATATACTCTGTACCTGTTTGTATATAACTAATAACTTTAAAGTGCGGGGTCACTCAATCTGTGCAAGTGCTGCCCATCACGATTACGGGCAGTGCTGCCCAGCGTAGTTATTTGATTTTCTGGAAACGGTGTATGGTGGGTCGATAAGCAATGACGATTAAAATATATCCCTACAAGGTTCAAACAATCTGTCTTTAAAATTGTGGAAGATATTCGATTTTTTTCCAATTGCGGGGGTGGCAACTCTACTATCGTTCATCTGATCGGAAAACGATGTACGGGGGCTCAATAGGTAATGATGAGTAGAATATATGTCTAGAAGGTTCAAACAACCTAACTCCAAAATTGCCGGATATTTGAGGTGTTTTTCAAATTGCGGGAGTGGCAACTCTACTATCGTTCATCTGATCGAAAAACGATGTACAGGGGCTCGATAGGTAATGATAAGTAGAATATATGTCTAGCAGGTTCAAACAACCTAACTCCAAAATTGCGGGATATTTAAGGTGTTTTTCAAATTGCGGGGGTGGCAACTCTACTATCGTTCACCTGATCGGAAAACGATGTATGGGAGCTCCATAGGTAATGAATAGGTAGTTCGAACCTTCTAGGCATATATTCTACTCATCATTACTTATCGAGCCCTATACATCGATTTTCAATCAGATGAACGGTAGTATAGTTATCACCCCACATTAAAAAAGAAAACCCATATCTTCCACAATGTTGGAGTTCGAACCTTCTAAACATATATTTTACTTATCATTACTTATTGAGCCCTCATACATCGATTTCTGATGAGATGAACGATAGTCTAGTTATAAGCAAAACAAATAGTTGTGCTGGGCAGCGCTGCCCTTAATCGTGATGGGTAGCACTCACACAGTTTGTGTGACTCCACAATTAAAAGTGATCAGTTATATACAAACTTGGACAGGTACTAACCGTCTTTCTTAATGGATTTCTCTAATATTCGTATATATCTTTTTAAAATCGGTTATGCAGTTCCAAATTAATAGTGAAATAATAAGCTCACTTCTCGAAAAGTAAAAAACAAAAATGTATACTTAAATTTTAAAACAAATAAACCCCCAATGTATTAGTGAAAATTGGTTTCAGGCTGCGTAATTAGGTAATTACACTTGGCTTCGAAGTCTTGTTTATCTCTGGCCCAGTGATTATATAGATAAATTTTTTGCGTTTAACACGAATACGTTTTTAAAAATCTCCCACCACGTTTTTCGTAATTTGTAAAATATCAGAAAGTTCAAATTTTGCTCATTTTAAGACATTTTTAAATGTTTCTTAGCTTTAAAATAAATGTTCCAAAACAATTCTACGTAAATGTTTTTCATTGTCTAAGCAGTTACCAAAGTAACCAATTTAGTTCTAAAATAGATCCTTAATTATTATTTTTCAATTAAATTTTAATTTAGCAAATAATCCCCATTCTGATTGAATTCAAATATCTTTACTTCTTCTTGTGCAGCCAAGCAACCAAAATGGTTCTCTAATATACACAAATCTATGAGAATTATCATCAGGCAATAACCCACCGGGCAACCAGCCAACCAACCAACCCCTAGAGAAAAGTCCACTTGAAACTGCTGTTCTCTAGATATTCCAAAGAGAAACAATCTTTTGCGCATTAATTTAACTTTTGCCGGTTAAACACAAATGTTTTCAATATTTAATGCTGCCGTCTCATCATGTTGTGAGAGACCACTGAGCTTTGACTTCCCACGCAGGGCGAAACTACCACCACCCCCAATACGGTGTGCAGCTGCACTAAGGGTGCGACCAAAAACACCAAGATCAACACCGAGTCATAGTCAGTCACCAATGCGCATAATAGACACGTCACAACTTCCAATTAGAGACAATCATTCCGGCTATGGGACATTTTTTTTGGGGGTTGATACACGGCCTCTACAAAAACCCAGGCACAGTCTGAACTTGATTTCATTCCTTGGATTACGTTCGCGCCACCAACACCAGCAGCGGCGGGGTGGATTCCATATGGTAAAAGGCTTCGAAATGTCAACGGGAATAGTTAAATGGTTTGTTTTTATTGCGGTTCGAGTCAATTAAGTGGAATATTGTGGAAATATTTGAATGGATTTTCGTGTTAAAACCTGGCCAAAAAAAATCACACACACACTTGTTGTGGGTGCTTAATTTATGCACAGCTGGGCACTTAAATGTCATATTCATATGTGAATAAATCGAATTCAAATTTTGGTGTCATTTTATATCGAGCATGAAGTCTGAACGCTTCATTGAATTTTGGTTTAAGCGATATTTATGTACATATGCAGATGATATGATCACACATATGCGATGTGTGTGTGTGGGGTTGATTGTTCAATGAAGAACAAAATAACGGATTAAAAAAAATGCATTAAGAAATTAATCAAAATTTAATAGCTGCAGTCAAAGGCAAGCCAATCCAGTAAGAGAACTCTTGGGGGTTTACTTCGGAGTTCGAATTCGCCAGATTTTCGAAGCGACTTCTATAGGTTGGTGAACCTAAAAACCAGTGATACGCACTAGAACGACACGATACGCTTCAGGAAAACCTTAAAAATTATAGCTCTTCTCAACAAGAAATCAATATTATTTTTAACGATAAATACCTGTAGCCTGGTTGCCATGATTGGGCCAGTTCTACTAAACCGATTTGGAGAAGCCTTGTTGCAGTTTACGCAGAATTAATGTAATTCTGGCTCGTACCTCAATCAACAGGAAAAACATTTATGTACCTTTTTTTACTCAAAACAACAAAAAACGAGAAGGCAAAGCTAACTTCGACTGCGCCGAAGTTTTAATACACTTGAAAAACTTTACTCCAACTGATTTAACTGGTAAAATATATATAGGATATAGATATCAGATACTTAAAATTTTTAACTCATTGATAATAAAAATTGTATACCATAAAAAAACTTTTCTTAGTAAAACACATTTTCCGACCGATCGGTCCTATAGCAGCTATATACAAGAGTCATCCGATTCTTTAAAACTTTTTTAAAATTTTTGTGAAAGTATATAAAACTAATATATACCAAGATTGGCGACACTACGATAGAAAACTAAAAAGTTTTTCTCACTAGAAGTTGTTTTTGGACCGACCGTTTATATGGCAGCTATATGCTATAGTCATCCGATTTTGATAAATTTTTCCAAAATTATGTGAAAACATATAAAACCAACATATACCACGATTAGTGATGCTACGATAGAAAACAAAAAAGTTTTTGTCACTAGAACTAGTTTTTTGACCGACCGTTTCTATGGCAGCTATATGCTATAGTTATCCGATTTTGATCAATTTTTCCAGAATTGTGTGGAAGCACATAAAACTAATATATACCACGATTAGTGATGCTACGATGGAAAAAAAAAGTTTTTCTAACTAGAACTAGTTCTTAGACCGATATCTCCTATGGCAGCTATATGATATAGTCATCCGATCCGGCCGGTTCCGACATATTAGTTGCGTGCAGTAAAAAGAAGACTCTGTGCAAAATTTCAACTCGATAGCTTTTAAACTGAGGGACTAGTTCGCGTAGAAACAGACAGACAGACAGATAGACGGACAGACGGACAGACAGACGGACAGACGGAATTGAGCTCAGCTCGTCGTCCTGATCAAGAATATATATAGTTTATGGAGTCGGAAATGAATATTTCTATGCGTTACAAACTTCTGGGCAAAATTAATATACACTTTTCAAGTGTATAAAAACTTGAAAAATCTATAATTTTTTTTAAATGGCCGCCAATTTTAAAAAAATATTGAAAAATATGATTAAGGTACGGGCCAGAATTACACCAATTCTGATCATAACCTCATTTACCGTTTTTATTTCCGATAACCTGAAGTCCCGGAATCATGGCTACACCTATTTTTTTGAGACCTTAATTGGCAGGCTGATAACTTTTTGAACAGCAATCGAATTTCAAAATTTTTATTTTTTTTATTTAATTAATAAATAATAGAAAACAAAAAACCAAATTGAAAAAGCTCTTATGATTTTCTCTGCAGAATTAAAAAAAACGAGAGCGTAAGTTGAAATCGGCCCTGCTCGACTTCTATATACCCGTTACTCAGGGTAAGGTTACCCAAATTGTGGCAGATATGAGGAATTTTTCAAATTGCGGGGGCGGGAACTTTTGTATCGTTCATCTGATCGAACGAGAGCGTAAGTTAAAGTCGGCCCTGCTCGACTTCGATATACCTTATTCTGATATAAACATGTCCAAAGTGTCGATATAGATTTTGTTTCAACTAAGGGGGGGGGGGAACTCTACGAAGCTCATCTGAGCAGGTAATGATGTATGGCTGATCGATGTAGGTAATAATTATTACAATATATGTCTTGCAGGGTTCAAACAATCTATTTTTCCCTCCTAAATTGTGGGTGATAACTCCCATAATTTTTAAATTGAGAGGGCGTACATTCAGACATATTTCTATCGTGCATCTTATCAGGAAACGACCCGCATACATCGTTTTCGATCAGATGAACGATAATAGAGATATATGTCAAAGAAAATAAAAACCAACGACAACAAACAATTTGCGAGATATGAGGTATTTTTCAAATTGCGGGGGCGTGAACTTTTCTATCGTTCATCTGCCAAGAAATGATGTACCTTGCGATCGGTAGGTAATGATGATTAAATGATATAGGTCTGGAAGGTTCAGAATAATCTATCATTCAAGATTGAATGGGAGATATGAGCTACTTTTCAAATTGTGGGGTGGCAATTTTACTACAAATCTTATCGGAATTTTACGAGTTATGGACTAGGTAATTACGATCATAATATATCGAGCCCCCAGACATTTCGTTTTTTTCAAATTGCGTGAACGATAGGGGGGGGGAAAATCGAAAAAACTTGAGTTGCCAAACAATACCAGATTTACTGAAAAAACGGAGCTCACACTTTAAAGTCTTGAGATTAGGTGTTCGTACAAACAGCGGACAGAGAGAAGAATGTATATTACGAGTCGGGCTTGACCGACTTTCTTACTGTTCAAATTGCGGGGGTCGGGAAGCTTCCTTTGCCTATCGTTCATCTGATCGAAAAATGATGTATGGCGGATCGATAGGTAATGATGATTAAAATATATGTCTAGAAGGTTCGAACAATCTATTTTCAAAATTGTGGGAGATATGAGGTTTTTTCATATTGCGGGGGCGGGAGGGGGCGTCGCAAAAATTTTAAACAAACTTGATCTGCGTGCAGAAGATACAAGTCTACACTGAAAAAATGGTAGCTCTAGCTCTTATAGTTCCTGAGATCTAGGTGTTCATACAGACGGACGGACAGACAGACAGACAGACAGACAGACAGATAGACAGACGGACATGTCTATATCGACTCGGCTATTGATGCTGATCAAGAATATATATACTTTATGGGGTCGGAGATGCTTCCTTCTACCTGTTACATACATTTACATTAGACATTACATACATTACATTACATTTACATACATTAGAACTTAGTATACCCTTTTTACTCTACGAGTAACGGGTATAAAAACACTCAAAAAACCCTGTTCAAAGGTAGAAGACCCCCTTAAAGATAAAAATAACGAGAAGACACTTGCAAAAGTTCACTCCAACTGATTTTACCTGTACAATATATTCAGGATATAGATATCAAATATTTATAAATTCAAACGGTTTTCTCACTAAGACTTATTTTTCGACCGATCGTTCTTATGGCAACTATAAGATATAATCATCCGATCTGGCCGGTTCCGACATATTAGTTGCGTGCAGTATAAAGAAGACACAAGCAAAAATATTTTAAAGCTACCAAAAGATAGGCAACATATATTTTTTGAGAGACATAAACATGAAAATACGGCCGAAGTGTTGCAAAAATATTTTCTGAAATAAAATCTGTGCCAAATATTCATTATGGAAATTCCAAATATCGCGAATCGGTGCAGCTGCCCAAACAATGTTAAAGTATTATATAGAGGCAGTTTGATCGAAAAAAACAACATAATAACACGAAATATCCGACATCAAATGGGAAAATTATACTAAATTTTATACATTTTCATACAAAATGTATGGGGGTGTCTGGCCAGACTCCTGAGGTACGAATGTGAAGTGTCGACCAAAATGACTTTATAATTATCCTTCTATGGTACGGATTCTTATGATTTTTTTTTAATGAAAGGGAATGAAAAGTTAGGAAAAGTAAAAAAATTTCAAGTAAATAGCTCAATTGGAAACCCGTTAGATTAGCAATTTAAATGAAAAAAGTCTGGCCAGACTCCTCCGCCAAACGGAGGGTTAAGAGATTAAATGCCCCCAAAGGCAGGCAGTGAAATTAAACAATTTCAGACGTCATCCACCTGTTGATAACTTTTTAAGGCAAATAAATATTAAATGAATATGTCAGAACAAAATTTTTATAGCCTACTTTTGAAGGCAACTTTTTTGAGGTAAGAGCACAATTGTTGGTTACCAAAAATAAATAAAGATTTAAAAAAAAAAATTTATATATTTTTTCTCTTCTGGCTGTGGGTTCTATTGAGTGGTTTACTCATTTGGTTAGTTGCCTCTTCTGTTTATATATTTAGTTCACATTCTCTCTCTCGCCTCCCCTGAATGTCAACTTATCAGATCTCTCACTCGTTCTCTCTCTCCCTCTGGCACACACAAATATTTATTGTAATTGAAATTTGTTTGGCTCCAAACTCACATGTTTGTTGCTCCCTCAAGTGACCGGTAAAAAGATCAAAGTGAATCTCTGCTCGCCTCAAAGTTTGTGTTTGGTGATGTAATCAAATGTGGCCTAGACAGACAACGCAAAGGCTGCTGCTGCTTATATGCAGCCAGCCGGGAGCATACATCCAGATGTTCAGGAGTAAGTCGTAACACTGGTCTTTCAGCTTAAACAATTTATTTGCGGGAAACTTTTAACATTTACATTATCAATGCCAGGGCACCTGATTGCCAATGGTGCCCTTTTTATAGAACTTGGCCGTGGCCGAGGCGGTATGGGCCAGTGTGGGTGTGGGCGGAGCTGGCTCATACGTAGGTCCTCCACCCTCAGCCTTTAAAACTGCAGCACATCTCCATTGCCGAGTGTAGTTCATGCGCCAGAGACGCACACAGCCATCGTCACCGGTAGATATTAACATTGTGGCCAACATATTCCAGCAGACGCGCCAAACGGGGCAATTGTGTTCGCTGAACTTGAGCGTTTGTATGTCCAACTTGGAGTTGCCCGTGGAGTCACTAAAACAATAATAGGAGAGCTTAAGATTAAGGTGACCTTTTTCCACTTCCACTTACGTCACTCCGCGTATGTTGACAATATAGAGATCCTTGCTGGCCACCGCCAACATATGAAAAGTGCGTCCTGCATTGGGTGCAAAGGCCACATCTGTGACCGGATCTGTTATGTCATTGACAGTCTCAATTTTAACACATTTACGGGCATTCTCGCTGTAGGCAAATAGGAACACCTTGCCCGTGGGAGTGGCTGACTCATCGCTGCCCGCCTGGAATATAAAGCTCATTAAGTTAGCTCATCATTTTCTTTTAAGTACTTACAGCCAGCAATTGAGTGACCATATAGGTGGACGTATTCCAGGACAAACAACTCAAAGACAATTTATTCGCGATTTCATGTTGCACCGGCCACTGCGATAGATTCATAATGTCCGGCGCCTCATATATTCGTATAATGCCATCTGCCGAGGCAGTGGCCAATAGCAGGCCCAAATATTTCGGTGCAAATTCCACATCTGTTACGCTGGTGCGTGAATCCACCAGCGTGGTGCGCCTCACCCAACGTCGTGTGGGTGCATTTGTAGTTGACACTTTCTCGCCAATGACCTCCTCCCACACCGAAGCGGTGCGATCGAATGAACAAGTGGCCACGACTTGACCAAATTCCGGATGCGCCCAAGAAACGCGCCAAATCGAGCCCGAGTGAGCCTTCCAACTGCTGGTCACATTCCACTTTCCCTGTCCGTCCTCATCCCAGATTTTCACAGTCTGATCACTCGAACAGGTGGCCATCCGTCGGCCATAGTAATCAAAGACCACATCGTGTATGACATCCTTGTGATCGGCTATAATTGGCTCCACATCAAACATTTTTATGGCTAAGCAAGCGCGGCGGCGGCGTCTGGAGCTGGGGGTAAGTCACGAGTATTTTCGTGACTACCAGTCACAGTCGTGACTTTAATATCGATTTATTAGTGACCGCCGTTACTAAAAGTAACGAGCTAAAGTTCGCAATGTAATCGGCTATCGACATGTCTCTTTTAACAATAACAAAAGGCAGCGCAAAAGGCAAAAAAGAAAAATGCGGCTCATTTTAAGCACAGCTGGTATTTGAAACAAATGCGCCGGAGCTGACGTTAAGTCGATAGACCCGCGAACGTGTGTGTTCAATCCGCCCACTACTAGTGAATGTGCTCTCTCTCACACACTTTACACCTCCGCGTAAGAACAGTTATTTAACACAACAACAAAATTGCAAACAGAAAAAAACAACGTGCAAAGCGCAATACGATGGAGAAAAGTAAGTTAAAAACAAGTCAATGCCCGGAGTTGTTGTTGTACTTACTATTACTTAGTGTTCAAGTGAATGATACATATGCGCATATGGAAATGAACGAAAGGGGAGAACGGGTGAATAACCTGCCAGGTGAACCTGGTACCTTGGAGCATAAATCAAGTTAACAATTAGAATAATTTATTTTGTTTATAAAATCAAAGAAAGCAGCATAATTTAACTCAGAGAGAGAGAGCACCTTGCTCTCTCGCTCTCAGCTTGTCACTGACCTTGATTCCTATTGGACCGTTTATATGGCGCGATTTGTGAGCATATTTTACCGGATGGCGGGTGGGTGGAGGCGCATCCGAATGCCCGGCTTCAATTACTTAATATGTTAGCTAATTTATGCAATTGAATCATCCTGACTCCTGATAAGTTCATATCACCAGACTCGCCGTGGCCACGCGACAAACATGAATAATGCCAAGAATAAACCTTAAACAATTGATAAGCCAAGGCGTCTCAAAACATTGGCAATTAATCTGAATCACCATCTGTTTCCATGGCCAAGGCACAACAAAAAAAAAATCTTCCGATTTGCTGTTATCAGATGTGTCGGAATTTCTTTTATGACTTTAAAAAAACCTCTGCTGATTTCTATTTAACAACAACAACAACAATCCAAAAATAATCAACAAATTCGCGTGTTCGGCTCGTGGGCTGAAAGCAATTGAATTTTGTTTTTAATTTATTATCAAGTGCATCACACACACACACATACGCAATATCAGGTAATCAATTTATAACTCAATTTTGTAGTCAGCATCTACGTAAATGCAGCAACTCAGGGCATAAGTGCATCATAGTCTGAGGCAGGTCATTAAGTGCTGATTAACCCTCTGGTGACTGGATTTTAATTTCCTTTCCTTTGTTAAATGAACAAGTGGTAATTTGTCAATTGTCTGAGTGGAATCAATTTATTTAGATTGTTTTTCAACTCAATTAGCAAATTTGCCTAAAAGTATACTCCACTATTTTCCAAGTTTTTATTTTAACTAGGAAATCAAACCGAAACCGTATACCGAAAAGAATCGATTAAAAATGAAATCCGTAACCGATATGGGCATTTCCACCAAAATGTCCACCGAGGCTAAAAAACTAAAAGTTCTTAAAATCTCTCTGTTTATTCATATTATGGTTAAGAATCATTCAAATTTAACTAATTTAATTAAAGTGAACATATGGTCATTAACCTCTATGAGTATATCGACAGCAAAGTTGCAAAAGTGCATTTTCTTTTTTTTTTGCCATTTTAAATTGCATGATTTATTTGTTATTATCTTCTTTAAGAAAGATCATACATGATAAAGATTATTCTACAAAATGTCTATTACATCATAATTTATCTAAAAAAAAAGCAATAAGTAGAATGTGATCCCGATTAACTGTAAATTTTTAGATTGCTTCAGTCCATTTTTCAATGTCCCGTTCGATACCGAAAAAGACCATTTTTTATCTGTCTGTCACAAATTGAAGAAGTGAATGCATGGAAAGTTTAGCACAAACAGATTTGGTTATAAGCAATTTAATGAAAGAAATCCCAATTGATAAAAAAAAATTTTTGTTATATTTTAATGTCGTTCAAAGTTGGTCCCGTTCGCGTCCGTAAGTGTAAAGTTTAGTGGTTAAAAATTAATTCATACTAATATTTTTTGTGTTTTGTGCAAAAACCATTTCAATACAATTGAAGAGACCCGAGCAACGTCGGGATTAGTGCTAGTTATTGATTATAGTTAAAATGCATAAATATATACATAATCATACCCACTTGAATCATATTGGAAAAAATGTCCCGTTACGAATCAGATTACACAGGGCAACAGCCATTTCGGTCTGGCCTTCTGGATGCAAAATTCTGTTCCTGTTCTGTGCCCTGATTCCAAAACTGGTCTCGGTTTTTTTCCATCAGCTCTTGTTTACCAGAAATCGCGGAAAAACCATTTTGCTGTTTTTTTACCTTATGGAAAATTATGGGGGTCACACCAAGCACAAATTTGTAGGTTTATAAGTTTTATGCGGTACTACATACATCAATGCAGCCATAAAAAATCAAGCGAGCCGCATCAGCAAACCCGAAAGTGACTAAATTGGACCTTGAAGATAATTTTTTCTCAATTTATAGCAAATTTTTCAAAATAAACCGTCATCCACAACCTAGTGCATAAATCGTGAAATTAAAACAACTATTTTAGCACATAGCCTAACATATTAGCTATTTTTACGAATTTTGTTGCACTTTTATCAGCTTGTTTGACTAAGCTACAGCCGTTTTTTCACGAAAAAGTGAATTAAATTTTATGGCAGGACTACTTGATTAATTCACAAAATGTGTATAGGAAATATGAAAAGGCTACTCGATTTAGCATAGTTCTTACATTAATAGTCAAACAAATGTACAATAACATTCCGGCAGTACTAGATTAAAAAAAATTTTCCCCAAAGTTGAAATTTTTTTGTTTTAATTTGATTCAATAATCGTTTTTTTGTGGTCTACCTAACAGTATGTCACCACTTTTTTTTAAATCTAGTACTGCCGGAATGTTAAAGATTTTTGAACCAACTAAAAACCATTTCAAAGTACCATTCATGCATAAGATTCTACAACATTTTGGGTTTTAGAAATGCGTCAGGTTTCGCTAAGTTCTGGCTATATGTAGGTGGTCCCGAAAGCAACTTCTGTTTTTGTCCCGTTCAAATCGCTTTTTATTTTGCCATTATTTTGGAATCAGTATTTCACCTATCATTCGCTTTAGCACTATTTATAGTGCTACTCAATACCTTCATTATAAAGTAAAAAACGAATTGAAAATGCCTTTTATTTTGCCTTTTTTTTTACTTTATGTCGTACGAACGTCCGCGTTCGACATCATGGAAATGCCCATATATGAAATTTTTGAGAACCGGTAGTGAAAACCCGATATTTTTGGAACCGAAAAGAATCTAAACATTGGGCGCGTTCAGCCGAGATACTTGATTAGTGATCAACTTTACAAAAGTGCTCGAATTATTTAGCACATTTTTAGGGGGTGTTGTAAAATTGACATTTGGAAACGCTCCATCTAAATATCATATTAAATACAAGAGTAATAGTAAGCTACGTGATTATGGAGCAAGTTCGTCTGCTGAACACGGCCATTGTACCGGTACAATTTCGGTTCAGAGCATTTTTATTTCTTAAGTTGTACTGCTTTCGCTTAGCAAAAAACGCTTCAACAAATTTAAAATATTCTTAATTGGTATTTCATAAATTATCAAAAGAGCCCGAGATCACCCAGAGACCTTTCGACCCATTGTATCCATTTGATGGACCAAGCCAAAAGATTGGATCTATTTTTTGTATGGGAGCAAAACGATATATTTATCTGATTTCGATCAAACTTGACAAAATTTTGTTGAATCATTCAAGTATAAAGACGCTACCCTTAGAAATAATCAAGTTTTTCTTACTAAAACCAATATTTAAACCAATTTGTTTTATGACAGCTTTACAATATAGTAGTCCGATTTTGATCAAACTTGGCAGAATTATGTGAATGCATAATAAATCAATAAAAGTCAAGTTTGGAGACGCCACCACTGAGAACAAACAAGTTTTTCTCACAAAGAGCATTTTCAGACCCATCGGTTCGATGGCAGCTATACTATATAGTCGTCCGATTTTTATCAAACTGACCAGAATTGTGTGATAGCATATTAAATAAATAAATAAATACCAAGGTTAGAGACTCTACACAGAAAAAAAAAAGATCCATTTGGAATGGATATGGACATATCCTTTTTGAAGAAATGCATATCCTTTTCAAATTTTACACATCTTTGATATTTTCGTAGATGAATAACTAAGATCAATTTAACATTATTTAAACTCAAATGGATGATAAAAATGAATCCAGTCCAAATGGATATGAAAAATATCCAATGGATCATCAAAAAATATCCTTTTTTTTTTCTGTGTACCATTGAAAAAAAAAAAAACAAGTTTTTCTCACTTGAACTAGTTTTTGGACGATCGTTCATATGCCAGCTATATGCTATAGTCATCCGATCCGTCATAACAAAAATCGTTCTAAACTGACCGAAATCAAGCACATTCGTTAACATTAGTAGAGTAATCCCGCTTTTTCTTGAACCGTGAACAGTGGTGTCATTTCAATTCAATCAATCAATTCTATCTTTATGAACGTTTCGGTGATGTGTCAAAAACATTTTGGGCTCTATTTGGGAATGCGATGAGGTCGTTTTATAAGCACATTTTAGAACAACAATTTGATATAGTTTGGAAACATTTCGGGATAGTTTTGTCAACATATTGGTTATATTCTCATTTTAGGAACAAATTGATTTAATTTTATGTCATTTTTGGTCGTGTTAAAAAATTTATTGGCCATTTTTATACCCTTGCAGAGGGTATATTAAAATTGTCACGATGTTTGTAACGCAGTGAAGGAAGCATTTCCGACCACATAAAGTATATATATTCTTGATCAGCATGACGAGCTGAGTTCATTTCCGGCTGTCCGTCTGTCCGTCCGTCCGTCCGTCCGTCCGTCCGTCCGTCTGTCCGTCTGTTTCTATGCTATCTCCTCCCTCAGTTTTGAAGCTATCTTGACCAAACTTTGCAAAAAATCTTAAAATACAAATACGCTGCACATTTGTCGGAATCGGCCGGATCGGATGACTATATCATTTAGCTGCCATAGGAACGATCGGTCCTAAAACTAGTTCTAATGAGAAAAACTTTTTTGTTTTCCATCGTAGCATCACCAATCGTGGTATATATAAGTTTTATATTCTTCCACACAATTCTGGAAAAATTTATAAAAATCGGATGACTATAGCATATAGCTACCATATAAACGGTCGGTCCAAAAACTAGTTCTAGTGAGAATAACTTTTTTGTTTTTCATCGTAGTGTCACCAATCGTGGTATATATTAGTTTCATATACTTCCACACCATTCTAAGAAAATTTATCGAAATCGGATGACTATAGCATATAGCTGCCATATAAACGATGGGTCCAAAAACTAGTTCTAGTGAGAAAAACTTTTTTGTTTTCCATCGTAGTGTCACCAATCGTGGTATATATTAGTTTCATATACTTCCACACCATTTTGAAAAAATTGATCGAAATCGGATGACTATAGCATATAGCTGCCATAGGAACTATCGGTCTAAAAATTAGTTCTAATGAGAAAAACTTTTTTGTTATCAAGGGTAGCGCCTTTCAAAAACTGCAAGGGTATTTAAAACATCGGCGTAGCCGATGTTAGCCTTCTATTTTTATACCCTTGCAGAGGGTATATTAAAATTGTCACGATGTTTGTAACGCATAGAAGGAAGCATTTCCGAAAACATAAAGTATATATATTCTTGATCAGCATGACGAGCTGAGTTCATTTCCGTCTGTCCGTCTGTCCGTCCGTCCGTCCGTCCGTCCGTCCGTCCGTCCGTCTGTCCGTCTGTTTCTATGCTATCTCCTCCCTCAGTTTTAAAGCTATCTTGACCAAACTTTGCAAAATGTCCTTAAATACAAATACGCTGCACATTTGTCGGAACCGGCCGGATCGGATGACTATATCATATAGCTGCCATAGGAACGATCGGTCCAAAAACTAGTTTTTGTGAGAAAAACTTTTTTATTTTCCATCTTAGCTGCACCATTCGTGGTATATATTAGTTTCATATGCTTCCACACAATTCTGGAAAAATTTATAAAAATCGGATGACTATAGCATATAGCTGCCATATAAACGGTCGGTGCAAAAACTAGTTCTAGTAAGAAAAACTTTTTGTTTTCCATCGTAGCATCACCAATCGTGGTATATATTACTTTTATATACTTCCACACAATTCTGGAAAAATTATAAATGTATAATATAGAAGCAAGTTTAAACGGTACGTTCCAAAAACGTACTTTTGGTTTTTACACATTTTTCTTTACACGCTAGATATTAACACAAAGTAAAATATACAAGCTGTACAAAATAATTATTTTCAGACATGAAAATAAAAAATTGTACATAGGGAAAAAATCATTTTTATTATGTAACAAACACGAGCATTTTTGACACGACTGTTCTATACAGGCGTCAGGAAGGCAGCTCAAATTATTGACATGCCTGTAAAAAACAATCGTGTCAAAAATCCTCGTGTTAGTTACATGAAACAAAATATTTTTTTTCATATGTAAAATTTTTTATTTTACTGTCTGAAAATAATTATTTTTTACATTGATATTATTTATCATGGCGTGAAAATAATGTTTGTGCTTTTAACGATCCCTGTTTGTAAGTTAATGTGACAAGAAATCGGCTCTAATGTAACAAAAAGCTATTAGTGAAAATTTAAAGAAGAATTTCAAAAATTTCTAAAAAAAAACATTAACGTAAGACTTTCAAATTGATATCACTTAAACTTTGTGGCTAAATCCATAAAATTAGGAACTTATATATTTTTTAAACCCTCGCTTATTAAAGGTTAAAAAAGACTTGGTATTCTAACGAATATTTTGGTTTTTGCACTATGTAGATAAAAGCTTTCCTCTGATTCAGTGGGTTAACTCTCAACACCAACAACCTTGACATTGAAAATCTGTTACAGACAGAGACGCGTCGTTGCTAACGGGCAAAGCGGATCATGCACGATTTATCGCTGTGTTATCGGGACATTAAGTATACGCCATGTTAAAAATAAACACACACAAAAATTAACTTAACAACAGTCGCAAAATGGTAAATAAATAAATAAAACGCAGCCCGATTTTGCTTAATATTTTTGTTGTTTTTTTTTGTTCAGTCAGCAGCGCGTAGTCGACCCATGAAGCCCTCTGAGACACGATTAACATACGAGCGCAACAACCTAAACACGCACACACTTACACACACACACTCACACACCTAAGTAGTCGTTTAGGTAGAAGCATAAGTATAGTTGATAGTGACAACGCCGACGTCCAAGTCGAAAACGCGCTGGTCAGTCATCGATAGTGTTTGCTTGGAGGAAGCATTGGCCAGTCGCATTCCAAACGTCGGTCACTGCAGTAGTTGAGAGATATCGTCGCGATCTATAAAAAAAAAAATATAAAAACAAAATAAAAGAAGTGGTGAAAAACTACACCTAAAACCCATAAAAGTGATCATTAAGCCAGGTAGCATTTATCGTCCGATCAGTCTCAAGAAATTAAAACATGTGTCTAGTATTTGCTGTCTTCCACTTAATGTTTATTTCTGGGGAGAACGGCTTCAATTTCTAACCAGAAATAATGCTGCTTTTGTAATTTGAATCCTTTTCCCCGGTGCGAGACAGCGTTGAATTACATAATTCAAGTGCCTGCAAGTGTTTCACCTTATGATGCCTTTCAATGTCTCTCTGGCACACTTACATATATTGTAATGGCAAAATCATTGACCTCTTCTATAGCCAAAGCCAATTTGCATTTATTTCCACACATAAAGCAGAAGCAGCTGAGGTTAGTTTTTTTGTTCGTCTTCTTCTCCTCATTTTTTGTTGTTGTTTTTTTTCGCTCGTACATTGTACCCCAAATAGCCAATTTTTGGATTAATACTCTAAAGGTTAAAGTGGGTATGAGGGAATTGGTGGGTAAGCCAGTCAAGTGAATTGGAGAATTAAGCTAAGCTTAGCTCAAGAGATTGTTTCAAAATGTTGTGATATTGAAGTGTCTTGATATTTGAATACCTCTAAATCGGCCCTCTTTTGATAAGATTATGAGCGTTATCAAAGTGTATAGGCACTTGGAGGCAATCACACGGCATCCCAGGCTCACCGTCTGCTGTTACGAACACCTGATTAACTACCCCACTGAAGACCTGACCTTCATTTATTAAGATTATGATCGGTTATGATCAACGACTTGATAGATTATTTTTGTATTTTAAGGCATGATTTTCCTTCTAAATTTAAATACCAAAAAAAAACTAATTCCTCAATAAAATAGGACTTTTCAAAGTACTTAAAATAGACAAGATCTTGATAAAGAGCCTTAGACAGGATCAGCGAGTACAGTGAGTGGGGTCTCAATTCATAAAAAGTTAGGTTAGGTTAGGAAAGGTTACAATGGTCGAAGTGGGAGAATCACAATTTCGCTTTTTACGCTATGATCGTCTTACCTACTGAACTATTAACATAGTGGCACGAATTTGACCAATAAGGCAACATCTGTTTCTGAGATGTAGTAGAAAAGGGCACCCCAAAACTGCTCAGCGCAGATCAATGACAAGAGGTTCTGTACTAGAGGTGCGCGAATAAGCGATTTTTCTTTACGAAAAGCACATTTCACGAAATAAAAATATCTTGACGCACGATTAACGCACTGAATTTGTAGAGCGTTTTGCGTCAAGCACGATTCATGCACGATTTACGGAGGGGTCACGAATGATCACGCACGATCATACGAATTTTTGCGTGGAGAGAACTTAGCTCTATCATGGGATTCAGGCGTCACTGCGCCTTTTGTATGGAGCAGCTGCGAGCAGCGAAATCACGAATTTAAAAGCAAATCAGTTTAAGGAATAATATTATTCATCAAATATAACACTCTCCTATTCATCTACTGGGTGGCAGCTTTTGTAGAAGTCGTTGTCAAATGCCAAAAGCCTCGCGGCGTGTCTTCCAGCCTATTAGGGGTCAAATTTTGGCCAGCTAGTAACGCCCGTGAAACCTCTTTTTCCTAGACATAGTAACGCTCTATAGAAATATATAGATTCACAGTGTCCATGCAAAAAGCTTTTTGAAATTGTTGTTATTTCCGTGAAGGGCTTTTAAATCAGCTGGACTATCTAAGGGCCGTTTTCATATCTTGCCTTTAACATTGAAGGGTACTTAAACTTGCCCCTGCAAGAGAAAAAATTCGTTGTCTCACAGGGCAAACTTTAGGCTTATGACTAGGTGCTAACTAGAGGGCAGATCAACTTGCCTTTAAGTTGTTGACACCAAGTTAACTTTTTATATTTAAAAAAAAGGAAAAAATAAATTATTTGAAGTTCCGATGTGGAGCCGAACCCAGGCCTCCCGTACTGAAGGGAAATATGCTATCCATTGCACCACATCCGACAAAATAATCTGGCAATAAAAATCCTACTTTGTATATTTCTGCTTATATTGTCAACATTTCCGACATTTTTTGCTCGCACTGGCAGCTCCCTTCAAAGCTCTAGCGAGGAGTTGCCACGTTTTCACAAAAGCTCTGTATTGATAGCAAAATGTCTAAAATCCTGCCTTTATCATAAAGTCGCCTTCTGCTGAAGTAGACTGTAATGTTGCTAACACAGTGCGCGCTAAGACGAAGACGAGAATATTTCATATGAACTGCACAGTTTTTCGTCTTCAGCTTCGTCTTCGGCTTCATCTTCGCCGTCAGCGCGCACTATGTTTGCAGCCTAACAGCATGATACCGAAGTTAAGGAAGTCAATAGTTTATGCCCAATGATTGCATGCCAACAACTGCTTTCTCATGTCGGCATTGCAAATCCGAATGCATTCAAGGCAAACTATGAACGGATTTCGGTTCGAACAAGTGTTTTGTTTTTTAAGCACGGCTCTGGTGCTTTTAGAACGGAAGCGTTCGCATTTCCGCGTGCGTGCAGTTCTTTTATTGTAAACATGGTTCGTATATCGTATTCTTACGGAATGAACATGGCGTTCGTGTTTTGTGAATGGAGTTTTAGTAACAAAGGTCATTTATTGTGAACATGTAGTGTTTTTCTGTGAACGTCGGAATTGTTCTGTGAACGAAAATTCACAAACAAAATGGTGCAAAAGGGAGTCCGCTTGGGCTGGGTTTTGGACGGTCGTTTTTTTTTCTTAGTGTATGTATTCTCTTTATTTCTAAGGAGTTCTCTGATATTTACGTGAATATTTTTTTGTCCCGGTATTCAGTGTACAGACTGGTTGGTTGTTCCTGTTTTCTAATCGGTTTAGATCCAAAATCAACTTGGAGATTAGGTTGATAATATTTCTTTAAAGATCTGATTTATATGTCCTCGCTTTTTATAAAATCGAAACTTATCTTAAATAAAAGTGGATCATACTTACGACAAGAGCTTCGGTTCAGGGATATCAAGTACCTGAGCCCGTACCATTTTTACTCTAGTTTGATTACAAGAATATTTTTTGTGATGATCCAAATTGATATTTTCCATATCCATTTGGAGATTAAAATCTTAGTTTTGCATCCAATGGATCTGAAAAACGACTGAAGTATAGTTATCCATTCCAAATCTTAATGGATATGCGTAGAGTATAAAAACTTCTTCACCCTTTTACAAATTGATTCACAAACTTGGCAGCTATATATTTTCGTTTTTCTTGACCGTCTTAGTTAAAAGTTTATGCATAATTTAGCAATTTTTAATTATGTTTTGTTTTGTCGTTGCTTTTGGCCCACTAAAGGGGCTGAACAAATTTTGTTCAACTGGAAATCCCCCCCCAAAAATTGATAAACAAATCTTTACAATTAACCTTTTAGTCCAATAAATTGGCACTAGGAAAAAAACTTGCAATTAAAATTCATGAGTTTTTTGTAGATGCCAATTTGTTAATAGCTGATGTTGAACGAACTATTAGGCATTGTGGCTGCTTTTCTTGCATTTGTATTGACCCTGCTGTTTGGCCGCGGCCATAAAAAAGCAACCAACGCATCTGCAGCAGCAGCAGCAGCTGATACTGAAGCGACAACCACAAAGGCTATCAATAGTAAGAAACTTCTTATGTAAATCAACGGGAAAGGCTCATCTCTAATTGTGACAAACTAAGCTTATTATTGCTAATTATCTCTCTCTCTGTTTGATTATTTTGCAGACAACTCTAGCGTTATTGCAGCTACAGCAACAACATCCACAGCGGCAACAGCAAAGGTAGCGACAACAACCGGAACCATTTCCAAAGCTAGTGATAAACGTTATCCCAAAACTTGCATTAAGAAAGTGAAATTCTCCAACGAAAACCTCAAAACTGAGGTGGATGATCTCTGTGAGCAGTTGAAGGATACCGCTTTAACCGATTTGAGTAACGATAATTTAAGACTTAATTATCCTCATCATAATAATAACAACAATAATAGCATTGACATTAATAAGTACAAGATGAGCAGCGGCAGCAGCGGCAACAATACCAACACCACAGAGGCAGCCAGTGAGGCAACCACGGCCACCGATGCAGACAGACCAAGCTTTTTGGTAAGTTACATCAAATATTATAAGTTTTTATAAAGAAAATTTAGAAATTATTAAAAATTGGCAGAAGTTCTTAAATAAGTTGGTAAATAAGGTCAATATATTGCATAACATAAAATTTACTAAGCATTAACTTAAGAAAACGGGTCTTAAGTAAGGAACATTTTGATTAAAAAGCTCTTAAATGTAGATGTCAAGTGCAAGGTGTATCTATTACTGGTGCGGCGGTTATTCAAAAAGCTTTCATTTCTAGCTTAATATTGTCAGTTTGCTTCATCAAACGTTGTCCTCTTTGCAAAAAGCTTCGAGTTTACAAATTATTGTTCAGCTGTATGATAATCTGGTTAGTGTATTTGTAATGTAACCTAAATTACCAGGCGTTATAAGTCTTTACTTGTACCTCTAAAGCAGGGGTCGTCAATAGGAGCAGAGAAGTTGCCATTGGCACCTCAGAAAAGTATTTTATACATATACCGAAAACGGGCAGAGAGCTTTCAAAAGTTCCTCTTTTTCCCTTTGATTTTTCTACTCGGAGCGGAGCTTCCTTTCAGCCAATCTCTGATCAGATAAAATATTTTCAATGTACCGTTGACCCTTGATACGAAAGGTTGATTTCACTATAGTGTTATTATATAAGGTGAGGTCAGTAGAGCATGCTGCCTCTTTTTGAGGTACCAAAGGAGTGCTGAAAGCAGCATCTGTCAAAGTGGTAGGGGTTATTGTGATGACTCTACCTCTACAAATGCCACACACACTCACATGCATACAAAAGTTGTGTACTGCTCCTTTCGCTCTCACCTCCACGCTTACTCTGGCGCTCTTAGCAAATGCTCTTAGTTGACAACGAAGAGCGAGCGCCTCAGCAGGACATAAAATTCGATCCCGTCCCGATCCCAAATCCAAATTTTAAATTCAGTCCCTTCCCGATCCCGATCCTAGGTTGACCCGACCCGTCCCGATCTCGAATACAAACATTTTTATTTTTTTTGAAATTTATTTATGATGGAACTTAAATAAACTAAAACTGTTTAATATCAGTTGGTTTTCGTTAGTGGTATCTACTATTTTTATGCACCTATAACGGTGCAGTCCACTTGTCCCAGTGCAAGCCTACATTGCAAACACATCTTCTTAGAAAGATTTTTTACATTTCCTTCATTGTTCATGTGTGTGTAAGTGTGACCATTCAATTAGTTCGATAAAGTTAATTTCTCTATCTAAGTTTCATTGCTATGGTTGAACTTGCTTATGCCATTCCAAAAAAATGCGATCCGAAAAATAAACCGGGACCCGAAGAATTAATTGGGAAGCGAAAAATTTCAGAATCAAGAATACATGCCGTCCCGATCCCGACGTAAGGCTGTCCCGATCAGTCCCGATCCCGACGCTTAATTTTAAATTGAATGCCGTACCGTCCCGACTACGAAGATTTTTTCGGGACTTTTCCAGCAAGATCTAAAGATTTAACGCATCTTAAAGATCTGAAGATTTTTAAACATAAAATCGGTCTCTTGATGATCTCTTAAAAAGACCTCCGAGCTTTCATTTTATAGCTTACATATTGCGTGTTTGCTATTCATGCAAACGTTGCGTTTAAAAATTTTATTGTTCGCCACACCTGTAAAAGATACAACTTATTCAAGCTTAAAGCTTTATTTTAAGATGTAAAATGACGATGCCAACTTTTATGATTTACATAGAAGGTAAGGGTCAAATATCTCGTTTCAACGATTAGGCACTTTTGTTTAGCGTAAGATCTAAGTCTTTTCACATTGGGTTGTAATATTAAATAGGTCAAAACTTTATACGACTTAGTGCGTTTTCTCATCTTCATGTTTCTGTAAACTAGGTGCTTTTGAGAAAAATCGATGTTGCCCACTTTTAGGCCGCTTTGAAAATCACATCCAGGTCGTAGCAGACACAAATATAGACAATTATAAGCGGCCAAAAAGTAGGCAACAAAATTTTTCCAAAAAGAAAACGGCTCTTAAACTCAAATTAACTAAAAATAGATTCGAGAATTTGTCAACGATGCAATAACTTTTTAACCAATGCTCGATCCAAAATCTTAGCTTCAATGCTTGAAAACAAAAACAGGTCTGAGCACCTAAGCTTCAAGACAGACACGGCACCAAAACTGTTTTGGAATATCAGGGGCTTGCAGTTTTGAGAAGAACTACATAAGACCCTAAAACCAGCTTAATTTTAAAAATTTACAAAGAATCAAAACCAAGAAGGATTTGTGGTCAAATAAAAACACTTGGACCCCCTAAAAAGTTATCACCGATTTGTAGATAAATTATCACAAGATTTCACTGTACTTTCCCAAGCCACTGCACACACTTATTGATTATATTTGTAAATCGTTTAACAGGTGGGCGATGAAATCGATGAGAAGGCGGCCGAGGCAGGCGAAGCTGTGGATGAGTTCCCCCAGAAACTGCAGAGCGATATACGCCAGAATGGTGACATCTCGGAGCGACGCAAGCGGCTGAGGTAAGGGAGCTAAATAAAAAACAGCCGGTGGCTACGTCATAGCCAAACAGATGAGAGATGCGGCGCCTCCAAACAAATCGCGCGAGTTTCACAGACAGGGACAGCAAACAGAGAAATAGAGAGACAGTGTGAGAGGGAACGAGAGAGGTGCCGCCAGTGGAGCCATGTGGGAACGCTACACTTGTGTAGTTTCATTCATAACTCGATTAAAAGCGCCAGTTAAGAAAACTCTCTTCAGTCTCTCCCCCGCTCCCACTCGCTCTCTCTCTCTCTCTCTCATGGGCCAGGCGGCGTATGAGTAATGAGGAGGCAACTTGTGGGTTTGGGCCTTCAGTTTCAAAGTGAATCTCGTTGGCTGCGGTCGAAAATACTCAGTTTTTCGGTTTTCGGGGCGTGTGGTTTTTGGTGTTTTTTTTTGACTCGTCATCGTTGTCTTCGCGGTAGTGAAAGTGGTGCAGCATAAATTTTGATTATTTTTATCATTCATACGGACTTGCATAAGTCTAAGAGGGGCAACCTTTAACCTCATTGTAAATTGAATGCTTTTGGCCCTCATTGCCTTGGCCAGAATGTTGAAGCGTCGCGCCAGCAAACGTTTTGTCCTGGTTGAGTCTGCCGAAGAGCCGCAGTCGGTTGTTAATAACAACAACAATATCAATAATGGCAATGAAAGCATTCCTCTTTTTGTGCCCATCGAACAGGCCACTGAAATGTTGGCTAACAACAACAACAGCAGCAGCAGCGACAACAATAACCCGTCAACATCGCCAGCATTGCTCAGCGTTCCGGGCGCTGGAACTTTGAAGTAAAATAATTATTATAATTAATTTAAGCCCAAAACCGGTTTCTCAAGCCATACTCAAGCCTTCATCCTTCATTAATTTTGCAGGCCCAGCATGTCACGCGGCACTGGCCTGGGACAGGATCGTCATCAGGATCGGGATTTCCATATTGCCACCACCGAGGAGTTTGTCAAGCGTTTTGGCGGCACACGTGTCATCAATCGCGTGCTTATAGCCAACAATGGCATTGCCGCCGTGAAATGTATGCGTTCCATTCGTCGCTGGTCCTATGAAATGTTCAAGAATGAGCGAGCCGTACGATTCGTGGTAATGGTCACCCCCGAGGATTTGAAGGCCAATGCGGAATATATCAAAATGGCCGATCATTATGTACCCGTACCGGGTGGCTCGAATAATAATAACTACGCCAATGTTGAGCTCATTGTGGATATTGCACTTCGCACTCAAGTCCAGGTAAGTTTGATTTGGGGTTGTCGAAGGTCGGTGGCCACACACACACACACATACATACATATAGGCATCCCATAGAAGTGGTAACCGGCGGCGGCAACGCATCGTACGATTTGTGTTTACACGCCCCGTACCGCCCGTCAAACTGGCAAACGACAAAGCGATCGTTCGATTACTATTTGGATACCCCAACGTGCCAATATATGTTTGTGTGTGTGTTTGTGAGTGTGTGTGTAAGCTTGTACTTGAGACAAGCGATGTGTTGGGATCTAACGAATGTATGATAAACTTACACTAGGCTACAATTTGCAGAAACAAGTACTAGACCGAAATTATAACTAAGAACGATCTCAAAATGGTGTGGAAATAAGCTGGATTCGAAATTTGAGATGGTAGCTTATTTCAGTCTTCAGTTAGACTTATTTCTATACATATTGATGTACTCACTTACTTTTCTTTTCCATCTTCTTTTAAAAAAAATATATATATAAAAACATAATAATGAGGAAAGAAAAAGATATACAGAGCATACTTTTTCATTTTTTGTAAAGCCCTCATTCCAGACGGCATAAATATTTATTTCAGCACTATGCTTCATATGAATAGAAACACTTTTAAGAAGCTCTGAAAGCTGATGCTTTTGAAAAGCTCTTATTTGAATGAAGCACAGTGCCGAAATAAATTTTTACGCCATCTGAAATGAGGCCCTAAAGAAGAAGAAGGTACTAAACGTTACATCGTAAATATATTCACTTACAAACTCTTATAAACCCAACACGTAAACTGAAAAGTTGGGTGCGGCTATAGTTATGCACCAGAGTTTACCATCAAAATGTTGTTAAGTTTTATCTGTCATCTTTTATGTGTGAATATCTTAATAATAGATCAATCAAGTGACTTTATTGGCCAAATCAAAATGTGTTTTTTTCTGTGTTTTCCAACACTATTTCGGGCAACTTGAGCGGTAAAGCAATTTTGTCACAAATTTTTGCCTTGGGCTCGTCAATCGTTTAAGGTTTGCTGACGTACACTTTGCTTTTCAAATAACCACACAAAAAGATATCAATTCTGTAAGAACTGGACCGTTTTGCACTTTGTATAAAAGCAGTTGCTTGAAAATTGGGGATCAGAAGAATCGCATATCCTGTGAACTACTTCTGTCATTTAATTCATTCGTCTATTTTTCCTAGCAAGTGATATTTTGTCAGGCTTATAATATTTACTGCTTGGAACGGATGCGTTTTCTCCCAGGCAGCCTACTTAAAGTACAAAAGCTAAAAAGACCCGTGAACTAAGTTTCATACATGGATATTTCGTGTTTTACAATAGGTTCGCTTTTCGCAAAATTGATTAAACTTAATTGAACTTATTTTGTACTCGCAAGTAAAATCTATTAATATTATATGACGATTGTCCAGTACTTCTTGATCGAACTCCAAGAACCCTATCCAAGCATAGGAGCAAAAACTTTGAGCACCAGATTAAAATACATATGAGCATTTCCACTATGTCGAACGGGACCTTCGTACACTTTTGAAGTGAACAAAGCGTCGAAATAAAACTTATTTTTGTTTTGACAAAAGGCTTAACTTATAGCTCTTAATTGGCCCTATAATTGGTGCTTAGGTTGATTTTGGGCAATTTTTTCTTTTCAAGATAATTACAAAAAACCAAGGCATTCTCACGTGACGAAAACAAGAAGTGGTTTTTGCTACCAACAATTGACAAGCCGTTTTCAGAGAATCCTGAGGCAATATTGAATGTTGTACATTAATGTCTAACATAAAAACGGTTTTGATTTTCACATAATAACAATAAACAACAATTTTTTGATTGTACTTCAACTTTTCTCTCCACCGTAGGCAGCTCCCTTTTTTTGGCGCCGATTGGGCTCATTAAGATATAAAAAATAAAAAAGTATGATTTACATAAAAACGAGAAGGCAAAGCTAACTCGCTGTGCCGAAGTTTAAATACACTTGAAAAACTTTACTCAAACTGTTTAATCGGTAAAATATATATAGGAAATAGATATCAGATATTTAACAGTTTTAAATCATTGAAAATAAAAATTTGATACCATAAAAAAAACTTTTCTTACTTTCTTTCTTTTTTCTTTCTACTTTTTCCGACCGATCGGTCCTATGGCAGCTATATGCTATAGTCATCCGATTTTGATAAATTTTTTCAAAATTATGTGAAAGCATATACAACTAATATATACCAATAATAATAATCGTAGCAACGCTACGATAGAAAACGAAAAAGTTTTTCTCTCTAGTAGTTTTTTGACCGACCGTTTCTATGGGAGCTATATAATATAGTCATCCGATTTTGATAAATTTATATATAATATATGAAAGCATATAATAGTGACGCTACGATGGAAAACAAAAAAGTTTTTCTCACTAAAACTTATTTTTCGACTGATCGTTCCTATGGCAGCTATAAGATATAGTCATCCGATCCGGCCGGTTCCGACATATTAGTTGCGTGCAGTAAAAAGAAGGCTCTGTGCAAAATTTCAGCTAGATAGCTTTAAAACTGAAGGACTAGTTCGCGTAGAAACAGACAGACAGGCAGACGGACAGACGGACGGACGGACGGACAGACGGAATTGAACTCAGCTCGTCGTCCTGATCAAGAATATATATAGTTTATGGGGTCGGAAATGAATATTTCTATGCGTTACAAACTTCTGGGCAAAATTAATATACACTTTTCAAGTGTATAAAAATAATTTACGTAAGAAAAATTTTATAATTTCGCACTTACGATGTCGCACGGGACCAACTTTATATAACTACCAAGGTCACAAATCTTCTCATTTTTCAGCATTGTTATTTTTTATGGGAATTGTATTAAAAAAATGTCTATTATTGGATAAGCCTTCTGCATGTACTTTCGACGCACGAATAACAAATGTGGTTTTACAATGTCACACGGGACATCGAAATATGCGATGATGCAAATCAAAAAATTCAATTTTTTAGCAACCGCTTAGTCTTTTTGACTCTTTGTACCTTTGGAAAGATTGAAGAATGCAAAAGTTAATGCATAAAGAGAGACATCTAAGAACTTTTAACAAAACAAAAAATGCAAGGCAAATATTAAAATGAGAAAAGTTGCGCTTGCAAGACAATCGACGTCATTTCTCTAGGGAAACTGAAGGTGGATACTACTTTTGGGGGCTTGAAATTTTGGTGTTGGGGTTAATAACTTCCCCTATCTAATCTTTTTTGTTTCATCTAATTGATAATAATCAACATTTATGTAGCCTAGTGTGTTCACTTCATCATAAAACAACAATCTTGACCAATATAGATAAATCGCAAAAATTGGTGTTATTAAAAAAAGATAAATGAAAATATATATTCTACACTATGTTTACATTTCAATACCATCAGCAGGTGACTTCACCGAGGGGGGGACTGTTGCACTTAAATGCCAATTACTTAGCTAATGAGCTAAGACAGGGGAATGCAATAAAAAGTTAAGAGAGCACCTTACAGCGGCTTGGAGTTTTTTTTCGGTAAATTAATATTCATTTGAAATGAGGTTAATAACATTGTAAAACAATTCAAATATCGAATTGGCTTAAAGCTACATTTTCATTGCTTTGAATTTAGGTCATGTTCGGCTTGTGACCACTTTTCGTAGCCTAGTGTTAGCTTCTCGTGACTTTTCTAATTGTAATTTCAACTTTTAGCCCCTTAATAGGAAATCATTATTTTTCCTTGACGTCAAAATTCTTTCAAATTACTTCTTTATCTGTTTATGAATCATTTGTTTTATTTTCAATTTCAGGCCGTCTGGGCTGGCTGGGGTCATGCCTCGGAAAATCCCAAATTGCCGGAGCTGTTGCACAAGGAGGGTCTTGTCTTTTTGGGACCACCCGAGCGTGCCATGTGGGCATTGGGTGACAAAGTGGCTTCATCGATTGTGGCCCAAACCGCCGAGATACCCACTTTACCCTGGTCTGGTTCGGATTTGAAGGCTCAGTATAGTGGCAAGAAAATCAAAATATCCAGCGAACTGTTTGCCCGCGGTTGTGTAACAAATGCGGAACAGGGTTTGGCGGCTGTCGCTAAGATTGGTAAGTTTCAGTAGGCATATAATATCCTTGATACTAAAGTTATGGTCTTGAATTGTTTGTATCCACCTGCAGATAACGCATAAACACAGTTGAGATAAATAAGTGTGATTATTTTTATCATTTATAGCTATAGAAGCACTTCGACCAAAACAATGCTATCTTTAGGTATAGGGTTCGCACTTACGTATTTAGAAAATTCTGAAGCGTTCAAGGCAAATAAGAATTAATCTTCTGGTTAACAAAACCCCCTCACGAAGTTTGCTTAGTTTTGAAGAGAAGTGTACATAATAACTCATTTTCAGATCTATACTCCAACCAGAAGCAATATTTTTCTAAAGATGAGTGTTTGGAATAATAAAACTATGATTTAAACTGTAGCGGTGGACTTGATATTTAAGTTTGGGAGCAGTCCAACAACAACAGAAAAGAAACAACGCTTATAAGCGAGCCTCGAGTCGAGCGTTGTTTTTGCCAACGTTGCCAACGCTTGTTGCAATCTGGCGCCAAGAATTGCATGCATTTTGTTTTTGTGGTTTTTTCCCATGCGACGCAATTGCAGGCAAAAAAAAATAACTGGAAGCAAGGGCTTAACTATTTTCCACACAAGAAGAAAGCCGGTTCTCTGTGGAGTTATTTTAAAGACTTTCCTATCTTTGATAGAAACATAGGTTCGAAAGCGGCTTAATCCGGTTAAATCGGTTTAAAAGTGGTTTAGAGCCATATCTCTAAAACCATTTTACCGATCTTAATAAAATTTTCACAGTACGTTTATGTCGATCAGGAAAGAGTTTAGGCTATGTGCAAAGTCTGTAAACCGGTTCCGAACATGCTGAACCGGTTCAAAGCCATATCTCAGAAGTTATTGAAGCTACGAACTTGAAATTTGGTGTGTAGGTTAGTTAAATTAATACAGACATTTCACTGGTTCAATACTGGTTCCGAACCCGCTGAACTGTTTCAAAAGGTTAGGTGCCATAACTTAAAAGTTATTAAAGCTATGAACTTAAAATTTGATGTGTTGGTTAGTTTTATTAAGACTGATATTTCACTGCTTCAAGACCGTTTCCGAACTCACTAAACTGGTTTAAAAGTAGTTCAGAGCCATATTTCAGAAACTATTGAAGCTATAAAATTGAAATTTGGTGTGAAGATTAGTTATTCGGTGTAAGATATTTTACTTTTTCAAGATATATTCATATATATTTCACTGATTATTCGTATGCAAATCCACAATTGACGATTGTTCATATTTCAAAATTTTTCCTCCGCTAGATCGCCCAGTGTGAGGCTATAAAAAATATGCAAAACACGCTGTTTAGCTACAACATTTTGTAAGTAATTATACTCTGTACCGAAGGTACAAAGAGTATATTGGGTTTGTGCAAATGAGATGCAAAGAGATAGATGTTTAAGGTGTATGAAACATATATTTCTTATACTTGCAGGCAGATCAAGTTTAATTTTGATTTTTGCCACGCCCCCTGCCTCCCCCGCAAATTGAAAAAAACTTAATAAGTTAGGTTGATCGAACCCTCAAGACATATATTCTACTCATCATTACTTATCGAGTCCCCATACATTGTTTTCCGATCAGATGAACAATAGTAGAGTTGCCACCCCCGCAATTTGAAAAACAACTCAAATATCCCGCAATTTTGGAGATAGGTCTTTCTAGCCTTCTAGACATATATTCTACTCATCATTACTTATCGAGCCCCCATACATTGTTTTCCGATTAGATGAACGATGGTAGAGTTTCCACCCCCCAAAATTTAAAAAATCTCATATCATCCACAATTTTAAAGACAGATTGTTTGAATATTTAAGGCATATATTTTAATTGTCATTACTTATCAATCCACCATACACCGTTTCCAGATCAGATGAACCATATTCGAGTTATAAGCTAATCATAGAATTACGCTGGGCAGCACTGCCCGTAATCGAGATGGGCAGCACTTTGTGTGACCCCACATTTTAAAGTTATTAGTTATATACAAACTGGTACAGAGTATATTTCAGTCGGACTTGACCGACTTTCTTACTTGTTTTAAGCAGGGGTCGAACCAAAGGCTCCCGTGCAATAGTCGCACAACCACTACAAAATGGTGGTAATTTTGATAAAATATAATTGACTTGAATGCGAATTACTATTAAAAGAAACTAATATAAAACTAAAAAAAAAAATGTTCCATCTAGAGTGCTTGTCATCCAATGTTTGCCGTTCACATAGCATATAATTCTCATTCCGACTGATACTGAGGCCGGAAAACGTTACATAAATTTGCTTTCAATAATTGTGAGAAAAAAATTTTTTACATTTTTACAAATTTTCAAAAATTGATCAATTATAATGTATCATTCAAATCCAAAAAGGGTAAGAACTAAGAGGACACAATAAAACATTGTTTACTGTACATTAAAGTTAACTTTACAGAACGAACGTATAAGACGTTATCGTGGTATGCCACCTCAAATTCAGCAGCGAACACCGCTGCCACCAACACCCAAGAAGCTGCTGCCCCCTGATCTGATGGATAAGTATAGACGTAGCGATTTTTTGCGTAAATTTGGTCTGGGACGCCGCAGGGCCAATTTAATGATACATCGCTCATATGCCATACGCGATTATGATGAACGTGTATGCAACATAGAGCAACGCGTATTAAATACAACTCGCGGCCAGGCAGAATATGAAAAGGCTATGCTGAGAGAGCTGTTTGAATTGCTTGATCCTGAGGGGCCAAGACAGATTGAGTCGCCACGTCGTGGTACACCATCGCCTCCGCGTGGTATTGATTGGAACTCTAGTCCAACCAGGCGGCAAAGATCACCGGTACGTCAAATGAGTACACCACGTCGTTACCCAAACGATTCTCCAAACAGAAATATAAATTTTAGCCACCAAAATAAGCCACGTGAGCTTTTTAATAATTATAGTCGAGCTGAAATTGAGTCGTCCCCGCCAATGCGCTTTATAGAAGAACGTTACGTGAAACCAATGCGTGATGAAGAACGTTACATGAAACCAGTGCGTGATGAAGAACGTTACATGAAACCAATGCGTGAGGAACAACGTTACTTGAATCCCTTGCATAAGGAAGAACGTTACATGAAACCAATGCGTGAGGTGGAACGTTTCATAAATCCAATGCGTAGGGAAGAAACGATGTTCCAACAAAACTCAAATAATAGCGGAAGAAATGATATTTATGAACGTTCTTTTAATGAGAATAATTTTGGTGCAGAGAATTATATACCCATAGGAAATAATTCCCGTTATAAGGCGCTTCATAATAATGATACATATATGCTTCCCGCCAGGAATTATGGTTCAACTAACAGAGATAACAACAATAACAACAACAAGAATAACCCTAACATTAATGGTCCTTATCGCAGTAACACTACCAAAAATCGTAATCCTTCCCGTGTGGCGCCCAAGCGTAAAGTCGTCGATACCATTGACCTAACCGTTACGTTTAAAAAATCACGTCAACGTGGTTTTCATGTTGGTGGCTACAAATTGCCCTATGTGCCTAATAAAAAGATTTTACCCCAACCCGAAATCCAATCCTATGCAGCTAAATTCTTTAAGAACACACCCAACTATAGCATTGGCTCCTGCAATCCCGAACAAGAGACTGTCTACGATGAGGGTGAAATATCCGATGAAGATGGTGAAGCTCAACCGGTCGTAGAGGGGAATCCCAATTCCTCGCATTTGCGTCGCTGCATAAAGCAAGGTGTTATCGAGGCTTTGAGCTTGGAATGGGCTAAAGTCTATCGCCCCAAGAATTATCGCAGCTGGCACAGCTGGTGGAGGGATTTCAAATGGTGCGAGGCTGGCATTAATAAGCAACTGGACAACTTCCAGGGATACAATGTGAAATACAATTTCATACTTAAGGCACCGAATCTAAACAAGAAGCTATTCATGGCCGCGCATTTGGCTCTGGAGAAGAATGGTAACAATTATTATCGCAATATGCGTACCATTTACCAATTGATGAGTGAAACTTTCCTGGAGAATCTCTCATTGAACAATATCGAACAACTGTTGGATATCATACGCGGCATACCGAATCATTTGTGGATTTACAAAATGCGTAGCATGGTGTACTCGTGGGTCAGTTATAATAAGATAGCGAAATCCAGTACCAGCACTGATCTACAAAACAAATTGGCCATAGCCAAAGACTGGAACAGTCCGGTATTCCATTGGTTGGCCAAACAGGCATTTATGGAACTGAAGGTGATAAGCAAAATCGAATGGGCTGACCATCCACAATTCTTTAAGGAATAATTCTTTAATTGAATTTCAATTCCACAAATGTATCAATCAATTTCTGTTTGTCAATGTTTTTTTTAAATTGTTTAGAAATCATAATTATTTACTTATTTAAGATTTGGTATGATTAAATAATTAATTGGCATTTAGTTGATATTTTTAACTGGATTTTTGTTGTTGTTGCCCTTCACAGTGGCATATTGATTTTTAATCCATTATATGTAATAATCAGTAGAGGGAAAATGCACATATATAAATCAAAAGCCCAAAATGAAGCAAATTAGTAAGAACAAATCATACTCAGAGTACGAACTAAAGGTAGAGAGCTATCGATGGCGACTCTATAACACCCGACCATCTATAATAGCCCTCGACTATCGATAGTTTTATATAGTTTTTTTTTTGCAAGCTTTACACATCACTAAATATGTAGCTCTTAAAAAAACTACAAACAATTGCGCTTAAAAACGTTGTTTATCAAATCTAAACTCATCAGAGTTGATTAGTCAAATTATTTTTAGTGTTTCTTTTAAACCGATTTGTAACTTTATTCCCTAATCTCTACTACTTTGCTACTAATTATGCTTTGATTAGAAGAATCTCTTTCTGGTATCAAAAACCTCTTTTTTAATGTATATAGCCCGTAGTTTGCCTCAATTTAGTGTTTTCCTACGCGCTTTTTTGTGTCACACGTTTGTAGCTGAGCACCACGGTCGGTTCGGCGGGAGGTGGGCTGCTATTTTGCCTGGAGCTTGGGCCACTTGAAGGTTCAAAAAATACGATCACAGTTTCCTTAAAATGATATACATATATCTAATCGGAACCCACAACCCAATATTAATGACAAAGTTGAAACCAAAAGTGACGGAAACATTTTTTAAGTTCCTTTAATAATTAATTACACAGTTCTTTTTTTTTATTTACGGGGGAGGCAGGGAGCGTGGCAAAAATTAAAAATAAGCTTGATCTGCCTGCAGGTATAAGAATTATATTTTCCATACACATCAAACCTCTAGCTCTTACCATCTCTGAGATCTCTTCGTTCATACGGACAGACAGACGGACATGGCTATATCGACTCGGCTGTTGATGCTGATCAATAATATATATAGTTTATAGGGTCGGAGATGCTTCCTTCAGGCTGTTACATACATTTGCACAAACCCAATATACTCTGTTTACCTTTGGTACAGAGTATAATTACACTAGGCATAAGCCAAACGGTCTTCTGGTCGAAAAGAATATTTCTTGTTTGTTTCTTGAATGTTTCTGTGGTGAAAATTATTTTAAAAGAATTTTCAAAACTCCGTTATTTATTTAGGCAGTTTTTGTCAGTGGTTTTACATATTTGGCACATTGACACAATTAAGACACTTTATATTAAATGTTAATTGTTTTTCTAGATATTTAGCTCAAAACTTGAACAAATGTAAAATTTTTAAATTTATTTTAAAAAATTTTGACTTTGAATTTAAACGGAAATCGAAAAAAAATACTGTGTTTAAATCCATGGCAAAAAGGACAAGTTATAAATTTCCATGCTAGATGCCCAAAATCGCATTTTTCATATATAACCTATCATTGGCCGCAGGTTCTGTAATGAAGCCTTTTTTAACAGTATCTTAACAGATGGGTATATCTCGGCCATTTATTTATCGATTTTAACCCGCAATAGCTTGTTTGACGCCTAATATAGATGCACTTCTTCGATTAAAGAAGAAAATTAACCACTTAATTTTTTTTTCGAATTTCGAGAGAATATTAAATATAAAACTTTGTAAAAAAAAAAACAAAATATTAAATTTTTCGTTTTAAATATCTAGAAAGCAAATAACTTAAGTATGAAGTGAGATTGACTTATTTGTAGGCCCATTTTATGACATTGATTTCGTACATTACATTTTCAATCGGTGCAGCATAACAGAAGCTAAGGCGATATATGTACATTGTACAACCACTGAAAAAGTTGAAAATCCTTCGAAAATAATTTTCACCTCAGAAAGATCTGAAATTATGTTTCGTCTGTAGGAAGCCTATTGGAAGGTAAATAAGTGCATTGAAACTACCAGCTGTCTGTTTGAGTGCTTAAACTTTCATCCAGAGTGGATAATATGTCTTTGTAAGGCATTCGTGTTATAATAAAGGTCTCAGCACTCGCGCACTGATTGCACTCTTCTCTAGAAGGGATGAAGACGCGAAAGTGGTTAGAGAGGTGTTCTATTGGAATACAGTAGTCAGTGACTTTAGGAAGTAGGGTGTTTCCCTGAAGGATGCTAGAGCGACCGAAGTTGTCTGTTAATATCAACATATTATGTTAATAATAACATTTTGTGATTGAATAAAAGGTTTTTTAATAATCCATTCCCTGAGTAACGGGTATATCAATATATAAACTTAGGCTCTTCTTTTATCTGTATTATCGAAAACTTTTTAGAGATTCTTTAATTTAAAAAAATCGATTTTACTCTGTTAAAATGGTAACTTAAAATCATTTTTGAACTGAACTTTTCAATAATTAAGGTAATGCGGTTAAGATATAGATTCGAAAAGTTAATTATTAACAACCGAACCGTTACAGAGTGATTCGAAACTGTCTTTAAAATCCCCAAGTAGGTAGATTTCATATTAAAGCGAAGCGAAGTCTGCTGATGATACAGACAACGTGCTCGCTCTCTCTGTGTGTGCAAATCTTTGCGCTTCTCCAGTCTAGTTACTTACCAGTCTCTTCTCCATTCTTAGGTTTCCCTGTGATGATCAAAGCCTCGGAGGGTGGTGGTGGCAAGGGAATACGACGTGTGGACACGGCCGAGGAGTTTCCTGCTTTATTCCGACAAGTACAAGCCGAAGTGCCCGGATCACCGATTTTTGTAATGAAACTGGCTAGCGGTGCACGCCATTTGGAAGTACAATTGCTGGCGGATCAGTATGGCAATGCCATCAGTTTGTTTGGACGTGATTGTTCCATACAGCGTCGACATCAGAAAATCATTGAGGAGGCTCCGGCCATAGTGGCTCAGCCAGAGGTGTTTGAGGATATGGAAAAGGCTGCCGTACGCCTGGCCAAAATGGTCGGATATGTCAGTGCCGGCACAGTGGAGTATCTGTATGATCCCGAGGGCAGGTATTTCTTTCTCGAGCTCAATCCACGTCTGCAGGTGGAGCATCCCTGCACAGAAATGGTGGCCGATGTCAATTTGCCCGCTTGTCAGCTGCAAATTGGCATGGGTGTACCGTTGTATCGTTTGAAGGACATTCGTCTGTTGTATGGTGAATCGCCCTGGGGTTCGTCTGTCATTGATTTCGAGAATCCACCGAATAAGCCCCGACCCTCGGGCCATGTGATAGCGGCGCGTATTACCTCCGAGAATCCTGATGAAGGTTTTAAACCCAGTTCGGGTACGGTGCAAGAATTGAATTTCCGCTCGAGCAAGAATGTGTGGGGCTACTTCAGTGTGGCCGCCTCGGGAGGATTGCACGAGTTCGCAGACTCTCAATTTGGTCACTGCTTCTCCTGGGGTGAGAATCGTCAACAGGCGCGCGAGAATTTGGTCATTGCTCTGAAAGAGTTGTCCATACGCGGTGATTTCCGGACGACGGTGGAGTATTTGATAACCCTGCTGGAGACGAATCGGTTTCTGGATAATACCATAGACACCGCCTGGTTGGATGCTCTGATAGCCGAACGCATGCAGTCCGAAAAACCCGACATTTTGCTGGGAGTAATGTGTGGAGCTTTGCACATAGCCGATCGCTCGATTACCGAATCCTTTTCCAGTTTCCAAACGTCGCTCGAAAAAGGTCAGATACAGGCCGCCAATACTTTGACCAATGTGGTGGATGTGGAACTGATTAATGAGGGTCTGAGGTATAAAGTGCAGGCAGCCAAAAGTGGAGCCAACTCGTATTTCCTGCTGATGAACAGTTCGTTCAAGGAAATCGAAGTGCATCGTTTGTCCGATGGTGGCTTACTGATCTCCCTGGAGGGAGCCTCCTATACCACATATATGAAGGAGGAGGTGGATCGCTATCGCATAGTCATAGGCAATCAGACTTGTGTCTTTGAGAAGGAGAATGATCCCTCACTATTGCGTAGCCCCTCGGCGGGCAAATTGATTAATTTGATTGTGGAAGATGGAGCACATGTGGGCAAGGGCCAGGCCTTTGCGGAAATGGAGGTAATGAAAATGGTAATGACTTTGACCTCCCAAGAAGCGGGTACGGTGACATTTGTGCGACGTCCGGGAGCGGTTTTGGATGCCGGTTCACTGCTGGGACACTTGGAATTGGATGATCCCTCGCTGGTGACCAAGGCCCAACCCTGCAAGAGTCAGTTCCCGCTACCTGAAAACGCTTCCCTACCCGAGAAGCTTAACCGGGTGCACAACACTTATAAGAGTATATTGGAGAATACCCTGGCGGGTTATTGTCTACCCGAACCCTTTAATGCCCAACGACTCAGGGATATAATTGAGAAATTCATGCAGAGTCTCAGGGATCCCTCATTACCTCTGCTGGAGCTGCAGGAGGTCATAGCCTCCATTTCGGGACGCATACCCATTTCGGTGGAGAAGAAGATACGCAAACTGATGACCTTGTATGAGCGGAATATCACCAGTGTGCTGGCCCAGTTCCCCTCCCAGCAGATAGCCAGTGTGATCGATAGTCATGCGGCCACTTTGCAAAAGCGTGCGGATCGTGATGTCTTCTTCCTGACCACCCAGAGCATAGTGCAGCTGGTGCAACGTTATCGCAATGGCATACGCGGACGCATGAAGGCGGCTGTCCATGAGTTGCTACGCCAATATTACGATGTGGAGTCACAGTTCCAGCATGGACACTATGACAAGTGTGTGGGTTTGGTGCGTGGAACGTCATAAGGATGATATGCTGACGGTGGTGAATACCATATTCTCACACTCCCAGGTGGCTAAGAAGAATCTGCTGGTCACCTTGCTGATCGATCACCTGTGGGCCAATGAGCCGGGCTTAACCGATGAGCTGGCCAATACCCTAAGTGAATTGACCTCCCTGAATCGTGCGGAACACTCGCGGGTGGCTTTGCGTTCGCGTCAGGTTTTGATAGCGGCGCATCAGCCCGCCTATGAGCTGCGTCACAACCAAATGGAGTCCATTTTCCTCTCAGCAGTGGACATGTACGGTCATGACTTTCATCCCGAGAATCTGCAACGTTTGATTCAATCGGAGACTTCGATTTTTGACATACTTCATGACTTTTTCTATCACTCCAATCGTGCGGTTTGCAATGCGGCTCTGGAGGTGTACGTAAGACGTGCCTATACCTCCTATGAGTTGACCTGTCTGCAGCATTTGGAGTTATCCGGCGGCCTACCCTTGGTACACTTTCAATTCCTGCTACCCACCGCCCATCCGAATCGTTTGTTCTCCCGCCTCTCCTCACCCGAGGGTCTAGATCAGGCCGCAGCAACTGCTGAAAGTTTGGGCAGCTCCTTTGTACGCACTGGTGCCATTGCGGCCTTTGACTCCTTTGAACATTTTGAAATGTATTCCGATGAAATATTGGATCTACTCGAAGACTTTGCCTCACCGGCTTTGGTGAGTGCCAAAATTCTGGAGGCTGTGGAATCCATTTCGGATAGCCGTCACAGCACCTCCATCAATGTCTCACTCTCGGATCCGGTGACCAGAGCGCATGCAGCAGAGGAGGCCAAGTCCACCGAACCCATACACATAGTCAGTGTGGCTGTACGGGAAACGGGCGAGTTGGATGATTTGCAAATGGCACAGATCTTTGGCTCCTACTGCCAGGAGCATCAGGAGGAGCTGTTTCAACGTCGCATACGTAGAATTACCTTTGCCGCTCTCAAGAAGCGTCAATTCCCCAAATTCTTTACGTATCGCGCACGCGACAAGTTCGAGGAGGATCGCATCTATCGGCATCTGGAGCCTGCCTCGGCCTTCCACCTGGAGCTGAATCGTATGAAGACATATGATTTGGAGGCTTTGCCTACGGCCAATCAGAAAATGCATTTATATCTGGGCAGAGCCAAGGTGTCCAAGGGTCAGGAGGTAACCGATTTCCGTTTCTTCATACGCTCCATCATCAGACACTCGGATTTGATCACCAAGGAGGCCTCATTCGAGTATCTGCAGAACGAAGGTGAACGTGTGCTGCTGGAGGCCATGGATGAGCTGGAGGTGGCCTTCTCCCATCCCCAGGCCAAGCGCACGGATTGTAATCATATTTTCTTGAATTTTGTGCCCACGGTTATTATGGATCCGGCCAAAATTGAGGAGTCGGTGACCAAGATGATAATGCGTTATGGTCCCAGATTATGGAAATTGCGTGTACTTCAGGCGGAACTCAAAATGGTCATACGCCAGTCGCCGCAGTCGCCCACTCAGGCCGTAAGGCTGTGCATAGCCAATGATTCGGGCTATTTTCTGGACATCTCCATGTACACCGAGCAAACGGATGTGGAGACGGGCATTGTAAGTGTGTTGTGCCTCAGTCATTTGTCACTTAACTAATCTCTGTCCCTATTCCAGATCAAGTTCCAGGCCTATGGCGAGAAACAGGGCTCCCTGCATGGCCATCCCATTTCTACGCCCTACATGACCAAGGATTTCCTACAGCAGAAACGTTTCCAGGCTCAGTCCAATGGCACCACCTATGTGTACGATGTACCCGATATGTTCCGCCAGATGTCTGAGCGTCACTGGAAGGAGTTCTCCAAGGCTCGTCCCACTGTGGACATACGCATACCCGATAAGATACTATTGGAGTGCCAGGAACTGGTGCTGGAGGGAGATACTCTGGTGGAGATGCAGCGTCTGCCGGGAGAGAACAATGTAGGTGTAAAAGGAAAGTAATCCTTAGGAGACTTTTAATTCATTCTCTCTTTTTTCTTGGCAGTGTGGCATGGTGGCCTGGCGCATTGTATTGGCCACCCCAGAGTATCCTCTGGGTCGTGAGATAATTGTGATAGCCAATGATTTGACCTATTTAATTGGCTCCTTTGGCATCAAGGAGGATGTGTTGTTCGCCAAGGCCTCCCAGCTGGCCAGAGAACGCAAAGTACCACGGGTAAGAAATTAACTTTTCCTTCGACCAGCTTCCCTTACTCATCCCTGTGTGTGTTTCCTCTCTAGATCTACATCTCTGTGAATAGTGGCGCCCGCATTGGCCTGGCCGAGGAGGTGAAATCCATGTTCCGCATTGCCTGGGAAGATCCCGAGGAGCCCGGATAAGGGTTTCAAGTATCTGTACCTGTCCACCGAGGATTATGCCCAGGTGGCCAATCTCAATTCGGTGCGTGCCATTCTCATTGAGGATGAGGGCGAGCAGCGCTACAAGATCACGGACATTATAGGCAAGGACGATGGCCTGGGCGTGGAGAATCTACGCTATGCGGGCCTGATTGCCGGCGAAACCTCGCAGGCCTATGAAGAGATTGTCACCATAGCCATGGTCACCTGCCGCACCATAGGCATAGGCTCCTATGTGGTGCGTTTGGGTCAGCGTGTCATTCAGATTGACAATTCGCACATCATACTTACGGGCTACGCGGCTTTAAATAAGGTGAGTTCATCATCCTCTCTTAACACTCAGATCACTCATTTATGTCCCTTCCACAGCTGCTCGGACGCAAGGTATACGCCTCGAACAACCAGCTGGGCGGTGTCCAGATCATGTACAACAATGGTGTCACCCACAAGACTGAGGCCATCGATTTGGATGGTGTGTACACCATTTTGGATTGGCTCTCGTACATTCCCGCCTACATTGGCTGCGAACTGCCCATTGTGTTGCCCAGCGATCGTGTTGATCGACCTGTCGACTTTATGCCCACCAAATCGCCCTACGATCCACGCTTGATGCTGGCCGGCCGAGTGAATCCTGCTAATGCCAACGAATGGGAGAATGGTTTCTTTGATCGCGACTCCTGGAGTGAGATCATGGCACCCTGGGCCAAAACTGTGGTCACCGGACGTGCCCGACTGGGTGGTGTACCGGTGGGTGTTATAGCCGTCGAGACACGCACTGTGGAGGTGGAGATGCCCGCTGATCCGGCCAATCTGGACTCGGAGGCCAAAACCCTACAACAGGCGGGTCAGGTTTGGTACCCCGATTCTTCCTATAAGACGGCGCAGGCCATTAAGGATTTCGGACGCGAGGAATTGCCCTTGATTGTGTTTGCCAATTGGCGTGGCTTCTCAGGCGGCATGAAGGATATGTACGAGCAGATTGTCAAGTTTGGTGCCTACATTGTGGACGGTTTGAGGGAATACAAGAAGCCCGTACTTATCTATCTGCCACCCAATGCCGAGCTGCGCGGTGGTGCCTGGGCAGTGCTGGATTCGCTAATTAACCCGCGTTACATGGAAACCTATGCAGATCCGGAGGCACGTGGTGGTGTACTGGAGCCGGAGGGCATAGTGGAGATTAAGTACAAAGAGAAGGACCTTATTAAGACGATACACCGTCTGGATGCCACCACCATAGCGGTGAGTTTTGATTTAAATATAAAGGAAGCATTATCAATCATTTTTTTTCCCTCCGCAGTTAAATAAGGAACACGAGGAAGCCTTGGCCGCGGGCGACAAAGCGAAAGCCGCCCAGCTGGATGAGAAGATCAAGGCCCGCATTGCCGTGCTCATGCATGTCTATCACACGGTGGCCGTACATTTTGCCGATCTGCATGATACCCCCGAACGCATGCTGGAGAAGGAGTGCATTAGTGAAATTGTACCTTGGCGGGACTCCCGACGCTGGCTATACTGGCGTCTGCGACGACTGCTGCTGGAGGATGCCTACATTAAGAAAATATTGCGGGCTCAGGATAACTTGTCCGTGGGTCAGGCCAAACAAATGCTACGTCGCTGGCTGGTCGAAGACAAAGGAGCCACCGAGGTGAGTGACGAATGAAACAAAAATTAACACCTTACTATAATGAAACTCCATTCGCAGGCTTATGTATGGGATAAGAATAGGGAAATGGTGGATTGGTATCAGGAGCAAACGCAAGAAGAATCGATTGTTTCTCGAAATGTGAATTCCGTGCGAAGGGATGCCATTATTAACACCATATCCAAAATGCTTGAGGTAAGTTTCACAGGAAAACTAATTATTTTGACATATTTAAACTTCTTCCTCTGGCTTTTCAGGACTGCCCCGATGTGGCGCTGGACGCTGTGGTGGGTCTCTGCCAGGGTCTGACGCCAGTGAATCGTGGTGTTGTCGTACGCACACTGGCCCAAATGCAACTCAACGAGGAGACCTCCTCGAATACCCAGGGATGATTCTACGCTAGACACTAAGTTTAAGACATCCTCCCGCCCGCTGATCCCCTCGAGTTCGTGTAATATATCGCGCAACCTTTTTGTTTTCTTTTCTAGTTAAATTTTGTTTAAATATTTAGCCTAAAGTCTATAGTTATATGTATATTTGAGGAGTTGGACTAGAAGTTGTATCTGCTGTCTCCGGATTGCAACAAAACTTTCCATTAGTTATCTAAGAACTAAAGTCGTTTTGTGAATTATACGAATATTTGAAAATATATATGGTACAATATAAAGAACAAATATTTTTAAAACAAAATTATGCCAATTATTGTCAATGGCTGGGAAGAATTTCTACCAGGGACGGTAACAGTTATAACTTATATTTTAAAAGTCCACATTTAAGAGTTATTTTGAGAGTTTTAATTAACAGTTGTTAAGGACTTTTATTTTATTAATGCGCAGAGAAAAGTTTTTCAAAACTTGTATTTTTTGACTCTAAGTTTACCAGTTATTAAAGACTTTTATGATATTACTCAGTAAATCACAGTTGTACAAAAACTTTTATTAAAAAGTCAACAAGTAACAGTTACCAAAGACTTTTGGTTATTACTCCGAAATAACAATTAAAAAAGACTTTTATTTTATTACTTAGAAAATTAGAGTTATCGAAAGACTTTTATAATTTAACTTAGTCAGTGACATATTTTTTAATCACAATATAAAAGTCTTCTTAATTTATAGCAGCTAATAATAAGGTACACACAATGGATCATTCACGCAGTGAGCAAACTGCTGAAGCTATAATAAATTAAAAGACGTTTATCAAAAAATAAAAGTCTCTGATTGGGTATTATTTTCCGGATTTTATAATAAAAGTCTTTCGATAACACTTATTTTTTGAGTATTAAAATAATTGACTTTAATAATTGTTATGTTCTGAGTAATAAAAAAAAAAGTCTTTAGTAACTGTTATTTATTAACTTTTTAATAAAAGTCTTGATAAAACTGTTATTACATGAGTTTAAATATAGAAGTCTTCCAATAACTGTTATTAACTGTGTAATTAAAAAAAGTCTTTAATAACTGTTATTTACTGAGTATTATTATAACGATAAAAAAAACGATACAAAACCGAATCGAATTTCGGTTTCTGTTTAGGTTCTAGTTTATTTGGTATTAGGTTCCGTTTCGGTACCTTGTTTTTTTCGGTATACCGGTACGTACCGGAATGTACCGGTATAACTTAAAAATCCGTTAAACCTTTAACTTACTTAATAGAATGTATGTATTAAGAAAGAAAATTAAACATAACAAACTTTATCCCAGAAAACAATTATCATAATAATCAGGGCTGCAAACCCAAATCATTTTTTCGGAGTTCCGGTTCGCGGGTTTGAACCAAAATTGACCAATGGTTAACGAGTTCAATTAATTTCAATTAAATTTTAAAAGTATTATTTCTTCGAGCAATTTTTGCTCGCTTAACTGAGACTTGTAACTTTTTTTGAACCGAAACGAAAGTTTTGGTTCGGAACAGGTTCAGGTTCAGCTATTTTTTTCAAAAGAGGTTCGGTTCAAGATTCGATTCACGATAAAAGAAAAGTCGGAATTCCGGGTTAGGACCAGTTCGGTTCAAAACCGATTTGCAGCCCTGATAATAATACTTGTGTAACTAGAAGAGCAAGAAGAACTTTTGATATCTGATGGAATGTAAAACGTTCAGATAACATTTCCGATCACAATTTGGTCCAATTATTAATTCGTTTCCTTAGTAAATGCAAAAATAAAGGATAAATGAATATTTGGAAATTATTAAACCAATATTGATGCAAAGAAATAAGATGAAATTGTTATTTTTATTAAAAATTTTAGTATATACCAGATGATCCCTGATGGAAACCCTGATTGAAGCAATAAAACTGAAAAAAAAACTCGGAACCGAAACTGTACCGGCACAATGTTTCGGTTCATTTCGGTTTCAAAAAAAAAGGTTCCGAAATTCCGGTTCTCAAAAAATAAATAACGCTTTCGGGTACGGTTCTGGTTCTGAGTTTCAATCGGTTCTTTTCGGTATACGGTTCAGGTTCGGGTTCCGGTTTGACACCCTGATATGACCATTATAATAAAACTTAGCAAAAAAAAAAGTTTATTGTGTATACGTTGGGTGTTTCTATAATCATTTTACCATATCAGCTTCATTGTTTTATATGAATAAGAGTTTTATGAAAATAACTGTTATGTTCCGTCCCTTATTTCTACACCGCTCTCATGTATCCAGAGCTTAGAAGGTGTCACCTGATATTGTTTACGGTAAGATCCCTGTACGGGATAAAAAAAAGGCAAAACCCTATTACTGATCCGCCACATCTTAACTTAGGTTAATGATTAAGGATTCCTTGACGCCTGCACTTGATGATTATATACCGTTTTCTCTTAAATTTGATAGGAAAGCTTTTTGATCGGGCTTCTAAAGGCCGAAAATCCTTTCCACAATCGAGGTTTAAAAAGTAAACTTGTTGGATACCGTTCTTAAAGATTTGATCCCGGCCTTTCTCTACATCTTGCTGAAAAGTACTTTTTCGGGCTTCAGATCGACGCAGTTCTGCCAAAACTTAACCAAGGGTGAATTAAATAAAGTTATCATACTAGCTTTTCATTACGTGTGGTTTAATTTTCTAGGAAGCCTTTAAATTTCGAGGTGGTAATGTACTCTAGGTCCAAGAAAGTGGCACTGCCGTCTAGTTGTGTCCAAAGACCGAATGGTATATGTTGGGTAGGGTCTGCGGAGCAACTAAAAAGGTGGTTTGTGTTTGCATTAAGAATGCTCTCTGGTTGGAGTATTCTCTCTTAAGACTGCTAGTGTTTCGGTATTTTCTAGTGGGAATGGTTACTCCATCCACGATATCTTGGTCCAAGTAAAGAAAAGGGTATGAGCTTGTTGTGATGTTAACGCTTACACTTTCAACTACCTTTGTAAATATACTTCTTATCCAATTCTAAAATTATTAGCTTACAAACTTGAGTTCAGAGGCTGGTACAGCTGTCACAAAGATTACTCCACCTAGGTGACTTCCTGTCTTTTTTGAAGTGCGATAGTAAATGGGTTAAATTTTACATAATTTCATTTATTTTCTTAAAATCAAAATGAAATCTCGAATCAAACTTGCTTGGCTTTGATGAGAGTGAGAGCAGATGAAAATTAGTATGAGAATTGGGGAGTTGCGCGCAAATTCAATTGAGATTATCCAGCCAATCTGGCTCGGCCACGCTGATCTTCTCAATAATGGAATTCACTTGATAGCACAACGATTGTATTTGCTTATCCCACTGGGGCAACAATTCCCGATTCTCAAAGTGTACTATTCCCGAGATTTGATCAATATGCCCGTTCATCCGCTCCTCGGTGATCATCTGGGAGGCAATCTTTTCGGCTTTAACAGCCGGTATATCCAGCAGTGCGCCCAGCTCCTCGAATGTTATATTATTATACAATTTGCTTGCCGACAATAGATTATGCTCGAAAACGGCACGATCCAATATGGACGAACCGTCCGGTGTGGCTGCCTTCTGATGATCCTGCAACAGCGCCTCGAATTCTTGCAATTCAGAGCGTCGTATGATGCGCTCCAAGTACATTTTCTCCAGTATGCCATATGCAGGCAGATGCTGACAGCGCTCATCCTTAAACAGGGTGGCCAGCATGCGAGAGCGCTGCTGTCCGGCTGAGGCCAAAACGGTGCAAATTAAAGCCTTTTTCAAGGCGGTCATGCGTTCGCCCTGGTCAACAATTTTGCGATAGGAGAGTTCATTATAACGCTGGGCCGCTTCGATGAACTTACGCCGATAGTCCAGAACGCGGGCATAGCACACTTTGTACAGCACCTAAGCAGAGGGGGAGTACACATTTCAGAACTTTGCATCTTTTGAGTATTCTGTCACTGACCTGTAGTTCCTCGGAGTTGGTCTCAGCCTGCAGCAGCGAGGCCCGATTGATAAATAACTCCGCTTGCATTGAGTCATTATCCTCCAGATAGAGACGTGCAATTTTTAAGTATGTCCCCAGTTTGCACTCCACAGAGTATTGTTTCTGGCCCGTCTCCAGTGGAATGCCGACCAGCACATTGGCCGCGTCGCGCCACTGTTGATTCCTCTCGTAGATATTGGCTAAGTGGAAACGTATGCCGGCTACCTGCTCCTCAAAAGAAATTACCCGGGGATGGACCTTCTCCAAGGTGAAATGCGACAACTGTTTAGACATATCATCGGGTAGCTTACTCAGCTCCACGCCCACATCGTTGAGGATCTGACGTGAAATGACCAGGCTGACATGCTCATTGACAATGGCCTCCACAAAGAGCCGCAAAGTATCGATCAGTTCCTGGCCCGTATTGGAGAGCACCGTCTTGAGCAGTTGGCGATATTTGTCCGCCTGGTCCTTGTGTGTGCCGGTGAAATTGATAAGGCCCATTAGCTGGGTGCGCAACACGGCCGTGGAGATGCCCATGATTAAGGATTGGAGGAGTCAACTACTAAATGCCAAATAGCCTGCGCAAAACACAGTATCGAGTACAGGTATCGAAAGCAGTTACCGATATGCGATACATTCAACAGCTGTTTTCGGGCCTTGCAGCTATCGATAACACCGGTAAGTTTTCTCACGCGCACGTCGTGACACACCGTGACACGTTTAAATTCACGTAACTCGCGCACCTCTAATGGTTACCCAAAGTACTCTTAAAATCGAAACTAAAAAAAAGATTCGCCTTTTGGAAGTCGTTTAGAGTGGACGTGCACTGCTGCTGACTAATAACTTTGATTTTTGAGTCGCTTTTATTCCAGTACCTTCTTTCTCTCGGTCATTGCGCAAAGATCTTCAAGAAGTGATCTGTAAGGAAGAGGAGCACATCTTAGGATGGCCACCACTGGTAGAGCTGGCCGCCCACCGAGCAGGGGATGCTCCATCAAACCAACAGCACCGGCCGTGAGCAGCAAATCGACCAAATTAGGTGGGAAACGTAAGGAGGAGGAATAGATAGAATAATAGCAATAGAAATTCATTACATTCCTGGACACATGGACATACCACAAAACACGATTGTGGACATCGCTGCCAAAAACGCGCTATCAAATGGCTGCTTTACTGTGATAAAATGGAGTCTCAAAGATGCAATTTGCGAAATGTATAGGATGATAAAAGAGAACTGGGAGAAGGACTATGCTGCTTTCGTTGCTGAAAAATCCAGAGGATACTGTGACTTTTTCCCGTGCACTATTATTAAACCATGGTTTTATGGAAAAAATATCAAACTATTGAACAGATTACTAAGCGGGAACGCTTTCGATAACTTCACTTTAGCAAAGATGCTCGTTACAAATGTGAACAGATGCGATACATTTTACGTATTCGATAACAAGGTATGATGATATTTACTCATTTTTCAATGTCCGTCAAGATAGCGACGGTCGGTTAGCGACGAATCGGAACGATGGAATATGGAACACGGGAGCAATTTTTATTTTTCTATTTTCCCTTTATTTAGCAACAAAATCAAAAATCTGTAAATGCAAAATTGTTAAGAAATACATAATCTATTGATTTAATTTAATTGGGGATGCAATTATGTATTGCAGATATTAATAAAATCAAGTTGAAAAATCGCCTTCCCACATTTTCATTAATATCTCTGCTTACAGAGTTGGGCCCGACATGTACGGCATATCAGATTAAAGGCCACATATTCAAGAACAAATCCTGAAAAGGAGATCAAAATCTATCCCTACGTTTTAAAGAAAATCGCTTATCAGTGAACCAAGATGGAAATTTCTCCATACAAAATAGCGCGAAAAAATCATGTATGCAAAACATACTTAATTACTTTAATCCAAGAGTTGGGCCCAACATGCACGGTATACAACCTTCAAGGACATATATTCAAGAACATATCCTGAAAGTTTGAACGCAATCTATCCCTACGTTTTTGAGAAACTTGCTAATCAGTTTGCACACCTTTTCTTATACATCCAACTGATAAGGCCGGTGCGCTGGTTCCGCTGCTGGAACTAGTAAAAGGAACTAGCCATATTGCAGTATGACCATGCACAATCGTCGCTATCTTTTTTGAGTTGGGCCCGATATACCTGGTATGCCACAAGATAAATAAGATATACAGCCATGCTCCCATTTTCACTTTCGCAAACATTTTGCGATTTTGAGACCAAATTTGCTCCAAAAACCGGTTTGAAATCGCAAAATTTTTGCGAAAGTGAAAATGGGAGCATGACTGATATATTCATATTCCTGTGAAGTTTTATCAAAATCTATCCCTACGTTTTCGAGAAAATTGCATTTTTACATTATTTACTACTACTATCGATAAAGCAATTTGAGTAGAATTGATAAATTAATGAAAGAGCGTTAGTGTAATCGAGTGAAATCGATACTAGAAATTTTGTGGAAGGTTACCAACTCAAAAAGATAGCGAGATAAGCATGGTCATACTGCAATGGAGGCGTCCATAACGTAGTTGAATGTAAAAAGCAATTTTCTTGAAAACGTAGGGATAGATTTTGATAAAACTTCTCACGAATATGAATATATATATTATTTATCTTGTGGCATACCAGGTATGTCGGGCCCAACTCAAAAAAGATAGCGACGATTATGCATGGTCATACTGCAATGGCATTGCGGCTTATCGATAGTAGTAGTAAATAATGTAAAAATGCAATTTTCTCGAAAACGTAGGGATAGATTTTGATAAAACTTCACAGGAATATGAAAAATAATTTATTTCGCAAAAATTTTGCGATTTCAAACCGGTTTTTGAGCAAATTTGGTCTCAAAATCGCAAAATGTTTGGAAAGTGAAAATGGGAGCATGGCTGTATATCTTATTTATCTTGTGGCATACCAGGTATATCGGGCCCAACTCAAAAAAGATAGCGACGATTGTGCATGGTCATACTGCAATATGGCTAGTTCCTTTTACTAGTTCCAGCAGCGGAACCAGCGCACCGGCCTAAGTTGGATGTATAAGAAAAGGTTCAAACTGATTAGCAAGTTTCTCAAAAACGTAGGATAGATTGCGTTCAAACTTTCAGGATATGTTCTTGAATATATGTCCTTGAAGGTTGTATACCGTGCATGTTGGGCCCAACTCTTGGATTAAAGTAATTAAGTATGTTTTGCAACTGTTTTTCGCGCTATTTTGTATGGAGAAATTTCCATGTTGGTTCACTGATAAGCGATTTTCTTTAAAACGTAGGGATAGATTTTGATCTCCTTTTCAGGATGTTCTTGAATATGTGGCCTTTAATCTGATATGCCGTACATGTCGGGCCCAACTCTGTAAGCAGAGATATTAATGAAAATGTGGGAAGGCGATTTTTCAACTTGATTTTATTAATACCTGCAATACATAAATGCACCCCCAATTAAATTAAACCAATAAATTATGTATTTCTTAACAATTTTGCATTTACAGATTTTTGATTTTGTTGCTAAATAAAGGGAAAATAGAAAAATAAAAATTGCTCCCGTGTTCCATATTCCATCGTTCAGATTCGTCGCTAACCGACCGTCGCTATCTTGCCGGACATTGAAAAATGATGTCCGGAACGGTGGAATTTGGAACAAAAAAATAATTTTTTATTTTTAAATTTTTTCAGCAATTACCCAACTAATTGAACCAAACTAAATTGGAAATTGTCAACAAAAGCATAAACTATTGTTTTCTTTTAAACGTCGGTAGATTTGAACATTGCAGGTACTAAAAAAATAAATTCAAAAAATTGACTCCCGGTATATGATTAAAAGTCTCAGTTTTGTGATGTTGTGCCGCAATGCACGGTATACCAGCGTAAAGATGGCATATTCAGGTGTATTTTAAAGAACAAAATCAAGAAAATCCTCCTCTCAGTTTTTGAGAAAATGGCTTTACAGTGGCCCAACCTCAGAATTTCTTCATACTAATTTTGCAAAAACAATTATGTTCCCACATTTTTATACACTTGAAAAGTGTATATTAATTTTGCCCAGAAGTTTGTAACGCATAGAAATATTCATTTACGACCACATAAACTATATATATTCTTGATCAGGACGACGAGCTGAGTTCAATTCCGTCTGTCCGTCCGTCCGTCTGTCTGTTTCTACGCGAACTAGTCTCTCAGTTTTAAAGCTATCGAGCTGAAATTTTGCACAGAGTCTTCTTTTTACTGCACGCAACTAATATGTCGGAACCGGCCGGATCGGATGACTATATCATATAGCTGCCATAGGAACGATCGGTCTAAGAACTAGTTCTAGTTAATAAAACTTTTTTGTTTTTCATCGTAGCGTCACCAATCGTAGTATATATTAGTTTTATATGCTTCCACACAATTTCGAAAAAATTTATCAAAATCGGATGACTATTTCATATAGCTGCCATAGGAACGATCGGTCGGAAAATAAGTTTTAGAGAGAAAAACTTTTTTGTTTTCCATCGTAGCTTCACTAATCTTGGTATATGATAATTTTATATGATATCACATTATTCTGGAAAAATGTATCAAAATCGGAGCACTATAGCATATAGCTGCCATAGAAACGGTCGGTCAAAAAACAAGTTCTAGTGAGAAAAACTTTTTTGTTTTCCATCGTATCGTCACCAATCTTGGTAGATATTAGTTTAATATGCTTTTACAAATTTTTTAAAAAGTTTATAAAAATCGGATGACTATAGCATATAGCTGCCATAGGACCGATCGGTCGGAAAATGTGTTTTACTAAGAAAAGTTTTTTTATGGCAACCTATTTTTATTATCAATGATTTAAAATTTGTATACACTTCAAAAGTGTATATTAATTTTGCCCAGAAGTTTGTAACGCATAGAAATATTCATTTCCGACCCCATAAACTATATGTATTCTAGATCAGGACGACGAGCTGAGTTCATTTCCGCTTGTCCGTCCGTCCGTCTGTCTGTCTGTCTGTCCGTCTGTCCGTCTGTCTGTCTGTTTCTACGCGAACTAGTCTCTCAGTTTTAAAGCTATCGAGCTGAAATTTTGCACAGAGTCTTCTTTTTACTGCACGCAACTAATATGTCGGAACCGGCCGGATCGGATGACTATATCTTATAGCTGCCATAGGAACGATCGGTCGGAAAATAAGTCTTAGTGAAAAAAACTTTTTTATTTTCTATTGTAGCGTCACCAATCTTGGTATATATTAGTTTTAGATGATTTTACATATTTGTGGAAAAATTGATCAAAATCGGATGAATATAGCATATAGCTGCCATATAAACGATCGGTCAAAAAATTAGTTCTAGTGGGAAAAACTTTTTTATTTTCCATCGTAGTGACACCCATCCTGGTATATATTAGTTTTATATGCGTTAACACAATTCTGGAGGATTTTATTACAATCGGATGACTATAGCATATAGCTGCCATAGGAACGATCGGTCCAAAAACTAGTTCTAGTAAGAAAAACTTTTTTGTTTTTTATTGTAGCGTCACCAATCGTGGTATTTATTAGTTTTATATACTTTCACGAAATTCTGGAAAAATTTATCAAAATCGGATGACTATAGCATATAGCTGCCATATAAACGGTCGTTCAAAAAATTACTTCTAGTGAGAAAAACTTCTTTGTTTTCCATTGTAGCATCACCAATCGTGGTATTTATTAGTTTTATATGCTTTCACATAATTCCGAAAAAATGTATCAAAATCAGATAACTGAAGCATATAGCTGCCATATAAATGGTAGGTAAAAAAACTAGTTCTAGTCAGAAAAACTTTTTTTTCTTTCGTAGCGTCCCCAATCTTGGTATATTTTAGTTTTATATGTTTTCACATAATTTTGAAAAAATGTATCAAAATCGGATCACTATAGCATATAGCTGCCATAGGAACGATCGGTCGAAAAATAAGTCTTTGTGAGAAAAACTTTTTTGATTTCCATCATAGCGTCTCCAATCGTAGTATATATTTGTTTTATATGTTTCCACACAATTCTGAGAAAATTTATCAAAATCGGATGACTATAGCATATAGCTGCCATATAAACTGTCGGTCAAAAAACTACTTCTAGCGAGAGAAACGTTTTTGTTTTTTATCGTAGCTTCCCCAATCTTGGTATATATTAGTTTTATATGCTTTCACATAATTTTGAAAAAAATTATCAAAATCGCATGACTATAGCATATAGCTGCCATAGGATTGATCTGTCGGAAAATGTGTTTAACTAAGAAAAGTTTTTTTTATGGTATCAAATTTTTATTATCAATGATTTTAAAATTTTAAATATCTGATATATATATCCCATATATATTTTACCGGTTAAATCAGTTGGAGTAAAGTTTTTCAAGTGTATTAAAACTTCGGCACAGTCGAAGTTAGTTTGCCTTCTCGTTTAATATCTGATATCTATATCCTATATATATTTTACTGGTTAAATCAGTTGGAGTAAAGTTTTTCAAGTGTATTAAAACTTCGGCACAGTCGAAGTTAGCTTTGCCTTCTCGTTTTAAATATTTCCACTTCCTGATGTTGTGCCGTATTGCACGGTATACTAACGAAAAGTTGACATATTCTGGTGTATTTTAAAGAAAAAAAAATTAAGAGAATTCTCCCCTCAGTTTTTGAGAAAATTTCTTATCAGTAAGCAGACCTCGGCCGAAAAGTCACTTTTGATAAGGGCGGCACTGTAAAGTAAGTTGAGTGTGACCAAGAAAAATTCAGTGGCAACATAGGGAAAACTTTAAAATTAATTTTCTAGAAAACTGTGGGGACGAATTGGCTACTAAAATTAGGGAAAATAGCTAATATTATTCTTAATCACATGACATACCGTGCATATGGGCACAACATCAGGAAAAGTTAACGACGAATTTTGAGGTTATACTGAATGCCACTGAATTTTTCTTGGTCACACTCAACTTACGTGACGCCCTTATCAAAAGTGACTTTTCGGCCGAGGTCTGCTTACTGATAAGGAATTTTCTCAAAAACTGAGGGGAGAACTTTCTTAATTTTTATACACTTGAAAAGTGTATATTAATTTTGCCCAGAAGTTTGTAACGCATAGAAATATTCATTTCCGACCCCATAAACTAAATATATTCTTGATCAGGATGACGAGCTGAGTTCAATTCCGTCTGTCCGTCCGTCCGTCTGTCCGTCTGTCTGTCCGTCTGTCCGTCTGTCTGTCTGTTTCTACGCGAACTAGTCCCTCAGTTTTAAAGCTATCGAGCTGAAATTTTGCACAGAGTCTTCTTTTTGCTGCACGCAACTAATATGTCGGAACCGGCCGGATCGGATGACTATATCTTATAGCTGCCATAGGAACGATCGGTCGGAAAATAAGTCTTAGTGAGAAAAACTTTTTTGTTTTCCATCTTAGCGTCACCAATCTTAGTATATCTTAGTTTTACATGCTTCCACATAATTTTGGACAAATTTATCAAAATCGGATGACTATATCTTATAGCTGCCATAGGAACGATCGGTTGGAAAATAAGTTTTAGTGAGAAAAACTTTTTTGTTTTCCATCTTAGCGTCACCAATCTTAGTATATCTTAGTTTTACATGCTTCCACATAATTCTGGACAATTTTATCAAAATCGGATGACTATATCATATAGCTGCCATGGAAACGGTCGGTTAAAAAACAAGTTCTAGTTAGGAAAACTTTTTTGTTTTCCATCGTATCGTCACCATTCTTGGTATATATGGTATGCTTTTCCATAATTTTGAAAAAATTTATCAAAATCGGATGACTATAGCATATAGCTGCCATAGGACCGATCGGTCAAAAAACAAGTTCTAGTGAGGAAAACTTTTTTGTTTTCCATCGTATCGTCACCAATCTTGGTAGATATTAGTTTTATATGCTTTTACAAATTTTTAAAAAAAATTATAAAAATCGGTTGACTATATCTTATAGCTGCCATAGGAACTATCGGTCGGAAAATAAGTCTTAGTGAGAAAAACTTTTTTGTTTTCCATCTTAGCGTCACCAATCTTAGTATATCTTAGTTTTACATGCTTCCACATAATTCTGGACAAATTTATCAAAATCGGATGACTATATCATATAGCTGCCATGGACCGATCGGTCGGAAAATGTGTTTTGATAAGAAACATTTTTTTTATGGTATCAAATTTTCATTATCAATGATTTAAAATTTTTTAATATCTGATATCTATATCCTATATATATTTTACAGGTTAAATCAGTTGGAGTAAAGTTTTTCAAGTGTATTAAAACTTCGGCACAGTCGAAGTTAGCTTTGCCTTCTCGTTTTTTTTTAAATACACCAGAATATGTCAACTTTACGTTGGTATACCGTGCAATACGGCACAACATCAGGAAGTGGAAATATTTAAAAAAAATGTGGGAACATAATTGTTTTTGCAAAATTAGTATGAAGAAAGTCTGAGGTTGGGGAGAATTTTCTTGAATTTTTCTTTAAAATACACCTGAATATGCCATCTTTTCGCTGGTATACCGTGCATTGCGGCACAACATCACAAAACTGTGATTTTTAATCATATGTCGGGAGTCAATTTTTGACTTGATTTTTTTTAGTACCTGCAATGTTCAAATCTACCGACGTTCAAAAGAAAACAATAGTTTATGCGTTTCTTGACAATTTTCAATTTAGTTTGGTTCAATTAGTTGGGTAATTGCTGAAAAAATTTAAAAATAAAAAATTATTTTTTTGTTCCAAATTCCACCGTTCCGATTCGTCGCTAACCGACCGTCGCTATCTTGACGGACATGCTGATATTTACTCATTTTTCAAGCAGGAAAACATAGACACATACCAACATATTGTGGATTTCCACCTTACCAAAAAGTGGGCGGCCAGTATTAACTGATATTTTAAACAATTGTGACCTTCTCCAGTACTTGCCATTCAGTCTAGGGCGTGCCCGAATTTATACAAAAACAAGAAGGCGAGCGTTGGCTCTCAGGCGGGGGCGGTGAATAATGCATTTTAGTTGCAAATGGCCATATTCGCGAGCCGATATGAACGAAAATTGCAAATAGATGACACCCAGGAGTTAAGCTGCGAAATTTCCACCGTCGAGGAAGTCAACGGACATACGGTAAATGCCTGGCAAAAAATGAATACGCAAAGCCTCTGCCAAGAAAAATCAATAATTTGCCTTTGTTGATGATTTCATATGACTCTGTGCATGCGTGTGTGGGTGTGCGTGCGTGTATGTGCATGTACATAGGAATATCTGCTGCGCGTTCAAAGGGGGCCGCACAAATCGAACTCCTGGAATGTTCTGCGCCGTTACAATGACTTCGACCAACTGCACAAATGTCTACGAATCTCGGGCATTGACTTGCCGCTGCCTGGCAAACGCATCTTTGGAAATATGCGTCCAGATTTCATAGCTGAACGGAAAGAAGCTCTGCAACGTTATATACAAGCCGTACTAATGAATCCCATATTGGCATCATCCCTGCCAGCTAAGCGCTTTGTGGATCCCGAAAGCTATTCACAATCATTCCATGGTAAGATGAGCCCACTATCCCATCCCAATTCCTAATAATCGATCTTGTGCCACAGATCATGCCGTGCAAAATGCTCTGCTCTGCCTACGCTCCGATACCGTGGGGTGGGGTCTGGGTGCCACCATGGGCGCCATAGGCTGGCGCCTACGCAAGCATTACTTTAAGGTCACTCCCAAGCCGCCAGAGAAGAGCAGCAGCAGCAAATTGCTGGTCAAGAGTGGCAGTCAAACGCATCAAAGCAAACACTTTGCCTCGGGCAGCAGCAGCAATGGCAATTCCATGGATGCGGGTCATTTGGATCCCCAGGCAGAAATGGTGGCCGAATGGCTGGAATACGGACCCGACAAGTTTATTGATGAGAAGGAAATCGGTGGAGTGTTAAAGAGTCTAATGGGTCTGCAGCATCCGAACATTGAGCCCGTGGCGTACGCTGCGCACACGGAGAACGGCTGCCTGTTTATACGCAAGTAAGCTCTCCCATGTTTATGCAAACAAAATGTGGTTAAATGGTTGCCCTCGATTCGACAGATTCCATAAACATGGCACTCTGAAGGATGTTTTGTGTATGGTGGCCACACCCAAGAATCCGTTTCTGACTAAATATGGCAATCCCAAGGGTCGTACTGCACTCTCCATGAAGCAAGTGGCCTCGTATGGCAAGCAGATACTTGAGGCTCTCATATTTTTGCATGCCAAAGGTTATGCCTATGGTAAGCTTTAGTTGAATACTCGGAAAATCGTCTTAATCCTGATTAATTATTGTGTCTCAACAGGTCATTTACATTCCGGCAATGTGGTCATAGTCGATGACTGCGTTAAGCTGCTGGATGTGGAAAATTATTTGTTAGGCGTACCTGCATTTTACAGACCCTTCTTTATGCAACACAGCAAGATTCATGCCATTGAGACCGTTGATGTGTATTGCTTTGGTCATGTGCTGTTCGAGATGGCCATGGGTTATCCGCTACAGGAGTCGGTAGTCCGCCAGATAACTGAATGCCCTGAGGCTCTGAGTAAGTTCCCCAAAGTGGAGACATTATTGAATTGAACTGGAACTTTGTTGCTTTACTTTTGCAGAAAGTCTTTTGGAGAGCATTCTGTCAAAGGAGGCCTGCAAGACTGGCCTGCCCACTTTGGAGCAACTGATTAGTCATCGTTTCTTTGTGCAGTACGCCACCGCTTCAACTGCAGCCGCCTCTGAGCAGGGTGCGGGCGAGAAACCTCACTTCAAGTTGTCCCTCAATGCCAAAGAACTGCTGAAGCAGGCGGCCATTAAGAGTGAGCAGCGCTTGCGTGACGAACAAAAGTCGGTGAAGAACCAAAAGCGCATTGTGCGCGTCCAGGAGCTAATGAGCTCCGAGGAGGAGAAGCGCAAAACCAAACAAAAGGCAGTTAGTAGTTGATTTAAGAAGCGCCTCACGACGGCCTCACCAAGCTTATTAATGAACACTTTTTGATTTTCGCTTACCAATTTAGAGATTAGAGCACAAACAGTCCAAGCTCAAGCAGCAAGGTTCACTCCAAACGAATAATGGACGCTTGTCGCTGGCTACCACCACCAGTGCAACAGCAGCTGCTGCTGGTGTCATTGGGCTAACCAAGCCAGACTCGTTCAATCGCTCCGACAGCACACCCGAAGAGCCCACACTGGCCGCCGGCCTCAAATGTAGTTAGCGATTTGTATTTAGTTGTCCTTCTGTTTGTTTAGTTTATCCGATCAACTTTTGGGAATGAAATCTTAAATTGTCTCTTCCACCCCACAGCTCCACCGGTTACGCCAGCTGGTTATCAGGAGGCACCGGCCAGCAGTAGCGGCAGCTCTGTGGAAAGGCAATCATCTACACCCAATATGCTGTCCGAGGAGGCGGAGCCCGAACGCTCAGCCTTGCTCGAGTCCATTTGCAAATTCAATCGCGGCTCCCTGCGCAAAGTGCGCTCCAATGACTAAAGACAGCAGCGGCTACCACAGAGAAACACAAATTTCAAATTTTTGGACCAAATGTGACGTTATGAAATAGCGCACCCAAATCCAGCAGAATACTATCTTAAATCTAAACGAAACCCACTGAATATTATTATTATTATACTAATCATCAAACGTATTGTATGTACTCGTATGTGTCCACAAAAACTTTATCAAACAAAAGAAACTAAAACAAGTTACATGTCGCATCTAAAGCTTTACCTATGTGTCCACTTACTACACGACTGAGCAACTTAACTTTGGTACGAATTGAAGCAACAAACCAACCACATTGAAAACTTTCCAAAAAACACAAAAAGACAAAGAAAAATACTAAATCTTAAGTCTGCACCAAACTATTGCAAATGATTTACATATATTGTATACACAGATAACGATAATGATAACAGATATATATATATATATGTGTATTTATGTTAGATGTCTAAGTGGTTCCTAGATGTTGTACATGTGTGTGCTCTCTCTCCACCAATTATTCTACTCTGAGATGAATATCATTTTTGGTACTGAGTTTTTTGTTTTGTTTTCCCAAAACAAACGTCAAGCAGCCATCGCCAGAGTGTTGTAAACACTTCCCGCTGGAGTCCTGGACTTGCCCAGAGGGTTGCTCTGTTAATTGTTTTTCTTGTTTTACTTTTTATAGACAATTTTATTATGTGTATCGAAATGTTTGTATTTGAAATATATGTATTTGTGTATTTGATGTTTTGTAGTATGTTTTATAACATATATTTATATATATATGTATATGAGTGTGTATAACAATTCCAAATGAATAATAAATACAAGAGCTAAAACTCAACATAACGAGAGATTTGATTTGGCTTTTGGAAAATGTTAATAGGCCCCTTTAAGGGAGCTTTAGGTGGTACCAAAATTTTTTGGCATATATTTAAAAGAAATATAATTGAAATTTTATCATTCTGGGATAAGCTTAAGCTGTATTTGTCTGAGTTTTCATGTGAGTTGATTTACTGCTACCTGAGGTATTTTTCAGCCATCTCATATGAGATCTCACACAAGTGAAATAACAAGCTATAGTAAAAATATCCACTGCCCTTAAAAGCAGGCAATAAAATCTTTATATCTAAAAAAAACTTTTTTTTTTTAAATTTGAACGGGATATCTTCTTATTTTAATGTGCTACGTTAGATAGGAATTATCTATATTTTTTGTAAATTTTAAAAATAATTAAGGGGTCGCCACCGAATTTTACAAAAATTGTAATTCGCACCATTAATTCCAAATTTGAAAAAAATGAGATTAACGTTTGCTAAGTGGGACAGACAAACAATAATTTTATCAATAAAAGAAGCCCTAAAAATCGTTGTTTTTATTTAAAGGTTAGAATGTTTCCAAGATCTAGAAAATATCAAAAGGTAAAGGAAAAACTTCTAAAATTCTTTGAAGAATTTCAATTCCTTTTAAAAAAAAACAATGAAAATAAAGTTTCAGTTCACTGAAACAAAAATAGTCAGTATGTCAAGGGAAAATCCATTGTCTGTTGATGTAGCACACAAAAATGTTTTGAAAATTAAACTTTTAACCAAAATTGAATGAAATCATTTCAACCACAAGAAAGGATTGGTATTTAAAATAAAATAAATAAATGCACTCTAGACTCCTCATTTTTATCAGCATCGACTTTCACCACCGGAAAAAACCTATCTGGGATCCAGGGAATAATACCGTAGCCAGAACCGTTTACCGAAATAAACCCTTTCAAGCCACGTACCGAAACCGGAACCGATTTTGACATTTTTTCAGAACCGACAACCGATATAATAGTAACCGAAACCGGAACCATACCGAATTGCTAATACCGGTACTCTTTCGGTTTCTCATTATTTATTTCAAGTGATTAAATAGCAATTAAATTCTTACATTTTAGAAATTCGCCCTTAAAGAATAACCCGAAGTAATTCACTTTTTAAGATATATAAGATGTAGGAAAAAAAATTTTTTAAAGCGGAAAGATTTTTTATACCCTTGCAGAGGGTATATTAAAATTGTCACGATGTTTTTAACGCATAGAAGGAAGCATTTCCGACCACATAAAGTATATATATTCTTGATCAGCATGACGAGCTGAGTTCATTTCCGTTTGTCCGTCCGTCTGTTTCTATGCTATCTCCTCCCTCAGTTTTAAAGCTATCTTGACCAAACTTTGCAAAAAGTCTTTAAATACAAATACGCTGCACATTTGTCGGAATCAGCCGGATCGGATGACTATATCATATAGCTGCCATAGGAACTATCGGTCCAAAAACTAGTTCTAGTGAAAAAAACTTTTTTGTTTTCCATCGTAGCGTCAACAATCGTGGTATATATTAGTTTTTTATGCTTCCACACAATTCCGAAAAAATTTATCTAAATCGGATAAGTATAGCATATAGCTGCCATATAAACGGTCGGTCCAAAAACTAGTTCTAGTGAAAAATCTTTTTTGTTTTCCATCGTAGCGTCACCAATCGTGGTATATACTACGTTTATATGCTTCCACACAATTTATCAAAATCGGATGACTATAGCATATAGCTGCCATATAAACGGTCGGTTCAAAAACTAGTTCTAGTGAGAAAAACTCTTTTGTTTTCCATCGAAGCATCACCAATCTTGGTATATATTAGTTTCATATACTTCTACACAATTCTGGAAAAATTTATCAAAATCGGATCGGTCTAAAAACTAATTCTAGTGAGAAAAATTGTTTTGTTATCAATGGTAGCGCCTTTTAATGACTGCAAGGGTATTTAAAACATCGGCGTAGCCTTCTATTTTTTTTTATTAAATTCAACGATGATTTTATTATATACAAAAAGTACATTAATCGATCATGCATTGGTCGTTTTGTTCCTTGTTGTCAAGAAACTGGACCAAGTGCTTTTTGACAGTCTCATTAAAATCAAATGTTTTTACATTTAAATGGATATAATCCCTTATATGATGGATGTGCCATCATTTCCCTATTTTGTACGAGTGACTAAACATGTATGTGGTCCAGCGATGGTTTTTTTGTTGTCCAAATCGGTTAGCTGACATCAGTACATATACAAATTAATTGTGGACGACATACTTACAGTTCCACCAAACAGACGGCATTACCTTTATCTAATGAATATCAGGGATTAATATCATAATCGCTTGACGTTATTGTAAATAATCTATTTTGTATCCCAAGATATGAATCGTTTTCATTATGATTCAGCAATAAATCGCAGATATTGATACGGATATTGATACGGTTAAGCTTTTAAACGGAACGTAGGTGAATTTGATTTTTTTTACCCTGCAGCTCAACTTACTTTGATTTTTAGACTCCATCTAGGGTGATATTAGGGACTCTAAGGAGTTCAAAGAATTAAATCTTGCTCCTTCTTCATTTGTAGGTACATATATTGATGGATGTTTTTTGTTCACGTATATTTTAAGTTTACAATCGATTGTTTAAATTTAATTGCATGTTACCCAGTCTAATTTTGGTTAACCACTGGAAACCATAAATAAAACACAAAGAATTTCTGCTTAAATTAGGGCCCCGCCCCTCCCATAGGAGCTCGCGTTGGCTAAGTTTTGTGCTGTGCTCGATTCTAGTTTTTAACTATACAACTCTAGTTCTAGTTAATCGTTTGTTTAGGATAAATGTAAAAATAAGTGAAATCTTACAGGGAACACAACACATAACTGACCAGATCCCGTCCTCCCTGGGCATAATCAACAATAAAAACTTTATGCAACACTGGTTAAGGGAGGAGGAGGAGCGCATCTTGGATGCCAATCTGCCTGATATTACTACACAATTTTGGGTAAATGCTTTTGTGGGTCTGCTTATGATTTGGAAAGGGAATATTTATGAAGGGCTCTCTTTTGGTTGTGTTTTGGTGTTTTTAACGTAAAACTTAAACGAAATCCTCCAGAAGCGACGATTATTATTAAATAAGTTTGGGGGGAGGTAAACAACAACTATGACTATGATGGTTGCTTAATTTAGTTCTTGTCTTCCTTCTTGGTCTCACCGGAAGTGTCGCTGGAACTGCTTGTGCTGTCAGATGATCCGGCACCTCCAGCACTGCTTTCACGCTCGGCGGACATCTATGAAAAATCACAATTTCAGTAAGCCATTCAAAAGCGTGAACTAAATTCGACTCACCTTCTTGTAAGCCATTTCGAAAAGTTTCAGGGAAGATTGCTGCAACTGGGTGGTGGCCTTACGCACCTCCTCGGGTTCGGCGGTCTCTTTGTTGGCCAGCAGAGTGCGCAAGTCCGCAATTTCCTTCTTCAGCTTTTCACACTATAAAAAGGAGAGGGTAAATTAAGCCTGCACAAGAAATTGTACCCTAATATCTGCTTACCTCCTCGGCGGGCAGCTGGCTCTTGAACTCCTCCATTTTGGTTTCTGTATCGTGGACTATGCTCTCGCCCTGGTTGACAATTTCAATCAGTTCACGCTTCTTCTTGTCCGCACTGGCGTATTCCTCGGCCTTCTTGATCATGTTTTCGATTTCATCCTTGCTCAGGCCACCGCTAGACTGAATCACAATCTGTTGCTCCTTGCCTGTGCCCTTATCCTTGGCCGAAACATGTACAATGCCATTGGCATCAATATCAAAGACCACCTCAATCTGGGGTACACCGCGTGGTGCTGGTGGAATGCCCACCAAAGTGAAGGAACCCAATAACTTGTTATCATTAGCCATTTCACGTTCGCCCTGATGCACCTTAATCTCCACTTGGGTCTGACCATCGCTGGCCGTGGAGAAGACTTGTGATTTCTTGGTGGGAATGGTGGTATTTCTCGAGATTAGACGGGTAAACACTCCGCCCAAAGTTTCGATGCCCAATGACAGGGGAGTAACATCCAGCAGAAGCACATCGGTGACATCACCAGCCAAAACTCCACCCTGTACAGCAGCACCAACTGCCACAGCCTCATCGGGATTCACCGAACGCGAGGGTTGACGTCCAAACAGCTCCTGCACCGTGGACTGGACCTTGGGCATGCGTGTCATGCCACCCACCAGCAAAACCTCACCAATTTCAGACTTGGACACTTCGGCATCGGACAAAGCCTTCTGACAAGGCTGAATGGTGCGCTTAATCAGATCACCCACCAAACTCTCCAGCTTGGAGCGTGTCATCTTCAGGTTCATGTGCTGAGGACCAGCCGCATCCATGGTCAAGTAGGGCAGATTAATGTCCGTCTGTTGTGATGAGGATAATTCGCATTTGGCCTTCTCTGCCGCCTCCTTCAGACGCTGCATAGCAATATTGTCCTTGCGGATGTTAATACCGCTGTCCTTCTTGAATTCGGCCACGAGGAAGTTGACAATGGCATTGTCGAAATCCTCGCCACCCAACAAAGTGTCTCCATTAGTGGACTTGACCTCAAAGACGCCCTTCTGAATCTCCAGAATGGAGATATCAAAAGTGCCACCGCCCAGATCATAGACAGCAATGCTGCAGGGAGAAAATTGAATAAGCAAAGTGCCTCAAAAAAATAATCAAATATTACTCACATTTTGTCTTCAGTCTTGTCCATGCCATAGGCCAAGGCGGCCGCGGTGGGCTCATTAATAACACGCAACACATTCAAACCGGCAATCTGACCCGCATCCTTCGTGGCCTGACGTTGTGAATCATTGAAATAGGCAGGCACCGTAACGACGGCATTCTTCACAGGCGTATTTAGATACGCTTCGGCAGTCTCCTTCATCTTGATCAAGATGAAGGCACCAATCTGTGAGGGTGAATACACTTTGCCATCGGTGGCCGAGACCCAGGCATCACCATTGGAAGCCTTCACCACTTTATAGGACAGATTTGTAATGTCCTTCTTCACCTCGGGATCATCGAAACGACGACCAATCAAACGTTTGGTGGCATAAAAAGTGTTGGCCGAATTGGTGACGGCCTGACGCTTAGCGGGCATGCCCACCAGACGCTCACCATCCTTGGTGAAAGCCACATGAGAGGGCGTGGTGCGAGCGCCCTCAGCGTTTTCAATCACTTTGGCCTGTTTGCCCTCCATGACAGCGAGGCAAGAGTTGGTGGTGCCCAAATCAATGCCGATAACGGCGCCTTTGACCTCACCGGACCTGCAACAGATGGAAATGATAAGCTACCGGGCAATGATGAACATGGGTGGGGGGGACTGGAATTTGGATTACATAAGCCCAGAGCAGGCCAACTAAACTCTCATCAGACGGGGTGCAAAGTTCACTTACTTGTAGCGCAATCCATGATTGGCCAAGGGCAGGTTCTGCAACAATAGAAACCACAATTAACAATCTTCATAGAACATCCGCGCGACATGCCGCACGCGGCAGCGGCGTATTATGTAAAGCGGTCCAAGTGTTCGATTCCACTTTGTGTACTTACGCGGAATATGCTAGAAGTTCCAGACAGATTTGTTGGAGCCACTACGCCAACCTGGCGTGCAAGACGAGGCAATAACTTGGGAACGCGCAACATTTTGGTTTCACACTGTAAATTCAGAGAATTTTCTATAAAAATTTTACACAAGACGTAAGAAGCGACACGGGGGGCAGGGTATAATGATCTAGTAATTTCCGTCACGTATGCTGGCCAAATAATAATAATGTATTAGAAATGTTCCCTTGCCAGCGGCTCCACCAATTATTTATGTTTATTAAGCTTCACTTATACGCACGTTTTGATTTTTGATGGAAAATAAATTATGAAACAAGCGGCTAGTCGAGCGAAAATTTCGTCAGACGGCAACGGTGAGCACGTTTCGAGTAAGTGAGTACTTGGATTAATCACCGGCAACAGAATGAGAATGAAACAAGTATCAGGGCTGCACCGCGAGCAATCGGATGTGGGCTAAAGTAATCGGATGATTAATTCAAATTTTAGTGGCAGTTGAACAAAATTCGTGTGCGTGTTTGTGTTTAAATTCAAATCTATTGTGCCACATGACTTTAAAGAACCGGACAGCTTAGAACTGAAAATATATTTATTATATATCAGTATTAAAATCGGTCATGTACAAGAGGGTTGTTGCATTTATGTTTTTTCTTTGTTATTGTTTTTTTATATGTTGTTTTACATGTTTTCGAAATATAATTCGAAAAAAATGGTTTTTTTAAATTCTTTAGGTAATAATTTTAAAACATAAAAACCATAAAGAAGAAACATAAAAAAATTTATTTTGTTAAAAACATTTTTTTGTAGGTACAATTAAATTGATTTTATCACAAATTTTGACTTTGATAACCCATAAATAAGCATCTAGAAGGCGTAGCACATTTATTACATAGGTTGAACATTTATCTACCATTTACCATTTAAATTATTCGATTATTTTATTTGGTACAAAGTAATGTATAATTTTTGCAAGGAAAAAACTCAAATGGCGCCACTGTGCGACGGAGTCGGAAATGATGTTCAGCCGGGCGGGAAATATAATTACCAAAAAGCGGAGCACCTTAAAGCCGGTAAATGTAGACATGCTAATATTCGTTAACAAAACTATTTGGATAACTGATCTCTCCATCACGAGCTCCACCATGGTTCACACGAAGGCTTTCTAACCTAAAAAATGTAAAGTCCTTTTCAAAAAATTTCACCAAATATTCAATTACCCGCTCCAATTACCTTCTGTACAATCAAGAATGCTTTAATGCAGGGCTGCAAACCGGTTTTGAACCGAACAGGTTCGAACCCTGAATTAAAGCCTGAATTATAGCTCATCATAGATTCTCTTTAGAGTAGTTTGACAAGCAACTTTTTAGAGATATATGATAAGTGTAAAGACCCCTTTAGCCCGGGGCCTGATAATATTCCCAGCAGCGTACTTAAATATTGTGCCGACTCCTTATGTGCACCTATCTTAAAAATATTTAATCTCTCTTTAGAGCTTGGTAATTTTGTTACGGCACTACATTTTTGGGCTGACACCGGCTAGCTAGTCATCTCAGGTCGGGATCTTGACCCTAGCCCGTAGCACGTACAATTACTACAAAAAAACAAATCCTCACTAACAAACGGCCATAATTTCAAACACTTAAACAACTAACGGCCGAACAACGAAATTCAAACTAACGAACAAACAGCGCCATCTGGTGCACAGACATTGTGACCCGGTTTGGATGTTTTTACCGGCAACGTACCCGCCCATCCTGCAGCGATTTAAATCTGAAAAGCTGCCCTACTATAGAAGCCTCGACGGTCGGCTCACTCCATGCTCTGGCAAATTTTCTCCTTCTCCCCCCCCTTCAAAAACACTTACACGATCATATTTCAATTTAAAACGTTATAATATCAAAATTAATCCTAAAATGGCTATAATATACATTTTATATATATTTATTTATATATTTTAAGACCCTTTTTCTTTATATTCCTCATGCCTTACGTGCCTAGTAATCTCTTCACTTGATTATCAACTTTTATATTTATTCAAAATGAGCTATCCTAAAACCCACCCTAAAGGAGCTCCATTGGGACAGATTGGGACACTATATATGATTTTTAACGATTTGCAAGGGAATAACGAGGCTCGCGCAGCATTTACAAGGTATCTTAAGAAAATATGTGTTTTATGTTAGGGTATGTAGTATGTAAATAGTATATGTGTTTAAATGTTCATTCGCATATGTTTGTATATGTTTGTATAAATATTATAAATCATAAATTAGGAGATATGAATGTATATGTGTGTTTTTGTTCTTTTTTTAAAGATGTCAATGGATAGTCCTGTCTATGTATGATTTTAACGGTATCTAAGCTTGTATGTATGTCTTAATCTTAGGTTTTTATATTGGTTTTATCAGAAGTTTGTAACGCATGAATATTCATTCCGACCCCATAAACTATATATATTCTGATCAGGAACGAGCTGAGTTCATTTCCGCTTGCGTCGTCCGTTGTCGTCTGTGTCTGTCTTGTCGTTGTTTCTACGCAAACTAGTCCTCAGTTTTAAAGATCGAGCTGAAATTTTGCACAGAGTCTTCTTTTACTGCACGCATAATAGTCGGAACCGGCCGGATCGGATGATATATCTTATAGTCCATAGAACGATCGGTCTAAACTATTCTAGTGAAAAAACTTTTCGTTTTCTATCAGCGTCACTTATCGTATTTATTAGTTTTATATTTCAAAATTGGAAACATTGATCAAATCGATGACTATACTATAGCTCAAAACGGTGTTCAAAAACTTTCAGGAGAAAAACTTCTTTTTTCCAGTGCAACAATCGTATATAGTTAATGCTTTTACATATTCTGGAAAAATGATCAAAATCGGATGCTATGGCATATAGCTGCCATATAAAGGTCGGTCAAAAACTACTCAGTGAGAAAAACTTTTTTTTTCTACGTAGCGTCCCCAATCTGGTATATTAGTGTATTGCTTCAATAATTTTGAAAAAATTTATCAAGATCGGATGACTATCATATGCTGTGTTGACCGTGGTCGAAAATGTGTTTTACTCAGAAAAGTTTTTTATGTTATAAATTTTTATTATCAACGATTTAAAATTTTAAATATCGTATCTATAACCTATATATTGCCGGTTACGGTGGGGTAAGTTTTCAAGTGTATTAAAACTCGGCACAGTCGAGTTCTCCTTGAAATGTACGTTTTGCCTAGGTTAGTTTTTCACCAGGTTAATTTGAAATGGCGTTTAGGCGCAAATTTTCAATGATGTATGGTAGATCTGCCTTGGGATGTCCAACTCACTGGACTGGACTCACTTTTTTTCGTTTGGCGGTGATAGACGGGCATAAAAAGAACGTATTGTGGTCCCAGCTTTACCTCCAGAACTCCTGTTCAATTTGGGCAACACAAAAAAATCTCGTGGCCGGCCTAGCGCAAGAACCGGACCACGCTAGAAAAAAAAAAAAAATATATTTTTTTTTTATATACATAGGTATATAATGACCGCCACAAATTTTATCACTCACAATGTTTTTCCACACACACAAAAATTTAACTAGTTGGGCGTCTCGCCGCTACGCTGCCTCCTCGGCTTAATCATTTGTTTGAGACTGTGCCCTTGACACTGCCAGCGGTCACTTTAGGCAGGCCTGATCCCATTTCCACCTTGTCCCTGACCTACATTTGTGCTCAGAGGGGTCATTGGCCGTTTTCAAGGCCTTGCCTCTCTCCGACTTCGAATTTGCAAACTTTTAAACCCCCCTCCCGCAACGATCTAGCACCCACGTTTGCCAATTCCAACGCTAGATGGCGCTCTTGCGGTTATGAGCTGCACACATACATAGAACACCTAAGCGTGTTCCGATAGGTTTTGCCTATCGAAACACCTAAAACAGACTATCAAAAAAACAATAACAGAAAAAAAACCCAAATGCAACAATTTTCCCAGCTATTGAAAGGAATCATATCTCATTTCAATACTTAAAAAGGTAGGTCGGATACATCTAACTACAGAGGAATCTCAAAATTATCCGCCATTCCCAAACTATTTGATATTACAGCACTCTTGTCGCTCATTAATCTCCCAATCATAACATGGCTTTATGAAAAGCGCACTGTAACTACAAGCCTGCTGGAGTTTACCTTAATGGTTAATTTGGGATTTGTTAACAAGCGCCAAACTGATGTAATTTATACAGATTTCAGCAAAGCGTTTGACTCTGTCAATCATGAGCTTCTCCTATCTAAACTTAACTTGATTGGCTTTCCTCCGATAATTCAAAAATGGATTAAATTGTATTTATCAATTTCTAAGTCAATTGAGTCAATTGGGTCCGTTACTCTTTAATCTTTTTATTAATGATATCCCACATATTTTGTCTTACTCACATGCGCTGATGTGTGCAGATGAACTAAAACTCAGTATGAATTATAATGATCCTATAGCACCTATAATACTTCAATGTCATTTAAATTCACTTAATACATGGTGTTCGGTAAATTGTCTTCCGCTTAATATTGGTTAGTGTAAGTGTATGACTTTTCATCGTACACAACCTTACATTTTCGACTACACTATTAACGACTCGTCTCTCGAACGCATTCGCAAGGTTGATGACTTAGGTATACTATTCGTACCCAAATCAACTGGCCAAGGATGTCCTTGGCTTTATTAAAAGGTGGTCCAAGGAAATTAACGATTTTTATATTGCTAAACATTTATATGTTTCTCTTGTCACAACAATTTTAGAATATGGGTCGTATGTTTCGTCTCCGCATTACCAAAAGTATACGGATCAACTGGAATCTGTTCAAAAACAGTTTTAAATTTTTGCCATTCGCTCCTTAAGCTGGGAAACCAATTGCCATCTTCCTCCCTAATGGCAATCTATGCGCTTAATTGATCTCCCATATCTTAAAAATCGAAGAACTTGCCTCAGTGAACTGTTTATTTATAAATTATTATCGGGTGTCATTGACTTCAGTGCTATGTTCAACTTAATTAGTTGAAGCATTCCTTCACGTATCACAAGGAATTTGTCTCCTATTTATCTACATCCTTGTCTCTCAAATTACACTTATTACGAACTCTTCCGTAACCTGTGTCTGAGCTTCAACATGTTTTACCCCTTCTTCTGTGTTCACTTTTCTATTTTAGATGTAAGAAATAATTAATTGTCCCATCTTAATAGTTCCGTGTAAGTTTCACAGCACATTGTTAAAGTATAATACTCCTTTTTAATGTATTTATCCTGAGTTAGTATTTACTGTTTAACAGTCCATTGTCGAACTATAAGCAATAAACAATATATCTAGTAGAGAATCTTCGCAAATATAAATTAATTAATTTTTTTGTCAATACTTTTGATTTTATTTTATTTAATTTGCTCTGCAATTTAATTTGAAAAAAAAAAATTCAAGAAAATAAAACCCAGAACCGAAACTGTACCGGTACAATGTTTTGGTTTTTTTTGGTCTTATCTGTTCCAAAAATATCGTTTCTCGGAGACCGGAACACAAAAAAATTTAAATATCGGTTCCGGCTCTGAGTTTGAATCGGTTCTCTTTGGTATAGGGTTCCGGTTTGACAACCTGATAGAGATACATATTTATCGTGCATTGTAATGCTAAATGCTCCACAAATGGTGTACGGGAATCCTGCGTTAAGAAAAATTAAATTTTGTGAAGCCTGCGTGACGTGAAAGGCGAGCACCTCTAATGCTGACCCAGTAAATTAGTGACGTCATGTAATTTTCAGCTTTTCGATAACTGGCAATCGGGTATTTGTCATCGATATGAAACTGTTCTAACAGCTGTTGCTCTGCTGATGAGACATTGCCGCCCGCATTGCAATTTGCAAAGTGTAAGCTCACGCTTAAGCAGATTAAATACAAACTTAGCTGTTTAAACCATGTCCAAACGTGTACAACCTGCGTGGCAAGCCCCTCAGGCGGCAGAGCGTCCAAAACTGCGGCTATTCAACAGTTTGACCAGACAAAAGGAGCCGTTTGTGCCGCTGCAGGGAAACACTGTAACGTGGTACAGCTGCGGGCCCACTGTCTACGATGCCTCACACATGGGACACGCAAGGTAAGCGCTGCCACATCATCTGCTTTGGTATCTTATCTTCCACCTTCTTCTCTTGTTTCACAGATCTTACATTTCGTTCGATATACTGCGCCGCATTTTGGCCAATTATTTTGGCTACAACATCCACTATGTAATGAACATCACCGACATTGACGATAAGATCATCAAGCGGGCACGTCAAAATCATCTCTTTGAAGAATATGCCCAGCAGGCGGGCAAGTTGCCGCTGGATCAACTTCTGGGGGAGCAACAGGAGGTGCTAAATCAATTCCAGGCCACCTGTTTGAAGAATACGGATCCGGATAAGAAAGTGATGCTGGATAAGACACTGCAACGCATGAATGATGCTGTGGAGTCACTTACTCACGCAGTCAATCAAGGACACGAGGACAAAATATCCGAAATGAGGGGTAATTATTTGAACGAGGCCAAGGATCCCATAGCCGAGTGGCTCGACAGGCGGAAGGGAGCGGAAATCAATGATAATGCGGTATTCGAAGCTCTGCCACAATACTGGGAAGATCAGTTTCACAATGACATGAAGTCACTCAATGTGAGTCATTTGACCTTAGTCTATAATTAATAATTTACATCCATTTCCATTTCAGATCTTGCCTCCGGATGTTCTCACACGTGTATCGGAGTATGTGCCCCAGATCGTAGCTTTTATTCAGCGCATCATTGACAATGGGCTGGCCTATGCGGCCAACAGTTCGGTCTATTTCGATGTAAATGGCTTTGATCGTAGGGACAAGCATCATTATGCCAAATTGGTGCCCGAAGCTTATGGTGACACAAAATCCCTGCAAGAGGGTGAAGGTGATCTCTCTGTGGCCGAAGATCGGCTTTCTGAAAAGCGATCGGCCAATGATTTTGCCCTGTGGAAAGCCAGCAAGGCAGGCGAACCTTGGTGGGACAGTCCATGGGGTCGTGGTCGTCCTGGCTGGCACATCGAATGCTCAGCCATGGCTTCGGATGTGTTTGGCTCCATGTTCGACATTCATACAGGAGGTGTGGATTTGAAATTTCCACATCATGACAATGAACTGGCCCAATCGGAGGCGGCATTCAATGAGTCTGAGTGGGTTAAGTATTTCCTGCATACGGGACATCTCACCATAGCCGGCTGCAAGATGTCGAAATCGTTAAAGAATTTCGTTACCATACAGGAAGCGCTGAAAAAGCATTCAGCCACACAATTGCGTTTGGCCTTCTTGCTGCACTCGTGGAAGGATACGCTGGACTATTCGGAAAATACAATGGAAATGGCCACGCAATATGAGAAATTCCTTAATGTAAGGGCGGAAGAAGGACTCTAAAGTTTAAATAAGGTGATTCAAATTTTTGTTTGCAGGAATTCTTCCTAAATGTCAAGGATTTGACCCGACATGTTTTAAGCGAAGAACCCAGACGGCAGTTCGATGCTTGGACCCAAATAGAGGCGACTTTGCAGCAAAAGTTTGCCGCTTTGCAGGAACAAGTGCATGCGTCCCTTTGTGGTAAGTAAAGCTGATTGCGCTAACAGAAAATATAATTTAGAACAGTTTTTGAGAGTAACCAAAGGGAATCTGGTTAAAAAATGAAGAATTCGAAAAATGAATAAAGAAACAAATATACATAGAATCCAAAACTAGGACTAAAGAGTAGCATAAGACAGGCTCAAAATTACTGTACTATTAACAATGCTAAATTGAACGACGATAACAATTTAAATAAACTAAAAAAATTAATGGTTTTCAATAAATATGATATCAAAGTAATAATTAATAGTAGTTACATTTGGCTATTGACTACTGAGTTATTTCGGTTGACTTGGAAACAAAGATGTACCGATTGGAAATAAACAATAATTTTGTATAAAAAAAAGGACACCAGTTAACTTCGGTCTACCGAAGTATATTTTAGAACAGCTGTGGGCACCAAAATATGACTGAATGGCGCAGTAACAACAAAATGCATTTAATTTCGCTTTAAGCGCAATAACGGAAGGGCGCAACGGCCCATCGCTGTTTTAGAATATTATTTTGATTAAATTATTGCTTAACCGATTTTTTGAATACTTTTTTAAATTCATTTTTTTTTTAAATTCAAATCATAAAAAAACTAATACTGAGTTGTAGTCAATAATAATAATATTAACTTAATATGTTGATCAGGGATTAATCTCGAATCGAAAATCGGTTCCGGTACTTACCGAAATACGAATTTCGGTGAAAGGTTCTATTTCGGTTTTCAGTTTATTTCGGTTCCGATACAATACCCAGATTTATATTTCGGTATACCGGACCTAGTATAATTTTTTTTTCAATATTCAAAAATTTAAATTATTTTAAGATATCCAAAAAATTAATCCCCAATCCCCAGAAGTTTTTAACGCATAGAAATATTCATTTCCGACCCCATAAACTATATATATTCTTGATCAGGACGACGAGCTGAGTTCAATTCCGTCTGTCTGTCTGTTTTTACGTGAAGTAGTCCCTCAGTTTCGAGCTGAAATTTTGCACAGAGTCTTATTTTAGCTGCACGCAACATGTCGGAACCGGCCGGATCGGATGACTATATCATATAGCTGTCATAGGAACGATCGGTCAAAAAAATAGTTCTTGTTAAAAAAACTTTTTTGTTTTCCATCGTAACGTCACCAATCTTTGTATATATTAGTTTCGTAAGTTTCCACATAATACTGAAAAAATTGATCAAAATCGGATGACTATATTATATAGCTCTCATAGAAACTGTGGGTCAAAAAACTACTTCTAGTGAGAAACACTTTAAATCTATTAAATCCAAATAAAAGAAAAAACGAGAGGGCAAAGCTAACTTCGACTGTGCCGAAGTTTTAATACACTTGAAAAACTTTACTCCAACTGATTTAACCGGTAAAATATATATAGGATATAGATTTAAAATATTTAATTTTTTTTTTTATAATTGATAATAAAAATTTGATACCATAAAAAAAACTTTTCTTAGTAAACCACATTTTCCGACCGATCGGTCCTATGGCAGTTATATGCTATAGTCATTCGATTTTGATAAATTTTTCCAGAATTACGTGGAAGCATATACAACTAATACAAACCATTATTAGTGAAGCTACGATGGAAAACAAAAAAGTTTTTCTAACTAGAACTAGTTCTTAGACCGATCGTTCCGACATATTAGTTGCGTGCAGTAAAAAGAAGACTCTGTGCAAAATATCAACTCTATAGCTTTAAAACTGAGAGACTAGTTCGCGTAGAAACAGACAAACGGACAGACAGACGGACGGACGGACAAGCGGAAATGAACTCAGCTTGTCGTCCTGATCAAGAATATATATAGTTTATGGGGTCGGAAATGAATATTTCTATGCGTTACAAACTTCTGGGCAAAATTAATATACACTTTTCAAGTGTATAAAAATATTTTGAATTCTTAGGGTCGGTTGTTGTCTGGTATTTTTCATACAACATTTTTTTTGTAAAGTTTTTTAAGAGGTTAAAATTGATTGTAAATTCCGAATTCTCGTCAAATCTTAATTAATATATTTAAATGTTCTTCACTTAACTACATTAACAGATTTTCAATATCATTGCGCTTTTGAAAATTATGAACCAACACATGATTTTTTTTACATAAAATATAAATTTTAAATTTATTATACAATTTTGTATGAAATTTTTTTAAAATTATGAAAAATCAAAGTAAAATAATTTTTCAGTGCCGACCCTTTTGTTCTCCAACAATAAATTTGTTTCCAATCAAAAAGTTTTCTATATCAATAAAATTTTGGTAAAAAAAATATTATAACAATAAATTACTTTTGGATACGCCAAGATATCAAAAATCTATAAATGTGGTTAATTAGAGGACATTTAAATATTTTTATTTAGATTTTTCGAGAATAAGATACTTTTTTTTTAATTAAAAATCTATAATTTTCTGGCAATTTTGTGGGTCCCTTAGCCAAACCTTAAGCAAAAAACATAACAAATGCATGGAGCTGATTTAAGAACGTGGTTTATGGCTCAATTAGTTACCAAAAACAGTTCTGCAAGATGGTCTAAAACCGAGCTCCTTAGAAACGGATCGTGTTATTTTGGTCTTTTGAACCTGACCATGAACCGAACCTTCTAAACTTATGACCTCCCGAACCTAAACCGGACCTACGCTGCTTGGACAAAAGGTTCGGTTCTAAAAATTACTCTTGTTTAGGATTCTATATAAATTTTTTTAAGACTTCGGTCGGTAATAAATTATTTCATATTATGGGATCGAAGCATTGAATAAGTTAGATGCTGTTTGGAAATAATTTTCAAACTGGAGTTATTACTACTATGAGAGGGGAAATCAAGCAAAAGTGCAATTGTATTACTGTAAAATGGCAATATAAACCTCGCGTGTTTAAAATAAAAGTTGAAAAAAATTACTTCGAAAAATGGTTCTCCTGATGAAATGGAGTACATCAATCTTCATAATTTACAATGGAAAGTCCTAAAAAGGGATCAATTTTTATTTGCAATTTTTAACACAACAAAATTTTGAAATTGTTATATTATAATTTCTAAATAAAAATTTTGTTTTAACGGTTAAATGTTAATTTTTATATAACATTTAAAAATTAATTTGTATTATAAAAATTTAAATTAATTTTTATTATAACAATTTTATAAAAATTACTAATCTAGTAGGTTTAAGTAAATCTTGTATCCTTCTATAAAAGACATTCTATAATTTACGAACGCCAACTAGATAAGTAATTTTTATAAAAAATTTTCATAACAATTTATAATAAAATTTTTAACTGTTATTCAAAAATTGTTATTAAAATTAACATTTAACTGTTAAAACAAAATTTTTATTTAAAAATCATAGAATAACGATAAAACAAAATTAATTTAATTATACACTGCACTACATTATAAGTTGCTTAAAAGTAACAGAAACATGTTAAAGATTTTGTATTAGGGTTACATTATTTAAAAATCAAACTAATTAAAATTAAAAAAAAAAGATTATTTTTTAATGTTTATTTAAAATTTGTATTTTTTTAATTTTATTAACTTATAATTAAAATTATAAGCTAACTTACGATTAGAGCCATAGCAACGAGGCCTTCAGCTGGATTTAAAAAATAGAAAATAATTGTTATTTCAAAATTTTTATGCAAAAAGTTATAACAGTTACGGTCCCTGGAAATATGTTTTAAGCTGTGGGGCAAGACTTGATTCCAAATGATGGCAAAATACTATTGCTTTCTTACTCGAGAAACACCACAAGATGCCCAAAAGCGGCAAAGTTGAAACAAAAATTATTTTTACTGATTCTGTAGTTGTTTTTCATGGGTATATCGAGTTCATTAATAATGGTTAAATTTGATTTATTTTTTATCCACCTCTTCTCTTTAATCCTTAGACAACATTGATACACGCAGCGCTTTGGATGCCATACGCGAACTTGTCTCTGCCTCCAATGTCTATATACGGGACAACAAATCACGCCTGAACAGTTTATTGCTGCGAAACATTGCCACATACATCACCGATTTGTTGCATGTCTTTGGCGCCATAGCTGGACCACGTGGCGGCATTGGTTTCCCCATGAGTAGCGACGGAGCTGCTGCTGCTGCTGGAACTGATCTGGAGTCCACGCTCTTACCCTATGTCCAATCGTTGGCTGAATTCCGTAATCTGGTGCGTGAACAGGCCAAGGAGTTGAAGGCGTTTGATATACTCAAGCTATGCGATGATTTGCGTGACAATATTTTACCCAATTTGGGTGTACGCCTGGAGGATAAGGATGGTGGCAAATTTGCGGTTAAGTTGGTGGATCGACAATCCCTGTTACGTGAACGCGAAGCCAAATTGGCGGCAGAGGCGGAACGAGCGGCCGAAAAGGAACGCAAGAAACAAGCCGCTGCCGAGGCAGCTGCGACCAAGGAGGCCCAGCGTCGTGTTAATCCCAAAGAGATGTATCGCGGCGAAACGGAAAAGTATTCAGCATTTGATGAGAATGTGAGTAAAAGGCGTTTCAAGTGAACATATAGTTGTTAATTAAACATATTTCAGGGTCTTCCCACGCACGACAAGGAGGGCAAAGAGATTAGCAAGGGACAACTCAAAAAGCTGCAAAAACTCCAGCAACAGCAGGAACAACGCTACAAAGAGTATTTGGCTTCCATTAGCATTTAAATTTGCTTTTTGCTCTTTCAAGAATAAAACAAGTTTTTTATACTCCACAAAATATCGAATGCAAAATAAAACTGCCTTCATTAAGATAATTTAAATTTGTTATATTTATATTGCATTGCATTTGTTCTACCTCTTTCAATGTTTGTTAAATTAAGGATCTGGTTAATTATTTGAGATCCCATAAGCCATTAAAGGATTTACCCTCCTCCGGTGAGTAAATCAACAAGATTAGCTACTATTCGAGCTCCATTTCGAATTTGAGCGCCTGTCCTTTAAGTCTTTGGTATAAATGGATGTTTATCCTTTGCTAACGGAATGTTATTTACAGGCTTCCAATGTCATTGTATCGTTTCAATTTATCTGGGAAATTATCTCTAAATAGCACTGGATCCGCACGAAACTCTACCGTACGCAAGGGCATACGTCCATAGATCTTGGCAAATCGATCAATACAAGCCGATCTTTCGCGCATATGATTCAAATCCGCCGACAGCATTTCGGTATTTGTGCACTCGGGACATTTGAATTTTTTACGAGGCGTCACTTTGATCGGCGGATTATTGGTGATATTTGCCACCAGAAAGTTCATGGCAATATCCTCACAATTCATATGCTCATCCACCCAATGTTTGATGTCACCGGGCATGGCATATGTGTACATATGACTCCAATATTTGTGATGGAAGGCAGCGCCGGTCAAGACCATGGAAATTTGGTTTGTCCACTCGGACTCGTAGTGCCAACGCATAGTCACATTATCCCAGACATGAATGCGACTGGGAAAGCCCACAATATGATCAGGAAACTCACGCCAAACTTCATAGCTGTGCGGGATGGAGAATGATAACTGAGGAGTAATTGTTTAGTCAATCATTTAATTACCCAAAATCCAGCTCATCAGTGGTCAGCATGACAATATCATCATCAATGGTTAAAATGGCTTCGGTTTCAATTTCTGGATATGGAAAAAAACGATTGGATAGCTTGTTCTCACGCGTCTGTATAATCTTCAGAGTCTTCGAAATGGAGGGAAAAGTGGACACTGAAAGGAAAAAACAAAAATTAGCATGTTATGTATAATCCTCACTCCCAAATATACTCACAATGCGGTGGCGCTTTCTTTTGATTATTCCATATAACCAAAATTGCCTGCAACGAGGGAACCACAGCCAGTTTCTGGATCAACAGAAACAAACTCTCAACACGATCGAAGGTTAAGATGACAGCCGTAAAGCCCTGGGATTTGGGTGCCAGCGTGGGCATAAATAGAGGATTGAAGGTAGCATGACTGTTGGTATCAATGGCATTCCATTGACGACTACTTCGCGCTCGAAGCGGAAATATGCGACTCTCCAGTATTTCCAAGGCAGTGATTGTGATGGTCTTTAGGTCCTTAAAATATTTTGTGTATAGCCACTGAACCTGCTTTTGCATTTCCACAATTTTGACATTGGAAATGGTTTCCAATTTACGTAAAACCGAATGCAGTTCCGACTCGCGTATGCGTACCGAGGCCAGGGACCAATCAATGACATCCTCAAAGGGCAAGACATAATTATCTATGGCCAGAACGGGTATGCAGTTCTGCGACATGATTTCCAAAAGATCTGGCTGACCCAAACGCAAACTGCGACCCACTAAGCAGAATTTGGCACGAGACAACAGACGAGGATACTCCAAGCGTTTGTGGTGTTGCGTGAATGAACAACGCAAATTGAGATCCAGCCCTTCACAGGGTCCCAGCAATAGGATTTGATCCGAGTGGGTGGCTGTTAACTCTCGCAGCGATCTCAACATGGAAGGCAAGAGATTAAGTTGAGCTGCTATTAACAGCAGCTTCCGCTGACTGGTGGAGTGCGGCAAGTGGGGCTGCACCAAACGTGGACTCCACACGGGTATGGACACATCAAAGCCCTGTCGATAGGACCATGTATCAAATCCTCCGCCAAAAATAATCGCATTATCCGTATTCACATCCAAAACTGTATTAAAAGCGGGCGTGCTGCCGGGCAACATATTGAACACCAGATGATTCTCTCCCCTATCCCAAAAGTCCAACGAGGCCAGGGCAGCTCCAGCCAATTGCTTGTCAAACACATTCTGGTTCAGCAAATCCAAGCTGGGCAGAAACAGGCAGGCCTCGTTGGGATTTGAGGTATAGTAGCGACTTTTTAGCACCGCTTCCAGGATTTGAAAATACTCGCTGGATAGTGTAGTGGCCACCTTGTCGCTCTGCTCGTCCACGAACTCTTGCAGCGGATAAATGTAGACCTTAAGTCGGTCATGCTCGCATTTGTAAATGTTTAAGCAATCCCAGAACGTGCAATTGACATTGCGGACTCGCTGCTCTGCCGCATCCGCTGTGTGCAGCAAGACTTCTTGTGTGTGCTCCAAATCGAGCACCAGAGTGTAGGCATCTTTCTTAAAGAGGCCATCCTGGTGGCCACCCAGTGACAGATCCCAGAGCAGAAAACAGGCGCAGAGCAGAACAAATGTGAGTAGGCCATAAGTTAGGCAATTGAGGATTTGCTCTTTTGGATTGCCATGTGAAATGGAGCGATGGCTTATGAGATATTTTAACTTGTTCATTTTTGTTTTTTTCTTAGTTTTTTTTTCACATTTTGTTGTTCTCAAAATTAGAGGTGCGCGCGTGAGCGATTTTTTAATCAAGTAACGCACGATTCACGCACGGAATTTTTTCAGCAATTCGCGTCACGCACGATTCACTCACGATTTACGAGACGTCACGAATGATCACGCACGATGAAAATGCTTCACTATAAAAAATTTATGTAACGCAATTATGTATATATCTGTAACACACACCGGCCGCATATTTTTTGTCAATAATTGCAGCTGCTTTAAGGCAATATTCTTCTTAACTTTTTCGCCCAACTTTTTAATTGGAAGCTTATTATATTGTGCTTGTATAATTCCGACTTCACTTGCTCCTTGTGTCGCAACAACCCATCTGTGCCACACTAAGATGAAAACTTATTTTCAACAATTGCCACAAATTTTCAAAATTTAATATCTTTTTCATGCATCACTCCTTTTGTTTTGTGTTTTCACCGACTTATATCTTTGATTTCCATTGATAATGTTTATTTTTATTTCGTTTTTAGTTTTTAACTCATAGTTTAAATTTAAAGCAGATTTGCTGCAATTGGTAAACTCAAACGAAATGCTTAATTCTTGGAATCAGACGTTGGCAGTTGTTTGCATTCATTTTCAGTGTGCCCGTACAATTTTGTCATATACATGTCATATAACTCCATTCCAATACCTTAAATGTTGCTAAATCACTTATTTTCTATTGGTTACTTATCAGTGTGGCCATGAAACATGCAGAAATTTGTCCGTATTTGTGGCGGTTTTTGCTAGAAGCGCGAAAGTGAGAGTCAACGTTTGTATGTATGTGTGTGTGTGGCCGATCAGGGCCGCCCAAATGGAGAGGACAGAATATTATGATTGGGTGGGTGAGTGCTGCAGTCGGCAGCCGACTCGTAAAATTAAGTTTTCTGTGCTCACCCATTCACCCAGTCATGATTTCGGTTCGCGTCTGTGTGAAAAACACGAATGCGCTTGTCTACTGGTAGCTATGACTTGGCCGGGACTGGGCCACCACCCCCGTTTTTGCATGTCGATCTTGCAAGCAAGAGAGACCCTCATTCCATTCTGGGTTTCATGGCCACACTGTGCCCTCTGTATGTATCATCGAGCGAGCAGCGGATTCACAAAATCAAAAGCAAATAAAAAAACGAGAGCGTAAGTTGAAGTCGGCCCTGCTCGACTTCGATATACCCGTTACTCAGGGTAAGGTTTATTTAAGAATATTTTTTTAGATCACAACATGCCCAAATTTTGGAAGATATGAGTTTTTTTCCAAATTGCGGGGGTGGCAACTCTACTATAGCCCATCTGATCGGGAAATGATGTATGGCGGATCGATAGGTATAGATGATTAAAATATATGTATAGAAGGTTCGAACAATCTATTTTCATAATTGTGGGAGATATGAGGTATTTTCCAAATTGCGTGGGTGGCAACTCTTTAATCGTTCATTTGATCGAAAAATGATGTATGGCGAATCGATAGGTAATGATGATTTAAATATATGTCTAGAAGGTTCGAAGAATCTATTTTCAAAATTGTGGGAGATATGAGGTATTTTCCAAATTGCGTGGGTGGCAACTCTTTAATCGTTCATTTGATCGAAAAATGATGTACGGCGGATCGATAGGTAATGATGATTTAAATATATGTCTAGAAGGTTCGAACAATCTATTTTTAAAATTGTGGGAGATATGAGGTTTTTTTCATATTGCGTGGGCGGGAGGGGGCGTGGCAAAAATTTGAAACAAACTTGATCTGCGTGCAGAAAATACAAGTCTACACTGAAAAAATGGTAGCTCTAGCTCTTATAGTCTCTGAGATCTAGGTGTTCATACAGACAGACGGACAGACGGACAGGTCTATATCGACTCGGCTATTGATGCTGATCAAGAATATATATACTTTATGGGGTCGGAAATGCTTCCTTCTGCCTGTTACATACATTTGCACGAACTTAGTATACCCTTTTTACTCTACGAGTAACGGGTATAAAAATTTCGTGAATAATGCATAACTTATATTCACGAAGTAAAACTTTAACACGCACAAATCACGCACGGATCACGGATGCACACGCACGAAAGTCTGAGTTTACTCACGATCACGTCGTGACACACCGTGACGTAAAATCACGTCACGCGCGCACCTCTACTTAAAATACATAAATTGAGGATAGTGTTGCATAACGTTTATATAGGTCAGCGAACCAGTTCGTTGCGGAACCAAGTTTAGCTTGGTAGCCAGTGTCGCCAACGCCTCCTCAAAAATAAAGGACAGATGACCCTTGAAAAAAAAGATAGAAAACGGACAGAATTATTTTAAAAGGACATAAAAACAGGACAAAGGGCATAGCCGGGCTTACTAGGCGTATCGGCCCTCAATCCTATCCATATTTTAAGAATGCAGTTTTAAAGTACATCAACAGAAACCCTATATCAACAGAAAACCCTGAATTTAATAGCTTATTTCCACTGCCACATATATTCAACAAATTTTGCTGTTCAACTACAAAAAGTTCCATCAATGTTAACTTTACATGTTAACTCTAATGTCATGTTAAAATTTGGATGACATCCAAACATTTGCATAAGCTTTGTATACCTGTTTTACTCTACAAGAAACGGTAATTTTAAGTAGAATCATAAACATAAAAATAAAGCATAAAAAAAAACAATACATTAAACAAAAGAGACCTACAATTACCCGGATTCGAACCAGCATATCAAAAAAGTCAAGGCGTCAGCCTATCCACTCAGCCAATGCCTTTTACGTAAATCAGGTAGCTTAATTTCTATATATAGTTAATCGATACCTTATGTTAAAATGGAGTATTTTATGTTAAATTCCTAGAATATACTCAGTTTGTTTGGGGCGAGTACCAACATAATGAATTGATGTACATAGTATGTACTACATACGTTTAACATTTATTTTCATATAGAATGCCCTGTGAAAAAACTTCCATCCTCATCAACATCAGCTCGGATGTACATATATATAGCAGTGGAAATAGGCTATTAAATAACGATTTTTATAATTTCCAACACAAGCTTTTTTCGGGTTAACTACACATTCTAAAAATTCCCAAATTTTTATGGCAATAGCTGGCATGTTAACACTAACCCAGAAAGATTTTTCGGTTTTTTAAAATGCAATCCGCGACAAAATTCTGCAAAATTTTTAACTTCAATTATTTTAGATTTTTGGTTGGGGTACCACTTTAATATTTAACATGGTTAATTGTCATTGTAAGATACAATTTGTATAATTTTTGCAGAATTTTTGAAGGTGTGGAAGGTGGTAAAAATATAATAATAATATATATAAATATGAAGATCTCATTATACTATGATTGCTGTCAAAACCTATGCATAGTCGACCGTGGCTTTCACAATGTTATGGAAGAATTAATTAGATATGGTTCGATAAATAAACTTTATCGTAAAAAGATACATTTCTTATATATAAACATTTTTTATCCCGGATAAATAATGATGGCAATTTATAGCCCTTTGGGAGAAAAGTATCATATTCTTCATCAGGCGGTATCCCTCTTGGTAGAAATTACTGATAAGCTTGGGAATCTCAATTAAAGTTTTTCAATGCAAAAAAGAATTTAATTCAAATTAAATTGAGATCGCGAAATCTTTTTAGCAAAACATATCATTTCTATATTGAGTACGTTCCACAGTCTGTGGATATTCGAGAAAATGGCGCAATTAGTATGAATTTATAAAACTAAAAAAAGGATGAAAAAAGGATAGAACAAATTATAAAAGGCATTTTTTCCGGATAAGGGACAAATCAAAATTTTTCCTGAAATGACAGTTTTAAAAAGGACAGATCTATCCGGAAAATGGACAAATTGGCAGCACTGTTGGTAGCTAAAAAAATCAATTAAGAAATAAATGTCAATTTTTAGCAGCATGTTCTGAAAAAAAAACAAAATTCAAAAATGGATTTAATCCGCCTACACACAGCAGCAACAATTCAACGAACCAGCAACGCATAGCCAAACCATTTGCAGTCCAGCCCTTATACCCTTCGAACAGTGTTGTGCAACGCGCGCACAGACTACAGCTGTTTTGAGTTTGGGAAATGTCGCTTGTAAACTCAATTCACCAAGCCTTAAAGCAACAGTTACGTATTAAAACTAGCCCAGTTTTTTCGGCCGCTGCCACCGCTCGACAGCTTTGGGGATATGTAGCCATAGCGTTTAACAAGGTCGATTTCTTCTCGATTTCCATTTCTGTCCCATTACTAAAATTTTTAACTTTTTCAGGTGGATGCAGACCGACTGGTCAAGGTGGGGTCCAATCGCTTATGTGCCGAATGGGTAATGAAGAATGGCGGCGGTGTACGCTTTGTGGAAAATCCCAGTAAACTGTGGAAGGACTACAACTCTTTGCCTGCGGAATCGAGTCAATTCTTTATAAAGGTGGTGGACGGCACTAACGCTTCAGTTATGAAAATTGGTTTGGATCACCTTAAGGGATGTAATCAGATCGATACGGTGATCTTTCACAACTGCAAGCATCTGGAGGAGGATGGTTTGGAGGGGCTGACATATGTGGCAGATTCCTTAACTCGTCTCCAGGTCTCTGGATGTTATAATATTACTGATTCGGGGCTGGCTGTCATTAGTAAGTTGAAAAATCTGAAGCAGTTGCTCATTTTCGATATGGTGTTCGTTAAGAATATGGAAGAGGTGGCGAACAGCTTAAAGCAGCAGCTGCCCGATTGTGAGATCAAGGCCACCAAATTTGGTGCGCAGTTAAATCAGGCAAAGTAATCTCCATTTTTCAGAATTGTTGTTGTTCTTGTTGCTTACTTTGTAGTTTGTAAAAGATTTTGATGAAAAAAAAAATATTATTAATAAATTAATATATGACGAAGAATAAATTGGTGACCGAATAAAGCGAGATTTATATATCGTTGCACCCAGATTTTATTTCGGTATAGCGGTACGTGCCGGTATATATTTGATGTTTGACAGCTTTCTAGAAGATGAGAAATAAGACCTTAACTTATATAAAATCTTTCTTAAAAGCAGAAAAATATTTTCAAATTATGGATTGGAATTTATCGGTCCTTAAATCAGCTGTATTTCCGCCATAAATAGAGATATTTTGTCATTTGTATAGATTTGAACCCATACTATAAGACTAGGGTTCAATATAGCCCATAATACGCTGGTAAACTACTTACAATCAGCCTGAATCTCAACTCCAGAACTAGTTGAACTCTGGAACCACAAGCTCGCAGCCCTGACTCGATCTTTGAGTCACGATTCATATTTCAGTTATCGTTATCGCCGTTGTGAATTCGATCTCTCATCTCTAATACCGGAGTAACACAGGGCGCATCATTGTCGAGAAGGCAAAGCTAACTTGGACTGTGCCGAAGTTTTAATACACTTGCAAAAGTTCACACCAAATAATTTATCCTGTAGAATATATATAGGATATAGATACCAGATATTTAAGATTCAAAATCATTGAGAATCAAAATTTGATCACGCTACCATAAAAAAAAAACGGTAAATGTCTAGTATAGCGGCCTACTCTCAGAAAATTCAAAAAAAAATTTCCTCGATGGACCGCGAATTATGAAGAATTTTCATGCAGAAAAAACGCGGGGGTCATTCATGGTTTCTTTTTAAACGAATTTTGAAAATTTGATTTTTTACCTAATAAAACATATTGTGTTTTGAGCAATGTGTCAAATTTAATTGGATTTTTATTGTTCATTCAATAATTCTAATCAAAATGTAGTGCAAGAATTGCAATTTTACGGTGTCGAAATTTTTGTCTTTGACGTATATAGAGGTTATTGAGTATTTAAAGCGTCACAAATGTTTACTGCAAGAAAAAAAAATGTGGAAATTGTTCTGCTGACTGTAAGATAGCAGTAAAAGATGACGGCAAACTATTCTTTCGGTGCCGTAAACAGTTGACTGCTACAACCATGGGCAATAAAAAAAAAGTCAAGAAACAGTGCAATTTCAATGAAAGTATCCGCAAAAATACCTTTTTTCTACACCAAACGGTGAACCATTCTCAAAATTTTGTGGATCCCTCTACACAAGCACACACACAAAACATAGAAAGGCTGTGGCGGGACGTAAAGGCCGAGTTGCCTCATTTTGGCCGAAAAAAATGCACTATCCAGGATATTTGGCCAAGTTTATGTTTTATAAACGATTACCAAGTCACAAGGATAGGATCCATAACATCTTGCTGGCTATTGGTCAGTTATATAATCCCGGAAAAGAAAACATCGTTAATGATATTCATTTTGCTGAGGTGAGTAATGGAAAATGTGTGCCGAAGGCGAAAATTTTTTTTCAAAAAATCGCGCGATTTTTTGAAAAAAAATTTTACTTTATTGGGTACAATAAAATATTCATCGATGGATCGCGAATTATGAACATAAAATATTAATTCATAGGAGGAAGAGGAAGGAAATCGAAAAGCATATGTGATCAAGCATGTATTTGTATGGGCAAAAATTACAACTTTAAAATTCGTTTAAAAAGAAACCACGTATGACCCCCGCGTTTTTTCTGCATGAAAATTCTTCATAATTCGCAATCTATCGAAGGGAATTTTTTTGGAATTTTCTGAGAGTAGGCCGCTATACTAGACAATTACCAAAAAAACTTTTCTTACCAAAACACATTTTCCGACCGAACGGTCCTATGGCAGCTATATGCTTTAGTCATCCAATTTTAATAAATCCTTCCAAAATTATGTGGAAGCATATAAATCTAATATATACCAAGATTGGTGACGCTACGATGGAAAACAAAAAAGTTTTTCTCACTAGAAATAGTTTTTTGACCAACTGTTTATATGGCAGCTATATGCTATAGTCATCCGATTTTGTTACATTTTTTCAGTATTATGTGAAAGTATATGAAACATATATATACCGAGATTGGTGACGATACGATAAAAAACAACCAAGTTTTTCTAACTGGAAATATTTTTTTGACCGATCGTTCCTATGGCAGCTTTATGATATAGTCCCCCTATCCGGCCGGTTCCGACATATTAGTTACGTGCAGATAAAAAGACGACTGTGCAAAATTTTAGCTCGATAGCTTTAAAACTCAGTAACTAGTGCGCGTAGAAACAGACATACGGACAGACAGACGGACGGACGGACAGACGGAAATGAACTCAGCTTGTCGTCCTGATCAAGAATATTTCTACGCGTTACAAACTTCTGGGTAAAATTAATATACACTTTGCAAGTATATAAAAATGATGCAAGCGTTTAGACCGCAGTCGCATCATTCAAACAGCTGTTCGCCGTGCCAAATGTAAACAAACCGAAGTAGTAACAAGTTAGAAAGTCGGACAAGCCCGACTGTAATATACTCTGTACCTGTTTGTATGTAACTGATAACTTCAAAGTGCGAGGTTTTTTCAAAATCTTGGGGTGGCAACTCTCGACTATCGTTCATCTTTTTGGAAAACCATGTGTGGGGGGGGGGGCTCGATAAGTAATGATGAGTAGAATTACCCTAGTACATAACTCGCAAAATGATAAAATTTATATATGATTTCCTATTAACATGAACGTAACGTAACTTAACGTAACGTATTAGACGCGGGAATCACGCGTGTGGTGGTGTCGACTAAGCAATCGTTGAGTCTTTATTTACTGGTCTGTGGGTTTATCCGCAAATGGATTTGAATATGCCGGCGGAAGGGGGGGCGTGAAAAATGATCTCGAACGCGGGGAATAAGATGGCATTACGTCTGGATACTTGGGAATGGTTGGCACCTCGCCATTTGTTTACTTCAATAAATTGGGAACTGCAATTTTTGTACATTAGAAAGATTACAACAAATAAAAAACGGCAGCAGAAACACTTACTTGACGGCGGATTCGGTGTCGACTGATAAGGCATTATATGACGTTGTCGATCTCTGTCACGAAAGTGATGACGATTTGGATTCGGATAGGTTGGATTATTATTGCTTTTCAAAATTTCGGCATTAGGCGCCAGTGTAGGCAAAGCATGATCCCTTTCAAAATCAAACTCATAGTTTCTGTGACGAATGCCACCGCCGCCAGTTCCTGTAATCTGGTGCTGTTGCGATGATTGAGTCCTGAGAAGAAAGACCAGAATGATTTTAGTTATCGCTCTATTGAAATATGTTAGGCGCGCAAATGGATTTTTCAAGTGGAGGGGGGAGGAGTTTGCTGAAGCTAAGCTGTAAGGAGAAGAAGAAGCAGCATTTTTTAACGTTCCTAAATAATATTATGAATTTATAACAAACTCGGTTCGCGATTGACGTTTTTTAAAGTAAAATATAATCATTTTTTTATAACGATAAACATTTATCAAAACCTTAAATTGGTTATTAAGGAGCGGATCCTGTTATCTGCTTTTATCCGAATCGAATAAAGTGCACAGACTTAGAAATAAATTTGACTTTTCCGTGACTGAATTTAATTTTGAAAGAGGTAAGAATAACCCTATTCTACCAGGAAATAAATTCAGTTTGAAAATATGCAAAATCCGCTGTCTAATAATAACTGATAAAAATTGTCTTAATTTGGGGCTTTCCCCCTTTAATAAACTTGTGATCACTTAATGATTCAGCTTACCTTTGGGTCTTCAGCAAGGGCGTGGCAACTGTGGTTGAACTCAAAGCATAGCTACTGTCGGATATGCTTTGCTTGGTCGTTGTGCCAAAAAGAACCTTAATCAATACATCAGCCACAGTTCGATCCATATCGGCCAGTTTATCCAGATAATTCGGAGAGGCGTCAGAAGACACTGCATTGTTGTTATTGGTGCCATTGCTCGAGTGTGACAAACAAATTGAATTGGATGCGATGATAAGCACTATCGCCCATCGAAATTGAGAAGGTAATTGTCTACTCATGTTGAGACTTAACCAGGCAGTGGCAATACTGCGTGCTCCCAGATATTGCTGCCACAACTGATTCTGAATGTGGTCGAATTGGTACTGGAGCTCTTTAATGCTGTGGATGTTGATCTTGTTGTTTCTGGAATTCTGCCAATGGCCTTTGGCACACTGTTATCGACAGTTAAAAAACGAGAGCGTAAGTTAAAGTCGGCCCTGCTCGACTTCGATATACCCGTTACTTGGGAAAAGGATCAAATAAAAATCTTATTTAAAATCATAATATATGAATATTAACATAAAATGTTAGTGTTAACATAAAACATTTAAATTGTATGTTAACATAAACATTTTATTTTAATTCTATCATCAAATGTAAAGGTTAACATTAAGTTGGCTGACAGCGCACAGCGGCACCAAAACTAAGAAAATGTTGAAATTTCAATATCTCGGCTATCTATTTGAAACAAACTTGATCTGCCTGCAGACAATACGAGTATACACTGAAAATGGTAGCTTTAGCTCTTATTATTGCTAAGATCTAGGCGTGAATCCGGACGGACGATGCATCCTTCTGACTGATACATACATTTGCACGAACTTAGTATACTTTTTTTACTCTACGGTATATACGGGTATAAAAATAAACATAAATTTTTAAGTTTTGCCATGACATTGATTCTTAGGAAGTTGTTGTTATCAAGAATTTTTTGAAGTCCGCAGGAAATCCGGCTCGGCTCGATTTTCGGGTATGTATTTCCAGATGTTTATAACGCGTCACATTACGCATCTGTCCGTCGTTCCGTCTCTCCATCCGTCCGTCTGTTTCCATGCTATCCCTCAGTTTTAAAACTATCTTGACTAAACTTTGCAAAAAGTTTTTAAATACACACAGGCTGCACATTTGTCCACCGGATCGACTATGACTATATCATATAGCTGCCATATAAACGGTCGGTCAAAAAACTAGTTCAAGTGAGAAAAACTTTTTTGTGGTCAATCGTAGCGTCACCAATCGTGGCATATATTAGTTTTATATGCTTCCACATAATTTTGGAAAGTTTTATTAAATTCGGATGACTATAGCATAGGAACGATCGGTCTAATTACTAGTTTAAGTGAAAAAAATTTTTTTGTTATTAATGGTAGCGTCGGCCGATGAACCGATGTTAGCCTTTTTTTTAATTTACATTAAGTTTTCTTCGTATTTTTGGATTTATGAACCCCATTTCTCGTAAACTCTTCGGAATTTCGCTTTGTTGTCTTCCACCATGTTTTAGCACTTAATGTAGCCTAAAAAGCATTTATATTTTGCAAATAAAAAAAAAAAGTTTTCATACTCTAAATTAAAAAAACATATATAACAAAAACTTTTATTTTTCTCCCCTATTTTTTCAGTTTTTTAACCTTATTTTGAAAACCGTTAGGAATTTGAAAAATTACTGAGGGCATTGTTGTAGCTTAGACTTAAATGAACAAATGTCTATAAGCCTGAAAACTTTTCACCACTACTATTAAAAATTACCATTTTTTGTAGTTATCGGCTCTCCAAGTTAAAAATTTAAATTTTTTAAATAGAATTTATTAAACAACCAAAAACAAAAAATACTACAAAAAAATCAATTAATAAAACTGACATTTTTAAAATTTTTAACTACATTTGCCATATTTTCGAATTTTTATGACAATTTTACAAGCTAGTAGGCCTATAACTATATATATGAAGTTGAGCAGATCTAACGATTTCTTTATTTTAGTCTTAGCTACAACTTTGCCCACCATAGTTTGGTTAAATTCGTAACGGTTTTAAAGGTAAGTCGAAAAACTGTCAAAAAAGATGTAAAAACTTAATGATTTCTTAACATTTTTGTAATTTGTAGAATGAAAATGTGATTTTTTTTATTTCCAACATATAAATATTTTGTAGGCCAAATCAAGAGCTACAATTTCGCAAAAGTCCTTAAAGCGAAATTCTATAGTTTACGAGATACGGGGTTCTAATATCCAAAAATAAGCTGAAAAATTGAAGTACCCAGCCAGGGTGATCTTTATACCCTTTTAGATTTTATAGATCCGGATGTGATCAACTTTATTGAGTCTAAAATGTGACTCAGTGTAATCAATTGATTTGAATTTAAAACTAGGCGCAATTTTTCGTTGACAAATAATTATATTTCAGCATATTTAGCTTCTGTGGATTATTTTGGGAAAGACGCAGAAATATGTGGTCATGGTCGGATTAGGCTATAAGTAAATATGCAGCTACTAAGTGTCACTGTTACTGCTGTGTGCTCACTCATATTGCAACTGTTGCAGATGTCACAGTCACTGTATTGCTCATCTCTAAGGGCGCGCGCACACAGGCAGCTGAAAGATGAACTGACGGCAGAACGTTAAGCTGAGCTTTAAGCTTTTGAAAAACAAACACACTACGCTCATGCAAGTGGGCACACCAGGCGCTTAATTCATCTTTTCAGTTCAGGCGAAAGTTCAGCTTTGTTTGATCGATCAAGCATGTTTGTTTTTTTCAGCTCGCTGATGATGCATATAATTTTGTGGGTGTCTGTTTTTTAATTTCTAGAGAGAAAACCATAAAAGTTTTTCAATTCGGTTTTTTTGTATTGTGTTATTTAATATTTATATAAGAAACATATAAGAAAATTTTTCAATTCGAGGGTGGGTATAAAAGTTCTCAGCCTGCCAAGTGAGGTCACCAAAAATAATGTATAGTTGTGGTAGCCATGATTATGATTCCGGGACTGCAGGTTACAAAAAAATTAATAGGGAGATGAGGCTATGATGAAAAGTGATGCAAAACTGACCTGTACTCCAATCATAAAAAATAAATTTTATAAAAAAATTTGAGTTTATCTATTAAAAAAATATATATTTTAAACGATTTCTTTTATTTTTTAGTGTTATTAAATAGTATTTAATTGGGGTACGAGCCAGAATTCCATCAATTCTGGATCGATTGCAACATGGCTGATCGAAATCGGTTCAGTAAAACTGACGCAATCATAGCTACCAGGTTAAAAAACGTGGTTTCGAGTAAAACACGTTTAAAGTTTAGAGCAACGTATAAAATATTCACTTTAGAAAGAACATTGCTCCACTAAAATGAGTATATCTGCTAAACTAAACTTAATTATAATTATATATATAAATGTAGAGATTTTGATATGCATTCTATCATCATATATCAGAAAATCGTATTTGGGTATTCTCCCAATTGGTGTTGGCACCACTTGGTTATACACGCCCAAGATCTATTAATCCAATGTGACAACACCATGTTGCTTGCAAAACGAAAAAGAATAAGCCAACAGCTCAGCTCAGCATTCTGTGTGCGCACCTTCAAAAATTTTCGTTTGCTGAATTCAGCTTTCTTGTCATCCGAGCTTTCGGCTCAACAGTCAGTTCATCTTTCAGCAGACTGTGTGCGCGCGCCCTAACAGCAGCAAGCACCAGCATAAAGAAAAGAGACCTACACTCAGAAAATTTTTTTTCTATATTTTAGAAAATCGCCCTAAAATTGAAATCGCCATAAAATTTAGAAAAAAATTTCTATAATTTAGAATATGTTTTCTGAAATGTAAAAAAAAACCTTAAAAATTAGTTTTTTAGAAAATACTTTTCTAAAATTTAGAAAAGCTTACTTTCTTACTTTCTTTTCTAAATTTTAAGGTTAATTTGATTTATTGCCTTTTCTATTTTTAAGTGTCATTTTGCCTTTGATTTTAGGAAATAAATTTCGAACATTTAGGTTAGTTTGCCCTAAAATTGAAAAAAACCCTCACACTTAAAGAAAAGTTTTCTAAGTTTTCTTTCTTCGTAGAATATTCGAAAAGTTGTTTTTTTACTGTGCTGTATTCCGGTCTAGCAAAGCAGGCGTATACGTTTTATTTTTAATTGAGTGTGAGTGTCGCAAAGAAAAATAACAATTATGGTGTGGTAAAGCCCTTTGGAATTTTTTTAGCGGTAAGTATGTAAAATGTACATTAAGTGCATATCTTTAAAAATTATTTCAAATAAAACACTTATAAGAAGATTAAGAAGAAGATGTTCCAATTATTTGTGATGTTTATTCGACGTAAGAAATTTCAATGAGCGACAACGAAAGCCGAAGTAGGCTTTTTATTCTACATGTATACATATAATTTTTTACTTGCGTTTAAAGGCGGACTCACACGATGTGGCGATTTGCCATAGACAGAGCAGTTTCATGTGACCATATCGTGAGAGTACGAAATGGCATGGATGTTTCCCACATTTTTTCATACAAATTTTTGTAGTGCCACCTGTGACTACTTTATCTAAGGCAAATTGTCACATCGTGTGAGTCCGCCTTAACAGGAATGTAATTTGATACAATAAATTGATATATAGATGGCGCTGTTGAAATCGAGAAAAGGCATTCCAGATTCTAGCCGCCTCATTTTTTGTCAACTTTCTATCATTTGCTTTCTTGTCACTTGCCACTAATTTTCTGTCACTTGCTTTTTCTTCAACTTTAATTAGTCGTGTGCTGTCTGTGTAATTGTGAGTTGTGAAAAGTGAGTAAAAATGTTAGAAATTTTGAAGGAATTAAAGGGCGAGTCCTTTTATGATATTTTCACTGGTAAGTATACATATATGTGTGTAGTGAAATGTTCATTGTGCAAGTGCAAGCGACACACCTTTGTTAGTTTGTATGTATGCTTATATATATTCAAAAACTTGACAAATCTTTAATTTAAATCTGCTTTTTATTTTAAGATAATAATTTTGGAGAGTCTGCTTAAATTGCAAGTTGGTTACATTAATACATACATTCACAAACACAAAGTAAATTAATACATACATCTTGCGTTTGTGTAAAATAGCATTAAAATAAGTGACAGTCGGCTCCCAACCGAACAACTATCGTAGTAGGCTATACATACAAATCAAATAGTCGAGATAGAAATAAATATTGTTTTATTTAATTTAGAATTGGGATTCACAAAGGAATCATTGAAATTCGTAACATACGAGAAGATTGCTGAGCTTATACCCAAAAACCTGACAGGAGACTTAATAATTTTTGACCATAATCTAAGAAAGTGGCAACAAGTACAAGTAAGTGAAGGACACATATAATTAACCGGTTAGTAAAAAATGTTTTATGTTAAACAGAGTTTAGTTGATGGTGCTCAACCGGTCGTTGAAAATCATGAGGTTTGTAATGATGTTTGTGATAAGTTACTTATTGTTTAAATTGTTTGTTTTTTATTTTGCTAGATTGATGTATCGAAAATTCTAATTTCATCACCAGCCACTAAGATAGTCCTGTCTTATTATGGTCAAAATCAATCTTTAACCCAAAAATATCGCAAGTTAATAAGTCATACAATTGCTGAATATTTTGTTGTCAATCAAATAAAACCAAACCAAGCCATACTCTCGAAGATTGCTGATGACATCGTTGATCTTTTTAATTCAGAAATAAAGGTAAATAAAGTTATTTATATATATATATATTATGTATATAATATTTTAACATTAATTATAATTTATTTAATTTATTTGTGTTTTTTATTATTATATTTTTAAAGGATACATACTTTTTAAAGGATACATACTTCATTAGAATACCAGGAAAAAAGCCTGCTGGGTTACTTTATAGTAAACATTATAATTTGCATGCCAAATACAAAAAGGACGGTGTTTGGGAAACTATTTCGCCTAAAGGAAACTCTGCTGATTCCAATCATAATGAAGATGTTGACGGTATGAAACTCCACAATGTAAATTATACATTTATGATCTAATAAATTTATGATTATGAAGAGCACTGGCTGAAATACAACATTGAGCCAATAAATGAAGTTTTCAAAAAGTGGGATAATTTGTTTCCATCACGAAGAACATTTTTCCAGTCGTCTGCTTCTCTTGATGACATTACTGAAAAATATCCTATACTCAAGCAGTCATTTGGATATGAATTGGTAGGATGCCTTTCAGCATATTGTTCTTTTAATTCATTCAGCATTTTCTCTAGATTGAACTTGATTTTAAAAATCTAAATGGTAATTCAAAGAGCTTAATTGAAAAGTGGCCACTTTTTCAAAATCTTATTGTTCCTCTCATGAAAACAAAAATAAAGGAGCCAAAGGGTTGCGAGATATTAAAAACCTTCAACGAGCAAAGAAATGGTAAGATTTTCGGTATTTAAAATATATTTTTTTTCAATCAACTCAAATTAACGATATAATTAACAAATATTTTGTATAACTAATTTAATTTTTGTTTTTCACACAGATATAAAAGATTCACTTATATTAGTGTTAATCCACTCAATACTAGTACCTACAGTACGCAATAAAAGAAATGCAGCCGGGAAAAAAATTTGCAAATATACCATAGAGGATTCAAGACGTCAATTTATTTGCTGGAAGTCTTCGTTTGGAGAGTTACAGAGCCACATTAAATTACTGATTGAGAAATTCTATGAAGAGAAGAAAACCCTGCAGCCGTTTATTTGCTGTGTCGGATCTAGCCCATATAGTTTGCAGGCATTTTATGTATATGTGGCAGGAATATATTACAAATTTGATAATATTTTGCAGTGCTGCAGTGCTTGCTATATTATCTTTCAAGTTCTTAATTTGAAGTATCCAGAGGAATGTTGTCTTGTATGGACTTTTATTCAACAATTTTTTTTTAATTTACATTTAAACGAGGACGTAAAAAATAGGGCCTTATCAGAACTTTTAAATGATTTAAAAAACTTGCAAGTTAAATTTGACCACCATGATAAGTTGTAAAATCTGCTCACAAAAATTTGAAAACGTTAATAAATTTCTTGCGCACACAAAGTTAATGCATTTAATTGATCCTTTTGTTGAACTTCAATGCTGTTTTTCGGCTTGTCATCAAGTTTTTTCCAATTTTTCAAACTTTTCCAGACATATTCGCAATGCAACGCTTCACATTTTTTCTGAACATGATATTGAAAGAAGTGTTTCAATTTCTCATACCGAAAGCTATATTTCTAAAACTGCAGACGATTTAATAGTTAATCAAGATCAAACAGACCCTTTAGTAGAAATGTCTAAACCAATAACAAACAGATTACTTGACAGTTCGATTAAGCTAAGTTTGAGCATGTGCTCCGATTTGAAAATGCCACGTAATAAAACTTTTGATATACAACAAAAAATTACTAAACATACAATTACTCCACTTCACAATGAATTGTTAAAAATACGAAACAAATTAAAGACTCAAAATAATAATTCGTGTATAGAAAATGATTTGGAAAGCTTAATTTCATTTTGTAAAAGCCCATTTCAAGGAATTCATTCAGAATTTACGCTCATAAAAAAACTAAAGTCATTGGACTTATAAAAAGAACCACAAATTATTTTACTTAATGACACAATTTCATCCACCAGAAATAAAAATAAAATAATTCTTGGGTCAAAAAAGTCAAAAGGAGTAATATTTCCTCTAAAATTTCAATTCAAAAAATTTTTTGAACAGCCAGGTGTATACCTTGAATTTATGGAAAGAATAGAATTTTTGGAGAGCAAAGAAAATATAGAAAATTTTGTTAATGGAAACCTGTGGAAAAAAATTAAATTTGATTACAGAAAAAGTAAGAAATCCGTTATTCCATATTTTTTATATTTTGACGACTTTGAGATAAACAATCCTTTAGGTCCACACTGTGCTCCGCTCCTTGCAGCTTACATTTCATTTCCCACGTCTCCTTTACACTTAAATCATATATTTACTGCAGCATTGTTTAAGTCCACTGATGTTAAATCGTTAGGAAATGAAAAATGCCTTTTTAAGTTAGTTGATCTTTTGTTAGATTTAGAATCCAATGGAATTGAACTTGTTCTTAATGGGCAACTGAAGCAAGTGTTTTTAGTTTTAGGGTTGATTTTAGGAGATAATCTTGGAGTTAATAGTATTTTGGGATTCACTACTTCGTTTTCCTCCACATATTTTTGCAGATTTTGTAAAATTACAAAGGAAGAGTCCACTTATACCTATATTGATGACATAAGTAAGCAACGAAATGAATATAATTATGAGCGCGATGTTCAAATTAAAGATCTTTTAACTACTGGGATAAGGAGTGAATGTGTATTCAACAGGCTCAAAAGTTTTACTGCTGTCTCCAATTTTTCTGTAGATATATTGCATGACATTTTTGAAGGAGTTCTCAAATATGATCTTTGCCACATAATAACAAATTATATCAACAGAAATATTTTCGACTTAGATCTTTTAAATATTAGAAAATCCAATTTCGAATACGGCGAATCCGAAATTGGAAATTTGTTTCCGTCTTTTCAAGCGTCTAATTTGAGGAAACGTGTTTTCAAAGCAACTGCTCGTGAAATTCTTACTTTCATCACCTATTTTCCACTTATGATAGGGGATATGATTCCGGAAGATGACAATGTTTGGAAATTTGTAAAAAACTTGCTTAAACTTATAGATTATGTAACTTTCTCTAAATATAATCATTGTGATATAAATAAATTAAAAGAAATTATTAGTTATCATAATAGGGAATATTCACTGTTATTTAATGATACATTAAAGCCGAAGCATCATTTCTTAAACCATTATTACAGAGTTCTTTGTGAATCTGGGCCAATAAAATATTTATGGTCATTTCCATTCGAATCAAAACACAGATCTTTAAAAACATATGCTAGAAATATAACATCAAGAAAAAATATCGTCACTTCATTAGCAATTAAATTAAACCTAAACTTTGCTAGTTATTTACAGCACTTTAAAAAGTCGTTTTTTTCTTTAAGCAAAACCAAATGTCTTGCAAAAAATTCAATTTATTGCGATGAGCTTAGTATATTTTTTAATAATCTGGATAAAATTATATGCCATTCTTATGTTAAGAAACACAACACTTTTTATAAAAAAGGACTTGTAATATATTCATTCTTGCCACATTTCAACTCATATGAATTAAAAGAAGTTTTAGTTTTAGAAGATAATATATACTTCTTATGTTTAAGTATAGATACTAATTTTTGTGAGCATTTGATGTCCTTTAAAATAACAAACTATTCTGAATTAACTATATTTAACATGCAAGACTTTGAAACTCCACCTGTGCACAAGATTATACTCAATAACGATTTTTATATTAAGCCTAAGTTTTATTTTTAATTTTGACAATACTATGTAAACATAAAATTCAAAATAATAATTTTACTTTTATGAATAAATGTATATTTGTTTTTATGCGCTGGGTTGAAAAGTTTTAAACATTAGGCCGATCATTCTTTGCTCACAGCTCTCTAGAGCCAGCTTTAGCTCACAGCTCTTTACTTGTAGCTCTCAGCTCTGAGCTAGGAACTCCAGTTCGAGAGCTAGGAACTAACAGCTCGCTCCCGGCTTTGAAGTTACAGCTCTCGGCTCTGAGCTAAGAGCTAAATCTAAAGAGCCAGGAGCTAGCAATCGGCTCGCAGCTCTTTACTAGAAGCTCTCGGCTCTGAGCTAGGAGCCCCAGCTCTGGAGCTGGGAGCCAGCAGCCGGCTCCCGGCTCCTGAGCTACAGCTCTAGACTACGAGCTGAGAGCTAAGTCTAAAGAGCTAGGAGCCAGAAATAGGCTCGGAGCTCTTTACATGTTTGCTATCGGCTCTGAGCTAGGAGCCCCCATCTCGGGAGCTGGGAGCTAGCAGCCGGCTCCCGGCTCTTGAGCCACAGCTTCCGGCTCCGAGCTGAGAGCTAAATCGAAAAAGCTAGGAGCCATCAATCGGCTCTAAGCTCTTTACCTGTAGCTCTCGGCTCTGAGCTAGGAGCCCCAGCTCGGGAGCTGGGAGCTAGCAGCTAACAACAGCAAGCTTCCGTCTCATAAAACCTAAGATCTGAGCTGCGAACCAACCGGCTCTGGCTGTTACAGCCCCAAAGTGCCAAGCCGAGCTTCTCTCAATCTCTAGGCGCGTGTGCGCTCAAGAGAAAGGAACCTACTGTTTAACGTCAAATCCAAACAGCAATGTTTTTCAGACGCTTTTTGACGGCTACATAATACATAATAACTGCCGCCAACAGCTATAAGGTGGTCTTGTGAGTAAAAGTTTATATTATAAGACGTTTAATTGTATGTTCCTAGGCGGGATCGAACCCACAACCACCCGGACAGTAGGGGAATTAAAAGTTTTTTTAATTAAAACTTTTACTCACAAGATCACCTTTATATCTGTTGGCGACAGTTACTAAGTATGTATCAAGAATATATATAGTTCGGAAGTGCTTCCCTCTTGCTGTTACATAAATTTCCACAAATTCATATACTCTCGGTACCTTTGGTACAGAGTAGAAAAATAGTTCGAGAGCCGAGAGCTGTTGCTCTTGAGCGGAGAGCCAATTGCTGGCTCCTAGCTCTTTAGACTTAGCTCTCAGCTCGGAGTCGAAAGCTGTGGCTCAAGAGCCGGGAGCCGACTGTTAGCTCCCAGCTCGCGAGATGGGGGCTCCTAGCTCAGAGCCGATAGCAAACATGTAAAGAGCTCCGAGCCTATTGCTGGCTCCTAGCTCTTTAGACTTAGCTCTCAGCTCGTAGTCTAGAGCTGTAGTTCAGGAGCCGGGAGCCAGCTGCTGGCTCCCAGCTCCCGAGCTGGGGCTCCTAGCTCAGAGCCGAGAGCTTCTACTAAAGAGCTGCGAGCCGATTGCTAGCTCCTGGCTCTTTAAATTAAGCTCTTAGCTCAGAGCCGAGAGCTATAGGACAAGAGCTAGGAGCCGGCTGCTAGCTCCCAGCTCCCGATCTGGGGCTCCTTGCTCAGAGCCAAGAGCTCCAAGTAAAGAGCTGCGAGCCAATCGAGGCTCCCTGCTCTCAATCTTTTGGCTCCCTGTTCTAAGCGAGAGCCAGAGAGCGTGGCTCTGGAAGAAACTGAGGTGTTTTGTAACTGATGTTTTTGTACACACAACGACGGGCGTAGTAAAGACACGTTTACTAGCATAACTATATGTTCCTGATTACATTCCTGATAGAAAAATAAGAAATAATTAGTAATCGATCATTTATATATCTTGTAGCTCGCATGCATGCCAAGAGAATAAAAAAAATATTTTCTTAATTTTCAAAAGAAACTTTCTGGTTTTTAGACAAGGCTGACCCCATAAATGGGAAAGTGATTTTGATTTTTATATATAGCGTGCCATGAACATAAAACACTTTATTTGATTTTAGAAAAGACTGACCTTTCAATTATAAAATGGTTTTCTTATATTTATGTATAGCATTCCATGAAGGTAAGACACTTAATTTCCTGATTTTAGAAAGGTCTGACCTCATAGTTCTGAAAGGTATTTCTTATTTTTATACACTTGAAAAGTGTATATTAATTTTGCCCAGAAGTTTGTAACGCATAGAAATATTCATTTCCGACCCCATAAACTATATATATTCTTGATCAGGACGACGAGCTGAGTTCATTTCCGCTTGTCCGTCCGTCCGTCTGTCCGTCTGTCTGTCTGTCTGTCTGTCTGTCTGTTTCTACGCAAACTAGTCCCTCAGTTTTAAAGCTATCGAGCTGAAATTTTGCACAGAGTCTTCTTTTTACTGCACGCAACTAATATGTCGGAACCGGCCGGATCGAATGACTATATCTTATAGCTGCCATAGGAACGATCGGTCGAAAAATAAGTCTCAGTGAGAAAAACTTTTTTATTTTCCATCGTAGCGTCACCAATCGTAGTATATATTAGTTTTATATGTTTCCACACAATTCGGAAAAAAATTTATCAAAATCGGATGACTATAGCATATAGCTGCCATATAAACGGTCGATCAAAAAACTACTTCTAGTGAGAAAAACTTTTTTGTTTTCCATCGTAGCGTCTCCAATCTTGGTATATATCAGTTTTATATTTTTTTACATAAGTTCGAAAAAATTTATTAAAATCGGATGACTATAGCATATAGCTGCCATAGAACCGATCGGTCGGAAAATGTGTTTTACTAAGAAAAGTTTTTTTTATGGTATCAAATTTTTATTATTAAATATTAAAAAGTTTAAAATATTTGATATCTATATTCTATATATTTTTTACCGGTTAAATCAGTTGGAGTAAACTTTTTCAAGTGTATTTAAACTTCGGCACAGTCGAAGTTAGCTTTGCCTTCTCGTTATGTATAGAATGGCATAAACGTAAGACACTAAATTTCTTGATTTTAGAAAGGATGGAACTTATAAATCAGAAAGGATTTTTCTATTTTCATCTATAGCATGTTATAAATATGGGAAATTTATTTTCTAGTTTTTAGAAATAATGCACCTTAATATATAGAAGGAAAATGTCTATTATTTATGGCTACCCTTTCTGGATTATAGAAATTTTGTTTCACATTTTACTACCTAAAAATTCCTAAATGTAAGAAAATGGATCTACTTAGTTTTAGAAAATAAGTTTTCTAAAAACATGTGCTGACAGCCCTTGACCAAATTTTTAGGGTGATTTTCTAAATTTTAGGGCAATTTCAAACTGTTTTAGAAATATAATTTTCTGGGTGTAGAGTAAACCTCTGCTCTGCTTCTCTTCTCTGCCAGCGATTTCAATGCAACGCGCAGGTTTGATGTTCGAATTTTCGAACTCGGGCTGCGCTCTTATGCGCTCGCCTGCTTTGGCTGCCGCACTTGTTGTTGTGTTTTGCGGGCACCATGGCAAATCGGCTGGGTGGGAATGAAATGGACGACCATATGTTGGCAGCAGTTAATGCTCACTGCAACCGATAGTGCTCATGTTAATTAACATGATGGTTGGAGTTGGCCTGTGAGTCTTATGCGCCGCTATGTATGACACACAGGTTGGTTGCATCACAGACTAGATAAATCTAGACTGAACCAAGATGTATCTATTATGAGGTGAGGCACTTAGCAAAATATGTAAACTCAAAAGCTTTAGGTAACTGCGCAAGAGTGAGACAGACAACGTTTGCATGAAAGTGTGTGTGTGTGTGGCTGTGTGTGCGCTACACGAACCCACCCACTCGGTCAAGCGTGGAGTGACCGTACGCGTCGAGTGTCATAGGCACACTAAAAAAATGCAGGGGTCATTTGAGATGCACGCACATATTTTTGTATGTATGTGTGTGTAAGTCGTACGCGCAAACATGTGCGCATGGAGAACAGCCGTGCGTGGACCAACCGTTCACATCAAGTGTTAGCTGCACACTGACAATATGTAAGCTGTGAAACTTGAGCTTTTGTCTAAGTGCCTCACCTCCATTGATACATCTTGGACTGAACCTCTGCTCTGCTTCTCTTTTCTGCCGACGATTTCAATGCAACGCGCAGGTTTGATGCTCGAATTTTCGAACTCGCCTGCCTTGCCTGCAAATGAAATGGGCGATCATATGTTTTGCACTGCCCCCGCAACAGTTAATGCTCAAGGCAACTGATAGCACTCAAGTCTCTTAAATTTTACTCTCTTTGTATGATTGTTGTGAGAGTATGTTCGACTGCTTATGCGGCGCTGGCTTCGCAGTTGTTTTGATTTCGAATGTCTTTGCGGCAGCTGCTCCGCTCTAACGCATGCGATTTTTAATAACAATCGAAAATTCGAAGGCAGTCACCGTCAGCATCGAAGAAAATGAACGGGACTCAGGCCGCTACCGAGCATTCGTTCAGTCTATTCTTATATGGTCCCTGGTTGCATGGCTGGCTGATTGGCTTGCATACATATTGTTATATGCGTTATCAATACTACTTAAAATGTGTTGATTTACTTTTATAAAGCTGAATTCTTTAGAGTGGCTCGTTGTTTAAATGAAGTCAACTATTTATTCAATATAATGCCTATTTATTATTGATTTAGTATGCATTTGCTGTTCAGTTAGTTCTTAGCCATTTATGCAGTCCATATGCCTGCTCACACCTTGATGCAGGCTGTTAACTGTTTGAATGTTCCAACTATATGGTAACTCCTTATTAACGGAGAAAAGAAAATCAGTTCAATTCACTTCGACTGACCAAGCAGATAAGATGTTTCAATTTTTTGTGAACAATGGCCCAGGTAGTCGCGGAGGACGTGGGCGTGGTGGACGTGGGCGTGCTGTTGGCGGCCGTGGTGGCGTTAACACCCCACTACAAAGCGCTTTCCATTTGAACCGTGGTCAGCGACGTGCCTTCGCCCGGTCTCTGTACTCAGAGCAGCAGCGGCAGCAACAACAGGCCCAGCTACCGCCTCTGCGAATGCTGCCGCACCAACAACAACACCACCATTTACATCTGTTGGAGCAGCAGGTGCTACTGCAGCAGCAGGAGTGTGACCGCCAGCTTCTGTTGCAAAAGCAACAGCAGGAGCAACTGAATCTGCGCCAGCAGCTACAGGTGCAGGGCCAGCAGCAGCAGCAACAACAGGGGCAGCAGGTGGAGTCCATGGAGGAGGAGGCTCCAAAAGAGCCAGCGGTCCAGCAGCAGCCGCAGCAGCAGCAGCAGCATTAAAATTTTTGTAACTACTATACTATACTACACATACTATAATATTTAATTATATTTAATTTTTTTTATTTTATTTAATTTTCTTTATTATTATTTAATTTTATTTAAATTTATTTAATTTCCATGTTATTTTATTTAATTTCCATTCAATTTTCAAAATGAAAAAAAATTTTATGTTCTTAGCTTTAAGTTTTTCTTCCAAAAATAAATATTACCATCTCTCTACATATAAACGAGTTTGTCCTGACTGATTGGTGACCCTTGCACAGCCCAAACCGATACAGATGGGAATCTGCATTTTTCACAGTACCTTTATCTTATTCTGAAAGCAAGTTTTACAGCGGCATTTTATGGAAAAATGTCAGAAAACAGTTGTTCATCATCCGATTAGCTCCAAAAATTCATTTTTCATAACAAAATGTTTCCAACGTGATTATTAAATTTTGACAAATTCTGAAAACTAGCGGAAAATAATTAGGAAAAAGAATAATTTTGAATCATGTTCATATTAAGAAGTAAATTTTTCGACTTTTGTTATTATTATAGTGTTAAATAGGTCCAAAAGAATAACAAAGAAAGTGACATTGGAAATGGAAGTTTTGGTCTTAAAATTAGTCAGCTTTTGAGATCGTTTGTACTTGAATTTCCCCTGTTTAAGTACGGAATTGTTGATTTTTTTTTTTGTCCTACGTTTACTAATTCCTGGCTGTTTCGGAAGACACCACTCTTCCTCATCAGCGATCTTTGTTTAGCCCAAGTGGCTGAAAACGGGTAGATCGGACAGCGTCGAACACGATTTTTCATCGCGTTCAATTTCGCGTCGTGCAAAGGCACACTTAGACATTTTTACAAATGTGCGAACTTTTTTCAAAATTCACGAGCATTTTTACAAATGCTTTACCTTTTTTAATTTTTTGAATTTATGGGAGTGCTTGTCAATATGTGCTGCCTCCACTTCCTCATAACTATTCTTCTGCTTCTCAGGATTGCTGGCCCTTTCTATTTCTCTTTTTCTTTTCTTTTCATTTTTTTCATCAATTCGGTCCCTTTGTTCCTTGTGGATATTTTCTTGCATCCATCTGCAGTGCCGGAGCAGAAGGACATTGATTAGGCGTGTTAAAATGCCCTTTCTGTGTTCGTGACAAGGATCAGTTTTTGCAAACCAACAGGGATACCGAATATTAGTCTCTTCAACGCAAGCTCTCAGAATATTAAATTTAATATTCAATTGATGAGGACTTCGTTTGAACATATTTTTGAAAATCTGCAAATGTATTAATGTAATTTCAAACATTGCATCTGATGGATTCTTCAAATATAAGTCATAAGAGCTATAATTTTTTGCCACTATAAACTGCTCTGTTCGGCTAGTTAAGTCTTCAATCTTCTGCAGATTCTTCTCGCAATGAATGCAATTTTCTGAATTTAACTTCTTTAGAATGACAAACCCAAGCATGTATCGCAAAGCGTTACGTTCTTGGACTTGTGCATCCGGACATTCTGATTCCACTGTCATTGGATGCCAAACCGGAGAATTCTCTTCCGCAATATCAAATGGACTTTCACCTTTATCGGTTAAATCATAGCCCATTTCCGGTTTGAATGCCCAATCTAAACAAAAGTCATTATCTGACTGGCAATTTGCATTTTTAATAGAGTTGTTGTGGACAATTTTCATTGACAAATTTTTAATGCAATATAATGCCTCAGCTACAGTCGGATTTGTATTGGCACCAAAGCGACTTCGCACTAAACTAAAATAATTTTCAAGAGCATCTTGATTGAATCGACTTAAATAAATGAACTGCACACCTTCCTCTTTCAGAAGTTTGTTGCAGACAATGTCGATTCTTCTTAGAGCCAAACAAAGGTCTTCAAAACACTTTGATTTTGTATCTTTTTTGGAGAGAATGCGGACGGACGATAAATAGGTTATGAGCTCTTCTATATGAATTTGCATTGCACCATCGGCACGATAGCTTCCCTTATTAAGTAAATCAAAAGCATAATTCATGGTTCTGAAAAACTTTGATGTTGCAAGGGCATTTCCATTATGTTGCAGAGCTCCATCTCTGGAACTTAGCTCAATGGCGTCGCTGACTGTCTTTGAAAAGACTTGCACAGCTAACTTAACGCTCATTTTTTCGAAACAATTTGGAACTACATGTTTTTCCGTCAATTTCGGAGCCAAACGTACTGTTTGGGATTTGTCAGAGTCATAAAATGACTTAACAACGTCCCAACTAACAATTCCATCTGGTGTTTGGAAGTCATGTGCTAAAAGGTTATTTCTAACACTTTTAAACAAATGAACATAGTCAACGATAAACTCTGGACGGGGCTTACTCAAAAGATTTTCCTTTTATATTATATTGAATGCAGCCATATTAATGGTGCAGCGATCACTGACTAGGGCACGTACCTTGAGGCCAACATCAGAGCAACATTTCACAGCTCGTGTAATGATTTGCGAATAATGTTTAGAAGTAACATGACTATTAACAAATACAATACCGAGAAGAAATTTCCAATTGGACAATAACCCGCGTACCATGAATGCAAGCATTCCAGTAGCAGGGGAAGAATAATCGTCATTATCACTTAGACCATCTCCCAGGTCTACAAAACCAACAGCTTTGTCAACTTTTGGTAGATATGTGATGCCTGTTTTAATGCTCATCTCATCAAAAACAAGCTGACAATTTCTATGCGATTCTTCCATTTCGTTTACGTATTGCTTCAAAAATTGAATATGTGGCCCGGTGAAGCCTGTGGGGAATGATTTTAATGGCACCCATTTTTTTAGGGTAGTAATGGCTGGCAAATTGAAACCTAAATTATCACGCATATGACTATACGATTTTGGACTATGCATATAAATGTCCAAAAGTACATTTTTTTCATTCTCATTCGAATGAATACCACGTTTTGTTGTCAAAACTGAATGAAAGATTTTGGCGTTGTCATTCATTTCTGGGAATGGAATGGAATTATAATGATTTGATAAACCTTCCACTTTTGATCTGAATTTTTCGACTTGATCGGACAGATAGGTTTTATCGGCTTGCAACTGATCTCTTTCTTCTATAAGAGATATACATAAATGGACAGTTTCGTCATCCTTCTCATCTTTAACATTTTTTTTTAAGTGTGCATCAGAGCATTTTTTTTCAAGTTTTGCTAAACGTTCCTAAACTTTACCAATATCATAGTTTAGAGAGTTTTCTTCATTCTCTAAACTATCAATTTTTAATTTTAAATTAATGTTAATATTCTTTAGTTCCTGAAGTTGAAACTTTAACGAGTTATTTTCACTCTTTAGGGTCTCATTTTCATGTCGTAAAAAGTACTCATTTTCAGAACACTTATCATTAGCATATTGACTTTTAATGTCAGGAGAATCATTTATTTTCAAAATGTTAGATACATCGTTTTTATTCAAGATGTTGGAATCACCTTTATTCAAGATGGACATATAATCTTTATTCAAGGTGGAAGCATCATCTTTATTCAAGATGGACATATCATCCTTATTCAAGATGTTGGAATAATCTTTATTCAAGATAAGGGAATCACCTTTATTCAAGATGGGTGTATCACCTTTATTCAAGATAAGGGAATCACCTTTATTCAAGATGGGTGTATCACCTTTATTCAAGGTGGAAGCATCATCTTTATTCAAGATGGACGTATCATCTTTATTCAAGACGGATATATCATCTTTATTCAAGATGTCGTTTTTAAAATTAAAATTAACACCTGAAAACAATGCAATATAATTATTTAAATATATATTAAAATTTATAATAATGACAAAACACTCTCTCAAACTAGATAAATCTCATACAAACAAAGTTATAATAAATGAGTTTCGGTTTGAGAGATGGGTATCTATCACTATCAGTTCAGGCCCCGTTCTTATTTTCGATTTCGATCAAATCGTACGGAATCGCAATTGGTAAATGTTCCCTTTTTCGAAAAACCGATTGCGTTATTGGACGAATAACTGAATACTTCCATATATTTTCATCCGACTGTCTTGATGGCAAAATTTATTAACCTAATTCTCTAATCGTTTCTTGGAAATAAGAACCTTTACCAATTCCAATCAATCGAATTCGGAAACGAAAACAGGCCCGTATATATTTGAAATTTTTAACTTACCCGTCGTTTTAAACGGACAACTCAGTTTCCGCAATCTTATCCCCTGAATGTCGTCTGCCTTGAAATGCAGAGCACAAACGCGATCGCGTTGCCTCGCATGCTTTAAATTTAAGCTGATCTGCCATTTCAGACGTTCTTCATTATTGCGGGGAAAAGCGAATGTCCGCTCAATACCTGGGCATCCCTGAACTATACACTTATTAAGTTTCCTGTGAGAGTTTTTTAAAAATTTTATCAGGATATGTATAGAAAATCTATTTCTAAAGTCGAATTAAAGAAAATTTTAAACTATCTGTATGCGATTTAAAATGAAATGTTTGGGTTAAGATATTGCGTACTTATTGCATTACTGCAATGACAAAGTTCTTAAATTTTTAAAACGCAAGAGACAATATGAATAAATATACTACAGATAGGAAAATCGAACTGTACAGATAGGATAGTTCGACTGGATTGTCTTTCGTTTCCTCCATTTTCGCTTGATCGTTGTTCAAGCTGTTAATGAAAAGATAAAACAAAAAGTGTTGAACTTTCATATAGTCATTTAACAATTATTAATGAAATGATTATTTTTCTAACAGAATTGTCTATCATCAGAGAAAAATTAATAAAACTAGACAACATGGTCCAGTTTATGGAAGGAGTATTGGTAATTCTAAATGATTTTCGAGTTACTAAAATTGCCCAACACGTCTGGATTTTCAGTAGTTTAAGCCAATAAATGGTAAAAGTGTTTTTTTTGGAACATTTTAAGTCATATTTAATTCCCATTCCCATTTTCGTAAAGTACTGGTCATTAGCTTTAAAATAAATATCTCAATAAATTCTATTTTGATAGACATTATGTAAATTCTAACACATGCACTCAAAATGGTATATCTGGAGCCATTATTTTTTAATGATGTACTTTGAAATGCTGAACTCAACAAAGAAATTGAAAAATTTTTGAATGGATACGTTTTTGATTTCGTATTATTTTTTTAGGTACCCTTACATTTTATGACATATCTCGAGATATAAACATTACATTTGGTCAAGCTAGATATTAATCAATAGGGTATGCAATTCCTAATAATATAGCTGAAGATCATTTTACAATCGTTTTAGTACTTTGAATGCTACAAACAAAAATATTTCGAAAAATCTATTTTTTTTCTCAAAAACGTGTAAATTTTGTTTTCCTACAATCTGTAAATGGTTGAAACTGCTAAAAATAAATTGTTTTTTTCTTTTGTTCTTACGAATAGCACTTCTAAGAAGAAAATAAGGTATCGATATCTAATTAATTTTTTCTTCGTTTTTGGCCTTGCTATAAATTTTTTTCTGTGATTTCGTTTCTATTGGAACTCGCACATTGAGCAAGAAGAGAAGTAAAATTAAAATATTTTCTAATAAACATATAAAACACTGAAATTGCACTCTTAGTACTTTTACAAAAATGCTCACAACTTCGCTATTTATCAACATGATTTTTTTCATCAATACCCTATTTTCTTGGTAAAAGTACAATTCGTAAGTGTAAATGAAAAAAGAATTTTTTGATTTTAATTTTCAACCATTTACAGATTTTACAAAATTAAATTTTTTACGTTTTTGAGATAATATTAATTTTTTTCAAAATATTTTTGCTTCTTGAGTTCAGCATTCGAAATACATCATTAAAAATAACGCTTCAATGGGTCTTTTACCTTGTAAACTAGTGTTATTTAAGCATTATTGTTTTGCATTTTCTTGCTGTTGACCCATTATATGTACTAAATATTGTACTTACTGAGAGGAGAAACTCTTCAAATTTGTTCCTTCTTCTTCACTCGGGCTTAATCTATGAAATTAGAAAGAAATTTTTCAAAATATAATTATTTTTACATACAAATATTTATTATACACAATACATAAATATGTATGTGCATATGTACATATGTATGCATGTATGAATTTGTATGCATCTTGGTATGGGTGCATAAGGGGGTGGGAGTGGGGGTGGAGGTGGGGGTGGGAGTGTTTCCGGTGTGCGATCATTATCACACCTTATTTTTTTAGAGCTGCTTGCCATTTTAAATATATATTAATACATATATAAACAATATATGTACACAATAATTCAACTAAATTTAAATTCTCTTCGATTGAATTTTTAACTGTAAAACATCTAGATGGAATGTTCTAGAAGTTTTTTCGCCGTTACAAAAGTGTCGCCAATTATTTGAATTGTTAACCGTTGATAAGAAAGTGTTGCCAGTTATTTGAATTGTTAAAAGAACCATGCTTAAATCTGTGCACTGGCTCCAAACCATTTTGGCAAAGTGGTTCAAAATAGTTCAACAAAAATATATATTTAATTTTGTGTTTGTTTTATATATTTTGAAAATCGTTTGCAACAAAGTAACTGCATAATAACATCAAATTGACAGCATTTATTGTTAATATGCATTTATTCTTTTATATGTATTTTGTTAAAACCTAAAAGTTATAATTAAAATAAAAAATTATACAAATTTGAATGAAAAATGCATTTTTCATTTGGATGAACCAAAACAGCCAATGCCACCTGCAATAATCATGCATTTGTTCTTCTTGTTGTTGTTGTTGTCGCTATAGTCGCAAAAATATAAAAACAAACGCACGCAGCATAAAACAACAACAACAACAATCAGATATATAGTTCTTCTCCCTTACTCCTATGCACCCAGTATTTTAACAGAGGTGCCTCTGCCGAGCGCCCAGTTCGACATCGAGCGCGAACGCTGGCTTTGCAGCTGCGTGTTTTCGAATTTCTCGCACTGCTCTAACCAATGCGATTTAAAAAAACATTCGAAAATTCGAACTCAGCCCGCAGCGGCGCAGCAAGAAAATAACAGCAGTTTCGCCGCGACCGAGCATTCGTTCAGTCTATTCTTTTATGGTCCCTGACCAGGCAAACGCAACAAATCCGCTCAACTTAATTATCAGACCAAAATTTCTTATCAAATTTTAAATTATTGTTTTAAACTATTTAAACTATTGTTTTAATTTTGATTTTAACTAACTTAATCTACCAACTTCGTTCAGTATTTTTTTTAACAAACTCAACTTGAAAGTAATTTAGTATTTAAAGATATAAATATTGGCATTTTTGCGTATACCGCTTACGGTCATACTCTACAGAAAAAATTTAAATGTGTTACAATTGTTGTCAAACAAATAAACAACAACAATAAAAACCACACTACTTCATTTGTTTAAATATTTAATTGATTAACATTAATCAAACCCTCCCAAATGAGTGATGATCCAGACTATGGCAGCTCCGGCACCCGGCGTAATTTGCGCCAGCGTCAGCGGAAAACAGGCGAATCTTTAAACGACGACAATTTTGAAGAGCGGCGCAAGAAAAAGGGCAAGAAAAAGGGTCAATTCTTTGGCAAAAACAGCGCCTATGATGAGTATGGGAATATACGACATAATGGAATGGACGTCTGCGATTGCATGAATGACGACTGCGACGGATGCTGGTACGAGTGCCGTATGTGTGGGTCAACCAAGTGCGGTCCGCAATGTAGAGTCAGCCGCAAGTTTTTCTATGAAGGCATTGTATACGATGGCAAAGACCTGTCCATAGCGAACAAATATTTCTCTAACAAATAGGCCATAAGTCATTAGAATGTAAAAGCTAAAACCTTACAATAAATAGATGCGATATCTCTTACAAACAAATTTGAATGCCGGGTCCAGATGGTAGGACCCGCATTTTGCAACAAGTCCCACATATGAGCCGACGCAGAAAATGACGGAACGAGGAGCTACGAAGCATCACAAATTCTTTGAATAGAATATGCAAGTTTACCCTACGATCCCCCCGGCACCAGACGATTTTTCAACATTTTTTGATATGAGATATGGCTTCTACGTATTGTAAGTTTTTTTGTAAAAGTCCACTGTTTTAACATTGTACTAATAAAGCTGCCAATTTCAATATCTCAGAGAAGAGTTCTGTTTATGCAGGGAGCAAACCAATCAATATGCTGGATAAAAAAGCAATTGCAGGTGCGTATTCTGCATTCCGTTCAAATTCCATCTATGCTTTTCGAACTCCGCAGCACCCGGAAATAATCGGGGTTTCTCCATCCCTTTCTCTGTAATGAGGTTGTGCCAGGGAATAATACCGTAAACTTTTTGGGAATTGTTCTACTCATCCTTATTTCTCGATCCACCTTTCATGATTTTCCGATTAGTTGAACGATGGACGAGTTACCGTCCCCACAATTTGAAACGTTTTCTGCACAAACAACAAAACGCATGGATGAACATATAAAAAAGCTTAAATTGCTATTTTAATTACTGTTGTATTGTTCTATCAGCTAGTAAATTGTATAATGAACGCCAGAGCCGCCAGAACATTAATAACAAGCAAAACAAAGACACGTAAAAAAGTTGCTCAATCCCATGTTAGACCCCACAATTTATAGTTTGGAGTTATACACAAGCTCTGTCAGTTACAGGGTATATTACAGTCGAGCTTGACCAACTTTCTTACTTGTTTTAAATGGAAGCGATGCGTCGCAACATTGGATCGTGCGTATCCAATGGATAAAAAACCCAGCCCTGTGTAAACCTCTAGAATTTTTCTGGTATGTTCGACATTTTAAGATATTGCGCGATCTAAACATGCCCTCTATAATAGCTAATTAATGGGACATGAAAACTAGATATAGCTGCGTCGCACAGTGGCGCCTGTAGATCAAAGTAGCCTGCAAACATCAAAAATTGTATCAGCGTCTACGAAATTTTAAATGAACCCATCTTATAGGATTTTTCAACTATTTCAAATATGCAACCCTCAATAATATGCTATTTTTATTTTAGAAGATTTATACCGTCAAAGTTGACCTATTTTCAGTTTTTAAAAAAACACAATTTTTTGTCATTTGGTCCGCTTTCAGATAAAATATCTCAAAAAAAAAAAAAAAAACTACAAAAAAACAAAAAAAAAAAAAAAAAAAAAACCCGCAAAACAAAAAAAACACAAAAAGGGTCGAATAAAAAAAAGACCAAAAAAAAAAAAAGGGGAAAAAGCACGGAGAAAAAAAAAACAAAAAAAAAAAAAAAAAAAAAAAAAAAAAAATTTTTTTTTTTTTTACATAAAAAAATATATAATAAAAAATAAATTTTTATATTTATTCAAAATTTTTTTTTTATAAAAAGAAAAAAAAAAAAAAAAAAAAAAAATATAAAAAAAATTTAACTTGCTTTGCCTGGGAACCCACCCCGGGGTGGGGGGGCAAAAAAAAACCTCCGCCCCCCACCACCCCCCGGGCCCGGGCGCGCGCCACGAGGCACATAAAAAAAAAAAAAACCAAAAGCCCAAAAAAAAAAAAAAAAAAAAAAAAAAAAAAAAATTTGCTGTTTTTCTCCTTTTTTTCTCTCCCCATAAACCAATAAACCAAAAAAAAAAAAAAAAAAAACAAAAAAAGAAAAAAAAAAAAAAAAAAAAACAAAAACAAAAAAAAATAAACATTCCATCGGGGGTAAAAAAAACTTTTTTTTTAAAAAAAAAAAAACATTTTTTTTTTTTTTTTTTTTTGTTTTTTTAATAAATAATTATTAAAAAAAAAAAAAAAGAAGACGATGATTTAAATACCCTTACTGTTTTTTAAAAAAAAACACCATTGATAACAAAAAAGTTTTTCTCACTAGAACTAGTTTTTAAACCGATCGTTCTTATGGTAGCTATATGCTATAGTGATCTGATTTTGATTAATATTTCCAGAATTGTGTGGAAGCATATAAGATGCAACGATGGAAAACAAAAAAGTTTTTCTCACTAGAACTAGTTTTTGGGCCGACCGTTCATATGGCAGCTATATAATATAGTCATCCGATCCGGCCGATTTCGACAAATGTGCAGCCTATGTGTATTTAAAGACTTTTTGCAAAGTTTGGTCAAGATAGCTTTAAAACTGAGGGAGGAGATAGCATAGAAAGAGACGGACGGACAGACGGACAATGCTATATAGACTCAGCTGATCATATATAATTTATGGGGTCGGAGATGCTTCCTTCTATGCGTTACAAACATCGTGACAATTTTAATATACCCTCTGCAAGGGTATAAAAGTACTGTTTGCTTTTTGTTACTCCAAATAAATCGCTTTTAAAAACTATTAATTTTTGCACTATTTTTCAACTTTGATGGAAAATAAAAAAATATATTTTTTTTTGTGTATTTGCCATATGTAATTCCAAAATACGTTCTTTGATTATTCCTTTAAGTAATTAACAAAAAATCCAGCTGCCTTCCGCTGCCTATTCTACTGTTAGGGGTAAAATAGATAAAAATAACATGTGGGCCTTTTCAACATGTTGGCCCCATCTTCCGATCCAATTTTTTATCTCTGCGACATGTGAAGTCACAAATAGAGTAAGAATCCACTAGTTTAAGTTCAAAAATGATAATTCTTTTAGAGATACCTTGTCTTATAAATAGTTAAGATTATTTTGGAAAAGATTAAAAAAAATAAAAATTCCGGAAAAAATAATCATTAAAAATTAATTTTTTTTAAATTTTCTGGGTAATAATTTTAATTTAATTTTTAATTTTCGGGAATAATTAAAAACATTAAAAAGAAACCACAAAAAAATAAAAATTTCCAAAAAATATATTTTTTTTGTTACTAAAAAATTGATTTTTCCACAAATTTTGACTTTGATAACCCATCGGTAAGCATCTAGTAAGCATTAGGTAATAGCCTATTTCCACTGGCACATATATGTACATTCGAAATTTTTACATTTTCGATTTTTAACCATTAAATTCGCGTTTTTTTCAACATGTGCGACGTCAATGCAAACATAGTTGCTAAACTTACTCAAAGATTGGTCAACTTTCACTTATCGTCTTAAAATGTATATTTGCTTTGGATTTTTAATATTTTCAAATGTACATATATGTGCCAGTGGAAATAGGCTATAAGTAAGGTAAAACAATTATCTAGCATTTACCATTTGAATTACTCGATTATCTCATTTGGTTTTAAAGTTATGATTTCTGAAACGAAAAAACTCAAATGGCGCCACTGTGCGTCGCTAGCTACAAGGAGATCTAAAAAAAAGAGTATTGAGGGAAAGCATTATAGGATCACTCATTCTTTCATTATCGTTAAACAACAAACTGCAGATCAGCAACTGAAATTCTGTACTTTACAGTCGTGTGATCCCTTTGTAGTGCCGAAAAACGACTAGAACCCACATAATGTGGATTCTTATCGCCCTATTAGCATCCTTCCTACCTTCTCCCAGTTTATTGAGCTGCTTTTGCTGAGTAGACTTTTGAGTCCGCTACTTGTGCACCTCAGCTCACCCTGGATAGGTCCGGATTGCTCATGAAGATACTGTGGCTTCGCCAGCTTAAAACTTCGACTCGTCACTAGCTTGGCTAGGCCACGCAGAAATCGAAGGTTCAACAGGTTTCATCCGCCAGACCTGTGGATCTTTGGACGGGCACTTCAGGGTCGCCTCATTTAAATGGTTATTATTTACCAGCTGGGAAGTATGCAATCTGTATGCACAGCAATTTGCTTAATAAATAAAAATATATATCAAAGCCCATTTGGACTTTCTCCCCATTGCTAACACAGTGACCAATAAGTTAGAGACCAAACGGGGGTTTTTGTTGCTTTAATTTAAACAGGCTTGTTTTAGTTAGGAACAAAAAAAACATTTTAAAGAAATCCTATTAGAAGGTTTTACTTTCCAAGTTTGATTCTCACATTTCAAATGTGAATTTTGTTGAGTGTATGTTTGCCTATCTGTCCGTCTGCCTGAGTCCACGCGATAACATGAAAGCTACATTTTATTTTAGTTGGCAGCGGGCGCTTAAATGACTTGGACGTGCGAGTCCCACAGCTTCTACCGAATTAATTTAGCTAAGTTCATCTAATATAACCTCATCAGCGACACCGCAATGTTTTTGCTCGTCATTTTGCCAATCTTTATTGCAATATTAGTCATTTATGCGGTGCGTCTGCAAAGAGACTATGAGCTACTGTCGTTTTCCCGACGCTTCAAAACAGTTGACGGTGGTCCCTTGGACCAGACCGTGGCCAGAGGCAAGGGCAATACCATTTTCGGCAATACGTTTGACACACTTGGAATGAATTCGGGTGAGGCCAAGCTAATAATAATCCCAGCCGAAATCTCTAAAGTTGTTAATTTGTATTGTCACAGAGCAACTGTTTTACTATAATCGGAATTATGCTGCGGAACTTAAGCGAAGCTACATTCAATATGTCTTTGGATTCCCCGTATATAATATAATAGACGCTGTCGATGCAGAACTGGTGCTGAGTGACAGCAACTTAATCACCAAAGGCGACTTGTACCGGTTTCTACAGCCATTTCTGAAAACTGGTCTATTGACCAGCACAGGTATTTCGTTTACAAATTTTAGATACTATAATGTGGGAGCATGCTAGCGATAATGATTGCTGGGAATGCCAGCTAATGAATGCGGACTGAATTTTTCGATTCTGGTTTCTTCGTTCAAAAGCCGTTTTAGCCGGGTTTACTAGGCCCCCAATCCTATACATATTTCAAGTATGCAGTTTCAAAGTACATCAACTGAAAGTAATGTATCGATTTTTTTATACTTCTGGTACCAACCCTGAATTCTAAATAACAATTTTTATCAATTCCAACACAAGTGACAAACTTCTGGGCAAAATTAATATACACTTTTCAAGTGTATAAAAAATTAACTTCAAATTAAATTGAGATCTCGACATATAACAAAACATATAAATGATGCGTTGAGTACGTACCGCTTTCTGTTGGATATTCAGAAATATGGGGCTATTGGTGTGAATGCGGGAATGGCAACGGGAATGCCGAAGTATTATTACACTTGCAATAGTTCACTCCAACTGATTTAACCGGTAAAATATATATAGGATATAGATATCAGATATTTATAAATTCAAAAACATTGAGAATCAAAATTTGATCGCTTTACCATTAAAAAACTTTACTTAGCCAAACACATTTTCCGACCGATCGGTCCTATGGCAGCTATAAAGCATAAAAAACTAATATATACGAAAATTGGTGACGCTACGATGGAAAATAAAAAAGTTTTTTTCACTACAACTAGTTTTTTGACCGACCGTTTCTATGGCAGCTAGAAATCATTTAAAAGCACCTGAAACTAATATAAACCAAGATTGGTGACGCTACGATGGAAAACAAAAAAGTTTTTCTCACTAGAACTAGTTTTTGGACCGACCGTTTATATGACAGCTATATACTATAGTCATCCAATTTCGATAAATTTTTACAGAATTATGTGGAAGCATATAAAACTAATATATACCAAGATTGGGGACGCTACGATAGAAAACAAAAAAGTTTTTCTCACTAGAAGTAGTTTTTTGACCGACCGATGGGAGCTATATAATATAGTCATCCGATTTTGATAAATTTTTCCAGAATTATGTGGAAGCAGATAAAACTAACATATACCAAGATTAGTGACGCTACGATGGAAAACAAAAAAGTTTTTCTTACTAAGACTTATTTTCCGACCGATCGTTCCTATGGCAGCTATATAATATAGTCTCTGTGCTAAATTTTACTCGATAGCTTTAAAACTGAGGGACTAGTTCGCGTAGAAACAGACAGACAGACGGACAGACAGCTGGACAGACGGACGGACAGACGGAATTGAACTCAGCTCGTCGTCCTGATGAAGAATATATATAGTTTATGGGGTCGGAAATGAATATTTCTATGCGTTACAAACTTCTGGGCAAAATTAATATACACTTTTCAAGTGTATAAAAAAATAGCCCGACGTTGGAAGAAATGATAACTGTACTTTAGGTCTGTATTGAGTGCTTCCATATTCGCGACTTAAGCCAATTTTTGGCCACGGCCCCTGCATCCCTCGCAATTAATAAAAAACACCTTATATCTTCCACAATTTTGTAAATGGTTCACCGCTTAGATATATAGTAATTAGTATATGAAAAGGACCACGCCTCTGCATAGCCCTAAAATCGTTTCTGCTTTAAATTGTAGGTCAGCATTGGCATCAACGACGTAAGCTTTTAACACCAGCGTTTCATTTCAAGATATTGGAACAGTTTCACGATGTTTTTAAGTAAGTTGATAGGTAAATTTCCATATTGGTACTGACTATTTCCATATACAATTCCAATAGACAGGAAAGCGTTAAATTTATTGCCATGTTACAAACTCAATTGGATAGCACAGTTGGTGATTGTGAGATAAACTTGGATGAGCTCATACCGCGATTTACACTAAATAGCATCTGTGGTATGTGTAATAAAAACTTTATTCAATGAAAAAGAATAATTATGCGATATATGTACATGTAGAGACGGCACTTGGAATCAAGCTGGATGATTGCTCAGACGGTGATGAATATCGAAATAATATTACAATCGCTGAGCACAGTTTCATCAATCGTGTCATTAATCCACTTATGGCCAGCGACACTCTATATTATGGCTATGGTGATGGACGTAAGGACAAACCGACTCTGGAAAAGCTGCATGCTTTCTCAAGCGACATTATACAAAAGCGTCGGGAGAACTTCGATGAACGCATAGTGAGAGAAATACAGGAAACGAGTTCGGGGTAATTGATTCCTTTGAAAGAAATAGGATATCCCATTTTTAGTCCATTTATTATTTCAAAATTTTAGTGACTTCAATACGAAACAACGTTACGCCATGCTGGACACTTTGTTATTAGCGGAAAGGGAAGGCCTTATCGATCACGCAGGCATTTGCGAAGAAGTTGATACTTTTATGTTCGAGGGTTACGATACAACTTCCATGAATCTTATACTTTCATTGGCCTATCTGGCAAACCACCCGCTGAAGCAAAAACGCTGTTACGATGAGCTCCAGGAGATTGTGAACGGTAACTATTCTCCTGATGAATAATATTGTATTGTAGGTAAAGTTCATCTTAATACCTTCGACAGAAGACCTTAGCAATCTGGACAGCCGCACCTTATCCCAGCTCAAGTACTTGGAATGCGTCGTCAAAGAAACACAACGGTTGTGCCCATCCGTTCCAGGTATTATGCGGCAGTGCCAAGAGGAAACTAAACTAGCCAACAATCTGGTGCTTCCAAAAGACACTCAAATTATAGTGCATATATTCGATATTCACCGCAATCCGCGGTATTTCGATCAACCGAACGATTTTATGCCGGAACGTTTCCTCACCGACAACGCGACTCAGCGTCACCCGTACGCATTTATACCCTTCAGCGCGGGTCGTCGTAATTGCATTGGCCAGAAGTTTGCCATGACAGAGGTGAAAACATTGTTAGCGTACATTTTAAAAAACTTTGAAATTCTACCTGTGTCGGATCCCCAACATTACCGATTCTTGGCAGGACTTTTGATCAGAACCAAAACAAACGTGTTAGTGAAAATAAAGAAGCGACTTTAGGGCTAAGTGAATTGACAATTTAGTTAATTTTGTTTGCACTAAATTTAATTAATGTTAATTTTTTTCGAAAAATGTTTGGTGGCAACCTGTAACAACTGAGAAAAAGTGCTCCAGTTCTATTTTATTTATATCCCTTTCACACACATTTTACGCCCGAAAATCTACGTTCCAGTAAAAAAATATTTTTGTCTTGGAATTAAGGATAGCTTAACCTTAATAATATTGTTATTATTTAGAAATATATATCTAGATTATAGGAAAATGCTCAAAATAGAAATCTTTTTTAAAAGGAAGAAAAATTGGGTAGTAGTTTCAATTTTAACAGGGATTCTCAAAAAAACGTACGAAATTCGGTACTTATGTTCGGCACACAAATAATACGGAACACAGGCAAGTACAGTGAATGTTTCGTAACGCAACGTGCGCAAACGCAAGAGCGGTAACTGCGTCGTAACGAATCGTTCGAAAAAAGGAAGTGACAATTTTATTCTGTTATTTTTGGACACAAAGAGTTTAAGTGACCCAAGTGACCGAGGAGCGCAGTAATAAATAATACAAGTAAAGTTAGAGTCAAGTTAACCACGTACTAAATATAGGTTTTTTTTAAAGCAAATTATGACAAATCCGATGTTATCATTCGGTAGAGTTTGTCATAACCAGCACAAAGAACACAAAAGGATGATGTTAAACATAATTGGTACAACACCGTTTCAAAGGAGGTTAGTTTTAACAAAAAATATTAACATTTTAGATTTTTTTAGATTTAGATTTATTTCTTGACATCCTTGCACTAAGTTCTAATGAGCTTGTGTTTTTGTGCAAGTCACAACTTGTAGACCAATTATTGGCACTTAATTACTAAGAACATTGATAAACTTAATATAATTATGTTTTAATTTTTATCGCTTAACTAATACAAGAGTACAATAAATTGACAATTACAATAACGAAATTGACATTGTTGAATAACATTACAATACATTACATTAATTGATTGATTTACTTTACAATTGTTTTATTATTATTTATATATATTTTAAATTTTATTTTTATTTTTTTTTAAAGAAAAAAGATGTAAAAATGCAAAGTACCACCAGTTATAAGCAGAGAGTTGAAATTTTTATATCTCGGCCAAATATTATCCGATCGTTCTGAATTTCACAGATTTTAGATATTGAGCATATACGCATATATGCAAAAGGTCAAGGGAGTTCGCAATATCCAAATAAATATAAAAACCAATACTACAATTTTTTGCTTAAAACACTAAATTAATCAAAAATTAAAAAAATATATTACGATATTGGAAGATAGACCTTAAAGTCAGATTACAGAACTAAATCAGAAGATTTAAAAGGTGGCAAGCGTTTTAAGGTACTTAGAGAAAAATTTGACGTTCTACAACCATGACAAAATGTGCATGATTTTGTGCTTTTTCCCGTTCTTAAAACATGAACTCAATTCAGCCACCGTACAATAAATAAAAGTCATAAAGAAATAAATGAACCCAAACTTGTATTGGTTCTGGAAGTGTCCGAATCTTACGTATTAAGGCGGGTTTAGGCAGCAGCTTATTCAATACATGTTAGAATATCCATTCGTGTTCCAATGTTTATAATTTGACAACAAGCGTGCTTGATAGACTTGCGCAAACAAATGATTAATGATTTGGAACTTTTATAACGGACTTATTTTCTCGGTACACCTAGGAACCATTTTCACTCCAAAACTATCCTTTAAAAAACACAACAACTTTAGCCAAAGATAGGAATAGAGATGTGGGACTAGACACCAAATAGAATCTGTACCAGGCCGTAAGCCGATCGATAGAAAGCAATAGTGTACAAGTATGAGGATTGGCCAAGATTAAAGAATTTGATAGAATGCAAAATTTCTTCATCAAGCTCACATATTCCCGCTTGATCAAGACCTTTGCTAAAACAGAAGAACGCTTTTCAAGCTTAAAGTGTAGCGAACGGTTGACTTGGTTGAAATGACAGAATAAAGCAAAAGGGTTAAAGTACCTGCTGCAAGACAGAACAATGAATAATATATATATAATATTTATTATATAGATATGAGGAACATGGCCTATGTCCGACCTTTTTTTGAAAAATTGCAAAAATGGACCAAGATAATGTACATTTTTAAAGCAAGATGCGATCTGATAACCCTGGTCAACACCAAAATGCTCATTTTTAATAACCCAATTTTTTAAGTGTATTTTGGGCCGCTGAGTTCAAAAAAGTACACTAAAATTTTTTCTATCGTGTCCTTCTCTAGATATCGGCGGACTTATCAAATGATAAGTTCACATAAACTGTCATAACATCTGAACCAATAATCTAATTTAGGATTTCTTTCCCTCAAATTATAGATATAAGATGTCCCCAAACATTCGTCAAACTCTAGGTGGGTTGCTATTTAAGTTTCTGGCCACTGACCACGTTTGATATCGATTAACGATTAATCAAAGACTTACCTCGGCAGAAAAATGGAATTAACTCGTGAAAATTTTCTCACAACTTTCGACGTGGATTATCACGACAAGAGTGCAACGATGAACCTACATGTTTTTATGGCGATGAAGCACCATCCTATAGCACTGTGAAAAATTAGTTTAATGAATTCAATCGCGGGCGACGCTCGCTCGAAGACGAAGGTCGTGAAGGTCGTCCAAAAACAGTCGTTGTGCCAGAAAACATTGGTGCCGTGCGTGAACTGATAATGCAAGATCGTCGTGTGACATACCGTGAGATAGAGGCATCCCTGGGCATTTCTTCCACCAGCATACATTCGATATTGCATGAACATCTGGGCGTAAAAAAGGTTTGTTCTCGTTGGATCCCGCACAATTTGACAATCGCTCAAAAAATGGCTCGTGTGGATTGATGCAAAGAAATTAAAAAAATATAATCGCGGTGTTTCAAAACGACGTTTATAAGATCACCGTGTGGGTCTTCGAAGAAAAAAAAAAAGGAAGGAAAACAACATTGTATTTTGAGTCGCCGCTCTCTTTTTTATTGGAGCGGGGTCTTACAGAATTTGACAAATGGTCGCCGTCAGGTAAAAATGGCTCATGTGGCGATTGTTCCGTATAGAAATTTAAAAAAAAAAAAAAAAAAAAATTTAACAAAACTCAAAACTTTTTCCCCCAAAACACGTCGAATTGATGGGTCATCCGCCGTACAGCCCTGACTTGGCACCCAATGACTTCTTTTTATTCCCGCACATCAAGGGAAAAATACGTGGTCAACGATTTGCGTCGCCAGAAGATGCTGTTGAAGAGTTCAAAAACCATGTTTTGGAGGTGTCTCAATCGGAGTGGAAAAAGTGCTTCGACAATTGGTTTGAGCGCATGCAAAAGTGTATAAATCTTGCTGGAGAATACTTTAAAAAACAGTAAAACCATTTTTGATCATAAATATTCGCGTTTTCATTATTAGGCCAGAAATATATTTAGCAACCTACGTATTAGAGACTGAACCATTTACATACTAAAGCTGCTAAAAATAAATCGGAAAACAGAATCAAATTTTGATTGTAGACCGTGTTATATCAAAGCAGTGTAAAAAAAAAAACAGAATTAGGTGTATATCTTTATGATGTCGGAAAAACTTTCTACTGCCAGTATAAACTTTTTTCTCTACGCATAACTGGTATACAAATTTCGTACTTAAAATCTATTTTGGGGGAATAACATTTTAAAACGAGAGCGTAAGTTAAAGTCGGCCCTGCTCGACTTCGATATACCCGTTACTCAGGATATCAACATGTCCAAATTGTGGGAGATATGAGTTATTTTCCAATTTGCGGGGGAGGCAACTCTACTATAGCTCATCTGATCAGGAAATGATGTACGGCTGATCGATAGGTAATAATTATTAAAATATATGTCTAGAGGGTTCAAACAATCTATTTTCAAAATTGTGGAAGATATGAGGTATTTTTTAAATTGCGGGGGCGTGAACTTTTCTATCGTTCATCTGATCATCTGGCGGATCGATAGGTAGTTATGATTAAAATATAAGTCTAGAGGGTTCGAATAATCTATCCTCAAAATTCTGGGAGATATGAGGTATTTCCAAATTGCGTGGGTGGCAACATTACTACCGTACATCTGATCGGGAATTGATGTATAGTGGATCGATAGGTAATGAGGATTAAAACATATGTCTAAAAGGTTTGAAACAATCTATTTTCAAAATTGTGGGAGATATGAGGTTTTTTTCAAATTGCGGGGGTGGCAACTTTTCTATCGTTCATCTGATCAGGAAATGATGTATGGCTGATCGATAGGTAATAATTATTAAAATATATGTCTAGAAGGTTCAAACAATCTATTTTCAAAATTGTGGAAGATATAAGGTATTTTACAAATTGCGGGGGCGGCAACTCACTATCGTTGATCTGATCGAAAAATTATGTATGGCGGATCGATAGGTAATGATGATTAAGATATATGTCTAGAAGGTTTGAACAGTCTATTTTCAAAATTGTGGGAGATATAAGGTTTTTTTCAAATTGCGGGGGGCGTGGCAAAATTTTAAACAAACTTGATCTGCCTGCAAACAATACAAGTCTACACTGAAAATTTGGTAGCTCTAGCTCTTATAGTCTCTGAGATCTAGGTGTTCATACGGACGGACGGACGGACGGACGGACGGACGGACGGACAGACGGACGGACGGACAGACGGACAGATCTATATCGACTCGGCTATTGATGCTGATCAAGAATATATATACTTTATAGGGTCGGAAATGCTTCCTTCTGCCTGTTACATACATTTGCACGAACTTAGTATACCCTTTTTACTCTACGAGTAACGGGTATAAAAATATGGAAGTTCGGCTTTAAAGTAAGGTACATGTACATCTGAAGAATATTCCTTAAACGATTTAGGGCCTTGCCTTCACCCTAATAAATGCTGCAATCCACTTTGTGTGCACTGGAGCTCGCTTTGGCATATCAACTATATTGACTCTGTCTCTAATTGCTTTATAGCTTTAGCCATCTGCTGTTGTTTTGATAAAGGTTAATGAGTCATTGGCTGTTCGAAATATTTACAATAGGTAATAAATCGAATATCGACCAAAAGTATATTTCTAATCACAATTCTTCCGATCAAGAAAGCACAATAATCTATTTTAATGAATTGGCCTGAACTTCAAAGCAAATATCCGTGGTAGCTTTGCTAATTATTATCTGTCTTCTTCCGCACGAGGTGCAACCTGCAGTTCTTCAGTTTCCAAAAATTGCCTGAAAGTTTCCTCTAAAATGTATTATGAGGAAATAAGCTTGATGCGATATAAGCGATATATTAGTGATCGTGTTTACCGCTTGGAGTTTACTTTTAAATCAGCTTGAATTTCTTTGATAAAAAGCACGTGGCTAGAGATTTGACTTTGATTTTATTATTTTGATCATCAGAAGTAAATTAATTCCAAGGCTCGCGGAAAACACAGCAGATCGGAAAATCTCGATATCATCAAAAAAATTAATATTGATTGGAAAACCCTTTAGACATGTAGGTCGATTGGTTGGGTATTCAAATAAAATGATACGGAACGCAATAAACTACAGAGAAAAGACTGAAAGAATTGCTCAAAAACGAATCCTGACCAAGTTTAAAAACAAAAGATGGATCCGCGAGGACAAGAGGGATCATTTTAAGGCATCAACTGAGCTCAAAAAGGACCTAGATATAAATGTGTCAATGCAAAAAGTTCACACATGATCCAGAGAACAGAATTTAAGAACCCGTAGGCCCAAGAGAAGTCCCAATGTTAAAAGGCATATTAGCCATTACATATTACTAATCGCTATCCAAAAATGTTGGATATTTTATAGAAATTTGAGAGTAAAGTTGTTATGTTTGGTGGAAAGGCTCTCAGGCTCAGAGGACATCAGGAGATCCTCTAAACTCAGAAAACCATCCAAATACACTGCAAAAACCTAGTATACTTTTGAAGGCTGATATAAAAGTGGTACTGTGGTTCTTTTCGCTTACAATGTTAAGGTGGTTCACTATATTCTTTCAAAACCATAATGGATCAACTTTTATACGAAAAGTGTCCATTTTTTGGCTAAAGTATGGTACCCATGCAGTTTCTATTCGATAAGTCATTCTGACCAGAACACTATGTGAAGTCATTTTAAAGCTATCGAGCTGAAATTTTGCACAGAGATTTCTTCTACGCAATAATAGTGCCGGAACTTGGTTGGATCGATGCCATGCCGTATCGTAGCCGTTAGTGCAACATAGAGACAACGCAACTAGGTCTTAAATTTATAGAATAATCTTAATTTAATCGTAGCGTCACTAAACTTAGTAATATTAGTTATATGATTTAAGTGAATTAAAACGGATCTAAAGTGCATATTTAGGAACGATAGCGTAAGTTGAAAATGTCTTTGTGACCTGCTCGATTTCGATCGTAGGGTTGCCCAAATGTAGATATTTGTGTTGTTGTGGCAACTCTTCTAAGTCTGATCGAAATATCGATGTATTAGGATCGATATTAAATTTGTCTAGAAGGTTTGGAACAATCGGTTTTCGGAAAATTGTGTTATACTATGAGATTTTTTTTTTTGTTTATCAAATTTTTAATATCAATGATTTAAAATTTTAAATATCTGATAGCTATAGCTCTTATAGATTTTTTCAGTGAGATCTAGTTTTTTATTTTTTCGTTTCGTTCCTACAGACGGTTACGTGAAAACGTATTCAAAGGTTTCTAAAACTTAGAAATGTAGTTATGACGTATTTGGAAAATTTGCTTGTGAGGGTGGTGCTATTATTTTTATACTACTACTCATCATTACTTATCGAGCCCCTATACATCGATTTCCGATCAAATGAACAATAGTAGAGTTGCCACCCTCGCAATTTAAAAACCACCTCAAATATCCCGCAATTTTGGAGTTAGGCTGTTCGAACCTTCTAGACATATACTCTACTAATCATTACTTATCGAGCCCCCATACATCGATTTCCGATCAGATGAACGATAGTAGAGTTGCCACCCTCGCAATTTAAAAACCACCTCAAATATCCCGCAATTTTGGAGTTAGGCTGTTCGAACCTTCTAGACATATACTCTACTAATCATTACTTATCGAGCCCCCATACATCGATTTCCGATCAGATGAACGATAGTAGAGTTGCCACCCCCGCAATTTAAAAACCACCTGACATATCCCGCAGTTTTGGAGTTAGGTTGTTCGAACCTTCTAGACATATATTCTACTCATCATTACTTATCGAGCCCCTTTACATAGTTTTCCGATCAGATGAACGATAGTAGAGTTGCCACCCCCGCAATTTGAAAACCACCTCAAATATCCCGCAATTTTGGAGTTAGGCTGTTCGAACCTTCTAGACATATATTCTACTAATCATTACTTATCGAGCCCCAATACATCGACTTCCGATCAGATGAACAATAGTAGAGTTTGCCACACCCGTAGTTTGAAAAACACCTCAAATATCCCGCAATTTTGGAGTTAGGTTGTTCGAACCTTTTAGACATATATACTACTCATCATTACTTATCGAGCCCCCATACATTGTTTTCCGATCAGATGAACGATAATAGAGTTGCCACCCCCGCAATTTGAAAAACACCTCAAATATCCCGCAATTTTGGAGTTAGGTTGTCCGAACCTTCTAGACATATATTCAACTCATCATTACTTATCGATCCACCATACACCGATTCCAGATCAGATGAACGATATTCGAATTATAACCAAATCAAATAATTACGTTGGGCAGCACTGCCCGTAATCCTGATTGGCAGCACTTGCACAGTTTGTGTGACCCCACACTTTAAAGTTTTTAGTTATATACAAACAGGTACAGAGTATATTACAGTCGGGCTTGACCGACTTTCTTAAGTGTTTTTGATACTATCTGGGAGGATCACTTATGAGCTTGACTTTGAAAAATTACAGCAGTATGTAAGTAATTTTCCATCTTCTAATTCAATAAAATTATGCGGAATCGACATCTCCCATTAAGACAGATGAATGGTTTTCCATTTGAAAGAAATCGGCTGTGACCTACTTCATTTAACGCTAGCCAGCGACTGATTAGCGTTGCTGATTTCTTTACTGTATTGGCAAAGGGCTCGGCATGCGTTCGGCTCGTGTTTGTGTGAATTGCCAAATGTATTCGGCTTACATAAATGTTGTATATTCAAATTGATTTCAGATTTCTTTTATTTCTATGTTATGATGAATTTGATTAATTTTTTGTATCTCTAGGACTCCAATTGAATAACACGTGAAATCCAATTGAGCAGACTTATGTTGCAGTCGTACATTTTACAGTCACGACCTTCAGACGATACACCGGCCTTCTCAGCGATTTTGAAGTCGCTCGATTCGTCATCATCCTCATTCAGCGAAGTCGATGGGCTGTAAGTACAATTGATAAGCCGTAGAAGTGTGGGTGCGGTTGGAGGAGGCAATTCATAATATCCTACTTACCTTAGAAGCAAATGCATGAGCTCAGCTATAACATTGAACTCTTTGGAAAATTTAATGCCATTTGCCTCACAGATGGCCTGTAGCAGACATTCGTGACCTTTGGATCCGTAACTGTACTTAAAACAGTTGTGAAAAAGAATCATGTACATGTACACCAATGCACTTTTGCCACTTACCCATCCAAAATGTGCTCAATGTAGGAATAAATGTGCCAACGTAGTTGCGTCGGCTTGTGATACAATTTGCGATCAGCCTCTACCTTTAAAGTAGCCTTGTGCTTGTATTCGGGCAGATAAGGATTTTGCCGATAAACTGTAGCATTGTATGGCAAATAAAACATAGCTTTCAGAACGTGACCCACCACAAGAGATTCAAAGGCCAAATCGGCTGGTATTCCTATGCCAGCAATGAACTAATATAATGGATTAATTTCACTATTTCTGTATAAACCTAGTCACATTAATCACCTGATGTCTTGTAGGAGCTTGTCGTGGGAAGATTAGAAAGCGCTTCATCCTCACATGCCCTTCCATTTGCCTTGCAAGTATCATAAGACAAAAAGGGCACAAAGTTAACCAGGCAAAAGACCACGCACTGCTGTACATTTCGACTTACTCAATATAACTGACACTAGTTTTTGGCAAAGATGCTATCCCAGTTGTGCATGCAATTAGCACCAGCACTTATCTCACTTACCAAAATACGAATACACTAACGAGACTTAAACCACTTGGCACTTTAGGGGAAATCGGAAAATTACAAAAAATTCTTGTTAACAACAATTTGGAATGGGTCAGATATGGAAAACAATGGCTTATGCACTGGGAATGAATTGGTCGATGTTTGGTTTTTTCTTAACACTCCACAGTGGGCCAGATCTCTCAATTTGTACACCAGACTAGCTAAACAAAAAAGATGTGAGTGTGCTTAACACTCACGAGACTTTGATGTGAAACATGTTTATTGAAATAGTTTATATATACCGTGGAATATGCCACGGCTGGCTTTGAAAACAGAGTTCGAAACAGTGTCCCAGATTCCTGACCCCAGACCCCAGATCCCTTGAACCCCCATCCGAAATTCCTGATCCCTGATACCAGATCCCCCATCCCTGGTCCCAGATCCCAAATCCCTGATCCCACATCTCTGATCCCTAATCCCAGTCCCCCAATCCCTGATCCAGATCACTGATACGTGAGCCCAGATCCCCCATCCCTGATTCCTAATCCCTAGCAGATCCTCCAACCCAGATCCCTGATTCACCGTCCCAAATCCCTGATCCGAGATCCCAGACCCCTGATCCCCCATCACAGATCCCTGATCCCTGATCCCAGATCCGAGATACCAGATCACTGATCCCTGATCCGAGATCCCAGACCCCTGATCACCCATACCAAATCTCTAATCCGAGATCCCCTGATCCCCGATCCCTGATCCCAGGTCCCTGTTCGGAGATCCCAGATCCCTGATCCGAGATCCCCCATCCCAAATCCCTGATCCCCCATCCCTTATCCCAGATCCCACATCTCTGATCCCTAATGCCAGATCCCTGATCCCAGATCCCTCATCCCAGATCCCTTCTCCCAGATCCGAGATCCCAAATCCCTGATCCGAGATTTCAGATCGCTGATCCCAGATTCCTTTCCTGTGCTAATTTACTGCTACTACCAAATTTAATTGAAATGCCACGATTGGCCAGGCGATTGTTTGCGCACCAACACTGCTTTACTAGAAAGTTTCACATCAAAACTGAAATTCGGTCGATATTTTTATACCCGTTACTCGTAGAGTAAAAAGGGTATACTAAGTTCGTGCAAATGTATGTAACAGGCAGATATATATATTGTCTGCAGGCAGATCAAGTTTGTTTCAAATTTTTGCCACGCCCCCTCCCGCCCCCGCAATATGAAAAAAACCTCATATCTCCCACAATTTTGAAAATAGATTGTTCGGACCTTCTAGACATATATTTTAATCATCATTACCTATCGATCCGCCATACATCATTTTCCGATCAGACGAACGATAGTAGAGTTGCCGCCCCCGCAATATGAAAAATACCTCATATCTCCCACAATTTTGAAAATAGATTGTTCGGACCTTCTAGACATATATTTTAATCATCATTACCTATCGATCCGCTATACATCATTTTCCGATCAGACGAACGATAGTAGAGTTGCCGCCCCCATTGTAAAAAAACATCATATCTGATCCACAATTTCGTTTCTAAATAAAATATTCTTAAAAAAAACCTTACCCTGAGTAACGGGTATATAGACGTCGAGCAGGGCCGATTTCAACTTACGCTCTCGTTTATTAAAAGATTCATGTCAACGTTCCTTAACCATGTAGGCAGCTCAAGATAGTATAGTTCTTTTATAAGATATCCTCAAATAAGATATCAAAATTGGTAAAACGAGTAAAAAGAGAGAAAATAAACTGCATCCTTTAATCGCAAATTTCTCGCAGTGCAGCGTATTTTAATCATCATTACCCATCGATCCGCCATTCATCATTTTCCGATCAGATGAGCTATAGTAGAGTTGCCGCCCCCGCAATTTGGTAAATACCTCATATCTCCCACAATTTTGAAAATAGATTGTTCGATCCTTCTAGTCAAATATTTTAATCAGCATTAACTATCGATCCGCCACATTATTTCCTGATCAGATGAACGATTGAAAAGTTCTCACCCCCGCAATTTGAAAAAAATACCTCATATCTCCCACAATTTTTACAAAAAATTGATCGAACCTTCTAGACATATATTTTAATCTTATTACTTATCGATCCGCCATACATCATATCCCGATCAGATGAGCTATAGTAGAGTTGCCACCCCCGCAATTTGGAAGAAACTTCATATCTCACACAATTTGTGCATGTTGTGATCTAATTAAATATTCTTAAATAAACCTTACCCTGAGTAACGGGTATATCGAAGTCGAGCAGGGCCGACTTCAACTTACGCTCTCGTTATACACTTGAAAAGTGTATATTAATTTTGCCCAGAAGTTTGTAACGCATAGAAATATTCATTTCCGACCCCATAAACTATATATATTCTTGATCAGGACGACGAGCTGAGTTCATTTCCGCTTGTCCGTCCGTCCGTCTGTCTGTCCGTCTGTCTGCTTCTACGCGAACTAGTCCCTCAGTTTTAAAGCTAACGAGCTGAAATTTTGCACAGAGTCTTCTTTTTACTGCACGCAACTAATATGTCGGAACCGGCCGGATCGGATGACTATATCATATAGCTGTCATAGGAACGATCGGTCGAAAAATAAGTCTTTGTGAGAAAAACTTTTTTTAATTTCCATTGTAGCGTCACCAATCGTAGTATATATATAACTGGGAGAGTTTTGTTGTGACGCCGAAATTCAGTGCGAAGCTTTTTCACGTACTGGCGACAGTTCTCAATTGAAAGATATTCTTTTTTTAATACGTCCCACGACGCAAGCTGCAGTGTGTGTGCAGCGCAATGAACAACACTTAACACGACCCGGATTTCTGAATCGATCTGTTCGAAGTCATCTGCATCGTCTTCAGGAGGAAGATCAGCAGCCTCGTACTCCTGAATGAGGTGAGAAGCCTTAAGCACATTTGCACCATTGTCGGTTGTCATCGAATATAGTTGGTCAATTGATATGTTAAATTTGTCTAAGCAACGCATTATTTCCGTCTGCAGATACTGTGCTGTATGTCTGCCGAACAGTTGCACCATGCCAATTGTATCAATTTCAATAGCAAAGTCCTTAATGTATTGTAAGTTTATGCCCATAATGCTTCGGTCATTTCGAGACGCAACGTCCATTTTTTAGGCACACCATACGTCCTCTTGTAGCTTCTGCAATGGCTGTGCAAATTTTGGCTGCAGTATGCTCCAGATGGACAACGACATTTCGTGAATTAAATTTTTGCCCAAATGCATCTGTATATGGTTTTAATAAACGTTGAAATCCGTCTTCGTCATCAAAAATTTTAAATGATAGTCCCTGCACAGTAATGAGATGTGCAATAATCCTGTCGTATTCCTCTTTTGTCATCTTAATATCTATATTGGTTGTATTTTTGCGTTTTTGAAATTTATTGGCCTCAGTTCCACCTTCCACGTCTTTATTATGTAAGCGTTTATAATGTCGCTTAATGTTTGAAGTGTGATTTACCAGAGTTTTCTTGCAAATAACGCAAGATACACTTTTTTTATCTTCTGCCTCAATCACCAGCCCATTAAAATCGTATTTTGACGGTCGTCCCATATTTTTTTTCAACTTGAATAAATATCTTTGCAGTATTTTGATTTACTAATTTGATTAATCAGCTATCGGCATGCTAAGTACGGAATTTTGTACGGAATTTTGTTTGAGTCCGAAACTAAAATCGTTTTGTACTTCGCCTCCTTAAATACAAAATAGTTCGGTACATTTTTTTTTGGACGGTCCGTTACGATGAAGGTACCGTACTTCAGTTTTGAGTACAGTACGTTACAAAGCATTTACCGTACTTGCATGTGTACGGTACTTGCCTGTGTTCAGTACTTTTGGTGTGCCGAACGTAAGTACAGAACTTAGTACGGTACTTTGAGAACCCTGGTTTTATATGTTTCCACACAATTCGGAAAAAATTTTTCAAAATCGGATTACTATAGCATATAGCTGCCATATAAACGGTCGGTCAAAAAACTACTTCTGGTGAGAAAAAATTTTTTGTTTTCCATCGTAGCGTCTCTAATCTTGATATATATTAGTTTTATGTGCTTTCACATAATTTCGAAAAATTTTATCAAAATCGGTTGACTATAGCATATAGCTGCCATATAAACGGTCGGTCAAAAAACTACTTCTAGTGAGAAAAACTTTTTTGTTTTCTATCGTAGCGTATCCAATCTTGGTATATATTAGTTTTATATTCTTTCACATAATTTCGAAAAAATGATCAAAATCGGATGACTATAGCATAAAGCTGCCATAGGACCGATCGGTCGAAAAATGTGTTTTACTAAGAAAAGTTTTTTTCGTATGGTACTAAATTTTTATTATCAATGATTTAAAAATTTTAAATATTTGATATCTATATCCTATATATATTTTACCGGTTAAATCAGTTAAAGTAAACTTTTTCAAGTTTATTAAAACTTCGGCACAGTCGAAGTTAGCTTTGTCTTCTCGTTTTTTTTAAATATAATAAAAATATTCAAATATAATGGATTTTTGTTCATTTGAACAAACGAGTAAATTTATTTTCAAATAAAATTATTAAAAAGAACTTCTTCGAGCAATTTTTGGTCTATTTTTCTTATTTGATTAGACAAAACTTAACTAACGCTTAACTAAGGCTTTCGTTGAACCGAATCGAAAGATTTGGTTCGGAACAGGTTCAGGTTCAACTTTTTTTTTACAAGAGGTTCGGTTGAAGGTTCGGTTCACAGTAAAAGAAAAGTCGGAATTCCGGGTTCGAACAGTTTCGGTTGCAGCTTAACAACGGAAATAAAACAACGTTCTTCTGATATTTGACCAAAAAAATGAACGAGTACCTCTATGATTCAAAGAGTCAATCAACGACATTACTTAAAGACATTAAAAATCAATAAGTTTTGAAAAAGTCAACAAGAAGTAGAAATTAGAAAAAATTTAGTTTGAAATCATTAAGACCTGTTCGTTCAATGATAAAGTTGTGCGAATTGTGATGGACGACGAAACTTGTGTAAAAATGGACTTGAACAGATTGTCCGCCCCTTAATTTAATACAAAGCAGATAGGTGGTTCTGTTGTCCAATAAATTCCACCAATTCAAGTTCAAAAATTTTATCAGCAGACTTCGATGTGTCATGCGATTTGATCCAGAGCTTTCACCAATAGAACGATATTGGACATTTGTCGACCGAATTTAAAAAAGGATAATGAAGTTTCTAAAAATCTGAAAGAGCATTCAAAAAGTCTGCGCAATGACAAGTAGAAACACTATATCAAAAGTGTGCACAATTTAATAAAAGAGGTAAATCAAAAAATTCTATTAAAATTATAGGAATGATTTTTTCTCAATTAGTTTTGGCAATATTTAAAGTTAATATATTTATCTTAATTACAACAAAACATTGATCAAATCGGAGTAGAAATCTTAAAGTTATAAGCAAAAGTAGTATAGAAGGAGAGGTGGTTATTTCATATTATTTTCGGAAAAAACCCCATCACGTCAGAATTTCTTTTAATTTGAGCCCAAAGTTTTTACTTTTGCAAAGGGTATACTAAAATTGTTGTGAAGTTTGTAACGCATAGAAGGAAGTATTTTCTAAAAAGTATATCCATATATTCTTGATCAGTATCGATAGCCGAGTCGATCTGGCCCTGTTCGTCTGCTTGTTTCCCTCAGTTTTAAAGTTATCTTGGCCAAACTGTGCAAAAAATCTATCAACACATTTGTCGGAACCTATCGGATCTGATGACTATATCATAAAGCTGTCATAGGAACGATCGGTCCAAAAACCAGTTCTTGAAAAAAAAATTTGTATTCGATGGTGGCGTCTTTCAACTTGGGACTTATTAATTAAATATGCTTTCACATAAATCTGTTAAGGTTGATCAAAAGACTAACTATAAGAAAGATTCTCCGTCCCCATATAGTATATACACCCAATTATGTTTTTACACGGTTTTCATTTAAAACGGTCTACAAAAAATGTATATTAGTCGTACTTTTACTTTCAAAAATGAATTCTCTTCTGTTTTCATGTAATAAACTGTGCATTAATGTTTTAATTTTTTATTGAAGGTTGAAGTATTTGGAACCAATCCACTTTTCTTCTATGTACAACTCCGTGTCTTTTTTTTTACACGGTTTTTTTTTAACGATTTTTCTGGACCGTATATACCGTGTAAAAACAGAATTAGGTGTATATTCATAATCAGCGTGACGAGCTGTGTTGATATAGACATTCCTTCTGGGGTTTCTAGTAGTAGGAAAATCGCTCAAGCTCGACCGTAATATACTCTTTGCCTGTCAAAGTTTATATATAACTGATAACTATTAAATGGTCACACAAACTGCGTAACTACCAGTGCTGCCCAGCGTAATTATTTGATTTGCTTATAAATCGACGAAGGTTCATCTGATCTGGAAACATTGTATCGCGAATCGATATATAAAGATGATTTAAATATATATGTCTAGAAGGATTTAACAATGAATTTGTAAAATTTTGAGGTTTCTCTCAAATTGCGAGGTTGCAACTCTACTATCGTTCATATGATCAGAAAACTAAGTATGGGGTCTCGGTATGTAATGATTATTAAAATATATGTCTAGAAGACCCGAACATTCTAACTCCAAAATTGTGACGGATATGAGGTTTTTTCATATTAAGGGGGAGTCACTTGAAATAGTCGTCAAAAAATGATAAGCTAAATTAAAATCAAATAAATATTAACAAACATTCCAAAATTCGTTAGACCGAAGATAATTTTCCTCAATTTTCTCCTTTTTTTTACACAATTTATCGAGATTAATAAAAATCGGATATTTCGTATATTTTTTGTCAGCAAATAAAAAAAACATATATTTATATAAATAAGAATAGCAAGGGTATTTAAACTTAGGCGGAAGTAAGCTATCCTCCATATTTTTTAAAGACTCTTAAACCAGGCTTGTTTCAGGTATAATCTTTCCGTTCTTCCGGCGAAGCATTTCTAAAGGTTTGCAACCAGATAAAGAGAAAACTAAACTAAAGTCCACATATTGATAATTCGTCTACATCACCCGGCACCCGTGGATTCCCCGAAAATTAACTTTATAAATCATGCCAGAAAAATTGTAATATTTATTTGACATTATGGTAATTATATGCAGTTTTTTTTAGTGTATCTTGATAATAGACATACACTCTGGGCATATAGAATTTATAGCATATACGGATTGCATTTGCTTACTTGCTAAAAGACGAGACTAAACACAAACCTGGACATTCGCTTCTCAAGTACATTCCTATGTACATATCGTACATCATTTTCCAAGCTGCGCAGAATACTTATAAAAATACTTGGGGGCTTCACTTAAGCGTAATTATAAAATATGTATAAAACTAAACTCCTGTACGTAAATGGGAAAACTGGCGGGAAACTAAGAACTAAACTAAAATCCTTTTCGAAAGCTGTCGCGGCTGGATGAGTAGGAGGAGAGGGCTAACTACATTCGCATTTCTCCCGATTCGTGTCATTTGTTTTACTTGTGCTTGTGGAACTCCTCCATGCAAAGTTTACAGCTCCAGGATCCCTCCGGTGGCGTGACCAGCGGCGGAGACAGGCAGTACATGTGGTAGCCACGGTCGCAGTCATCGCAGAATAGCAGCTGATCGTCATTGTCCGAGGTGCCGCAAATCGAACAATATTTGCACTCAATACATTGCCAGCGGTACCGCTTCACCGAAATGATCATGTTCGGCGTGAACTGCAGGCATGACGGGTGACCAGAGCGACCACAGTCGGAGCAGGAGACTAGCTCCTCGGGCATATTTGTTTTCTTGTTCTCTCGCTGATCGCCCAAGCAAAAGTCGCAATAAGGCGATGGCTGCGCCACTTCCCGTTCGGCACGCAGCTTAAGGGCTTGTTTCTTGGGACTACCCAGGGAGGTTGTTGGAGGTGTCGCATTAACTGCCGCTGCGTACATAGCGGGGCCGGCAGCGGCAGCAGCCGCCATCATCCCCATGCCCGCCATGGTGGCCAACGGTATGGAGTCATTTGAGGCGCCTGCATCGCTTAAAGTCTTTTCGTAAGACGAGGCAGCAAGGTTTGGCGGCATGACCAGAGCCGATTGAGATGTGTCGTCATTAGTAGGAATCGGGGAAGCTGAATTGGAGTGCGTGGTATAAAGTCCTGTTGTGGCCGCAGCCGCAGCGGCCGCAGTGCTGGCAGCGTGGGCAACAGCAGCCGCCGCCGCCGCAGCAGCTGCCGAAGTATTTGCACTATTTCCAGCATTATTATTGCCACCACGACGTCGACGATCGGAGTCGCCTTCGGTACCAGCGTTCCTGCGACGATTGCCTGAAAAATAATTGTATGCCAAATGATTTATGTACAATGCGCAGTGATGCTCCACTTACCACCACCTTTGCGGCCACGTTTTGGTGTACCCTCCACATTGGAAGCATTGGAACGGCGTGGGCGTGAGCCCCGCTTGCGTTTGCCCCTACTGCTGTACGACTCGTCGAAATCGTTGTCCGAATCAAAATCATCTTCGTAGTCATCGCCATGATGATAGTGGGATGAGTCCATGTCCTCGTGGAACCACTCCTTCTCGGCATTCGCATGCGAATCCTTGCTATCATTGTCTCCCGAAGCGCCCATTGAGTTGCCGTCAGTGGCAGCGATTGCTGCAGAAAGAAGAGGCGAATAAGCGATTCAGATAAAGGACACCGAACATAAATCAGCCCCCGGCACATATGGGTGATGTGTTTGTGTGCCTCTGCTTGTGGGGTGGTTGGACTTAAGAAGTCGCTTTTTCGCACACAAACACACACACACAAGTCACAGCTTCACATGCACATGTTTAGCAGAATTGTTATTGTTGTTTACATTGCACAGTGGGCCATACGAGATCAGCGCGTGGGAAAAATAAACAGTAGGTCAGGAAAAATTTTGAAAAAGAATAAAATTCACATTTTGCAAATTAAATTCTGATTCTCTAAGATTCTTAGAGCTAGTATACAAAAGAAAGCAACAAAATACATTTAGTTTATAAATTTATATATATAAAAGTAGTACATTATTTAGTGTCAAGGAAGTGTTTTGAAAATATTTCAAAATGGATTTATTTTAGGTAAATGGTTAATGATTTATTGATTCTAAACAAGTTTTTTATCTCACTCCCTTAAAGGCTGAAAAAATTATAGACCATCTCCTAAGAATTTATCAAGAAATGCTTGAGTTTCCATTCTGGGCTTAAAATTGTTAAAAATGTAAGAAAACGTCGTTTACGTTTTTACTCTTTAAAGGTTAAATACTATTATGTTCAGGGATGCAAACCGGTTCTGAACCGAACCGAACCCAATATTGTACTTATAAATTTAAAATTTTTTTTTAAGGTAATGTAATGTGCAATGTAAATTTTAATCGTTAATCTAAATTTAGCCTTTGCAGTACCTTCAAGTTTTTATTTTAACGTTTATAGGATAAACTGACGCCTACGTTTGCCGACATTTTGTTTTCGCTAATGTCATTGGGAATGGGAATCCACTTGTTACGCACTGTTTTCAAAAAACTATGGTATATATTGCATTTTCGCTCGACAAGCCATCACATCTGTCTTTTTATAACAAGCACACTTATTGTAAGATCAGCTTAACAAGGCAATAATGGATATTATTGGTATTGGTACCTGCTTTTTTTTCTATATAATAAATATATTTCTATTAAGAATCGAAGTTATTAAATGCTTTCTAATAAATCCATTTTAAAACTGAATTAAATATAAAATGTTTAATTTTAAATGGGTCGAAAATTTAGAATCGGGATCAGGCAATATATTATCCCTGTACCACTAAACCGAAACAAAACCGTGGTTCGTCTTGCTCCAAAAACCGTGTTATGAGCCGAACAGGTGGTTTAAAATCTCTGTGAACCGATCCATTCCCTATTTCCGAGCGTTTTGCATCCATGATTATGTTAAAACTTTATAATTATAGAAATACTTTATAACCTTTAAAACACTAATAAAGCGTTTAAAGGATTTCCCTCCTAAATAATTTATGAATTATTAACCAGACTTTAAATCAATCATTAATATTCAAAAATGTGTGTCTATCAAAAATATTCTCAAATGACCGAAACAGTGTGGTTAACCCGATATTACCATGTACTTCCCACCGGAAATAAAACAGAATCGCATTTCGGATCCGGTTCTGTTTCGTATCTAAACTTGTTTCTCTAAAAGACTCTGTTTTAGTTCTAATGTTGCTGAATCAGCAGAAATAACTTTTGGTATTAGAATTCTGGGAAACTTGGTGTCCACCATTAAGTACATCTTCTAAAACGATTAACAGAAAAATAGGAAAAACTCAAATCCAAAAATGTACCTGAACAATGTTTCGTTTTCAGAAATATCGGCTCTCAAAAAATGCAATATATAAGTTTGGGTTCTGAGTTTTAATCGGTTCATTTCGGTATACGGTTTCGCTATTCTCTGCTTAAAACGTTAAGAAAATTGATGTTTATGCATTTTGTAACAAACAACCTGCTTATAAATCAGGTGATGGAAACTACCATATTAAATTTTTTACTTTAGTTTTTAGTCTCTGAGATATAGATAGAAAGATGGAAGGGGTAGTTCGCCAAAATTGTTATCAATAACATATAATACTTTTTAAATTCACAGGCGAGAGTATTTTTATCAACCTTTCAGATTTAGCTGCCATCGAAATGATTTGCAAGATAATTCAGATTTCATTTACCAAGCATAATTTACAAATTTAACAAAAACATACTCAATCGTTTAGACCATTTTTCAAAGATCAAAGATGCTTGAATTCTCTTGGTTCTTTAGCACGATGTATTCGTATCGCAGTGCTACCCAAGAAGAGAGGACAGAAATGTAAATAGATTGTGTATTTTAGATTGCGAAAAGTAGAGTGAATTATTGATATTTACATATTAAACGGTTAAATTCATGATTTGCAGTTGGGAAAAAAATGGAGGAAACATTGAAAAACTCTGGTCACGCGTGACCATATTTAATATTAAATAGAAATGTTTCGGCTCATAAAGACCGCTACTGGAGTATTTAATGTAAATATTTTTTCACAAAATTTACGTAGCTAGCCCACTGTGCAATAGTAAGGGTGGTGGTATGCTGCAGATGCAGGGGCCGAAGCAGCAGCAGAACAAAGTGGCAGCAATTGTTTGATTTTTATTGATTTTGCAACGCCTTGGCGCAATGTCGGACCATGGCACTTACCTGCACTTTCAGCCTGATGATGATCACGTGCACTGACCGTACCAGACGTGGGCACATGGTGTACATGGTGATGCTGGTGCGGATGCTGGTGTGGATGCTGATGAGAGGAATGGGCGTGGGCATGATCCCGATACTGGTAGGCGCGATAGCTATGGTTTGGATTCAGCAAATACTGACGCTTCGGCTTGCGCCAACGGGACGAGGGGTACGTGTAGATCTGTCCATGCCGGAAGCCAGGCATACGCTGCTTCTGCTTCATAAAGAGTGCACAGTGCGTCTGGGCGACGCCGGTCTGGGGGTCGAGAAACGGCATCCGCAGCCGTCGCTCGATGCATAACCGAGTGTTGAAGTTTTCGCTGTTCTCCAGCACCTCCTTGTACTTCTCCTTGTCGTTAAGGAAATTCTGAATCTTCTCAAAGTTTCCAATGTTTACCACCAAGGTTTTTTCAATTTCGGTAGCGGAAGCCATATTGTTGCCGTCGGCGTTCAAGCGCGCGTCCGTGCGTAGCAGCAACAATATGGGTCAACAAATGGGATGAATTTACTGATTGCGAATCTTTTGGCCAATATTTATCAGGAACTGAAGCCGATTTTAAGACGACAAGAAATACGCATTTTTCCGCAAACAAGTTTGGTACAAAACAAGAGGACGCAAGACACACACACACAAACACATACACTGACACGACCAAGTAGTGATGGGAAACTATCGAGGCACAATCGATATTTTTGATGGCGAGTTTGCTGTCGATGTTTTTTCGGGCGATAGTGAAAAATATTTTTTATTTTCCATCTCTATTCTTTATTTAAAACGTGCTGCATAATTTTCGGGAAAGGTCCACGATACAAATTTAAAATCCAACGAATATTTAGTTTCAGTCAGCATTAAAAGCAACTGCATAACATTTAATCTATTTCAAATTTGATTTAAAAGACAATAAATAGAACAATATTAGTCTTTCAGCGATGGAATGCCAAAGCGCAGGGCAGTTCTCTGCTTTACACATTGTGACTTAACAGCTTAGCTCAGGACAACTTTATAATAATTGTTTAAACATAAAAACAATTAGGTATTAGATTTGGTGAATCTGGTTCATTTCAATGACCTAGTTCGATTTTTGATTAACTATTCATTTTCGAGCTATAGTTAATTTTTAAATTATCCCAGGTGTTCTACAAATCGCTTACGACCCAAATCGTATAAGAATGCATGGGTATAGTTAAATTTTTGATCTATAGTTTATTTTTGTGTACTATAGTTATTTTTTTTTAACGATAATTCATTTTTGTAACTATTGTTTATTTTAATAACTAATTCACTTTTTTACCTGCATCAAATTTACCTTATCAATTTTCATTTGATTTTTTAACGTTTCTAAATCGAAGGGTTTTCCATTAAATGCATTATTGACATTACTAATAATAAATTTGCTTCAGTTTGAAAAGTGAACTATAGTTCGCTAAAATGAACTATAGTTCAAAAAATTAACTATATTTCACAAAAATGAACTAATGATTAGTAAGTGCATAGTTAAAAAAATGAACTATAGGTCAAACACTGAGACCTAGTTCGTTAGTTAATTTTAATGAGTAGCTTATTCATGAAAATCGGCTCAACTCTAATAGGTATTTCAAATTTAATGACTTGAAATTATGAATGTTCAACTAATATTGCATATTCTGTAAGCACTTTATCATTTGATTTTTGAAAAAAAAAAAACTAAAGTTACAACCCAAATTTGTTAGATTAAGGCCTGATCTCTGATGACATAAAATTTGTTTTTGACACAATACCTCAAATAAATAAGACAGCTTTCAAAAGCATTCACTTCTCAATGCTCTCTAACGTGAATCTATTCATATGAAGTATTGTGCTAAAAATAATTTTTATGTGATCTGAGATAGGTCTATGGAAAAAAAAATTGATCTTACGAACAAAAACCCAACTTCGTGCTTATGTTTTCTGCATTGTTAGGCTGCGTTCACACTATTCGACGCATGAGACATGATAATCGAGTAGGCCTTCATGTTGCCTTGTTATCAATATCAAATGACAAGCTTTTCAGAATGAAAACAAGAAAACACAAGGGCCTACTAGATTATCATGTCTCATGAGTCGAACAGTGTGAACTCAGCCTTATTCAACGCAGTTTTCACATGAAACTAATTTTATTACACGCTAAGACAAAACATATTTGGGTGATTTTCTGTCAATATTTTGGTTTAATTTTTCAAAACATTTGTCTTCAGTGAGTAACATAAATATTGAAAATCACCCAAAAAAAAACAAAAAAAAAAAAAAAAAAAAAAACAAAAAAAAAAAAAAAAATCCGATTAAAAAAAAAAAAACCCAATAATAAAAAAAAAAAAAAAAAAAAAAAGAAAAAAGAAAAAGAGGAAGAGAGGGAAAAAAGAAAAAAAAAAAAAAGAAACCCCCCCCCCAAAAAAAGTTTAAAAAAAACCAAAAAAATGTAATTGCATCATATTTTCAGGTTTACTACGTTTTTGCACAAAAAAACATGATGATGAGTGATGGCAGCATCATACATAATCCAGACTGTCGGACCAGTTAAAGGTATGAAAAAATATTTAGTGTTTTAATATAAAATAAATATTTTTTTCTTAATTATTCATATTAATAAACACATCATACTTGGATGGGCAAAAATCATGATTATTTATTTCTGCATGAACGTAATAACTGTCACCGTGACTGAATATCACGATTTCGCTCAGATAAAAGATACGGCAACGCCCAAAAAGCGTGTCCTATTTTGGAAACGCGTTAGGGCATTTTACATTGAAAATCACGAATTAACTGTCATTTTAATCAATTCCGAATCTTAAGCGGTAGCGGTCATTAAAAATATATTTTTGTTTAACTTCAGTTAGGATCATGTTGATAAATGTACTACTATATCTTTTGGTTCTCCTTGACAGTAATAGTTTAGGGTTGGCCCATTTGGATGACACAGCCATTCTGCCCAACAACTATGTGGACTCCCAAACCTCCACGCACACCAATAATTGGGCAGTTCTTGTGGACGCCTCTCGTTTCTGGTTTAATTACCGCCATGTGGCCAATGTGCTATCCATCTATCGATCGGTTAAGCGTCTGGGCATTCCCGACTCTCAGATCATTATGATGCTGGGCGATGACATGGCCTGCAATCCGCGCAATCCACATCCTGCACAGGTGTTCAACAATGCGCACCGGCACATTGATCTCTATGGTGACGATGTGGAAGTGGATTATCGCGGCTATGAGGTGACAGTGGAGAATTTTTTGCGGCTTTTGACGGGTCGAACAAGGAATGGCACAGCACGCTCTAAAAAGCTACTCTCAGACTCGGGCAGCAATGTGCTCATCTATTTGACGGGACATGGTGGTGATGGCTTCCTAAAATTTCAAGACTCTGAGGAGATTACTAGCCAGGAGCTGGCCGATGGCATACAACAAATGTTTGAGAAGAAGCGCTATAATGAGCTCCTTTTCATGGTCGACACTTGTCAGGCGGCTTCGCTTTATGAGAAGTTCGTCTCGCCCAATGTCCTGGCTGTGGCCAGCAGTTTGGTCGGCGAGGATTCGCTGTCACATCATGTGGACCCTTCCATTGGCGTTTATATGATCGATCGCTATACCTACTTTGCTCTGGAGTTTCTCGAAAAGGTTCAGCCGCTCAGCAAACGTACCATTGGCGATTTTCTGCGTGTTTGTCCCAAGCGTTTGTGCATATCGACAGTGGGCGTGCGCAAGGATTTGTATCATCGAGACCCCGAGAAAGTGCCCATTACAGACTTCTTTGGTGCCATTCGACCCACACGCTTTTCCACCGCTCGCATCAGTGTTACACTGGGCAATGAGGATGACTTCATTGTAAAATTGAGAAAGGATGCCAAAAAGAAACCCTTCAAAATACGCATAGAGCGACAGTTTCCAAATGAATTGTTTAAGGGATTATAGATCTCCCTTTTTAAGTTGAATCTTTCGTAAGTTATATATATTTTAAGATTGAATAATAAATAAAAATTGCTCTTCTTTTAGACCTCCGATTATCATGAAATGGAACAAGATAATCTCTAAGGATAAGACCCCGTTTAAAATCTGCTGTTAAGCGATTAGTTGAAAACCAGTTTCAGTCAAAAATCTCGTGAATGTAAAATATAAAAAAAACTTTCGCCAACCATTTTTTCATGAAATCATATTTTACAAATTCTTGTTTTTCTAAACCTAAATATTTGGAACTTTGGTGTTCGATTACGTTAACTAAAACTTATAACGAATTTTTTTCAGGGATACATCCCGAAACGAATATTGGTTCCGGTACGTACCGAATGAGAATATCGGTTAAAGGTTCTATTTCGGTGTTCGGTTCCGATACGGTACTCAGATTTTTTTCGGTATACCGGAACAAGTACAAGTAAATTTTTTTTAATATTAAACATATTTAATTATTTCAAGATATCCAAAAAATTAATGGATGCAATAGAACTAAAAAATGTTTTCTTACAATGTACCATTTAAAAAACGTTTTTTTTTAATATTACTATTTCTAGCCTTTTTTATTTTTGGACGAACAATTTGGCTTCTGTCCACGCTTCCAGTGGTAACCCTACACTCAGAAAAAAATCTAGAATTAAGCTTCGTACTGAGGGCGGTGGAATTTTCCTTGAGCTGTCAAATCGCATATAAAAAAATTGCTTGAGAAATTATTCCTTGCCTCATTCCTCTGTTGGGTACTGAGAAGGCCAAGTAATACACACAAGCAATTTCCAGAGTTGCCATATCAATAGATTGTGTGGATTGTATTGAACAGCTGATATTTCTTGAGAAATTATTGTGCAGCAATTAAATTTTTGTGTCAGATCTAACTTCAAATTTAGCGCCAAACCAAAATTGACTGCAAAATGTAATTTAAGTGGGAAATGTGGCTGTGATTGATGGAGATTAGACAAAAAAAGGTAAATGGGACATCACAAATGATCAGCGGGTTTGAATTGCTTACTAAAATTGGCAAACACAAGAAATTTAGAGTTTTTTTGTAATTCAAGTTGTGTTTTATTGTATGTAATAATACCGCTATTGCGGTAAACATATCAAAACCATTTTCAATACTGTTTGGAAGCAAAGTGATAGCATTTTTGCTAAGTTGTTGTTGGCCAGCAAAGCATCGCGAGAAGCTGCCAAAACGAAACCTGGTGTTCGAGCAGTGTGAACAACCCCAAATTGCTGAAAAATACCAAAACAATTAAATTTGCGGCGTGATTGTCTGTACGTTCTGGTCACACTGTGATTTGCAATCCACTTAAGGAATATACGGCAAATTCCTTCAAGGAAAATTCGAACGCCCTCAGTACCTAGCTTTAGGGAATTCTCTATTCTTATGTCGCCCAGACAAACTTGACATAGGGCCATTTCTCATAAAGCTGACAAATATTTCTGAATAATGGTTCGAAATAATCCGCTCTAAAATCTGTCGTATCTTTGTTAAAAAAAATGAAATATTAAGCGATTTGGATAGATTTGAACCATACTATTAGACTACGGTCAATTATAGCTCATAATACGCTGATAGAATACTCAAAGGGGTATATCAGCTTTAAAAAACACAAAATTAGATTGAAATAAAATATTTACCAAAGAAAAGTATTTCCGCTTATACATATCTTATATATCTTAAAAAGCGAATATGATTCTGAATATTCTTTAAAGGAGAATTTCTAAAATGTAGGACTCTTCTTGTGTGGCTCAGTGGGTAGCGTGCGTGCCTACTGTGCGGGAGGTTGTGGGTTCGATCCCGCCTCGGAACATCTAATTTAAATAAAGATTTTTCTGTGAAAACTCTTACGCACAAGGTCACCTTTACAGCTGTTGGCGCCAGTTGTGGAGTATGTAGGCAAGAAAAAGCTTCTCGAAAACTTTGCCGTTCTAAGTCGGGATTTACACAATGAAGCAAACTTCATGAAGTTTCTCAAAAAGCTTTTGTTCGTGGGAAAAAGGTGTGGTGGGGTAGCTTGCCCCTCTACACCTCTTTCCTACGAGCTAGAGCTTTTTAGAAAAGTTCATGAAGTTTGCTTCATCGTGTAAATCCCGACTAAAAGACACACGAGCCAATTGATTGAGAGAAGCTCGGCTTGGCCCCATGGGAAGGCTGTAACAGCCAATTTTAACTTAACTTAACTTTCACTTCAACTTACCAGTTGAAATATTTATTTGTGATAATCATAAATCAATAAAATAAAAAATAAGAAACTGTTTTCGGTTCTCAAACAAATTTTAATATCGGTTCCGATTTTTATACCGGTACCTGGCCTTAAGCCCTATAAAGTTCCAATATAAAACTTTTTAGTCTATTAAACATCAAAAATTGATAATTGAAATTTACAGTAGGTTGGATTTATTACGTTGTATTCATCGCATCATCTGTATAAAAATTTACAGTGAAAACAGCAAAAACGGGTGATTTATTAGTCAAAGGGGGGTTCAAATGGGGGGCGTGTCTATCGTTCTCTGTAAGAAAAGAGGGCGGATTATGGTTGATGTTTAGTCTGAAGGTTCGACAATCTATTTTCAAAATTGTGGGAAATGAGATTTTTCGAATTGGGGGGCGGGAACTTTTCATCGTTCATCGCGAGAGTGGAGGATCGATGGGGATGTTAATTGTCAGAAAGTCGACATCTTTTTCAAAGTTGTGGGAGGTTGTGATTTTTCTATGCGGGGGCGGCAACTCTATATCGTTCTCGTCGAGGGGCGGTCGTGGTGATGTACGTGGGGTGCGTTTTCAAAAGGGGAGATTGGTTTTTCATTGCGGGGGCGGGGGGGGCGTGGCAAACTTAAAATGGTCTAAAGATAAGTGAAAAGGTAATTTGATTTAATTTTTAAGGTGACTATTATTGTGGTTGTTTCTTAGTGTCTGAGTGGTTCTGGGTTTAAACTCTTAATTGTTATACCCGTTACTCGTAGAGTAAAGTATATATATTCTTGATCAGCATCAATAGCCGAGTCGATATAGACATGTCCGTCTGTCCGTCCGTCCGTATGAACACCTAGATCTCAGAGACTATAAGAGCTACAGCTACCATTTTTTCAGTGTAGACTTGATTTGTCTGCACGAAGATCAAGTTTGTTTCAAATTTTTGCCACGCCCGCTCTCGCCCCCGCAATATGAAAAAAACCTCATATCTTCCACAACTTTGAAGATAGATTGTTCGAACCTTCTAGACATATATTATGATCATCATTACCTATCGATCCGCCATACATCATTTTTCGATCAGATTTACGATAGCAGAGTTGCCACCCCCGCAATTTGAAAATACCTCATATCTCCCACAATTTTGAAGATGGATTATTCGAACCTTCTAGACATATATTTTTATCATCATTACCTATCGATCCGCCATGCATAATTTCCTGATCAGATGAACGATAGAAAAGTTCCCGCCCCCCAATTTGTAAAATACCTCACATCTCCCACAATTTTGAAGATGGATTATTCGAACCTTCTAGACATATATTTTAAACATCATTACCTATCGATCCGCCATACATCATTTCCCGATCAGATGAGATCAGTAGAGTTGCCGCCCCCGCAATTTGGAAAAATCCTCATTGTGATCTAATAAAATTTTCTTTAATAAACCCTGAGTAACGGGTATATCGAAGTCGAGCAGGGCCGACTTCAACTTACGCTCTCGTTTTAATAAGTGTTCTGTTCACTATGACGACTAAGCCGAGTCTCAGGCCATCAATGCAATAATTGACAACAACAACCTCTAGCTGCAGTTGATGTGGTTTTTTTTAAGCCTCCCTATTTGGTTTCTGGTGCATTGTAAACAAAAGAGAACAACAAAAGCTTTTAATTTTTTTTTCACAGAAAGTTCAAAAATCACTTGATTACCCCACTGTGGAATTGTGATATTGCAAGCCGTTACTTTTAAAATTCGTGACTCGTTACTTAAAAATACTTCTGATAAGTAACGGGTACGTGAATATTTCTCGTCACTAGACTCTGCAGGGCGTGTTTGTTTGTGAGTGTTTCACAACTACAACGACAACGTTTGGTTAATTTAGTTTACATTTTTGTTAGTTTTTGTTATTTCTTTTGCCTGTTGTTTTATTAGAGAGCTCCGCCAACTGACAAAAATGGGGGCGTCAAACCGCAGCACGCAAGTCGCTCTTGGCATTTCGGCGTTCTCCTTTCTGCTCTTCATCATTGCTTTTGCTACGCCCTATTGGCTGGTCACCGATGGACGCCTGCAGAATCCGCGATTCACCAATCTGGGCCTTTGGGAGGTGTGCTTCAAGAATTTCCAGGATATACACCGCTTCTACGACACGCGATTCAATGGCTGCATGTGGGTGTTCGAGGAGGAGTACTACATCATACACGATTTCCTGCTGCCAGGGTTCTATATAGCTGTGCAGTTGTTTGCCACTTTGTGTTTTGTCATGTGCCTTCTAGCGCTACCCCTTACATTGGCCTTCATGCGCACTTCTCGGGATGACGATCGTTATGTGGTGCTGCTGCTCACGATTGGCACCTGCCAAGTCCTTGGCTCCATATTCGGCTTCATCGCGGTGGTTATTTTTGGTGCCAAGGGCGATTCGCGAGACTGGATGCCCGGTTGGCAAAACAACGATATGGGCTGGTCCTTTGCCTTGGGTGTAGTTGGAGCTGTAATGCTACTACCAGCGGGCATTCTCTACATGGTGGAGGCGCGGCGAGAAAGATATAAGAGGCTAAACGAGATCAGCAACCGGGAGGTGAGCGAATATGGCGATGATTATTATCAGCACCAGGCTGCATCAGCCGCAGCTGCTGCTCCATCAGCTGCTCCATCTGCTCCTCCACAGTCGCAACCATATTTTGCGCCAGAGTCAAGCCGTCCGCGTCGTCCCCAGCCAGGCCGCGCGCCAAGTGCCCCACCGCAAGGCGGCGGCCTCCAAACGGACATTTAAACAAAATCAATTGCACATCAATCTGCAGCACAATGCCCATGTGGTACGTCTATTAACTGTAAACTCTTCTACATTTAAGTCGACAATTTGTCCCAAGTATCATTCCGTCTTTTGCAATCTCTTTAAGTCGCAACATATCCGCCCAATTACCCTAATCCTAAGCAGAATGTCCAGAAAAATTGTATTTATGTCCCGAATATCATTTCCGAACGAACTTCGAATATTTTGTTTTTTTTTTACATTTTTATGTGTATTGTTATATTTAAATATATACTCATCGACGATTTCTCTATTTATAATAATAAAGTGAACTTTTAAACACTGCATTTTAATCTGTTTTAATAACAACAATTAACAAACTCAAAATCCAAGGAGAGGAAATAATGATTAGTTTAAACATTTTTGTTTAAAATTATTAATGGCATATTTATTAGCCTCTCCAAAAAATAAAAAAAAAAGTTTAAGCTAACTTCTACTGTGCCGATCTTTAAATACACTTTCAAATCTTTGCTCCAACTGATTAAACCAATAGAATATATAATATATACGACGAAGATGTTAGATATTTATAAATTCAATATCGTTAAGAATCTGATTGTTGTAGCTAGTAGTTGTGTTTCGTGGAATATTACTTTAACATGTCAAAAAGTTGTAAACGAGTAACTTGCACTTTTTGACACGACAGGCCCTGTTTTGAAAAAATCTAGTTTATTGCAGCTGAATTCGTGTTTGGTGATGCAACATGATAACATATAGAGCAGCAACAAGGGCTCTGAAGAAACAATTAAACAGCATATATTAGAAAAGATCACAACCAAAAATCTTTGATAACACCAGTTTACAAAAATAAAAAAAAGTAAAGACCCATTGAAGCTGTTATTTTTTTATGATGTACTTTGGAATGCTGAGCTCAAAAATTATTTTCAAAAATTTTTGTATGGATACGTTTTTAAGTTAGAATTTTTTTCAGTTTTTTCGGTAGGTACCCTTACATTTTATGACATATCTCGAGATTCAAACTTTAGATGTCGTCAAGCAAGGTATTAATCTAAAGGGTATGCAATTTTCAATAATCTAGTTGAAGATCATTTTCCAATCGGTTTAGTAGTTAAAATGCTACAAGCAAAAATATTTCGAAAAAATCGATTTTTTCTCAAAAACGTGCAAATTTTGTTTTCCTAAAATCTGTTAAAGGGTGAAACTGATAAAAATAAATTGTTTTTTCTTTTGTTCTTACGAATAGCACTTCTAGGAAGAAAATAAGGCATTGGTAAAGAATATCTATGGATAAATAAAGGAGCTGTGAGCAATTGAGTACAAGTACTAACAGTCAAATTTAATTGTTTTATGTATTTATTAGAAAATATTTTTATTTTTTCTTTGTTTTTGGCCTTGCTGTTAATTATACACTTGAAAAGTGTATATTAATTTTGCCCAGAAGTTTGTAACGCATAGAAATATTCATTTCCGACCCCATAAACTATATATATTCTTGATCAGGACGACGAGCTGAGTTCATTTCCGCTTGTCCGTCCGTCCGTCTGTCCGTCTGTCTGTCTGTCCGTCTGTCCGTCCGTCTGTCTGTCTGTTTCTACGCAAACTAGTCCCTCAGTTTTAAAGCTATCGAGCTGAAATTTTGCACAGAATCTTCTTTTTACTGCACGCAACTAATATGTCGGAACCGTCCGGATCGGATGACTATATCATATAGCTGTCATAGGAACGATCGGTCGAAAAATAAGTCTTTGTGAGAAAAACTTTTTTGATTTCCATCGTAGCGTCACCAATCGTAGTATATATTAGTTTTATATGTTTCCCCACAATTCGGAAAAAATTGATTAAAATCGGATGACTAAAGCATATAGCTGCCATATAAACGGACGGTCAAAAAACTACTTCTAGTGAGAAAAACTTTTTTGTTTTCTATCGTAGCGTCTCCAATCTTAATATATATTAGTTTTATATGCTTTGACACAATTCGGAAAAAATTTATCAAAATCGGATGACTATAGCATATAGCTGCCATATAAACGGACGGTCAAAAAAATACTTCTAGTGAGAAAAACTTTTTTTTTCTATCGTAGCGTCTCCAATCTTGGTATATATTAGTTTTATATTCTTTCACATAATTTCGAAAAAATTTATCAAAATCGGAGGACTATAGCATATAGCTGCCATTGGACCGATCGGACGGAAAATGTGTTTTACTAAGAAAAGTTTTTTTTTATGGTATCAAATTTTTAATTATAATGATTTAAAAATTGTAAATATTTGATATCTATATCCTATATATACTTTACCGGTTAAATCAGTTGGAGTAATCTTTTTCAAGTGTATTAGAACTTCGGCACAGTCGAAGTTAGCTTTGCCTTCTCGTTTTTTTCTGTGACTTGCCTTCTATTGGAACTCTTACACTCTTTTTTTAATGAACACGTAAAATAGTCTTTGACCCCTAGTTGTTTCACACAATTGCTTACAACTTCGCTATTTATCCACAGATTTTCGTCATCAACGCCCTATTTTCTTCGTAATATGGCAATTTGTAAGAATAAAAGAAAAAACAACTTTTTGATTTCTATTTTCAACCATTAACAGATTTTAGAAAATCAAATTTTTCACGTTTTTGAGAAAAAAATCAATTTTTTCGAAATATTTTTGCTTCTTACTTTTAAACTACTAAACCGATTGGAAAATGTTCTTTGACTAGATTATTGGGAATTGCATAACCTTTTGATTAATCCCTTGCTTGACTTCATCTAAAGTTTGTATCTCGAGATATGGCTTAAAAGGTATGGGTACCTACCGAAAAACTAAAAAAAATTCTAACTCAAAAACGAATCTATACAACATTTTTTGAAACTCATTTTTGAGTTCAGCATTCCAAAATACATCATTAAAAAATGATGGCTTCAATGGGTCTTTTCGCTGTAAACTAGTGTAATCATCGTTATATGTTGATATAGCGAAGGTAAAGGTCATCTCTAATTATATACAAAAACGAGAAGGCAACGCTAACTTCGACTGTGCCGAAGTTTTAATACACTTGGACAAACTTTACTCCAACTGATATAACCGGTAAAATATATATAGGATATAGATATCAGATATTTAAAATTTTTAAATTATTAATAATAAAAATTTGATACCATAAAAAAAACTTTTCTTAGTAAAACACATTTTCCGACCGATCAGTCCTATGGCAGCTATATGCTATAGTCATCCGATTTTGATAAATTTTTTTAAAATTATGTGAAAGCATATAAAACTAATATAGACCCAGATTGGGGACGCTTCAATAGAAAACAAAAAAGTTTTTCTCACTAGAAGTAGTTTTGCTATGGGAGCTATATAATATTGTCATCCGATTTTGATAAATTGTTCCTGTATTATGTGAAAGCATATAAAACTTACTTATAATAATATTGGTGACGCTACGATGGAAAACAAAAAAGTTTTTCTAACTAGAACTAGTTCTTAGACCGATCGTTTCTATGGCAGCTATATGATATAGTCATCCGATCCAGCCGGTTCCCACATATTAGTTTCGTGCAGTAAAAAGAAGACTGGGCAAAATTTCAGCTCGATAGCTTTAAAACTGAGGGACTAGTTTGCGTAAAAACAGACGGACAGACGGAATATAACTAAGCTCGTCGTCCTGATCAAGAATATATATAGTTTATAGAGTCGGAAATTAATATTTCTATGCGTTACAAACTTCTGGGCAAAAAATCACCTATAAAAATACCACAGTGATATTCGCTGCGGTTACGGAGGTAAAATAGAATCAATTTGATCGTAAGTGCCATTGCTTTGTTTTTTTATGTGTTCGAAATCATCTATGAACCTATAAAATTAATGAACCCTATAAAATTAATGGTTTACAGACGTGTTGCTGCGATATGAATAGGATTTCTCGTTTTGTGTGGTCTTAATATCTTTTTGTTTTACCGTTACTGGGGCAAGTGAGAGTAACGCGCCCTCACGTTCTCCTGTAAAATTTGGTTTATGTAAAATATAATAATTTCGACATAACTTATTAACTCTAACCATGCAATTTCCTTCTACAGATTTATTCTAATCATCATAACTTATCGATCATTTTCGATTTTGAATTTTAAAAATTCAAAAAGTTTTTGAACATTTTAGACATATATTATAATCATTATTAATTATCGATCCACTATACATCGTTTTGCGATTAGATGAACGGTAGCAGAGTTGACACCTCACAGTTTGAAAAAACCTCTTATCTCCCACAATTTTAAAGATAGATTGTTTGAACCTTCTAGACATATACTATAACCATCGTTACTTATCGATCCATCATTTACCGTTTCCCGATCAGGTAAACGATATTTGAGTTATAAGCAAATCAAATAATTACGCTGGGCACCTCTTACTCAGTTTGACTTTTTTAATTGTTTTATATTAAAAATTTTTTTAAAATTAATTTTAAATTCAAATCTCGTAAAAATAAGTATTAAACAATTTATTCAAACATTTAAAAAAAATGTTCTATATAAAATCGAAAATTGTGATCAAAAATTTAAACCTTCAAATTTTGAGTAAGTTTGACCAGCTTTTTACGTCCCCTTTGGTAGGCGTGACATATCTACAATTTACATGAAAAAATCTTGGAAATTTGCAGATTATTAGGAAAAATCAAGTAGATAACATTAAATGGTTCAAAAGCTATGATTTTTAAACGAGTTTTGGCAAAACAAGCCACTGTGCTTCGTTAACGATAAGAGTGTGTCATGGCGGATAGTCCCCATTCTGGGGACCCCATGAGTGACCTCCATGAACGAAACTCATATAATTTTTGCTACATATATGTATATACCTGTAATTTGTAGGGTAAAAAGGGCAAAGGGAAGCAACTCCAACCCCATAAAGTAAATATATTCTTGATCTGCATCAATAGCCGAGTTGATCTAGCCTTGACCGACTGTCCGTCCGTCTGTATGAACACCTAGATCTCAGAGACTATAAGAGCTAGAGTTACCATTTTTTCAGTGTAGACTTTTATTGTCAAGCTGGTTTCAAAGACAAAGTCGTGCAGGGTCGACTTTAACTTAAGTTCTTTTTTTATAGCTCAATGTACCCAATGGACGAACAATTTTTTTTCACATTTTGCAATGGTAAAAATTATATTTAAAGAGTTTACGAATTTCCCGATAATTATTTTGATAATTTTTTTTGTCTGTGGCTTTGCATATTTCTCCATAGTTTTAGGTAAAACATTAACAAGAATTTATTTGCGTCACAGATTCCCGACATGTCTTTAAGCAGCCAACAAATCGGCTCCCAAAAATCCACTTAGAGTAAATATGCAAATGTGAGAGAAAGTTCTTAAAGTTAATGCTTTGTACAATTCAAAAAAATATGGTAACTCCCTAGAACTGAGTTGATTCATTTATAAATGCACATACATACACAAATAATATGTAGATTGTACAACATTCGGTATAAATACTTAATGCTAAACTTATTGACCGAAATCTATCACTTATCAAGTTTCGGGTGCTTTGTTCTCGGCTTGCTCAGTCGCCGCTTTGTGCCTGGCATGGGAATCTTTGAGCCAACGCTGTGTGGATGCTTCGTTACCGCTTTGTTCCAGGACAAGGAAGAGTTCGCGTTGCTGGTCCGGTTGCGATAGTTGCTCGCGCAGGAACTGGAGCACATCTGCTTCGTTGCCCACTACTTCAGGCTGATTTAGTTTTGAATCCAGATTATAGTAGTGCTGGCCAATGCGGCGAACTGCTATCCAGTGCCGCCTTCGCAAGGGCAATGTAATGATTCCGAATTTGTAATCCGATGGAATGTTCAGTATAAAGCCAATGATAACGTCCAAGTCGATGCAGGACGGATCCTTGCGCTTGTCAAACCAAACTGCCTCGTAATTGTGCAGCTCCAGAGCGGTCATAATAACATTGATGTCGTAGTTCCCAAGGCCCAGGACGGACCGGTGGGGATTTATCCATACATTTGGACTGAGATTACTGCAAATATCGTCCAGCTCCGTCTTGTTGTAGTGATCGCCTGTTGAAGACAAAACAATGCCAATTGGATTATTCCAACAAACACATGTCGTAGGCTAACCTTGAAGTAGATTATTTAAGGCATGTAGAGCACACATTTGCCTCGTTTGCTTTTCATGGTAAATCTTTGAAGCAGGAGTTGGCATTTTGACTGTAGAATTGTTTTTGATTTATAATAACAACACGACAATCTGTTTACTGGTTCACTTGTGGGGGCGCAATGGTTGCCATACATATCGATAGTTTCTACCTGCTGGCCACAGTCTGGCAACGACCGCAAGCCGATAATTCGTGAGTCACGATATGTTACAGCCACTGCGACCAGTACGGCCTGTTGCTGAAAGCACATTAAGTGAAATGGAATATGTTTGATGCAGGGATTGAAAATAATGATTAATTTTTTATTTTGAATCAAACAAATCAGTGATATAGAAAAATCGAACAAACGTTTGGAAAATACCCAATACTGCAAGGTTATGTAGTTGTTTTTTTGTTGTAAAGTAATCTTTTGGGAAAAAAAGTAGTTTTAAGGATTACAGTTGGAGTTTTATTAATTATAATTATTTAAATCATAATTTGTTTTATGAGTATGAGTTTTTTAATAAAATTTCAAAATTCAGTTTTTTAAAATGTGTACGTAGGTTGCTATATATATTTCCGGCCTAATAATGAAAACGCGAATATTTATGACCAAAAATTGTTTTTACTGTTTTTCAAAGTATTCTCCAGCAAGATTTATACACTTTTGCATGCGCTCAAACCAATTATCAAAGCACTTTTCCCACTCCGATTGAGACACCTCCAAAACATGGTTTTTGAACTCTTCAACAGCATTTTCTGGCGACGAAAATCGTGGACCACGCATTTTTCCCTTGATGTGTGGGAATAAAAAGAAGTCATTGGGTGCCAAGTCAGGGCTGTACGGCGGATGATCCATCAATTCAACGTTTTGGGAGGTCAAAAAGGCGCTGGTGTGAGCTGATGTGTGAGAGCTCGCATTGTGGTGGAAGAAATGAAAAGAAATATCAGTTCACGCACGGCATCAATAATTTCTGGCACAACGACTGTTTTCGGACGACCTTCACGACCTTTGTCTTCGAGCGAGCGTCGCCCGCGATTGAATTCATTAAACCAATTTTTCACAGTGCTATAGGATGGTGCTTCATCGCCATACAAAGATTTAAGTTCATCGTTGCACTCTTGTCGTGATAATCCACGTCAAAAGTTGTGAAAAAATTATTGCACGAAAATTTTTTTCGAGTTAATTCCATTTTTCTGCCGAGGTAAGTTTTTGATTTATCGTTAATCGATATCAAACGTCACACATGAAAGAGTTGTATGGAGCTTTTATAGATAAAAGTCCAAACTTTTTTTGGGAAAAGGCCAATTGGTCCTAAAATGGTTAGAAGTGACCTAGGCCAGAAACTTAAATAGCAACCCACGTATTTATTATTCAAAAAGTAATCATTATTTTTGATTTTTATATATTCCTCAGAAAATAATAATTAATTTTTAAGTTTTATTCATTTACAAATTATTGCTTGAGTTTTTATAAATAAAAAAAATAAAACTAAATTTCAATGATCTCGATTCCTATTCCACTTAGACACAAAATTCTTTTACTATTTTTAAAAGGTTTTTCAACACAAAGAATTTGGAAGAAAAACAAACCTCTTTTAAGTTTTATTTTTGTCAGTTATATAAAAAACTCTTCTATTTTTTTTCAAATTCCTCGTTTGGTAATACCAAAGATTATATATACTCCCTTTTCTCTGGCTATAGTCATCCGATTTTGATAAATTTTTCCAAAATTGTGTGAAAGTATATAAAACTAATAAATACTACGATTGGTGACGCTACGATAGAAAACAAAAAGTTTTTCTCACTAGAAGTAGTTTTTGGACCGATCGTTCCTATGGCAGCTATATGATATAGTCATCCGATCCGTCCGATTCCGACAAATGTGCAGCCTATGTGTATATAAAAACTTTTTGCAAAGTTTGGTCAAGATAGCTTTAAAACTGAGGGAGGAGATAGCATAGAAACAGACGGACGGACAGACGGACATGGCTATATAGACTCAGCTCGTCATGCTGATCAACAATATATATAGTTTATATATAGCTATATGCTATAGTCATCCGATTTCGATAATTTTTCCAGAATTGTGTGGAAGTATATGCAACTAATATATACCACGATTGGTGATGCTACGATGGAAAACAAAAAAGTTTTTCTCACTAAAACTAGTTTTTGAACCGACCGTTTCTATGGCAGCTATATGCTTTAGTCATCCGATTTTGATAAATTTTTCCAGAGTTGTGTGGAATTATATAAAATTTATATATACCGCGTTTGATGACGTTACAATGGAAAACAAAAAAGTTTTTCCCACTAGAACTTTTTTTTGGACCAACCGTTTATATGGCAGCTATATGCAAAAGTCATCCGATTTTGATAAAATTATATAATTATATAATATATACCACGATTGGTGATGCTACGATGGAAAACAAAAAAGTTTTTCTCATTAAAACTAGTTTTGGACCGATCGTTCCTATGGCAGCTATATGATATAGTCATCCGATCCGGCCGATTCCGACAAATGTGCAGCGTATTTGTATTTAAAAGGTTTTTGCAAAGTTTGGTCAAGATAGCTTTAAAACTGAGGGAGGAGATAGCATAGAAACAGACGGACAGACGGACGGACAGACGGAAATGAACTCAGCTCGTCATGCTGATCAAGAATATATATACTTTATGTGGTCGGAAATGCTTCCTTCACTGCGTTACAAACATCGTGACAATTTTAATATACCCTCTGCAAGGGTATAAAAAGAATACTGAATCATACCTGGTACAGAATTTTAAAATTTAATTTGAATTTAATTAAGCAATAAGACAATCGATTGTTTAGTGGGACAATCAAACTCGGTATCAAATCCATTGATAATACCAAATCTTGGATTTCGAGAAATCTTGAAAGGCAGACATACCCACTAGAAAATAGCAACAAGTAAAGGAAAAACTTTTAAAATTCTTTGAAGCTTTGTGACGCAGTGTAAACGCAGCATAACCTATGGCACTACAAGCGCTTCATTTTTAGCTATTCGTTGTCTTGAATATCTGAGGTAGCTGTACGCAGTGTCAGACACCTTAAATAATTTAATTAATTTGGGATTTTTATACTCTCAAAAAATAATTCTTTAGCTATTCGTTGTCTACTGTCGTCTGTCTGTCGTCTGTCCCGTCTGTCCGTCTGTCCGTATGAACGAAAGAGATCTCAGAATTTTGAATCGACCCGCCATACATTTCAGATGAACGATATTAGAGCTATATGTAAAGAAAATAAAACCAACGCCAAACCTTGTTGGTAGAAGTAAAAAGAAAAAGAGAGAAAAAGGAAAAACTAAATGGTAATTTTCCAATTGACCTTCATGAGTGGAGCGATATAATGAGATGGCCTGCGGTCAGAAATCACGCGTGATCCCGCGTAAATATACGTTTTTGTTATAGGAAATTATATACAAATTTATAATTTTACGGGTTTGTACTATCTAGCCCCATACATCGTTTTCAACCAGATATTGAAAGAAGTTGCCACCCTCACGATTTTGAAAAACCTCACACTTTAAAGTTATTAGTTTCTTACGAGTATTTACGTCGGGCTTGACCGACTTTCTCTCTTTTTTTTTGTATTTGATAAAAAAGAGAAGAGCAAATTTTTAACAGAATATTAATTTTTTTAACTTACTAGTCATTTGATAATAAAAATTTGATACCTATAATGGTCAGGTATATAGTCATCCGATTTTGATAATTTTTTCCAGAAGTGTGTGGAAGCATATGAAACTAATATATACCACGATTGGTGATGCTACGATGGAAAACAAAAAAGTTTTTCTCACTAAAACTAGTTTTTGAACCGACCGTTTCTATGGCAGCTATATGCTTTAGTCATCCGATTTTGATAAATTTTTCCAGAGTTGTGTGGAACTATATAAAATTTATATATACCGCGTTTGATGACGTTACAATGGAAAACAAAAAAGTTTTTCTCACTACGACTTTTTTTTTTGACCAATCGTTTCTATGGCAGCTATATGCAAAAGTGATCCGATTTTGATAATTCCAGAATTATATAATTATATAAACTACTATACCACGATTAGTGACGCTACGATGGAAAACAAAAAAGTTTTTCTCATTAAAACTAGTTTTGGACCGATCGTTCCTATGGCAGCTATATGATATAGTCATCCGATCCGGCCGGTTCCGACAAATGTGCAGCGTTTGCATTAAAAAGGTTTTTGCAAAAGTTTGGTCAAGATAGCTTTAAAACTGAGGGAGGAGATAGCGATAGAAACAGACGGACAGACGGACGGACGGACAAACGGAAATGAACTCAGCTCGTCATGCTGATCAAGAATATATATACTTTATGTGGTCGGAAATGCTTCCTTCACTGCGTTACAAACATCGTGGCAATTTTAATATACCCTCTGCAAGGGTATAAAAAAATACTGAATCATACCTGGTACAGAATTTTAATTAAATTTATATTTTGAATTTAATTAAGCAACTAAGACAATCGTTGTTTAGGGGACAATCAAACTCGGTATCAAATCCATTGATAATACCAAATCTTGGATTTCGAGAAATCTTGAAAGGCAGACATACCCACTAGAAAATAGCAACAAGTAAAAAAAAATTTAAAAATTCTTTGAAGCTTCGATTCGACCCAGTGAAATGCAGCATAACGTATGTTGCACTACAAGCGCTTCATTTTTAGCTATTCGTTGTCTTGAATATCTGAGGTAGCTGTACGCAGTGTCACACACCTTAAATAATTTAATTAATTTGGGATTTTTTTTTTTGTATTTGATAAAAAAAAAAAAAAGTTTGTGGCAGTTCTATAAATTTTAATTAAATTTATATTTTTGGTATTTATACGAAACTAAGAAGGCTTTTCAAAATCCAAATTTATTTCAAAAAGTGTATTGATGATGTATGTAGTGTGCCTTTGTGTTATATGTCAAACTGGAAGGACATAGTCCACATTCCAGCCTCCTTTTCAAACTGAAATGACGTAGTCCAAACTTCAATTCGATCCGGATATGTAGCCTACTTTTTAGGTATGTTGTATGTGTAGTGTATTTTTGTAATGTATGTATGTGTATGTATATAGTGTGCCTTTGTGTTATATGTCAAACTGGATCAATTCGATCCGGATATTATGTAGCCTACTTTTCAGGTATGTGTAGTTATTATTTGTATACGCAGTGTACTTTTGTAATGTATGTGTAGTGTATTTGTATATGTAGTGTGCCTTTGTGTTTATATGTCAAACTGGAACGACCTTGTCCACATTCCAGCCTCCTTCTCAAACTGAAATGACGTAGTCCAAATTTCAATTTGATCAAGATATTTTTTTTTTTTTTTATGACCATGCCTTAACTGGGATTCGAACCCAGACCGACTTTTAGCTACTAGTGTCAGATGGACACTAGCTTAACCAACTGAGCTATAGTCGGCGGCAGTAGGAGCACAGCCAAGGTTTAACTTAAGTTACACCTAGAAATTCCAAAAATCTAATTCAAAATCAAGGCCTACTACGATTTGAAACCAAATTTGAACACGAAGTAAAAAAAAAAGAATATAGAATTGCCTGGTTCAGAATTGGAACCCACTTGTGTCTCCTTACTTATAAAAATAAAACGTCTTATCTTAGCCAACTGAGCCACTGAAGAGGGAATTTTCGCTTCGAATTAAGTTCTACTTAAGTAACAGGTAGATTGAGTTAAAAATCAAGGCCTACTACGATTTGAAACCGATTTTAAACACGAAGAAAAAAAAATAATACTGAATAATAACTGGTACAGAATTCGAACCCACTTGCGTCTCCTTATAAAAATAAAACGGCTCTTCTCAGCCAACTGAGCCACTGAAGTGGGAATTTTCGAGTCGTATTAAGTTCTACTTAAGCTACAGGTAGATTAAGTTAAAAATCAAGGCCTACTACGATTTGAAACCGATTTTAAGCAAAAAAAAAAGAATACTAAATATAGCCTGGTACAGAATTCGAACCCACTTGCGTCTCCTTACTTATAAAAATAAAACGGCTCAACTCAGCCAACTGAGCCACCGACGTGAGAATTTTCGCTTGGTATTAAGTTCTACTTAAGTTACAGGTAGATTGAGTTAAAAATCAAGGCCTACTACGATTTGAAACCGATTTTAAGCAAAAAAAAAAGAATACTAAATATAGCCTGGTACAGAATTCGAACCCACCTGCGTCTCCTTATAAAAATAAAACGGCTTATCTTAGCCAACTGAGCCACTGACGTGGGAATTTTCGCTTCGTATTAGGTTCTACATAAGTTACAGGTAGATTGAGTTAAAAATCAAGGCCTACGACGATTTGAAACCGATTTTAAACACGAAGCAAAAAAAAATAATGCTGAATAATACCTGGTACAGAATTCGAACCCACTTGCGTCTCCTTATAAAAATAAAACGGCTCGTCTCAGCCAACTGAGCCACTGAAGTGGGAATTTTTTGAGTCGTATTAAGTTCTACTTAAGCTACAGGTAGATTAAGTTAAAAATCAAGGCCTACTACGATTTGAAACCGATTTTAAGCAAAAAAAAAAAGAATACTAAATATAGCCTGGTACAGAATTCGAACCCACTTGCGTCTCCTTAATTATAAAAATAAAACGGCTTATCTCAGCCAACTGAGCCACCGACGTGGGAATTTTCGCTTGGTATTAAGTTCTACTTAAGTTACAGGTAGATTGAGTTAAAAATCAAGGCCTACTACGATTTGAAACCGATTTTAAACACGAAGCAAAAAAAAATAATACTGAATAATACCTGGTACAGAATTCGAACCCACTTGCGTCTCTTTAATTATAAAGAGAAGGCAAAGCTAACTTCGACTGTGCCGAAGTTTTAATACACTTGAAAAACTTACTCAATTGATTTAACGGTCAAATATACATAGGATATAGATATCAGATATTTAAAATTTTTAAATCTTGATAATAAAAATTTGATACCATAAAAAAACTTTTAGTGAAACACATTTTCGACCGATCGGTCCTATGGCAGCTATTGCTATGTCTCCGTTTTGATAAAATCTTCCGAATTATGTTGACGCTAATTAAACTAATATATCCAAGATTGGTGTCGCTACGATGGAAAAAAATTTTCCACTAGAACTAGTTTTTTGAGACCGTAATGGCAGCTATTCTATTTCGTTTTGATAAATAAAAAAAAACTAAATTATATAAAACGACATCGTCTAGTATAAGAGTAGTAAAAAGACCGTGAAATTTGTCGAGCTTAAAACTGCTAGTTCGCGTAACAGACACAGAGAGAGGCGAGACCACTTGTCTGTAATTTGTTTTGGGTCGAGAATGTACACTTCTGGGCAATTAATTCCTTTTCAGTTAAAAAATGACGCTCTCAGCCACTGCAAGTTCGTAAGTAAAAATCAGGCCACTACGATTTGACCGATTTTAAGCAAAAACAAAAAGCTAACTTCGACTGTGCCGAAGTTTTAATACACTTGAAAATTTACTCACTGTTTACCGGTAAAATATATTTAGGATATAGATATCAAATATTTAAAATTTTTAAATCATTGATAAGAAAGATTTGATACCATAAAAAATTTTCTTAGTAAAACACATTTTCCGTCGGTCTGCTTTAGCGATTTGATAATTCAAATGTGTAAAAGCATATAAACGTTTGTGAGTTAATATAGACCGACCGTGCTCGGATTAAAAATTTCGACGATCGTTCTATGGCGCTATATGTTGTTCGTTTTGATAAATTTTTTCAGAATTGTGTGGACATAAACTAAATTCTACGATTGGTGACGCTACGATGAAAAACAAAAAGTTTTCCCACTAGAACTTGTTTTTTGACCGACCCTTTATTGGCGCTATATGTATGTCATCCGATTTCGATAAATTTTTGCACAATTATGTGGAAGCATATAAACTAACATACACCAAGATTTGTGCCGCTACGATGGAAAACAAAAGTTTTTCTCACTAGAACTAGTTCTTGACCGATCGTTCCTATGGCGCTTTGTGTCATCGATCCGGCCGGTTCCGACACTTAGTTGCGTGCAGTAAAAAGACTCTGTGCAAAATTTCAGCTCGATAGCTTTAAAACTGAGGGACTAGTTCGCGTGAAACAGACAGACAGACAGACAGACAGACAGACGGACAGACGGACGACGGACAGACGGACGGCGGACAGCGGAATGAACTCAGCTCGTCGTCCTGATCAAGAATATATATAGTTTATGGGGTCGGAAATGTTTTCTATGCGTTACAAACTCTGGGTAAAAATAAAATTTATTTGAACAAAAAAGAAAAAAACCTGGTACAGAATTCGACCCACTGCGTCCCTTAAAAAAAAAAACGGTCACCACCAACTGAGCATGACGTGGAATTTTCGCTGATTAAGTTCTACTTAAGTTACAGGTAGATTGAGTTAAAAATCAAGGCCTACTACGATTTGAAACCGATTTTAAACAGAAGCAAAAAAAGAATACTGAATAACCTGGTACAGAATTCGAACCCACTTGCGTCTCCTTAATTAAAAAATAAAACGGCTCAACTCAGCCAACTGAGCCACGACGTGGGAATTTTCGCTTGTATTAGGTTCACTTGTTACAGGTAGATTGAGTTAAAAATCAAGGCCACTACGATTTGAACCGATTTAAACAAAATTTGAAGATAAAGGGGTAGTAAAAGTAGAGAAAAAGAAGAGAAACCGAAACAAAAGATAAATGGTACAGATGAACCCACTCCTACTTATAAAATAAAACGGCTAACTCAGCAACTGGCCACTGACGTGGGAATTTTCTCGTATTAGGTTCTACTTAAGTTACAGTAGATTGAGTTAAAAATCAAGGCCTACTACGATTTGAAACCGATTTTAAACACGAAGCAAAAAAAAATACTGAATACCTGGTACAGAATTCGAACCCACTTGCGTCTCCTTAATTATAAAAATAAAACGGCTCATCTCAGCCAACTGAGCCACCGACGTGGGAATTTTCGCGTCGTATTAAGTTCTACTTAAGTTACAGGTAGATTGAGTTAAAAATAAGGCCTACTACGATTTGAAACCGATTTTAAGCAAAAAAAAAAGACTAAATGCCTGGTACGATTCGAACCCACTTGCGTCTCCTTACTTATAAATAAAACGGCTCAACTCAGCAACTGAGCAGACGTGGGAATTTCCGTATTAAGTTCACTTAGTACGGTGATTGAGTTAAAAATCAGGCCTACTACGATTTGAAACCGATTTTAAACAAAAAAAGAAACTGAATATAGCCTGGTACAGAATTCGAACCCACTTGCGTCTCCTTACTTATAAAAATAAAACGGCTCACTCAGACTGGCCACCGACGTGGGTTTTCCTCGTATTGGTTCTACTTAGTTACGGTTGGTTAGGTGATGAAAGATATGTGTGGGTGCGTTTTTGGGTGAGGGGGCGTCCTACTTATAAAATAAAACGGCTCACTCGCAATGAGCCACGGTGATTTCGTTATAAGTCTACTTAAGTTCGGTAGATTGAGTTAAAAACAGGCCTACTACGATTTGAAACCGATTTTAACAAAAAAAAAGAATACTAAATATAGCCTGGTACGAATTCGAACCCTTGCGTCTCCTATAAAATAAAACGCTTATCTTAGCCAACTGCCACTGACGGGGTTTTCGTCGTATTAGGTTCTACATAAGTTACAGGTAGATTGAGCTAAAAATCGGCCTACACGATTTGAAACCGATTTTAAACACGAAGCAAAAAAAATACTGAATAATACCTGGTACAGAATTCGAACCCACTTGCGTCCCATAAAATAAAACGGCTCATCTCAGCCAACTGAGCCACTGAAGTGGGAATTTTTGCGTCGTATTAAGTTCTACTTAGCTTACGGTAGATTAAGTTAAAAATCAGGCCTACTACGATTTGAAACCGATTTTAAGCAAAAAAGTATTTGCTCTACGCCATAAAAAGCGTGTAGTCTATGGTGATTAGTTAAAACAGCTCGATTGAAACCGATTTTAAGCAAAAAAAAAATACTAAATAAGCCTGGTACAGAATTCGAACCCACTTGCGTCTCCTTATTAAAATAAAACGGCTCAACTCAGCCAACTGGCCACCGCGTGGGAATTTTCTCGTATTAGGGTTCTGCTTAAGTTACAGGTAGATTGAGTTAAAAATCAAGGCCTACTACGATTTGGAAACCGATTTTAAACACAAAAAAAAATATGAATAATACGGACAGAATTCGAACCCACTTGCGTCTCCTTATAAAAATAAAACGGCTCATCTCAGCAACGACCACTAACGTGGGAATTCGAGTCGTAAGTCTGTTAAGTAAGGTGATTGGGTTAAAAACGGCCTACCGATGAACCGATTTTAAGCAAAGTACTAAAAGCGGCTGAAAGAGACGAGCATGTTAGGTAGATGAGTTAAAACAGGCCACTACGTTTGAAACCGATTTTAAACACGAAAAAAAAAGATACTATACTGGTACAGAATTCGAACCCTTGGTCTCCTTACTTATAAAAATAAAACGGCTCATCTCAGCCAACTGAGCCACCGACGTGGGAATTTTGCTTGGAATTAAGTTCTACTTGTTACAGGTAGATTGAGTTAAAAATCAAGGCCTACTACGATTTGAAAGGGGGGGGGGGGGGGGGGGGGGGGGGGGGGGGGTGAAACCGATTTTAAACACGAAGAAAAAAATAATACTGAATAATACCTGGTTCAGAATTCGAACCCACTTGCGTCTCTTTAATTATAAAAATGAAACGGCTCATCTCAGCCAACTGAGCCACTGACGTGGGAATTTTCGCGTCGTATTAAGTTCTACTTAAGCTACAGGTAGATTAAGTTAAAAATCAAGGCCTACTACGATTTGAAACCGATTTTAAGCAAAAAAAAAAGAATACTAAATATAGCCTGGTACAGAATTCGAAACCACTTGCGTCTCCTTACTTATAAAATTAAAACGGCTCAACTCAGCCAACTGAGCCACCGACGTGGGAATTTTCACTTCGTATTAGGTTCTACTTAAGTTACAGGTAGATTGAGTTAAAAATCAAGGCCTACTACGATTTGAAACCGATTTTAAACACGAAGCAAAAAAAGAATACTGAATAATACCTGGTACAGAATTCGAACCCACTTGCGTCTCCTTACTTATAAAAATAAAACGGCTCATCTCAGCCAACTGAGCCACCGACGTGGGATTTTTTGCTTCGAATTAAGTTCTACTTAAGTTACAAGCGCTTCATTTTTAGCTATTCGTTGTCTTGAATATCTGAGGTAGCTGTACGCAGTGTCACACACCTTAAATAATTTAATTAATTTGGGATTTTTTTTTTTTTGTATTTGATAAAAAAAAAAAAAGTTTGTGGCAGTTCTATAAATTTTAATTAAATTTATATTTTTGGTATTTATACGAAACTAAGAAGGCTTTTCAAAATCCAAATTTATTTCAAAAAGTGTATTGATGATGTATGTAGTGTGCCTTTGTGTTATATGTCAAACTGGAACGACATAGTCCACATTCCAGCCTCCTTTTCAAACTGAAATGACATAGTCCAAACTTCAATTCGATCCGGATATGTAGCCTACTTTTTAGGTATGTTGTATGTGTAGTGTATTTTTGTAGCCACTTGCGTCTCCTTACTTATAAAAATAAAACGGCTCAACTCAGCCAACTGAGCCACCGACGTGGGAATTTTCGCTTGGTATTAAGTTCTACTTAAGTTACAGGTAGATTGAGTTAAAAATCAAGGCCTTCTACGATTTGAAACCGATTTTAAGCAAAAAAAAAAGAATACTAAATATAGCCTGGTACAAAATTCGAACCCACTTGCGTCTCCTTATAAAAATAAAACGGCTTATCTTAGCCAACTGAGCCACTGACGTGGGAATTTTCGCTTCGTATTAGGTTCTACATAAGTTACAGGTAGATTGAGCTAAAAATCAAGGCCTACAACGATTTGAAACCGATTTTAAACACGAAGCAAAAAAAAATAATACTGAATAATACCTGGTACAGAATTCGAACCCACTTGCGTCTCCTTATAAAAAATGAAAGGCTCGTCTCAGCCAACTGAGCCACTGAAGTGGGAATTTTTTGAGTCGTATTAAGTTCTACTTAAGCTACAGGTAGATTAAGTTAAAAATCAAGGCCTACTACGATTTGAAACCGATTTTAAGCAAAAAAAAAAGAATACTAAATATAGCCTGGTACAGAATTCGAACCCCTGCGTCTCCTTAATTATAAAATAAAACGGCTTATCTCGCAACTGAGCCCCGTCGTGGGAATTTTCCTTGGTATTAAGTTCTACTTAGTTACGACCCACTTGCGTCTCTTGGTTGCCAAATGAAACGGCTCATCTCGTAACTGCCACTGCGTGGGATTTCGCGTCGTTTAAGTTCACTGCTGAGATTAAGTTAAAATCAAGGCCCTACGATTTGAACCGATTTTAAGCAAAAAAAAAAATACTAAATATAGCCTGGTACAGAATTCGAACCCACTTGCGTCTCCTTACTTATAAAATTAAAACGGCTCAACTCAGCCAACTGAGCCACCGACGTGGGAATTTTCACTTCGTATTAGGTTCTACTTAAGTTACACGTAGATTGAGTTCAAAAACAAGGCCTACTACGATTTGAAACCGATTTTAAACACGAAGCCAAAAAAAAGAATACTGAATAATACCTGGTACAGAATTCGAACCCACTTGCGTCTCCTTATAAAAATAAAACGGCTCATCTCAGCCAACTGAACCACTAACGTGGGAATTTTCGAGTCGTATTAAGTTCTACTTAAGCTACAGGTAGATTAAGTTAAAAATCAAGGCCTACTACGATTTGAAACCGATTTTAAGCAAAAACGAGAAGGCAAAGCTAACTTCGACTGTGCCGAAGTTCTAATACACTTGAAAAAGATTACTCCAACTGATTTAACCGGTAAAATATATATAGGATATAGATATCAAATATTTACAATTTTTAAATCATTGATAATAAAAATTTGATACCATAAAAAAAAACTTTTCTTAGTAAAACACATTTTCCGTCCGATCGGTCCAATGGCAGCTATATGCTATAGTCATCCGATTTTGATAAATTTTTCGAAATTATGTGAAAGAATATAAAACTAATATATACCAAGATTGGAGACGCTACGATAGAAAAAAAAAAGTTTTTCTCACTAGAAGTATTTTTTTGACCGACCGTTTATATGGCAGCTATATGCTATAGTCATCCGATTTTGATAAAAATTTTTCGAATTGTGTCAAAGCATATAAAACTAATATATATTAAGATTGGAGACGCTACGATGGAAAACAAAAAAGTTTTTCTCACTAGAAGTAGTTTTTTGACCGTCCGTTTCTATGGCAGCTATATGCTATAGTCATCCGATTTTGATCAATTTTTTCCGAATTGTGGGGAAACATATAAAACTAATATATACTACGATTGGTGACGCTACGATGGAAATCAAAAAAAGTTTTTCTCACAAAGACTTATTTTTCGACCGATCGTTCCTATGACAGCTATATGATATAGTCATCCGATCCGGCCGGTTCCGACATATTAGTTGCGTGCAGTAAAAAGAAGATTCTGTGCAAAATTTCAGCTCGATAGCTTTAAAACTGAGGGACTAGTTTGCGTAGAAACAGACAGACGGACAGACAGACGGACAGACGGACGGACGGACAAGCGGAAATGAACTCAGCTCGTCGTCCTGATCAAGAATATATATAGTTTATGTGGTCGGAAATGAATATTTCTATGCGTTACAAACTTCTGGGCAAAATTAATATACACTTTTCAAGTGTATAAAAAGAATACTGAATAATACCTGGTACAGAATTCGAACCCACTTGCGTCTCCTTATAAAAATAAAACGGCTCATCTCAGCCAACTGAGCTTCCGACGTAGAAATTTTCGCTTCGTATTAAGTTCTACTTAAGTTACAGGTAGATTGAGTTCAAAAACAAGGCCTACTACGATTTGAAACCGATTTTAAACACGAAGCCAAAAAAAAAGAATACTGAATAATACCTGGTACAGAATTCGAACCCACTTGCGTCTCCTTATAAAAATAAAACGGCTCATCTCAGCCAACTGAACGACTAACGTAGGAATTTTCGAGTCGTATTAAGTTCTACTTAAGCTACAGGTAGATTAAGTTAAAAATCAAGGCCTACTACGATTTGAAACCGATTTTAAGCAAAAAAAAAAAAAAATACTAAATATAGCCTGGTACAGAATTCGAACCCATTTGCGTCTCCTTACTTATAAAAATAAAACGGCTCAACTCAGCCAACTGAGCCACAGACGTGGGAATTTTCTCTTCGTATTAGGTTCTACTTAAGTTACAGGTAGATTGAGTTAAAAATCAAGGCCTACAACGACTTGAAACCGATTTTAAACACGAAGCAAAAAAAAAGAATACTGAATAATACCTGGTACAGAATTCGAACCCACTTGCGACTCCTTACTTATAAAAATAAAACGGCTCATCTCAGCCAACTGAGCCACCGACGTGGGATTTTTTGCTTCGAATTATGTTCTACTTAAGTTACAGGCAGATTGAGTTAAAAATCAAGGCCAACTACGATTTGAAACCGATTTTAAACACGAAGCAAAAAAAAAATAATCCTGAATAATACCTGGTTCAGAATTCGAACCCAATTGCGTCTCCTTAATTATAAAAATAAAACGGCTCATCTCAGCCAACTGAGCCACCGACGTGGGATTTTTTGCTTCGAATTAAGTTCTACTTAAGTTACAGGTAGATTGAGTTAAAAATCAAGGCCTACTACGATTTGAAACCGATTTTAAACACGAAGCAAAAAAAAAAGAATACTGAATAATACCTGGTACAGAATTCGAACCCAATTGCGTCTCCTTAATTATAAAAATAAAACGGTTCATCTCAGCCAACTGAGCCACCGACGTGGGATTTTTGCTCTCTTTTAGAGTTCGTACTTAAGTTACAGGTAGATTGAGTTAAAAATCAAGGCCTACTACGATTTGAAACCGATTTTAAACACGAAGAAAAAAAAAAATAATACTGAATTATACCTGGTTCAGAATTCGAACCCACTTGCGTCTCCTTATAAAAATAAAACGGCTCATCTCAGCCAACTGAGCCACAGACGTGGGAATTTTCTCTTCGTATTAGGTTCTACTTAAGTTACAGGTAGATTGAGTTAAAAATCAAGGCCTACTACGATTTGAAACCGATTTTAAACACGAAGCAAAAAAAAAGAATACTGAATAATACCTGGTACAGAATTCGAACCCAATTGCGTCTCCTTAATTATAAAAATAAAGCGGCTCATCTCAGCCAACTGATCCACTGACGTGGGAACTTTTGTGCCATATTAAGTTTTACTTAAGTAACAGCTAGATTGAGTTAAAAATCAAGGCCTACTACGATTTGAAACCGAATCTGGTTTCAGAGATCCTATATCTTTAATGGTTTTGCTGCAAATTGAACCGAAAAATGCCGAAAATGGCTAATTTGGCCATTTTCACCAATTCCTAAGTTGTTGAATATACAAATACAGTCTATAGAAATGTAAAAGTTTTGTACATTTACTTAAATGTTTAATGTACCTACAATTACAGTCTATCGAAATGTAATAGTTTTGTACATTTACACTTGAGTGTTTAATGTACCTACAATTACATTCTATAGAAATGTAATAGTTTTGTACATTTACTTGAGTTTTTAATGTACCTACAATTACAGTATTGGAAAATGTATCAGTTTTGTACATTTACTTGAGTTTTTAATGTACCTACAATTACAGTCTATAGAAATGCAATAGTTTTGTACATTTATTAATGTACCTACAATTACATTCTATAGAAATGTAATAGTTTTGTACATTTACTTGAGTTTTTAATGTACCTACAATTACAGTATTGGAAAATGTATCAGTTTTGTACATTTACTTGAGTTTTTAATGTACCTACAATTACAGTCTATAGAAATGTAATAGTTTTGTACATTTATTAATGTACCTACAATTACAGTCTAAAGAAATGTAATAGTTTTGTACATTTACTTAAGTTTTTAATGTACCTACAATTACAGTCTAAAGAAATGTAATAGTTTTGTACATTTACTTGAGTTTTTAATGTACCTACAATTACAGTATTGGAAAATGTATCAGTTTTATACATTTACTTGAGTTTTTAATGTACCTACAATTACAGTATTGGAAAATGTATCAGTTTTATACATTTACTTGAGTTTTTAATGTACCTACAATTACAGTATTGGAAAATGTATCAGTTTTATACATTTACACTTGAGTGTTTAATGTACCCACAATTACAGTCTATAGAAATGTAATAGTTTTGTACATTTACTTGAGTACCGATTTAATGTACCTTTCCACCAAACAAAACAACTTTAATCTCATCTTTCTATAAAATATCCAACATTTTTGGGATAGCCAATTTAGATGTTGATTTGCGAACTTTATGCGATTAATAATATGTCTGGCTTTTAACAGATTTAGGTCCTGATGATATCGCGATTTTCCGCTCTGGAGTGTTTTCCACGACCCTTGGTATTGATTTACTTTATTCTTGATGGTAAAAATAATAAAATAAAAAAAAAATATTGATGACCATTTTATTATTGCCCTTAAGGGCAATACTACTTTTTTCTTTAAGGGATATAAACTCTCGTCATAATACATACACCTTTCCATATTTTTTTAATTAGTTCGAAAAAAAGTTTGTACCATGAGAGAAGAGCGCTGAGAAAATTGGAATTCGGAATAGATAAAATTAAACCGCCAGAGAAGAAAGCAAAACAATCCAGAAATTATAGTTCTTTTCGTGGAAGGCATGTAAAAGTAGAAATTCATTTCTTTCCGAACGTCCACCCTGAAGTGTTCGGGTCATGGTATTGCCACATATGTTGGTTATCTGCAGGGCCAAAGGCATAATATTCAGCTCACACATGAGACGCAGCATATAGGAGGCATCCTGCATGGTTAGAGAGATGAGTTTGGTAATGTTTTCACCTGGAAAGAAAATAAAAGGGCATTAAAAACAAGTAAAAACTGTGCAAGTGCTGACGATTACGGCCAGTGCTGCCCAGCGTAATTATTTGTTTTGCTTCTAACTTGAATATCGTTCATCTGAGAAGAAAGCAAAACAATCCAGAAATAGCGCAAACAAACAAAAGTGGCGTTTAAACAAAAAAAAAAAAAAAATGCTTCTTAATGTTCCAAACAATGTTAATGAAGAAATCATAAAACATGTACCAGATGACGCCTGTGAACCACACATAGTGCATGTTCCAGATGACGCATGTGAACCACACATAGTGCATGTTCCAGATGACGCATGTGAACCACACATAGTGCATGTTCCAGATGACGCCTGTGAACCACACATTGTGCATGTTCCAGATGACGCATGTGAACCACACATAGTGCATGTTCCAGATGACGCCTGTGAACCACACATAGTGCATGTTCCAGATGACGCATGTGAACCACACATAGTGCATGTTCCAGATGACGCATGTGAACCACACATAGTGCATGTTCCAGATGATGAACAACAACAGAATGAGGAATACTTTGAAGAAATTGACGCCTGTGAACCACACATAGTGCATGTTCCAGATGACGCCTGTGAACCACACATAGTGCATGTTCCAGATGATGAACAACAACAGAATGAGGAATACTTTGAAGAAATTGAGAATGACTACGCCAATAAACAACAGAATGAAGAAATCATTTCTTTACGAGGGAAACTTGAACAAATAGAAGAAAATGGTAGTCGAAAGTTCAGAGTAGAATACAATAATATAACGCATTTCCTAATCGGTTATTGCGGCATATTAAAGTTGTGCAATTGTGGCTCTGTCTTACATAGACTTCAAGGATTTGAAAAACATCTACGAAGACCGCCGATAAGGAAACATACAACCCCACAGCAGATAAAAATGTTTTGGGAATGTCTTGTGGGGCAAATCGAGGAGGAAATATACAACAAAGGAAAAGTCAGAAGTCCAAAAAACGTAAATAAAAAAGCATTTACATATTTCAAAACAAAATATCTGGATCTCGCTAAAGTCTATCACCATCGAAACCAAGAAGATAGATTTTTACCAATGGATATAAGAATTGCCTATTGGCTTTCACAGGCAGGAGAAGAAGGGGCTTCAGATAAAGCTGTGATAAAATCAATTGGCCATGCATTTTCGAGGCAATCACCCTCTAAAAAACTTCATTTTATATAATTGTAAGTTTTTAAATTTTTTTTTAACATGTATTAAAAAATTGGCCCTATGGTAAAAGGGTAAATAACAGGCATCTCCGACCCTATAAAGTATATATATTCTTGATCAGCATCAATAGCCGAGTCTATATAGCCAAGTCCGTCTGTCCGTATGAACTCTGAGATCTCATAGATGGTAACAGTTAGAGCTTTTAAAGTGTATGGAACATATAATTCCAATCCATTCCCTAAATAACAACTTACACTCCTGTTATATCTTGTTTTCCAGAGCAACAGATAACAATGATTGCATGTTTACGATTATGCAAAGAAAAAAATATACTGTAAAAATGACAATAAATATATATGCAAGAATGTTCGAACGATTTCGTCAAAAAAATGAAGAAAAAAAGAAAATGATTTTAAACAAGTAAATATAAAACAACTTTTAAAATTATAATATAATTTTTATACCCGTTACTCGTAGAACAGTATACAGTTCGTGCAAATGTATATAACAGGCATCTCCGACCCCATAAAGTATATATATTCTTGATCAGCATCAATAGCCGATATGGCCCTGTCTGTCTGTCTGTCTGTCTGTATGAACACCTAGATCAAAGACCATATATTATTAGACTGAACGATTGCTCTGCCGCCACAAACTTAACAGCGAAATAATCAGCTGTTCTTTGTTATTGTCGCTCTCTTTTTTGTTATTATCGCTCTCTGAGTACAGTCAAGACAATGTCCGTCTCGCTCTAACCACCGTGTTTTCCTATATGTGTGATAAGACCTTAGCAACATGTTGACATCGCTGGCAACATTTTAAAAGTATCTACATTGGTCATATCTCTTAACAGCGCCACAAATTGAGAGGCGTCGCAATTTTTCAGTCTAATAATATATGGTCTTTGAAATTTGATCGGAAAAAACAGCGAAATAAGCAGCTGTTTTTTGTTATTATCGCTTCTGAGTACAGTAACAATGTCCGTCTCGCTCTAACCAATGTTTTCCTACTGTGTTATAAGACCTTAGCAACATGTTGAGATCGCTGGCAACATTTTAAAGTACGTAATCGTTTAACGGCAATCGATTAATAAATTATATCGGAAAAATACTGGGAAAGAGTTTAATCGATAAATAGATTATATCGATAAAAAATTTCTGGGGAAAAGAGTTTAATAGATAAGTGAATTATATCGGGTAAATGTTCAGTATGTAACCCTTACGCCCAAAAAATTATTTTTAAAAAGCCTTCGATGGACCGCGAATTATCAAGAATTATCGTGCAGAAACTATTTCCCGGAAAGACATGGTTCTTTTTTAATTGAATTTTAAAGTTTGCGTTTTTACCCATACAAAATATATGTTGATCGAATATGCTTTTCAAATTTGGTTTGATTTTAAATATAAATTTACTGAGCATTTTTTATTAGTTTGATATTTACCTTCTTTTTAATTGATTTGATTTTGATTTCCACTATGAAAATTACGCGTGACATTAGATAAAACTTTTCTGAACTCTTTTCCACACCACCAATATGAGGTAAAGTTCAAGGCACGTTTTTTTTATTGTGGTTTTCCCAGAAGGCCTAGTCCACATATACTAAACAATGTGAGATGGTCGCTGTAAAATTAATGTGATGTATGTGTTAATGGACGTACAAATATAGTTCTACCATACACACCAGCACAGATGCTACGCTTATGATCATTTTCCATCTTCCACATCATCCTTCTCATTCTCCACATCCTCCTCATCATCCTCTTCCATCTAGTTTTTTTAAACTTTATAAATGACGAAGACAGACAACGACTGTAAGAAAAAACATACACACCGCGCACACAGGATACGCTTGCTTATGAATCTACTTCTGAATCCTCCTGAGCGTCCTCCGCTTCCCTCTCTTCTTCGTCCTGTGTAGTTTGTTGGATGTGATGAATACACTACAGACGAAAACAAAGCGCCGCAAACCTACACTTTGTTTTAGTCTGTAGTGTATTATTAGCTTACCTCCGAGAAATGGACATCTTCATTAATTAAATTTTCCTTCGTTGGATCATAAAGACGTCCAATGGCCAGGAAAATCTCATGTATTCTCTCTCCGTGTGTTTTAAAAGACTTCAGAAAATTAATTAATCACTGATGGACTACGAATTGAAAGTTTGCACATGATTCCACACTTGGGACAAATTTTTTCCAAAAGAATGACATTATGTTGCCATAAAAAAAAGAACCATGTCTTTCCGGGAAATATTTACTGCATGATAATTCTTGATAATTCGCGGTACATCGAGGGCTTTTTAAAAAAAAATTTTTGGACGTAAGGGTTACATACTGAACATTTACCTTATATCGTTATACCGGAGTTACACAGGGCGCATCATTGTCGAAGATGCGAAAAAATGATGCAGGCGTTTAGACCGCAGCCGCATCATTAAAACAGCTGTTCGCCATGCCAAACGTAAACAAACCGAATTAATAAGAAGAAGAGAACAAATGAAATATATTGAAATAGAGACAATTATGAGCGATAATATGTTAAATGTGGCACGCGGTGTATTTGGCAACGTCACTCCGTTCACCAAAATGGAAATGGGACTTGCTTATGCGGATAATTTAATTTTTTAAATTACGCGGTCCAATTATGTTGTAGTTGCATATCGAAATTCGATGGCAAAATCAGCTGTTTGCAATAGAAGCCGTAAAACAATACTCGATACTCTTCCATATACGGTCACCCTTTCCGCATCATTACCGCATCATTAAACATGCGGCTCTTCTTCTACCCACAGGTTTCTTATGGGAAACAATTCCGCACCTTCCATTTAACGGAAAATTTCAATGATGCGGCCGGTCTAAACAGCGTATTAACATTACTGGGGAAGAGTTTAATCGATAAAGAAATTATATCGATAAAATACTGGGGAAAAGCGTTTAATGGATAAAAAAAATTATTGGGATAATTTTAAAATACTGGGAGACTTCTTGATGTCAAATATTGGAAAATTATTGTCATAAACTTGAATTTTATATCACGCTAACATTTGAAACTGAAAGTTTCATGGAGAAGTTGATTGTCTACCACTGATCCCCAAGATCGCAATTCTCGTGGCATTTGCAAGGACTATCTAGGGAATCTAGAATTTCGACAAAATTTCATACAAATGATTGTGTCTTTATCATTTTAAAAAAATTATGAAAATATATGACTTTATTCTTATAAAGAGTCCGTCCGTCTGTCCGTCTGTTTCTATGCTATCTCCTCCCTCAGTTTTAAAGTTATCTCGACCAAACTTTGCAAGAAGTCTTTAAATACAAATACGCTGCACATTTGTCGGAATCGGCGGGATCGGATGACTATATCACATAGCTGCCATAGGAACGATCGGTCCAAAAACTAATTCTAATGAGAAAAACTTTTTTGTTATCAATGGTAGCGCCTTTCAAAAACTGCAAGGGTATTTAAAACATCGGCGTAGCCTTCTATTTTTTTCGATGTTTCCTAATAATGTATACGCAGTCTTATCTTTCTAATCAATAGTAAAAAGTTAAATTCGATCTGTCCATTAGTTTAGACCAGTGTAGGGCGCGTCTGTATAGCGGGTGCATAGACAAAGGTCGCTGTAGCAGCAACACTATAAGCCTACTGCGCTGCTGTGAATTTCGTATCGGTTTCCACGCACACATAAAAAGCTAAAGTGTGCCACGATTGGGGACCTGATTCCCGCGGGTCCCGAACAAAATGTTCGGGATCCGGACGGGTCGGGATAGACCAGGATTGGGATCGGGATTGAATTTTCTGTCCCGCGCCCATCTCGAATGCGCACCTTTTCGGCATCTGTAATATGTGTTTGTTCCATAACTACAACAGTATACGGGTTTCGGGTGATTCACGAAAATTTGGGGCAGTGGCAGTGGGCAGCTTTTTTTGTTGTACGATTGCGCCGTATGGCTTCTCAAAATGTGCAGCAGGGTTCGCAGGTGGCGAATGAGGGAATTCGCATTATAGCGGAGTTACACAGGGCGCATCATTCTCAAAGATGCGAAAAAATAATGCAAGCGTTTATACCGCAGCCGCATCATTGAAACAGCTGTTCGCCATACCTAAGTAGCAAGAAGAAGACAACAAAAGAAATTTATTGAAATAGAGACAAATATGAGTGATAATCTGTTAAATGTTGCTCATGGTGTATTTTCCAAAAAATTTAAATGATTTAAATCAAATGAATAAAATCGAAATGTTAACCATCTGATTGGTCCAATATGTTAGCCAGGATGAACAATACGTATGCGCAACACGTGTAAATTATGGTAAATAAACTCGCCCAGTGTATTCCTTGTTTCTGTGTTATTTAATGTTTTTTTTAGCACTTTAAACCAATACTTCCCCGAATTTTAGCAGCTATTCTGATTTTATAATAAATCACGTTTTTTTTTTTATATATTTTTAAACATCTCCTAAGGAACTTTATGTTTTTATTTATTTGTGTAATTCTCATGGATCTGTTACTTTGTTTTAGAGGGCATGCCGGCTGGCTCATCCTGCCTAGAATCCTAAATAGTGTCCACTTCAAATTATAAACTTACAAATTATAACTTACATTTTCAAGCAACGGTCGAGCTTTCAATTAAAAAAAAACTGCTTCTTTAAATTTCCACCATTTTTCCCCAGTATTAAAAATAACGGTGAAAATTCTTATCGATTAATAAATTACTGGGATGCAGAAAGTATCGATAAATAAATTACTGGGATAATTTTTAATCGATAAATAAATAACTGGGAGATATATTTTTGTTTTTGGCAACCCTAGTCACATGATTTTCACCTGACAATCTGCTGCTGCTCAGTTCCAGTTGTTCCAGTGCAAAATTTTGTCGACGAGAATTTTCATTTGATCAATTTTCCGCCTGGTCGAATCGAAGATAAAATTCACATAGCAAAATGAAAATCTGTGGTCCGAAATTGTCCCTCTGCGGATTGATTGTCTCTGTGTGGGGCATTGTTCAGCTGGTGAGTGTGTGTGTGTTGATTTTTCAAGCTGCCTTGGTGCGTCAGGGTGCGGGTGGTTGAGGGCGGGGGTGCTGACTGTGGTCACAAGATTTCAATTTATATGTAAATATATATTTATCTATCAATTGCTTTTTTAGGTACTCATGGGCCTATTCTTCTACATCAATAGTGTGGCCCTGATTGAGGATTTGCCCTTGGAGGAGGAGTATCACACACTCGACGCATTCTACACAGCTGCCAATGCAGCGTACAACCAGGTTCGTTAGGGCAGGATGGGCATATAGATTTGAAGAGTTAGGAAAGATATCAATTTATTGATAAGAATGACCAACGATATGTAAAACGCTGCGATTTCCTGTGCTCGTCACTCATTTGTTTTTAATTTCAGAATGCCTACAATTGTTGGATTGCTGCCTGCATCTATGTGTTGACTCTGCTGCTCTCCGCCCAGCAATTCTACATGAACAGCCGGGTGTCTGCCAACTAAACTGTCAGCACCATAAAACATAATTAGTATTGAAATCAGTTCAGTTAAAGATATTTGTTAAAGTCATTTTACTTATTGTATAATATTCCCCACATGTTATTTTTTTGTTGCTGAAGTCTCCTTTGAATCAAATACAACCATAATGCTTAAGCAAAAAGTTCAGATATACACAGTGTATGTACGTAATATATTTGTTTGTCCATAAAAAAATACATTCCTTAGTTTGATTATATTTCATACATTTTGATTATCTCTTGCAAAATCATTTTAAGAATTCTATCCCTCGCCTCTCCTCCATTATATTCGCTATAGACCTATCTAACAGTGTATTCTTTTTGGACATCCTATGTAAACGCAAACTTTTTCCAAAGTTAGTAGATCCAATGTCACAGAGAAAGATTTCCGTCTTGTACGGACCATTATTAATTGGTATTATGTATTATTCTAAAAAAATAAATGTAAATTGTTAAAAATAAACCACCAAATAGCAGTCAACATACTGGAACAAGATAAGGACTGGGTTGCAGAGATGAACAACTTTATACTGGATATATCTGTGCTTATACGTATATTCAATACATATAGCTGTTATATTGTAAGGCTGCAAACCGGTTTCGATCGGATATTTTGAGTTGTCCAAACCTTCCAAGTGAATGTCTTTCGGTTCGGTGCAAAAACGCCTTTGTGTTTACATTAAGAGTATTATCGGTACAGAATCGGAGCATGGTAATTGAGAAATTTATGCGCAACTCTTCCCTAAATTTTGTTTGTTTGTTTATTATTTCGTTTGTATAAAGCTAATAGCTATAAAAAACATTTTTATAAAAAAATATGTACTTATTTGGCATATCAAAAAAGTAACCAAAATGATGAACGGGAAATTTGTAAATTCTTTAAATATAATTTTTATCAATGAATATTGCGAAAAAATTGTTCGTCACATTTCTATAAAAATTCATTTCATTTTGCCCTTTAAAAAAATTTGTTTTTTAATTTTTATTTAAAAATAATCTCCCAGAACATATGGCGAAAATATTGATGATACTCCTCAATTAATCATTACTGCGAAGAGAATTTCAAACTTGATGGCTGGAAAGCATTCAGGGGTTTTGGCGGCAAATTCAACTTCCGCCCGGATTGCAGAACCTCACTCTATGTCACTATTATATAGACTCGTGTGTTAGCTTCAACAATATATATATGCTTCCTTATGGCTGTTACATATAATTGCAAAATTCAATATACTCTTTGTGTCTTTGATAGAGAGAATAATTATGTAACCTATAAGTACTCTTAAATTTTATGACGTATCTCGAGCTACAAACTTTAGATGGAGTCAATCAAGGTATTAATCAAAAGGGTATGCAATTTCTAATAATCTAGTTGAAGATCATGTTCCAATCGGCCTAGTAGTTTGAATGCTACAAGCAAAAATATTTCGAAAAAAAAGACGTTTTTCACAAAAACGTGCAAAATTTTGTTTCCTTATATCTGTAGAAGGTTGAAACTGATACAAAAAATTTTTTATTTCTTTTGTTCTTACAAATAGCACTTCTACGAAGAAAATAAGGTATTGATAAGGAATATCTATGGATAAAACGAGAGCGTAAGTTGAAGTCGGCCATGCTCGACTTCGATATACCCGTTACTCTGGGTAAGGTTTATTTAAGAATATCACAACATGCCCAAATTGTGGGAGATATGAGTTTTTTTCCAAATTGCCGGGGTGGCAACTCTACCATAGCTCATCTGATCGGGAAATGATGTATGGCGGATCGATTAGTAATGATGATTATAATATATGTCTAGAAGGTTCGAACAATCTATTTTCAAAATTGTGGAAGATATAAGGTTTTTTTCATATTGCGGGGGCGTGGCAAAAATTTGAAACAAACTTGATCTGCGTGCAGACAAAACAAGTGTACTGAAAAAATTGTAGCTCTAGCTCTTATAGTCTCTGAGATCTAAGTGTTCATACGGACGAACGGACAGACGGACATGTCTATATCAACTCGGCTGTTGATGCTGATCAAGAATACATATATATACTTTATGGGGTCGGATATGCTTCCTTCTGCCTGTTACATACATTTGCACGAACTTAGTATACCCTTTTTACTCTACGAGTAACGGGTATAAAAAGGAGTTGTGATCAATAGAGTACAAGTACTAACAGTCAAATTTTAGTGCTTTATGTATTTATTAGAAAATATTTTTATTATACACTTCCAAAGTGTATATTAATTTTGCCCAGAAGTTTGTAACGCATAGAAATATTCATTTCCGACCCCATAAACTATATATATTCTTGATCAGGACGACGAGCTGAGTTCAATTCCGTCTGTCTGTTTCTATGCTCCCTCATTTTTAAAGCACAGAGTCTTCTTTTTACCTTTATTTTTTTTATTTTTTTATTTTGCACTCTATTAATTAGTTTGATTTTTAAATAATGTATCCCTAATACAACCCTGTTACTTTTAAGCAACTTATATTGTAGTGAAGTGTATAATTGAATTAATTTTGTGTTATAGTTATGGTTAGAAAATAATGTGTATTGCTACTTATAGGGTTTTAAACAAATAGCTTATTTAACTAAGTTTAAGTTTGTTTTATGTTATTTTTTTGTTGTTTACTATGTGGGTGGTGATCAAATCCTTCTTTTTACTGCACGCAACTAATATGTCGGAACCGGCCGGATCGGATGACTATATCATATAGCTGCCATAGGAACGATCGATCAAAAAAATAGTTCTAGTTAGAAAAACTACAATTTGTATAATTTTTGCAGAATTTTTTAAGGTGTGAAAGGTGGTTAAAATTAATTAAAACAAAAATGTTAAAAAACTTCTTGAAGATCTCATCGGACTAACATCGCTTTCCAAAACTGGTATATAAGTTTTCAGCAGATCTTTCCTATGGGAGCTATATGATATATATAGCAGAGATCGGCAAAATGGGAATTATAATTAACCATTACCGAATTACTTGCTCATTTTATAATAATTAAAATAAAATTACAAATTACTATCTTAATTTGTAATAATTAAAATAAAACTACAAATTACTATATTAATTTGTAATAAAATTTTTCGAAATACAAATTACTCAAGTAATTTGTAATAAAATTGTTCGAAATACAAATTACTATATTAATTTGTAGTAAAATTTTTCGAAATACAAATTACTCAAGTAGTTTGTAATAAAATTTTTCGAAATACAAATTACTATATTAATTTGTAATAATTAAAATAAAATTACAAATTACTATATTAATTTGTATAAAATTTTTCGAAATACAAATTACTCAAGTAATTTGTAATAAAATTTTTAGAAACACAAATTACTTTATAAATCTGTAATAAACGTTTGTTAAATGCAAATTGTCGCTATGCGGACAATCCTTTAATTTTTATTTATTGACGAGTTACACTTGTAGAGTACTCGTACTTCGAAGTTTTCATCACTCAATCTATTATATTTTGGTAAGTTATACATTGTAGCATAACTAAAAAGTCTTTCCACGGCAGCAGAAGACGGTAATGGAGTGTTGAATTTTATAAAAATATCCTTAACCTTTGGATACTTATTTAATAGTTCAAGGCTAATATCTCTTTTCGAAAAATTTTATTACAAATTAATATAGTAATTTGTATTTCGAAAAATTTTATTACAAATTACTTGAGTAATTTGTAATTTTACTCGTAATTATTACGAAAAGTAATATTAATGCCGATCCCTGATATATAGTAGTCCGATTTTGTTTGTTTATATATGTTGTGTTGCTATATATATTAACGTTATTTAATATATTTCGTTCAAATAGCTTCAAATTTGCGCTTGATAAGACTGATTATCCGCTAGCTTGGCGGTTTCGCCCATAGTGCAATGGCGCCGTATTTCTGAATATCCAACAGACTGCGGAACGTACTCAATATAGCACTTAAATGGTTTGCTCGATATATGTCGCGATCTCAATTTAAATTGAAATAAATTCTTTTTTGCTCTAAAAAATATTATATTGAATTTCCCAAGCTCATCAAGAAGGACACCGCCTTAGTTGGTCCGAGACGGTAACAAATTTATTAACGCCCTTCTCAGTTGCTATACGGCTCGAAACTTTACGTCTTCTTTAGCCGCATATTAAAACTATCCTGCAATAAGTTTTTGAGTGATCTTTTTTTGATCAAACTAAATTTTTTTTATCTTTTCACAAATTTCCTTGTCTCATCTAAACGTGTGCTGAACTTACTGTTTTAAAAACTGCTATCAGCAAATAGACTTTTATTTAATTTAATTAAATTTTTTTTTTTTATTTGACAAAAATTCCTGGTGCTGCAACTTAACTTATATAAACTTAATAATTATTGCACCAGTCACAACAAACAATCAGCGAGAGAAAAAAATATATTAATCCTACTTAATTTAATAATTTAAAGATACAATTATTTTTTTTTTTTTTGAGAAATTAATACTATAAAACTGAATTATAAAATATGTGATATGCGATTATGAATTAGTTTTGATTTGTAAGTATTTATTTATTTGTTCCCTAAATTGCGTAACACTACTAATACTTTTCAAGTTTGAGGGGAGTTGGTTCGTTCAGAGCTAGCAAGTTTATGGCTTATTGATATAAGGTTCATAGTCCTCGTTGAGTTGGCAAATATTATTTTGTCATATAAATACGACGGTTCTCTAGTGTAAATTATCCTATGTAATAGTAGCAAAGATCTATACTCAGTCCAAATTTTAAAGTCTAGGTTGTATATCTGTTTAGCGAATCCAGTAATATGGTCAGTTCTTTTCCTATTATACACATATCTAGCGATGTTGTTGAACGTCACATTAAGTCTTCTCTGAGAAGCAGCATCGAAGTTTCCGAATATTTCGATTCCAAAGCATAGTGTCGGTGTTAAGTAAGTTTTTGCAATAAGCAGCCTAAGATTAGTTGATAAATAACATTTAGTCAAAGATAGCTGCCTTAGTAGGCCGTGTGTTTTTCCAGCTGCTTTTGTTACCTAATCATTCCAGGTCAGAGTGTTATTAAAAGTAATGCCTAGATTAACGGCCTGTGCAACATACTCTAAAGGTGAATTTGCAATATTCAATAGAGGTAGATCTGCAGTGCTCAGTGATTTTTTGTATATTACTATGCATTTACATTTGGCTGCATTAAGTGACAGTCCATTACTTTTTGCCCACTCATTAACACTCAACAAATCACTATTACTTACATTAACACACTCATTTATTTTATTTAACGGACGACTAACATACATTTGGACATCATCTGCATACATATGGACATTACAATCAGATAAAATATATGGTAGGTCATTGACATATAATGAAAAAAGAAGTGGGCCAAGGACTGAACCTTGGGGGACACCACGCTTAAGGTACAGTGTGGATGATATTTCAGACCCTGAAACCACTGCCTGTCGTCTATCACATAAATACGATTTAATAAGTTTTAAGGCAGTATGTTCAAAATTGTATATTCGGTCTAGCTTCGTGTTCAAGATATCATGGTTCACCGTATCAAATGCTTTGCTAAAGTCTAGTAATGTCAAGAATGTCACCTGTCCTTTATCCATTTGTCTTCTTATATCCTCAGTTATGTTTATTAGTGCTGTAGTGCAGCTTCAGTTCTTTCTGTATCCCGACTGGTTATTACTTAATAATAAGTTGTCTGCCATAAATTTACATACAGGGTTGCCCATATTCGACGGACCCATCTGGCAACGCCATAACTTTTGACAGAGATGTCAGATCGCTTAATGACATACCGCGTTTGAAGCGTCAGTCCAAGCAGATTTTTACCATGGAACAATACACGCCACGCGAGCGCTCTGAAATAGTTGAAATTTACATTCAACAGAACAAGTCAATTGTGAAAACTCAACGTGCTTTTAAAAAATGTGAAAAGTGTGCCTTCTAAGAACACCATTAAGCGTTTATACGAAAAATTTTCGACTGGTGAGGCTCTTTCTAATCCGAAGAGGCCAAATAAAAGTCGACCAAGGCGATCGGCCGAGAATATCGCTGCCGTACGAGCCAGTGTTGAGAGGTCCCCAAGAACATCCCAAAAACGCCGTTCTCAGCAGTTGGGCATGGCTCGGTCCACTTTACAACGGATTATTCGCGTTGATTTGCATTTGTTCCCGTACAAAATTCAATTGACGCAAAGATTGTTGCCTGCGGACAAGCCTCGTCGATTGGAATGGGCCCAAAGAGTCATCGAAATGGCCGAAGATGACGAGCAATTTTGGAACAAAATTATCATGTCCGATGAAGCCCATTTCACATTGAATGGGACCGTAAATAAGCAAAATTGCCGTATTTACGCCACTGAAAATCCTCAGGAGATTCAAGAAGTGCCTCTTCATGACGAAAAAGTCACAGTTTGGTGCGGCGTTAGTGCGAAAACGGTCATTGGGCCGTTTTTCTTCCAAAATGAAAATGGCCATGCTGTTACCATCAACCAGGAGCGTTATCGCGACATGATGACCAATTTTGTGATGCCAATTATTCGTCGAAAGCGTATGAGGCAGTTCTGTTTTCAACAAGACGGCGCTCCACCGCACACAAGTCGCATAACAATCGATTTTCTGAAGAAATTGTTTCCGGGCCGTTTGATGTCGAAAAGTGGTGATTTGGACTGGCCACCGCGTTCGCCCGATTTGACGCCGCCTGACTTCTTCTTGTGGGGATATTTGAAGTCAAAGGTTTACGTTAACAAGCCAAGGACCGTAGAAGAGCTCAAGGACAACATTCGTGAAGAAATAGCCGCTATTCCGGCCGAAATGTTGGCGAAAACGATGGAAAATGCTGCAAAAAGGGCCCAATACGCCATCAACGCCAGAGGCGGCCATTTGAGAGATATCATATTCAAAAATTGATGTAAACAAATCTACTTGGAACAAATTAAATGATTACGATTGCCAACCGCCAAATTTTTATTTTTTTCTTTGATTTTTAAAACAAAAACATGGGTCCGTCGAATATGGGCAATAGGGCGGGTCGATTTGTATGGGGCAAAAAAAATGAAATAGGCGTATAGCAGAATCGCAATCTATGGACAATTCTAAGAACATTTGCCCAAGAAACCATAGGTCTAAAATAAAAACTTAGCCGCCGCATTTCAACCTTTAGGTTTATAAATAACACAGGTCAAAAAAATGACCAACATTGTGTTGTCCAGCCTTGCTGGTATATAAATATGATAAAGTTATCTGCCCAGATTCCAAAACTGGCTTCGGTTTAGCTCCATCGGTTGATGGTCGCAAGATTTGGCGGAAAAAAAAATTTAATGCTCTTTTTTCTTAATATTGGCCCTACTTGGCATTAATTTCTGAACTTGTGGAGTCTATACGACAGATTACATATCAATGGAAAATAATTATAGCCAAAAGAGTCTGAATTGGACTTTAAAGTCGGACAATTCACGATTTATAGTAATATTTTAAAACAAATAATTTACTTTAGGCCAGTATGGTTGTTTGATTTGTATTTTAACATCCTTACCATATGGCCAAATTTGTTATCTAATTATGTAAATTTTGTTGCATTTATATGAGCTCATTTGGCCAAGTTTTGGCCAGTTTAAGCTAAATAAAATTTTTAAAATTTATGGGAGGACAACTAGATTTATACACAAATTTTTTATAGGAAATATAAAAAGGCTACTTGATTTCCCATTAGTTATTTAGGTCTGGTTTAGTTTTATCTAAATTCTATTTTGAACCAAGTAGCCTTTTAACAGTTCCTATACAAATTTTGTGTATTAATCTAGTTATCCTCCCATAAATTTTAATATTTGCTTTGGGCTTAAACAGGCCAAAACTTGGCCAAATAAGCTGATTTAAATGCAAAAAATTTACATAATTAGAGAAAAAGTTCGGCCATATGCTAAGGATGTTCAAATACAAATCAAACAACCACACTGGCCTAAAGTAAATTATTTGTTTTAAAATATTACTATAAATCGTGAATAGTCTGGTTTTAGGTCCAATTCTGACCCTATCGGCTATAATTATTTTCCATTGATATGTAATCTGTCGTATAGACTCCACAAGTTCAGAAATTAATGCCAAGTAGGGCCAATATTAAGAAAAAGAGCATTAAATTTGTTTTTCCGCCAAATCTTGCGACCAACAACCGATGGAGCTAAACCGAAGCCAGTTTTGGAATCTGGGCAGATAACTTTATCATATTTATATACCAGCAAGGCTGGACAACACAATGTTGGTCATTTTTTTGGCCTGTGTTATTTATGAACCTAAAGGTTGAAATGCGGCGGCTAAGTTTTTATTTTAGACCTATGGTTTCTTGGGCAAATGTTCTTAGAATTGTCCATAGATTGCGATTCTGCTATACGCCTATTCAAAAAATAAATCGACCCGCCCTAATGGGCAACCCTGTATTTGATGTGCTATTAATTGTTCAACTACTTTTGATAAAAAGGGTAAAATTGAAATTGGTCTGAATTGGTAAGATTTTGTTAAACATCTGCTGATAAAGAATATGATACTTATCCCCCCAAAAGCCATGAATTGCTTCAACGACTCATCTGACCTTGGTGACATGCTGGGATTCATTAGTTTTTCTCAAAACATTGTTTTTCTGGTCGGCCCGGGTCCTAACTTCTTTTCTACTGAACCGATTGCTTTCAAATTGCATTTTTTGAGGTTCCAACTTCGAGTGACAATACTAATAGTAATAAACTATTAAATTTGTTCAAATAAATTTGTATACCCTTGCAGAGGGTATATTAAAATTGTCGCGATGTTTGTAACGCAGTGAAGGAAGCATTTCCGACCACATAAAGAATATATATTCTTGATCAGCATGACGAGCTGAGTTCATTTCCGTATGTCCGTCCGTCCGTCCGTTTCTATGCTATCTCCTCCCTCAGTTTTGAAGCTATCTTGACCAAACTTTGCAAAAATTCTTTAAATACAAATACGCTGCACATTTGTCGGAATCGGCCGGATCGGATGACTATCGTGGTATATATAAGTTTTATATGTTTCCACACAATTCTGGAACAATTTATCAAAATCGGATGACTATAGCATATAGCTGCCATATAAACGTTCGGTCCAAAAACTAGTTCTAGTGGGAAAAACGTTTTTGTTTTCCATCGTAGCGTCACCAATCGTGGTATATATTAGTTTCATATACTTCCACACAATTCTGGAAAAATTTATCAAAATCGGATGACTATAGCATATAGCTGCCAAAGAAACGATCGATCCAAAAACTAATTCTAGTGAAAAAAAACTTTTTTGTTAGCAATGGTAGCGCCTTTCGAAAACTGCAAGGGTATTTAAAACATCGGCGTAGCCGATGTTAGCCTTCTATTTTTATACACTTGAAAAGTGTATATTAATTTTGCCCAGAAGTTTGTAACGCATAGAAATATTCATTTCCGACTCTATAAACTATATATATTCTTGATCAGGAAGACGAGCTGAGTTCATTTCTGCTTGTCCGTCCGTCCGTCTGTCTGTCTGTCTGTCTGTCTGTTTCTACGCGAACTAGTCCCTCAGTTTTAAAGATATCGTGCTGAAATTTTGCACAGAGTGTTCTTTTTACTGCACGCAACTAATATGTCGGAACCGGCCGGATCGGGTGACTATATCTTATAGCTGCCATTGAAACGATCGGTCGAAAAATAAGTCTTTGTGAGAAAAACTTTTTTGTTTTCAATCCTAGCGTCTCCAATCGTAGTATATATTAGTTTTATATGTTTTCACACAATTCTGGAAAAATTTATCAAAATCGGATGATTATATTATATAGCTGCCATATAAACGGTCGGTCAAAAAACTACTTCTAATAAGAAAAACTTTTTGTTTTTTATCGTAGAGTCCCCAATCGTAGAATATATCAGTTTTATATGCTTTCACATGATTTTGGAAAAATTGATCAAAATCGGATGACTATAACATATCGGTCGGAAAATGTGTTTTACTAAGAAAAGTTTTTATGATATCAAAATTTTATTATCAATGATTTAAAATTTTTAAATATTTGATATCTAAATCCTAAAAATATTTAATTTGTTAAATGGTTAAATGGAGTAAACCTTTTCAAGTGCATTAAAACTTCGCCACAGTCGAAGTTAGCTTTGCCTTCTCGTTTTTTATATTTTCAATATGTAAATAAAAACACTCTAAATATTCAAGATAATTCATTTTTATTTTCCTATAAAAACCACCCTCCAAAGAAGTCATGAAAATAGGCATAAGTTACCAGACTACTACCTTAAACTATTAAGATAATTATAACCCAATTGACATACCTTTACGACGCTATTTCTGTTCCACTTCATGTGATCGCCGCAACCGGCAATATTTGTATTTTTATTTAAATGTCTGAAATGATGTTGATAAAATCGACGTAATTGAAGTAAAAATGCATAAGAGATTGATTTAAACATATTTATATATATATGTTCATTCATTGGCAACTTAACGTAACATTCTGCCGCATTACACGATTTAATAATACAGCTAGAATAAAATAGGTGCATATTTAAGATGTTGTACATATTGATGTAAATACATACGTATGCTTGCATTCTAAGTTGATTTTGATTGATTCGATATTTAATGTTTATGATTATATTAACAATAATTTTAACAGTCCCCAAGTATTAAAATATACTATTCATATTGTACACATTTATGTCGGTTCATATTGTAGAAATAAATAGCATTACAGACTAGACACTATAAATATATTATTTATTATTAAAGAGTTAACGCAAAAGGGAAACAGAGATAAGTATATTAACTTGGATAGGTTGAGGTGTATATAAAGAAATATTTCATATTTTCTGATTTAAGATTCTTGAAGACAAATTCCCTTAAAAAATAGTCCGGAAGAGAAATCCACTTTAGAGATTATTTAGATATTCGGTCAGGACGATAGAGAAAGAGAGGGGTGTATAGAACTTAAGAATACTTGAATGTGCCTCAGAAACTCAATTTCTGTTATCTATAGAGGATAATAGATTCAGTTTTGGTTAGAAGCTGGTGTCCACAACAATTTATTTCATATTTATTCGCTCCTGATTGCAGCTCGATGATCGAGAAGATTTTCGATTGATCGATTCCAGATATGCGCCTGGCGTCCAACCTTCTGCATTGGTATCTGTGAACGAGTAAGTGGACATATCCATAATTAGTTAAAATTGAGATGAATACAATGAATTCGAATTGAACATCTAGTTTTCTAATTTAAGACATGCATTACATTTGAATAATTTGTTGGTACATTTACCTATCACTCGCACATACCACCAGCCAGCACAGCCCACCTTCAGCAGCTCGATAGTTTCGCCTTCGCGCATCGAAACTTCTGAGTGTCCCATAGCCGAATAATCAGCCAGGGCAATGAATTTACTGCCCTAAATTAGAATTTGTACAATTTGGTCATGTTAGTTGGGTAGCATTTAGCATATAGAGAGAGAAGCTTATAAAATAGTTTCTAGCAGGTTAGTTTCATAATGTTCAAGCAGTTCTTAGTAGTAACTTGTTAATAAGTTTTTATAAATATAAACTGTTTACATAAATATGTTCATACCCGGTGGCCGTAGTTCTAATGACATGTTAGGTAGGAAAGTGGACAAAGTGGACGCCACCTTAAAGCTCGAGAAAAAGCGTAAACTATATTGTCAAAATTCCTAAATGAAATATGTCCCTTTTATTTAATTGCTAGAAAAAGGTGATAATACGATAGTCAACTTCAGCACTTTTGGTAATTGTTCAGTATTCAGTATTTTCGAATTTAGTTTGTTATGGCAAATAAATTACCTCAACTATTTATCTACAGCGACATTTATACCGTGTTTAACAAACCAATTCTTGAACATCGGTCGAGTGTCTGGTTTCCGCATTACCAAAAATCTGAAATCATTTAAAAAACTGATTATAATTTTTGTCCCTTGTTCCTTACGGACCTGCGAGGTAAGTAATTTAACTTCCTTCCACATATATTATGCCAAGGTGGAACGTAAGTGTAGTGTGACCGGATTTTTTTGTAAATTAACCGAATCTTTAATTGTATGATATTTTTCAATTATTTAGGTGTTGGTCTTACACAGAGAAAAAAAAGCTCAAGATCAATTTAATCTTTGCTGGTTAAACTGATCTTTTAAAAATATAAATTTTTTCATACTTAACATAAATAGTCTCTTAGACGTTTGTCTATAAGCGTGTGCGTTGGCTGACTGCGTTGAGGCAAGGTCTCGAGTTCGCCTCAGACAAGGCAATGTTTTTTTTTTTTATAAAAAAGATCGTTTTGATATTTTTATCATATCAAGTTAATCTTCGTCATATCGGAGTGAAATCGATATGAAAAAATGTGGAAATGACTGCCATTTCATATCAATTTTTTTCTCTGTGTACTACTCGACACAGCTTGTTGCTGTTGATTTGAAAAAGATTGACTATTTTACGACAAGCCTTGCGGCCCAGCAACCACTTTGGAAAAATTGCTATGAATGTGATAACTGTTTTAATATTCTACATACCATAGCGAATGCATTGTCGATTATTCATTTTGCATAATCCAATTTTGCTTCGACTTTGTATATACTTTTGCGCATTTAGAGCAGTGTATTGTTAAGATACTATATATTTGTTTGATGTTTAAAGAAAACTTTATATCATCTGATTAGGTCCATCCTTAAATTGTATAACCGTTTCTTCTTCAATTTTATTTGAATTTATTTTATTTATTGATTGGATAGTTGTTAGAAAAGTCGTCTCTTCATAATGATGTCTTTAAGTTTTAATTTTTTCTGTAAGTTATTTTGTTCCAATAGTAATAGTAAATGTAGTAAATGGCTAGCTTTGTATCAAAACAGATTTCGTCTATAGGTTCCATAAATGTGCTGTTCAGCGCAACATTATTTGTCAGCTCCGTATGGGCAAAATGTAAATGGTGAAGAAATCATTACTTCTGCTTCTTCTTTCCACAAATTTTGTATGAAAGCCACTGTAACTAATTAATTTAAATCAATTTTTTAAATTTTTTTGAATGAAAGGAGAAGATGCAAGAAACTTGGCTATGTTTTCAAGTAATTTAGTAAATATTGAATTCATGAAAAAACATTTTCCGAATAAAAAAAAACCGTAGGTGTTTCACTGCATAATGGCATTCTTAAGATTGGTTAAAGATATTGCAAATTGTTTGAGTTCTGCTGCGTGACGATTTTAATAAACAAGTTTCGAGAAAAACGTTGGGGCATTATACTGTCATTCCAAGTTGAAATATACATCGTCAATGGTCGTTCCTCGAAATTTTATTGCTCGAGGGCTTGGTAAATATTGGAAATTTCAAAGGAAACATCAGTTTAGTTTATAAGAATTCTTTTTTTTTTATCATATTTTACAAGCTTCAAGGTAACTTACAAAAACAATAAAAAAATAAAAGTTTTCAAAGTTTTTCTACAGTGGCGATACTCCTTAAACTACATACTTTTAATTTTTCATCACTGCTTAATCTAATTAGTTAAAGCGATCCTTCACGCGTTACAAGGAATTTCTCTTCTATTTTTCTACAAACAATGTCCTACGAATTACGCTCGTTATGAAATATAAAAATAAATACTTCCGTATCCTGTGTCTATAACATGCATTACCACCTCTTCTCTGCTCATTCTTCTATTTAAGATATGTGAAATAATTTACTATCCTACTTAAATCGCTCTCAGTAAGTTTTACTGCATTTTGTTAAACTATAAATAAATAAATAAAAATATGTTCGATCTATGACTATAAAAGTATTTACTAAACATTATATAACCGCCGAAATTCAATCGGTTAACAATCTGTTTACAATCTGCGGCTTATAAACATGCATTTGTTAAAACTGATTAGTATACGATCGTAAAAACGTATGGCAAGAACAGAAGGAAGCATTTCAGATGCTATAAAGCATATATGTTAATTCTAGGGTAACTGATCTTCGAAACTTTTTAAAACATAATCCAATACTAATTCATTTTTTTGACGAAACGGGCTGTTGAAGACAAATCCCGAAATAGTTTTTTGATTGGGTAGAAACATAGATTTAGAAAAATGTATGTATCTTCAGTTATGGTGTGTTGATTTTAAAAAGGACAAACTTTTTTAAAATCAGTCTTTAAAAAAAGGTCGTTTTGGGTGACATTTTCACTAAGAATATAGCTATGTCGGGATTTACATGAGGAAGCAAACTTGATGAACTTTTCTAAGTAGGCAAGAGATTTATATGTATTTCTATACTATTCGTTTAAAAGGCCTGAAAGATTTGCTTTCAATTCGACGCCTACTAAGAAAACTTCATGAAGTTTGCTTCCCGACTATGTTAAATTAATTTTTTGCTGGTAATCAAATGATCTATTTAAAATAAGCACTAGTTTACAGCCAAAAAGACCCATTGAAGTCATTATTTTTGTATGATGTATTTTTTGGAATGCTAAACTCAAAATTGACATACAAAAATTTTTAAATGGATTCGTTTTTGAGTTAGAATTTTTGTTTCATATAAAGCCATATCACGAGTTAGAAACTTTTGATGGAGTCAAGCAAGGTAAAAGTTAAAAGGGTATATAATTTCTAATAGTCTAGTTGAGGAACATTTTCCAATCGGTTTAGTATTTTGAAAGCTAGGAGCAAAAATATTTAGAAAAAATCGTTTTTTTTTTTTAAATAAAAAAAATTTGTTCCTCAAATCTGTAAATAGTTGAAAATGAAAATCAAAAAATTGTTTTTTCTTATACATTTACGAGTCGCACTTGTACGAAGAAAATAAGGTATTGATGACGAAAATCTATGGATAAATAGACTTTTGCCGACAACCAATGAATTAAGAGGAGGTGTATGAATGATTAATAGGACATTCAATGAACTACCAAGAAAATGTATCCTTTTTAAAATCAACAAACCATAAAGTTACTTTTCTTCCCAATAATATATCTAGTTATTTCCCGATTTCTTTTCAACGGCACCGCAAAAAAGTGTGTATGGTTGACTTTCGGACTCTGCAAACGTTTTGTATACAGGGAACGGCTGCAAATGTACGGGATCGGAAATGCTGAAACCTGGTGTAACTACTTATTATAATAAAACAGAAAAGCAGCCAGGATTAGAATCCACCTGTTGAGAACTGAATTTAATTTGAAATCGAAAACAAATTATCTGCATATATTGTATATTATTCCAAAATTTTTAGGGTGGCAAGAAAGTAATTGTTTTGTATTAAATTGAAAGAATTTATTCGATCACTTTTTTACATCTTATGCGAAGCAGTATATTACCGCGCTTTTAGAACTTTTTATTCTAATCGTCAAAAAACTGGATCAAGTGATTTTTGACAGCTACAACAGAATCGAATGTTTTATCATTCAAAAAATATTGATGTGCTATAACCTTCCAATTTAGTTTCTTTTTTTTTTGACGAGTAACCAAAGTTGTATGCGATCAATTCTGAAAAGGGACACCTTTACACATCATCTCTGTTGCTCCATTATAGCTTGCACTTGACGTAATTGTAAAAAACACATTTTTCTTCGCCGTTATGATTCGTTTAATAAACGGATAGTTATTGCTTGCAATGCATCGCGGATATTGGTTCGCTTAGGTGAAATGGATATTGTTTACATATTTAACATTTTGAATGTGGTTTTCTACTGTCTCGCCAATCTCTAGTGTTGAATAACGATTGTCAATAATCATTGCCTCGATTTGATTGTCAATATGAGACTAAAGTCATCTATTGATCAAATCTGACATTACTTTCTTGGCAATCCAATAATTAGATTATGTTTGTTATGAAAAATAGAAAATATTTTCTCAGTCTTCGATAAACATCTATAATTTCAGACTGATCTTAAGATATAAGGGAATATGTTCAATTTGAAATCAATAAAGGAACAAGGAAGCTAATGGAACACTATGAGATATCTAAATATGGGCTTATGAAGTTTCGTTTCGGAACTGTACATCGTTGTTAATCATGTTGTAAATTCTAGAAATTTGTTCCCCTGTAATTAAACAGTTATGCTTTAACGATATCTACTATGCAACGGTAAATGCTACTTGAAGCGCAGACTAACCATCAAGCCATACAGTTACTAGCATGTTATTTGCCTTAATTAATTGTACGAGTACACATACTATTATTTTTTAGTTTTCTGTTGGTTGTAGTTACGGTTCAGTGGTCGACGGAAACGTAAAATTTGGAATTTGATTTGTTGTTGCGCGCAAAGGAGGCCGCGGATGAGGCACCATCTGTATTGTTTGACACCCACTGTGCAAGTAAATTCAGGAAACGCTAAAAATCGTTGCATAAACAAGCGATGGTTTCGATACGATATGTAGTACAATGTATTTATAGATAGTTACAGTGTTTACAAAATGGCATGATAATTGTGCATTGCGCGGAAAAAAATAATAAATAAATAAAATTAAACGATTCATAAATAAACAATTTGTTGAGTCTTCAATGTTGAAGATGATAAAATTACTTATCATATATACTTCAGTTATTTTATAGTCAGAGTTAGGTGCGTTTACTGAAGTGTAAAATTGAAACCAATTTATAAAAGGTCTTCTTTTTCTTTGGGTCCTTCTTCACTCGAGGGATTTATAAAAAGTAATTAAACAAAACTTTGGATTTATTTATCAATGCATATCTAATTTTTTTCATCTTACACACTTCAGAGAACTGCAGCTGTTTATTAAAATTTGATTATCGCCATAATACTTAGTTTTGCTAGCGATTTACTAAAAGCTTATTAATGCCAGATGCAAAAATTAAAGCAACAGCATTTACTTGGAAGGAAAAAAAGATTGCGTTCATGCGGTCAAACACATTACAATGGAGCCTTTCGGCAGATAATTTCGAAAAGTGATTGCCGTTTTTACCTTTTGAACGCAGTGATTGGCAATTCCGATTGGTAACTGTAGGAAAGGAATCAAACAAATACTATGATTGCCGGAAGTTATTACCAATTGCTGGGTCAGCCCACTTCGACCGCAAGCATTTATAGTATAATTTTCAGTTTGACCGACTATTTCAATTTTATATATGTTTAGTATGCGTGAATTTTTTGATAAAATGTATCAAGCCGTCTCTTAAGACATGCAATCAACGCCACTTAGTAGAAACTCTTAAGCACTTAAATCAATGATCGTTTTTCAATATCTTATAGACAGCCTAAAAACGCATTTCAATACGGTTAACATCTCCTACAAAAGGATTTTAAGCTCGTGCAAATGTATGTAACAGGCAGAATGTAGCAGTTGCGATCCCAAAAAGTTGATCTAGCCTTATCCGTTTTTATCGTTGGAGAATCGAAGGGCGGTCAATTTTTATTTGGTAAAGCCCTATACGGACCTGCAAAGTAACGCGAAGTTTTATACAAAATGTTTGGAAGAAGAAGCAGAAGTAATGATTCCTTCACCCTTTACTTTGAGCCCATACGGAGCTGAGAAGTACTGTTGCGCTTAAAAGCACATGAATGGATCCTATGTTAATAGCCTGTAGAAATCAAGTTACTTCGAATAGCTGAAGAAACATTGTTGCAAGCAGCAGTGTGACCAGCGCGCTGGAAATTGAAAAATTCCACGAAATTAAAATGGTGGTGTTATTTCTTAATAAATCTGGTCACACTAGACTTTCGTTCCACCTTGACGTAACATATGCCGAAGTAAGCTAAATTGATAACTTCGCAGGTCTGTATAGGGCTTAAACAACCATTCGTTTGCCAAAAGTTTATGAAGAATCATGGAAAACCAACCGCTGAAGTTGGACCATCCTTCACCGTGACAATGCTAGGACACTTAAGTGAGTTGTTTGGTTTATATACCATCGAATTGATGAGTTATCTTGAACCTTTTACTTGGTACCCAAAGACTTATTTTTGATCGTGCCGATAAAAAAAAGATTTTTTTTTTTTAATCGCTCAAATTTGATCGAAGTTCCTAAAAGTCGTTCTAGTAAGAAAATTCATTTTACCTGCAACCTTCGAACATCGCAATTGTTACCTAAGGGCCGATTTTTCATTTTCTAAATAGCTGCTATGTGTCAGATAAATATAAATTTTACTCTGATATTTGTAAGTTTATGTGACAGATAGTGCCATGCAGGGAGATGAGAAATCGGCCCTATGTCATAATGAACCATGTAATAAATATAACATATGAGACATAATGAGAATGCGTTAGTAGGCGGTTTTTATAATATTAAAGTGAGGTAGAATCATTGATGAGTCTATTTTGTTGATCATATTGGATAGATAGTACTTCAGATGCTAACTATTTTAAGGGCCATTTTCTAATGTTTCCTTTTTGTAAGTCCAGGTGCTTAAGCCTCTATGCCACGACATTAATCTTTTCATTAATTAAATGTGAGTGAACGGCACAGCTATATACGTTTTTGGTTCTGGATTTGTATCGCAAGTACGAACGGTCACACTTACCACATGTGCCGGCATTTTAAGAAATTTAAATTTATAATTATGATCAGCAATAGCCATGAAAATTAAAGAGTTGTCATCTATGAAATTGAAATAGTACGAAGCGATTTTTGGCAACGCTCTATTCTTGCAATGCTTGCCTGTACAAATTTGCAATATAATTGGATTTTTTTACAAAATATATATTTTAACACCATATATTGTACAATCAAGTTTGTGAATTTATAAAATATTTGGCATTCTTTTCCCATTCCATGCTCGTAGATAGAAATGACAGGTAGTTCTTGTTTAACAACAGGGATTGCCGAATTAACCAAAATAACTTCTTCTTCGCGTCGCAACAGCCAAGAAGCAGAACAATTTTTTATATTATTTTTGTATTCTTTTGATTTAATAATATGTTTGTATTTTTTTAGTATATGTATCGAAAATCGATTATAACGCGTTAATGAGACATTAAAAGCACATTAATTTACACATATATTTCTCTCTCTCTCACTCACGCAAAACCAATATTAACTGAAATTAATGCATTATTAATACGTTCAATTAATGTCGTGTCATAAGGCCATTATTGAAAAAATATATGTAGCCGCTTTTTTAAACCGCGGTTTAAAATCATACGTGGGTCGTTGTAGACACAAGCAAAGCTATTTAAAAGCGTCCTAAAAGTAGGCAACATATATTTTATTAATAATTTACAAAATGGGAACATTAGAAAATGGCTGTAAATGTGATTAATGCGATTCTTTTTTTCACCTGGTATCTATAAGATTGCTAGGTTTATGGCTGTAAATTGAGTCAAAATAACTTAACGATATCCTCTTCACATGAATGTTATTAAAATGTGGTAACTAAATCTACAAATATTTGTACATAGTATTTTGATATGATAAAGTCCTGCCATAACCCGTAAATGAGTGCAATCTGACAATCTTATTGCGGACTACTTACCGGGGTGCTATTGTCCTCGATCAGTGACATCTCGTCCTCGCTGTTTGAGTAGTCCGAGCTCCATCCGCATACTTCTTGTTGGTCTTTGTCCGTGGATGTGCCGCAGGCAGAGTTTGCGCAGGCAGCTCCAGTGGGTCCATTGTCATCGCTGCTGCAGTTTGAGTTGCGATTGGAAGACTCTGATGAGGCATCACAGCTGATTGTGCGATTCGGCGTGCCGAGAATAATATTGGGCGTGTCCCACGAAGTGTTTTGTCTGAGACAAAGACCGCGATGATTCAGGCCATATTGCTTTATTTTCTCGCCCTTCAGTTCCTCCAACTGGTTGAGCAGCACTCGCTTAATTTCCGCAACCCATTTGTTTTTCAAGTCGACCGTTGGAGCTTGCAGCGTGTGTACCTCTTGTCGACCCTGCAGCCAGATTTCGAAACGTTTTGTGTCGCCTCGAACGGACTCGGTCAGACCGATTAGGGACATCTGAGAAGGTCAAGTGTTAAAAAAAAAGAGTTCGATCAAGCAATAGGTAACAGGCAAAAAGTTCTTGTTGAAACCGATTTTATTAGATTTGGGATGGACGTTCATTTTATATATATTTATATTTTTTATATTTTTTATTAAGGACTTATTTGTATGCCTATTTATTAGATGTGACTTTTTTAAATCGATTAAGGATTGCGGAAGTGGTAAAGTCATTCAAAGATTGCTAATCTTTAAGATTGAAATTTAAAAAAAATTTATTTTAATTAAATGCAGGGAATAATATCGTAAACGTTAACCGAAATAAACCGATTAAAGCCAGATACCGGTATCGAAAACGGCACCGATTAAAAAATTTTTTTGAGAATCGAAAACCGTTATCATAGGAACCGAAAAAACCGAAACCGACACGGTAATACCGGTACTGTTTCGGTTTCTTATTATTTATTTGATTGATTAATGATTATTTTAAATATATATTTTAAGCAGTAAAATAGCAAAATATACACTCAGAAAAAAGTATTACATTTTAGAAATTCGACCTTAAAGAATAACCAGTAACAAATTTTCCTTTTAAGATATATAGAAAAATTCTAAAAAGTGGAAAACTTTTCTTTTGTTAATATAAACCTCCTAATTAAATGGAAAGGTGTTCTTAGTCTTAAACAAAACCTCCTTAAATATAGAAATGTTAGGAAAATTAAAATATATATTTTAGAAATGAAGTTTATAGATTTTAATTGAATTTCGACCTAAAAAAACGAGCCTCATTCCAGATGTCATAAAAATTTATTTCGGCACAATGCTTCATATAATTAAGACAAGTTTTCAAAAGCATTTAGCTTTCAAAGCATTCAAAAGTGCTTCTGTTCATATGAAGCATTGTGCCAAAAAAAATGTTATGTCATCTGGAAAGATGCCTTTATTAAGAAATTTTTATTTACCTTTCTGAGAAATAGACCTAAGGCGAGTTTGTTTGAGCGACATAAGAATTCTTAAATTCTAGGTAGCTTTTTCTCTGAGTGTAGGGATACCACTGGAAGCGCTTAGCGAAATTGTTCGTCCAAAAATCAAAAAGGTTTGAAATCGGTATATTTAAAAAAAGCGTTGTTTTTTTGGCATTTTCTTAAAACTCAAATTTTTAGTTCTATGGATATCTTGAAATAATCAAAAAAATAATACTAGTACCGGTACGTAACGGTATAATACCGAAATAAAAATCTTAGTACCGGATCGGAACCGAAATCCGAAATAATCTGAAAACCGAAATCATTTCGGTACGTACAAGATCCGGTACCGGAACCGATATTCGTTTCGGGATCAATCCCTGGTTAAATCCCAAATCTCTCACAAATTTGGTTTTATTTTTAAGCCTAAAAAAAAGGCTAAATATGGCTATGTCTAGTGAAACCGGACCTACCTTAACATGGTGCTTGAATTGGTAGGTGCTTTTATTGTGACCCGGTTTTGAGGTTTGTTTGCAGAACAGCATGGACTTCTGATACAAAAAGATGTGCCGTTGCTGCGGTTTGATTCTAAGGCGTATGTCTTTCTTGGACTCGGTCCACACCTGAAAAGAGTCCTGAAGCAGCAATTCACCCTGTTGCGCTAGGTCGGTCTGTGGACTCAGATAGATTAGACAGATCATTACATAATAAAATCTTTGTATTCGTTGCTTACCGGGAAGCCCGTAATGGCTACTTGATGCATAGAGTCATTCACACACTTCAGCACGATCAACATACAGTCAAGTGCCTTTTGAAGTTCCTTCGTACAGCTGCCACTGTCACTGAAGCGCAGCAAATCTTTCAACAGCAGCTGGTACTTGGTGATTCGCTGCACTGGCTTGAGCAAATAAGCGGCTAGCGGTAGCTTATGACCCAACCGCTTTTGGCACTCTTGCAGGAAGAGATGCGTGTCCACCAGAGTTTCGCGCAAGCGCTCGGATCTGGGTATATTTTGACAATAGAATGAGTACAGCCTGTAGAAGGTATCGCGCTGCAAAAGTTGTGTAAGCGTTAAAGCGAGATGTATAAGCGTAGTGTTGACTCGTCACTTACACGTTGCACAAAACAAAGTGCCACAAGCTCCGTCGTTGAAATACAATTCTCGAGGTCCTTGAGAAAAACTTCGTTGTGAAAGGTATAGAGCTCGTGCAGGTTGCCAAACAGTATGTCCTCTTTGCCCTGTAGACTGGCAGGCACCAGGTGCATCAGCTCCTCGGATTGCATTTGATCATAGTAGCCCTGAAATAAGAAAACCATTATTGTATTTACCTCCAGAAGAATACGGAAAAGTTGGCTGCGTTGAAAAGTATAAGTTACATGCAAATTTTCGCGATTGTGAAAAGCGGCCAATTCCTGGTTGATGAACTGGCCAAATTTTTGCTCTACATATTGCTGCACGCTGGCATAGCCCTGCGCTGTGACAAAGTCCTTGAGAACACGTTCGTACTTAGCTGGCTTATACTGGGTGGACGATAGCTTTGGCAGGTCGCCGCCAGCGTGGGCACTTTCTTGGAAAAACTCATTGCAAAATTTGAGTATTTCATGATACGAGTCTTTAGGATCAGCTTCCTTTGGCGCCAGCCGCTGTTTCGAGCTCAAACTGCTCTCCAAACTGGTTCGGCAAGTGCTGCACATATGACTGTCGATTGCGGGCATATGCTTGGGTGCAGTGAGTGACTTTGGTATGGACAGCACCTTGGCATTGTTCAGTGAGCCCATCGAGCTTTGTGCTCGTGCCACCGACGAGGAGACCGAGAGAAAACTTTTCGGCTCACTATCCTCCAGGTAGGCCAGTATATCCGTGTAGTTCTTGCGCTGCAGATAGTCCTTGAACTCAGTGTCATTTTCAATCTCTGAGTAGCTGTTGGATTCCAGGTAGTCCTTGACCAGACGATACTCCAGCGATTCGTCACAGCTAGACAGTTCGATCAGTTCCTTGAAAATGGTTCGACGATCGTCCTTTAAACGCTGGAGGCTGTTGCTTGGCGTTGACCCGAAAGTCCTGGGCTCCGCTTCTACTTCCTGATCCGTAGTCTCGCACTCTTGCAGTGTATTGATTATCTTGACCGTGGACTTGCCATTGAGTATGTTGCGCGTGGCGAAGTTACAAAAGTTCATGCCAAAGACATAGTTGCCTCCAAGGCTGGACGCCTCGAAATGGGGCCGGAAATCGGCGGGACGATAGTTAACACCCACATTGGAAGCTTGTGAGTCGAACAGGGAGCCTTGAAACGAGAGCGGCGACTCGCGCGGTGCCTTTGTATCCCCCAGCGATGAGTTAAATCTTCTAATCAGCGAATCACCCAATCGTAAATTGAAACGACCCACAATATTGCATGCCGTATTCTGCACCCGTCGCAGCCGGAATGAGTATTGTGTGCCCGGTGACTTGGGCTTGGAAGCCTTATGGAGATCGTAGCCACCATAACGCATATTTGGGCTGCCAGATAAAGATCGAATTGCGAATCAAAGAAGCTACACCGTCCCGGTCGAGAACCGAACACTAAATGATCGCTTGCCTGGCCCCCAGTTTTCCATTACTCAAAAATCTAAAACACTTTATGCGATGTACGAACATAATGAACTTAATGCACTAATTACAAGCGGAGGCATTCAAGCAAGTCGCTGGCTTCAGAAAGTACAGCCAAAGCCATAAGCATTTATATCTATGATTCTGTGTCGGCTGCAGTTCGCTGGCCACTGGTCAGCTCAAGCCTCATAGAATTAAGGTTTTATGCTTCATGGCTATGGGCCGGCATTTATACCATTGAAGATTGCATTCTGCTTACCTGTGGTGCGCTTTATGAATATATTTCAGTCTAATTATTCACAGCTTACCTTAAGGATTGAACTCATTTCGTTTACGTATATTCGTTCCGTCTCCAAGAGTTCGGACAAGACATGCCCACGCTTTAGTCGACGTGCCTCAGCATCCTATAATTGATTTTATTTGAGTTAGATTTTTCAATTTTAAGCGTATTTGTAATTTTTCATATATGATCAGCATTACTTATGCAAGTCTTACCTGTTGATTTTGCATGTGCTCACCGCTATCTGGACTTGAGCCTGCATCACCATTCATCGATACGCCTGAATCAACAACACCATCCATGGATATAGGTCTTAGCTCGTGTAAGCCATCTGTCTGCAATAAATAAATAAATAATAAAAAAAAATATACTTTATTAAGTCATATAAATGATTCAATATTATTCAAGATTAAGAAAGTATTTTTATACATTTGAAAAGTGTATATTAATTTTGCCCAGAAGTTTGTAACGCATAGAAATATTCATTTCCGACCCCATAAACTATATATATTCTTGATCAGGACGACGAGCCGAGTTCATTTCCGCTTGTCCGTCCGTCCGTCTGTCCGTCTGTCTGTTTCTACGCGAACTAGTCTCTCAGTTTTAAAGCTATCGAGCTAAAATTTTGCGCAGAGTCTTCTTTTTACTGCACGCAACTAATATGTCGGAACCGGCCGGATCGGATGACTATATCATATAGCTGCCATAGGAACGATCGGTCTAAGAACTAGTTCTAGTTAGAAAAACTTTTTTGTTTTCCATCGTAGCGTCACTAATCTTGGTATATGTTAGTTTTATATGCTTCCACATAATTCTGGAAAAATGTATTAAAATCGGATCACTATAGCATATAGCTGCCATAGGACAGATCGGTCGAAAAATAAGTCTTTGTGAGAAAAACTTTTTGATTTCCATCGTAGCGTTTCCAATCGTAGTATATATTTGTTTTATATGTTTCCACACATTTTTGAAAAAATTTATCAAAATCGGATGACTATAGCATATAGCCATAAATCGGTCAAAAAACTACTTAGTTCGTTGCGTCCCAATCTTATATAACTGATTGGCATCAACGTAGCTGCGGTAAGGCGGGGTTTTGAAATTCCACTAAGGGTGGAAAACTCCGAAAGCTACTGGGAAAATTTTTTTTCGAGTGACCCAATGGAATTCATGGAAAAATCACGATTGAACCGTTGGTTGTGACATTCCGTGTGATGACAGAAACTATTCGTTGGCAAACTCGGTTTTTTCATGTGTTCGTCCGATTTTGTAGTTCCCGATAACGGTGTGATTTAGGTGTTCTGTGGACACAAAGTCGAAACTGCATTCCGTTTACGTTGGTGTTTCATTTCGATGTGGGCCGAGCGGGAAGGAAACCTATGAAAAATATCCGTACGTTGGTAGTCTAGTGATTTTTGGTGGACAAAATGAAATCTGAATATCCCGATTGCAAACCGGTTTGGTTTAATATTAGCATAGATTTGGAAAGAGTGGAAACTATTGTAAAACCATTTTAACCGATTGGCAAAACGTTTGTTCCTTAGAAAGTTTCTATGTTTGCGTTTAAACTTTAGTTGGCGTGTTTTTTATTTCGGGAAGTCCAAGTCGTTGGCGGGGGTGGGTTTATTTAATTTGGTTTGAAAGCCTAGCCATTTGTAAATTTTTACGTCTACTCACTCTCGTGGGTGGGGGGTGGTTTCGTTTCGCCGCTGTGGTTTTTCCATTCGTGGGGGGGGGGTGTTCTTCCAACGTTTTCTTTTCGCTATCTGTGTGGCGAGAACCGGTTATAGTCTTGGTATATATTAGTTTTATATGCTTTCACATAATTTTGAAAAAAATTATCAAAATCGGATGACTATAGCATATAGCTGCCATAGGACCGATCGGTCGGAAAATGTGTTTTACTAAGAAAAGTTTTTTTTATGGTATAAAATTTTTTATTATCAATGATTTAAAAATTTTGAATATCTGATATCTTTATCCTATATATATTTTTCCAGTTAAATCAGTTGGAGTAAAGTTTTTCAAGTGTATTAAAACTTCGGCGCAGACGAAGTTAGCTTTGCCTTCTCGTTATCTCTGATTTCGTTGAAAGATCGTAAGCACAGCAAAACTATGAAAATTCCCGAGGGATTCTTAAGATCAAATCAAATAATTTATCGTGGATTCCATGGGAAAATAAACAACATAATGACTCTAAAGCCGACACCAAAAAAACAAGTAAGAGCAGTCGACAGTAAGCTGAAATGCTGTCAAAATCGATTAGTGCATAACTTCCGTGTTTTTTGTCCGATTTTGTATTATATAAAATTTATATTTTAAGTCTCAAACCTCTAATTGTAACTGGCTTCAACTCTTATAGTCTCTGAGATCGACGAGTTTATTCAGACAGACATGGATATATCAACTTGACTATCGCTCATCTTATAGTTCCCAAACTTGGTGGATCTATACAAATTTCTAATAACTTTAAAAGGAATAAATAACATCTTGATTACTCTAAGATAATGATAATCGTCTATTATAGCTCAGATATTTTACACATTGTAAATATGGGCAATTCCGCAGAAAAGTCTACCATGACCGAAAAATTAAAAGTTCATTAAAAGTTGATTCTTACTTGATTTAGAAAAAGTAAATATGCAAAATAATTTTAATTAAAGAGCTTAAAGCTTTCCTTAGTTCAGATAGAGATATATCGGGCTAGAAAGTACAAATTTACGTTTTGGCCCGATTTTCAGTCCATTTTCTTTTTTCGATTTACAGCTCTAAGAGTCATTGAGCAATTCCAATTTTTTCACAAAACTTTAGCTACAATTAAAGTTGATTTTTTTGTTGCGTTGAATAATTTTAGAAAAATTATCTTCACTAAAAAATTGCCAAATGAAAATTAAGTAACGTCACGTCAGTAACGTCACGTCAGATATAAAAAAGCAAATAAAACGAGAGCGTAAGTTAAAGTCGGCCCTGCTCGACTTCGATATACCCGTTACTCAGGATATCAACATGTCCAAATTGTGGGAGATTTGAGTTTTTTTCCAATTTGCGGGGGAGGCAACTCTACTATAGCTAATCTGATCAGGAAATGATGTATGGCTGATCGATAGGTAATAATTATTAAAATATTTGTCTAGAGGGTTCAAACAATCTATTTTCAAAATTGTGGGAGATATGAGGTATTTTTCAAATTGCGGGGGCGGCAACTCTACTATCGTTCATCTGATCGAAAAATGATGTATGGCGGATCGATAGGTAATGATGATAAAGATATATTTCTAGAAGGTTTGAACAGTCTATTTTCAAAATTGTGGGAGATATGAGGTTTTTTTCAAATTGCGGGGGCGGCAACTTTTCTATCGTTCATCTGATCAGGAAATGATGTATGGCTGATCGATAGGTAATAATTATTAAAATATATGTCTAGAAGGTTCAAACAATCTATTTTCAAAATTGTGGGAGATATGAGGTATTTTTCAAATTGCGGGGGTGGCAACTCTACTATCGTTCATCTGATCGAAAAATGATGTATGGCGGATCGATAGGTAATGATGATTAAGATATATGTCTAGAAGGTTTAAACAGTCTATTTTAAAAATTGTGGGAGATATGAGGTTTTTTTCAAATTGCGGGGGCGGGAGGGGGCGTGGCAAAAATTTTAAACAAACTTGATCTGCGTGCAGATAATACAAGTCTACACTGAAAATTTGGTAGCTCTAGCTCTTATAGTCTCTGAGATCTAGGTGTTCATACAGACGGACGGACAGACGGACGGACGGACGGACGGACAGACGGACATGTCTATATCGACTCGGCTATTGATGCTGATCAAGAATATATATACTTTATGGGGTCGGAAATGCTTCCTTCTGCCTGTTACATACATTTGCACGAACTTAGTATACCCTTTTTACTCTACGAGTAACGGGTATAAAAAGAACGAGAAATGATTTTTATATTTGGTAAATTGGAAAACAAACTTATATTATTCTAAAAACTACTGAAAAAAGTTTCACACAAAAAGAGATTCTCAATTCGCAGAGTTTTGCAATTTTGCAATTCAAGTCAAAACCCACTTCCGTTTTAAGTAACGTCACGTCAGGGCATATTTTTCGTGTTGATATAGGAGGATTAGTGTGTTTTTCGCAGTTTTGTTTGAAAACCTCTTTTAGAGTGACGTCTTTAAATTTTTTATATAAGTGATTGAATCTCAAATACCGAAAAGGGCTTTTACTTATAACTTTGAATCCTCTGGGCCGATTCTTGTAAATTTTTTTCTAAATGGTTTGTTTTTTTAAAAAAAAAAATTTCAAAACTTGTCTGTTTCATTTTTTTTTTTTACATTTTATCGTACGAATGTCACGTCACGTCAGAAAAGAAATGCCCATATAGTGACCTTTTTTTTAGATATTATATTATTTCGTATTTAGTAGCGTTGCCTTTGTTGGCATCGATTTAACCAAGATCTGGTATCATTTTATAGGAATCTTGTTCCAGGACTCATGAATGAGAATGAGACCAAGGGATCCGAAACTGGTTAGCCTAGAATTTGGATGGAATTCAGGTCTGTTGACTGCGCGGGTCACTTCAAAACAGGACTGCAAGCCAAAAATTTTTTAGGAGGTTCGGTTCGCAGATTCGAACCAAAACTTATAAATGGTTAGGGTTCCGAAATTTGAGGTTCAAGGTTTTGGTATTTGGGTTTTGGTACTAACCTTGATTTGTTTCAAGTTTTAAAACATTTTTATAGAGTCGAATTTAAATTGTTAAAAATATAAAAAAAATATTCAGTATTTCTGTATTTATGTTTACTTGAACATTCGACTTAATTTATATTAAATTTAAATTTATTATTAGAATTTCTTCGAGTAATTGTTGGTCTATTCTTTTTATTTGATTAGACAAAGTATATTCTAGGGTTGAAAACCCCGCTTAACTATGATTTGTAACTTTTGCTGAACCGAACCAAAAGTTTCGGTTCGGAACACGTTCAGGTTCAACTAATTTTTTAACAAGAGGTTCGGTGGTCAGTAAAAAAAATAGCACAATTCGTGGTTCGAACCGGATCGGTTCCAAACCAGTTTGCAACTCTGCTTCAAAAAGTCTAACGTCTGTCTGGAAGACCCTAGATACTAAAATGGAAAAAACTGCCGTCCAAAACCCAGCACAAGCGGGCTCGTTTTTGCACCATATCGTTTGTAAATTTTCGCTCACAAAACAAGCCCCACGGGTGCATACAACAAGCCCCACCGTTCATAGCTGAGCTCAAATATTAAGGTAGGCGGCGTCTCAATCTGATTCACCATATTAGTTTCTTTATGCTTCCCTCTCCTTTGTTGTTGGGTTTGCCCCGATTTGAAATGAGTTATAAAAAAAAATTTAACTTATTTGACCTCGAGCCGGCGTAATCTTGCAGGGTTGTCACTTGCTTTTAAACATGACCAAAAATTACATTAAAAAAATTTAAAATGTTCCTATAATGAGCTTTAATTGTTCTACAAATCTAACCAAAATGTTACCAAAACTATATAACATTGTTCTTAAAACGTGCCTAAAATGGTCGAAAAACGACCTTAACGCGTTCCCACATTGAGCACAAAATATTATTTTTATACTGTATGATTGCACTCAAAACAGCAAATGAAGGCATCGTGCTTAAAATGAAAAGAATGAGTTTTGACACTCATTGTAATGAATTTGAGTGAATGTGAATGCTGATAGAATGTCAAGCTCACAACATTCAATCGATGAGCGCTCGAATTAAATTGAGAATAGACTGAGAATCGAATGAAATTGTTATCGGTATTCAATATTGGAATGATGTAATATAATTGCATTAACATTGTCAGTGTTTTGTAGCAATAGTACAAAGGTTATTAAATTTCTTGCTTCTGAAAACTTATTTTCACACCCAATAGATCAGATGAAGACAGTTGAACGATTTGAAGTCGACTGCTTAAAGCCAAGTATATTTAATTCCATTGGTTTTTCTTCCTTATGATGTATTTTACTAACCGAACTTATTTATTATTGTTTGTCACTTCACATATGGGCATTTCCGCAGAAAAGTCTACCAAGACCGAAAAATTAAAAGTTCATTAAAAGTTGTTTCTTACTTGATTTAAAAAAAGTAAATATGCAAATTATTTTTAATTAATAAGTTTAAAGCTTCCCTTTGTACAGATAGCGATATATCGGGCTAGAAAGTACAAATTTACGTTTTGGCCAATTTTTCAGTGCATTTTCTCTTTTCGATTTACAGCTCTCAGAGTCATTAAGCAATTCCACTCTTTTCGCAAAATTTTAGCTACAATTAAAATTGATTTTTTTGTTGCGTTAAATAATTTAAGAAAAATTTTCTTCACTTAAAAATTGCCAAATGAAATTTTAGTAACGTCACGTCAGTAACGTCACGTCAGATATAAAGAAGCTAATAAAAAAAGAACGAGAAATGAGATATATATTTGGTAAATTGGAAAATAAACCTATATTATTCTAAAAACTACTGAAAAAGTTTCACACAAAAAGAGTTTCTCAATTCGCAGAGTTTAGCAATTTTGTAGTCCGAGTCAAATTGCGCTTTTTCCTTTTTAAGTAACGTCACGTCAGGGCATATTTTTACTGATTTCTTTGAATCCTCTGGTTCGATTTTTGTAATTTTTTTCTAAATAAAGTGCTATTGAATTACTCCAAAAAAAAAAAAAAATTAAAAAATTTTTAACTTGTCTCTTTCATATTTTTTTTTTATATTTTTATCGTACGAATGTCACGTCACAAGTATCAAAAAAGATATAAAGTTATAAAAATAAATTTAAAATTAAATCGTTTTTACGAAAATCTCTAGAATACCCACCTGGAAAATAGAATAAGGAGTTTCTTAGCTATCAATCAACATCTTTTGTTTTTGAAATTAAACAAACTTACATAACATTATCCAGTGCACTTGAACTTAAAGTTCATAAATATAAAGTTTGTAACAGTAGACAAAAAAAAAAGTCAGCAAAGCTGCTTGAACTGGAACATCTTAAGTAGATGTAATGGAAGTGTAACACACAAAATACTCGTATGTATGTACAATGTACATACATATATGCTTCTGCTCGCTGTTCTTCTGGGGATTTAGTTCCAGGTATACGACAAAGGCCACCTTTTTGTTGTTTTCAACAAATAGCAGGCCACAAATTTCGACAGCTTAACACAAAGCAAACGGAGAGACTTTTCTGACTAGACAACGTTTATTTAAATGTGAAAAACGGTTCTTTTCTGTAGGCAACTTAGCGCTGGCTGGGTACCGCTTTCGCCTCGTTTGTGTCTTTGTCGTGGTTCACTTTGACCACTCAATGCGTTTGAGTTGCCGTAGTCGCTGATCAAGATCTCGTAACTTGCTGCTGTGAGTCATTTACATGGAATTAGTTTAGTTCTAAGCGGTTGGCGCTCATAATCATAGCCCACTCCTCATCGCTCATCCGCTGTGTAGTGAATATTAGATAATTACCACTGAATCCAAAAGTGACTGGACGCATTGCGCTTTCTAAGCCAACAGCCAAATTAACTAAGTTGTGTATCTACAGTCTGTTTCTGCTCTTAATTGCTTTAGCAGTGGTTTCAGCCTTGGTTGTCTTAGCAGAACTAACTTAATTCTCGGCTAATGGGAATAAACACTTTGTCTTAACGTTTGTGACGCACGAAATAAGTATATTTTGAACGATAGCATTCTAAAAGCATAGGATCAATATGAGAATACTCGAAAGAATTTTGATTATTTTAGAAGGGATTTAATAAAATACACCGCACAAAATTTTGGTTTTGAATTTGAACCAAACCGTACCGAACCACTGGTTTAAAATCGCTGTGAACAACAGAACCGAACCACACTTTATTTTCGAGTGGATTGCATCCCTGTTTTAATAAGAATTTTAATTCCAAATGAAGTAAGTTGTTCAAAAATTATATTTGGGAGAAACATAATTTTATGGATTGTACAAGCAAGTTAATGGGCACAAGCCTATTAACTAGATTTTCATTAAATCTCTTGAAGTTCTGACGGTTGTTAAATTATTGAAAAGCGAAATTAATTTGAAGTTTAATAAATACATGATATATTCCTTGTTTCGGCATTTTATTAAAAAATTTTTGATGTCAGATAACATTGCTTTTGTATCTTAAATGTTGAACTTGTAACAGAGCTAGTAAAAAGTCTCAATCAGGGATGCCAACCGTTTCTGACTTAGGGCTGGTTCGGTTCACTGGTTTACAGATGGTATGAACCACAGGATCGATTCCCAACACGGTTTCGGATCGGTTTACGTTTCGAAACGCTTCAGGCCTATTTCCGGCTACGAATTTTTCAAAATTCTACTTTCCCATATGAAAATGTTCAATATTAAGTTCCAAAAAAATCATTTAAAAATTTTTAAATTTTAAAATAATGTTCTAATTAAACAAAGTCAAATATGCCGGCATCGTCCATTAGCTCCAGGATTATATTTTCGAGCACGGATGCAACAACGTTTATTATCTATTAGAATCACAGCCAACTTGGTATGGTTAAAATGTAGATACCATTCTCTTGAGCGAAAATTTAAAGACAAGCAGCAAAGTTTTTGATAAGTTTTTTCATATTCATAGCCCTTTTTATAAAATGTACAGAAAAAAGTGCCGAACACGTAATAGAAAACTCACTTAATTCCATTCACAATCAGGTATCACAAGAGGAAAAGAAAAGATGCGAAAGGCCAGATGCTTTAATAGTCCCACCACTGATGCAACTAGGGATGCCGGGAATAGTATCGAAACGATAAACAATATCGGATATTTTACTATATCGAGATATCGTATATTTTGAAATAATGTCGCCGATATTTTTAAGTTCTGGATGGAAAAGAAAGACAAATTCCCAGCGCTTTTATATGTTATTTTACCAGGAAGCTCGGTGCCCTCGGAGCGCTTGTCTTCGACCATAAAAAATTAGTCTTCGACAATAAAAGAGTGGTTTCCGACAATAGAAGCCGAATAACCGATAAGCACTTAAACCAACGCATCTTCCAAAAATCTCTGTCCTACGATTTTTGGTAAACAAAAGTTATTTTCTTTCGTGGATTTAACTGATTATCATTTCTGAAATAAAATGAAATACATATCTTTGTCGATCTTTTTTCTATATTTTTTTAGGTTTGGGAGCTCTGATCTGTAGAGTTTGATCGCAGACAATATTAAGATTTGAATACGCTTCAAATGACACCTCAACTACCCCAAAAGTCCTGTATATTATTAAGAATTAGCTTTTTTTTGTTAAAAATATCGCAAAAAATATCGATATAGATATTTTTCAAATATCCGACATCCTAGATTTCGTTCATTGGATTACTCAGATTTAAATTAACACGACCCGGAATTGGTGGTTTAACCGGATTGCATAACTTTCCTCGATATATACATAAGTAACAAATGGAGAAGTTCGGTGTTAATGTTGGATACGAAGCACATTGAACCAGATATCTTAAAAACATGACCAAGTTAAACAGTTTTCCCTTAATTCGGGCCTAAAGAATCAAACTGCATCATTTTTTTTGAGTTATCACAATGGATTCAAACAAAAATTTTTTTCAAGTTTTTGACAAAGATAACATTTTTTTTTAAATTCCAAAAAAATTATATTTGAATTTATTTATATTTAAATCTATCAATTAAGATTTCACGGGAATCAGATATAATTTTTATACAATTTACAAAAATTTTTAACTTGATGAAAAACTTAAAAAAACTTGTATGTAGCCATTGTGATAACTCAAAAAAGTAATGATGCAGTTGGGTTCTTAGTTCGATTGTCTCTTTTTCGACTTGCACATTGTAAATGAATAAACTTTACATTTGTATAACATCTTCTAATGACATACGGCAGACTGCCAATGTTAACAATTGAAACTGATATCATGCTAATCTTAAAAACTAAATATACTTTTACTACTTATTTTACACTTTTAAGAGTATTAACACTTCGGCGCATCACTGTTAACTTCATTAGCTTTTCTTTTTGTTAATTAGGCAAAAATTTTATTTTTATTGTGCTTATTTTTTCTACAGACATTGTCTGGAGGTAGCTAAGTATGTATGTATATCGGCTCTGAACCTCGCTGCTATGGCTTACTTTTCCATTTCAATTTCGTTCACTTTCCACACATTTTGTGTGGATAATAAGGGCATGGAAACTTGAAAATGCTATTCAGAGCATCCACTTATGAACAGCAGCAAGATCAGCTGGATAACTTGCACTGATTTTCATTTCAAAATAATTATAAATCGATGAATAGACATAAAGATGTACTTTTCTAGTGGATTCGCCCACTTAAGCATGTATGCTTGTGGAAACAATAGTAATCTTGCTTGTTAACCGTATTAATTGACACTGCACAAATGTTTAACCATTCACTTTTACTGAAAGACTCAAGAACTCGTGAAGGTCGAGATACGATGAAGATCCATGTGTTCAACTTGACTTAAGCACAAGCTCGAGACGCTGTTTGGACGGTAGATTTTCTTTTGTGTTTTGTTTAAAATTAGGCCACTAAAAATGAACAGAGAAACTCGATTGTGGCGCGTACCGTTAGTTCACAAAGCTTAGAATCTGGGCATAAAAATGCGATTTACTGACGAGCGATGCCATTTGATAGCACACTTTGCAAGACATTTCGGGTGCATAAATTCCTTCAAAGTGGCAATACAAATCGAAATCGCATCAAACAGAACGGTATGCGTGATGATATGTCATATTTGTGTGTATTGGTAGTGCACAGACACAATAGAGAAAGTGAAAGGTCTTAGCGGTATAGATATGCGTGTCAACGCAAAGCCGAAAACTATTTCGAGTGGCCGCCTGTGTAAGAGTCTCTCGTCGATACAAGTACAACATACATACATCAATTTGCAAACTTTAACGACTACAGATGTCGCTTTAAGACTGCTTAAAATTATCGTTGACATAAGGCTTTTAATTTCAGATTAATTAAAGTCCGCACAATGTTTCGGTCATCAGGTTGAGAGCAAATAAGAAGGTAAAGATGCAATATGTGACTTCTGTGGATTTTTGAACAATTGTCAATTTAGGAAGGTAACAAGTTTGGCAGGTTCTTGCAGGGCGCATAATTTTACAAATACAGCTTTTCATTTTCTGTGATTATTTTTCACCCGATTTAGATCAAACTTTCCAGAAATGTGTGGAAGCATATAAAATACATAAATACTTAGTGTGAAGACGTTACCATGGGAAACAAACAAGTTTTTCTCACTAGAACTAGTTTTTGTACAAATTGTTCCTATGGCTGCTATATGATATAGTCATATGTATTTCAAGACTTTTTGAAAAGTATAAGTCATATAGCTTTGAAACTGTGTGAGAAGAAATCATAGAAACAGATATATGTAAGAACGGACAGACGAACGGAGTGACAGGGCTTTATCAACTCAGCTCAGCACCTAATATCCGCTAGTTTTAATATGATATTATATTAATATCACATGGTACTTATGTCAAATTTATTTGAATACTAAAAAATAGAAGGCTAACATCGGCTACGCCGATGTTTTGAATAATAATGATAACAAAAAAGTTTTTCTCACTAGAACTAGTTTTATGACCGACCGTTTAATGGCAGATTTTTGAAAGAAGTATCCACGGTGCTACGATGAACAAAAAAGTTTTTCTCACTAGACTATTATGACGACGTTTTCTCAATAGCTCACGATAATTCTGGTAAATTTAAAATGATATACCACGATCGGTGTTTGATAACAAAATTTGCGCAGTTTTCCCGTATATGCTATAGTCATCCGATTTTGATCAATTTTTTCAGAATTATGTGAAAGCATATAAAACTAATATATTCCACGATTGGTGACGATACGATGGAAAACAAAAAAGTTTTTCTCACTAGAACAAGTTTTCGGACCGATCGTTCCTATGGCAGCTATATGATATAGTCATCCGATCCGGCCGATTCCGACAAATGTGCAGCCTATGTGTATTTAAAGACTTTTTGCAAAGTTTGGTCAAGATAGCTTTAAAACTGAGGGAGGAGATAGCATAGAAACAGACGGACGGACAGACGGACCGACGGACAGACGGACATGGCTATATAGACTCAGCTCGTCATGCTGATCAAGAATATATATAGTTTATGGGGTCGGAGATGCTTCCTTCTATGCGTTACAAACATCGTGACAATTTTAATATACCCTCTGCAAGGGTATAAAAATTATATGAGAAAAGATTAAAAGAAAATATACAGGGTGTCAAACCGGAACCCGAACCGTATACCGCAAAGAACCGATTAAAACCAAAACCGTAAGCCGAACCGTTATTATTCATTTTTATACCCGTTACTCGTAGAGTAAAAAGGGTATACTATGTTCGTGCAAATGTATGTAACAGGCAGAAGAAAGCATCTCCGACCCCATAAAGTATATATATTCTTGATCAGCATCAATAGCCGAGTCGATATAGACATGTCCGTCTGTCTGTCTGTCTGTCCGTCTGTCTGTCTGTCCGTCCGTCTGTATGAACACCTAGATCTCAGGAACTATAAGAGCTAGAGCTACCATATTTTCAGTGTAGACTTGTATCTTCTGCACGCAGATCAAGTTTGTTTCAAATTTTTGCCACGCCCCCTCCCGCCCCCGCAATATGAAAAAACCTCATATCTCCCACAAATTTGAAAATAGATTGTTCAAACCTTCTAGACATATATTTTAATCATCATTACCTATCGATCCGCCATACATCATTTTTCGATCAGATGAACGATAGAAGAGATGCCGCCCACGCAATTTGAAAAATACCTCATATCTCCCACAATTTGGGCAACCTTACCCTGAGTAACGGGTATATCGAAGTCGAGCAGGGCCGACTTCAACTTACGCTCTCGTTTTAATACCGGTATTTCGGTACCTTTATTTTTGGAACCGAAATGACCGAAAAGAACCGAAACATTGTACCGGTACAGTTTCAGTTCTGAGATTGTTTTTATACCCTTGCAGAGGGTATATTAAAATTGTCACGATGTTTGTAACGCAGTGAAGGAAGCATTTCAGACCACATAAAGTATATATATTCTGGATCAGCATGACGAGCTGAGTTCATTTCCGTTTGTCCGTCTGTCCGTCTGTCCGTCCGTCCGTCTGTCCGTCTGTTTCTATGCTATCTCCTCCTTCAGTTTTGAAGCTATCTTAACCAAACTTTGCAAAAAGTCTTTAAATACAAATACGCTGCACATTTGTCGGAATCGGCCGGATCGGATGACTATATCATATAGCTCCCATAGGAACGATCGGTCCAAAAACTAGTTCTAATGAGAAAAACTTTTTTGTTTTCCATCGTAGCGTCACCAATCGTGGTATATATAAGTTTTATATGCTTCCACACAATTCTGGAAAAATTGATCAAAATCGGATGACTATAGCATATAGCTGCCATATAAACGGTCGATCCAAAAACTAGTTCTAGTGAGAAAAACTTTTTTGTTTTCCATCGTAGCATCACCAATCGTGGTATATATTAGTTTTATATACTTCCACACAATTCTGAAAAAAATTATCGGAATCGGATGACTATAGCATATAGCTGCCATATAAACGATCGGTCCAAAAACAAGTTCTAGTGAGAAAAACTTCTTTGTTTTCCATCGTAGCGGCACCAATCGTGGTATATATTAGTTTTATATGCTTTCACACAATTCTGGAAAAATTTATCAAAATCGGATGACTATAGCATATAGCTGCCATAGGAACGATCGGTCCAGAAACTAATTCTAATGAGAAAAACTTTTTTGTTATCAATGGTAGCGCCTTTCAAAAACTGCAAGGGTAGCCGATGTTAGCCTTCTATTTTTGTTGTTTCAGTTTTATTCAGTTTTACCCTCAGGGTAAAACGCTTTCAAAATTATAAAAATGTATTTAACCCTTCTGTTAGGCTATCAAAAACTAACAAATGTTAGATTATGGGACCATCTGGTATATACTGAAATTTTCAATTAAAATAACATTTTTATCCGATTTTTTTATGCATCTATTTTGGTTCAATAATTTCCAAATATTATTAATTTATCCTGCTTTCTGTGTATTTGACATTTTATCAGATATTAAAAGTTCTTCTTGCTCTTCCAGTTACACAAGTATTATTAGGACATATATTTCCGGGGTAAAGTTTATTATGTTTAATTTTGTCTTTTAAAAACTACATTCTGTTGTGTAAGTTGTTAACTGTTCTATTGTATCTTCGGTTTAAAGGATTTTTAAGTTATACCGGTACGTACCGGTATACCGACATAAAAACCAAGGTGCCGATACGGAACCTAATAACAAAATAAGCTAGAACATAAACAGAACCTTTTACCAAAACATTAGTTTTGGTACGTAAATTCGAATCGGTTTGATTCCCTGAAAATATATAATGATAACGACTTTTCCAGAAGGTCTGAACAATCTACTTATACAATTTTGAATAAGCGGTTAATTTGACGCAGCACTTAAGGATCGTTCTGGACGGGTTAAAAAAGATATTTGACGTTGAGTAAGAGTTGTTACTTCTACTTAATAAGTATTCACGCCACACCTAACAAAAGCTTGGACAGTCATTAAAACAACCCAACAAGCTATTCTCCATTGATCAAAAAGAAAAGGTAATTTCCCGCCACTACACCGATCGGCGTACTACCAGACTTATGAGAAAGGGTAGTATCTAAGGAATTCTACATCCGTCGACTTTCTATAAGTATTCACGGTATTTAGACAACATTATTGATATTCGTGTGCAAACTCCAATCTAATGTTTTAACTGCCTTAGAAGATGAAACTCAGTAAGAAAACAGTTTCAAATCAATGACAAAAGTCCTACCTTGAGTATCAAGGTCGCATTTTAGTGATCCCTCACATTTGTTATTTTACCCAGTTTCATTTTAGCTCATTATGGGGATTAACAAAACGTACAAAAATACTGTTAACGTTAATAATAATAAATAAAGTCTCTTTGGCTACGAGAAAAATAAAGGCTCAAACAAAAACAAATTCAAAACCTACTTGCAGTTCCTTATGAAATCAACCGAGAAACGTAACGTGAAAATTAAATGCTGAAGTATTTTTTACTTGCTGATTTTCCATTGTTATTTATTTATTAATGAAACGATGCTTCCTGCCACACGCCAACACTCCACTCCATATTCGCTACCTTCACCTTTAAGCAGCCAGCAGACTTTGTTTGTTTGCTTCGGATGTGCGATTTTTTGTTGAATTATATAAGACATGCTCATATTTGTGTATTTACATGATGCAGATACATGCCACAGCTATATGTTTGCTGATCTTGTATTTTTTTCGGCTTCCTATTTGTGTGTGTGTGTTTCGTGTCATTGGAGTATGGCAATGGCATGATCCAGTGCAAAGAGTGGGCGACTGACTTTCAAACCCATAATTTAACACCTGAACTGGGGTCATTAGATGCTCTTTTAATTTACCCTCGCTTTGGTAACTGGCAGTTAACAAAATGCTGCTAATTGTATAGCTTGTCAGTTTATGTGAGCAAAATGGCAACGGGAAATGCGATAAAATTGACAGAAGAATCATGAAAATATCGCGCTTTGCGCGTAGTTCGTTGGAAAGGCCTTTGAACTAACGGCGGAAACTCCAATGCGATACTCCCATTGACCTAGCACAGCTTCCGTCTTATGAGACTTCAAATGGGTATCATCAAGTTGTGCAGGTAAATAAAACAAGCAGAAGGAAACCTTTTCGAACCAATATAATATATTAATTCTTGATTAGCGTCATAGCCATGTCCGCCTTTATGTATAAGCGCACAGATCTCAGAGATGCTAAGAGTTATTGGTTTAAAATCTATGGAGCATAAGCTCCTTTTACCTGCAGGCAGATCAAGTTTATTTTCAATTGCAAAACATTTAAAAAACCTCATAGCTCCCACAATTTAAAAGAGAGATTGTTTAGACATTCTAGCAATATATTCGAATCATCATTAGTTAATGTCCTCCATACACCGTTTCCCGATCAGATGAACCATATTCGAGTAATAAGCAAATGAAATAATTAATCGGCAGCACTGTCCACAACCGTGTTGGGCAGCACTTAGTCGGGATTTACACCATGAAGCAAACTTCATGAAGTTTTTTTAGTAGGCGTGGAATTTAAAGAAAATCATTCAGACCTTTTAAACGAATCCTAAAGAAATACATATAAATCTCTCGCCTACTAAGAAAACTTCATGAAGTTTGCATCATGGTGTAAATCCCGACTTACACAGTTTATGTGACCCCACACAAAAAAAGATTAGTTATATACAAACTTGGGCAGGTACAGGGCATATTACGTGTAAATGTATGAAACATAAGGAAGCATCTCCGACTCCATCAAGTATATTTATTCTTCCGGATTGACGGCTAGATCCCAGCAACTACAAAAGCTGGAGCTACCATGTTGGTTTCATTGTGGACTTGAATTGTCTGCACGATAGTGTTGCCAATTTTGCCATATTCCCACAAGAACTAGCTATTTTGTAAGGTCGAATACCGGACGATAGCAATTTTAAAAAATAACTTGCCGTTTTTAGCTACTCATTAAAAACATTAGCATTCATATTTATTAGAAATCGGTCTGAGATCTTACTCATCTTGTACTATCACAATCTTTGTGTAGTTTTTAGTTATTGTGAATTTAATATAAACAGTCGAAAAAAATATCTATAGCCAAAAAGCTTAAGCATTTTTTATACACTTGCAAAGTGTATATTAATTTTGCCCAGAAGTTTGTAACGCATAGAAATATTCATTTCCGACCCCATAAACTATATAAATTCTTGATCAGGGCGATGAGCTGAGTTTAATTCGGTCCGTCCGTCTGTCTGTCTGTCTGTTTCTACGCGAACTAGTCCCTCAATTTTAAAGCTATCCAGCTGAAGTTTTGCACAGAGTCTTTTTTTACTGCACGCAACTAATATGTCGGAACCGGTCAGATCGGATGACTATATCATATAGCTGCCACAGGAACGATTGGTCGGGAAATACGTTTTAGTTAAAAAAAAACTTGGTTTATATTAGTATCAGATGCTTTTAAATAATTTTGAAAAAGTTGATCAAAATCAGATGACTATAACATAAAGCTGCCATAGAAACGGTCTGTCAAAATCTAGTTGTAGTGAATAAAATTTTGTATTTTCCATAGTAGCGTCACCAATCTTGGTATGTATTAGTTTTATATGGCTCCACATACTTCTCGAAAAAATTTATCAAAATCGGATGACAATAGCATATAGCTGCCATAGGGCCGATCGGTCGGAAAATGTGTTTTTTTCTAAGAAAAGTTGTTTTTTATGATAGCGTGATCATATTTTGATTCTCAATGATTTTGATTTTATGTCAAATGACAAGCTATTCACAATGAAAACAAGTCACCATTAAGGCATACTAGATTATAATGTCTCAAGCGTCGAATAGCGTAAGCACAGTCTTACAGCCATTTGAACATTTGCCCAAATCAAGATTTTTGAACATTTTTCCAAATGTGTATAACTTTGCTGGTTATACACAAATTTTAACGATAGATAAAATTTGACGCTTTTCTTTATGATCATTGTAAATATTTTAAAACAATTCCTTTTTTGACGTTTAAAGCCAAAAACCCGGAAAACAAGTATTAAGAGATTCGGGCATTAAGGTAGGCCTATATAGCTTATTAAATTCAGTTTAGGATTACGTGAGCTATGGTGAAATATGTATGTGAAAATATCCGCAAAAAATGGAATTAAAAATATGAATTTAAGAAATGCTAAATGTTTACCACAGAAAAATTAAAAAAATTTGTTTATAAATTAAAAAATTAATTTATAAACAAATTTGATTTCGTCTATAATTCTCAGTATTCACTTTCACAAAACTACTGGTAAAAACAAAATTCTCCATACAGAATACACAATCAAAATTTGTATGGAGTAAACAAATTTGGCAGCGCTTTTGTTGAAGTAAATACTGAGCGTAAGACAAAAAATATCTTAAAACAAAACAAAATAGTTTAGCTATTATTTTAAGCAACTTTTGATTAAATTTGGCCCAAACTTTTGATGAAAATTGATCTAAATAGGCCTAAAAAACAAACTTTTTGGCAATATTTATGCAAGTTATTTTCAGGTTTAGTTTTAAGTCTCAAAAAATCTGCTTTAATGATTCTATTTGCGCGTAGGACTTTAGCATTAGACTCATAAATAGATCCACCATCTAATAGATAGACATCTTGATACTTATCTTTTTTTACTTATGTTTTTTTAAAAAACTGTTGACGCTATCTTTAAATCGCTTTATCTGGCCGAATGTTTATATGTGTCAATTGCTTTTAATTTATAAACTCCAAATCCGAATGCTAAGCCCATTTAGCAATTTAATAACAATTGTTTCAGAATACAATCCCCAATATGGGACGCCTTTTTGGCATCTCTAAGCTTGATTAAAATATCCAGCTTTGCGCATAATCTACAAGGAAGTGCCTGGGGAGGAAACCTACAGAAGCAAGCGGAAACTCCAATGCGACACTCCCATTGACGTGGCATAGCTTCCGCATAATTAGACCTACTAATTATTACGTTTACAATCGCCCATGCAAGAGCTCGCTCTCGATTCCTACCTTTCGGAGTAGCTTTTTGTTTCGTCTGAGCTCTTCGAAGCTGCTCGCCGCGGTGTGCACCAGATGTGGCGGTTTGACATCGACAGTGAAGTCGCCCTCGTAGTAGGAGCAGTCGTCTTCGTCACAACTGGATATGCTGCAACAGCAGTTTGGGCCAATATCGGCTCCAATTGAATCGTAGCAGGCATTGTTCCAGAAAACTCCGCCCACCGCATTACAGCAGTCGGCACTCGATTGCGGTGTGATGCACGGGCAGCAATCCTGCTCCGAGTCGCACACCGAACCGCAGCCCGATGACGAAGTTGAGGTGTTTGACGACAGGGCCAGATGACGATTCCTGGAAGAGTCGTCACATTTGCTGCTGACAAAGATTTTTAGACACTTGCCATTGTTGTTAATGGGTCTGTGGAGCAGTGAGGGCGATCCGACAGATGATGACGGCAGCATGAGGGAGTCAGTCTCCATGTAGTCATCGCTGGGATCTATGCAACTCTCTTGCACCCAGGTGTCGTCAATGCTGATCTTTGTGGTCGCGGGTCGTTCGGTGCGTTTGAGATTCAGGTCATTTAGCTTGCGTTCCTTCTCAATGTTGCACTGCTTCGCGTGGACCCCGGCGGCTGTTAGCAGCTCGTGGGTGGTTGCCTTGATTAAATTCTTTTTGGCAAAATTCTGCACATCGTTGGGATCGACATGGACCTTTAGCTGAGCGGGGGGATTGGGGGATGCTCGCTCGTACTGCTGGTGCTTCTTGGCCTGTGCCTGGTGTTCAAGCACCTTGACGCAATCCATGCACTCGGCTTTCTGGCGCAGATTCGTTTGCTTTGTGAGCTGTTGCTGCTGCCTGCTATCATTGGAGGAGGACACGCCGGAGTCAGAACAGCTCTCGAGAGAGTAACGCTTCATGGGCTGATTTTGTGGGGTGCAATTTTGCCGCTCACCCGCCAACTGGTTGATTATAAGCAGAGGCTGTCGCTTCTTGCGAATGTGGACACGCTCCAGTTTGGTTTTTTGTGGCAGTTGTGGGGAGTGTTGCTGCGGTGCAAAATTACCGCCACCACCTGCCCTTTGAAACATCCACTTGGGTGCGGGTGCCGCCGAAGGGTCACGATGAGTCAGCGGCTTGGGGATGCGCGATCTTTCTCCGCTTTCGATGCGTGCTATACGATCGGCACGTGAACGAATGCCCGCCACGGCACAAGCCATGTCACGTTGAGTGTCCCGAGTGGTGCTCTTGGAGTGGTAGTTCCAACTATGCGATTTCTCACAGTCCGGTATAACGGTGCTAGCCTCGGTGGTGTCAGAGTTCGAATCGGAGCAGGAGCAGGCTGATTGGGAGCAACATTGCGACTGTGTGCACTCGCGCTCCCTTTCGCTCTGCCCTGCTGGCTGCGCATGCGCCGCAAGCCTGGGCAGCGAGGTGCGTTTATTTCCATTTTGCAAGAGCAGCTGCCAGGATTCAATGGTGGGCGGTGGCAGGGCAGGCAGCGGTTTTCGTATGCTCTTTGGCGACTGTCGTCGACCGGCGTGGTTTCCCTGCTGCGCCGGCGGCTGACGTCGGTAACCAGCAAATCGCGCTGGATTGTTTAGCCGCGGAACCACAGGCGTCTCGTTTGACTTGTGCATGATGGCCTGCTTGCATTGGTGCACATAGTTGACCTTGAGTAGTTCCATTTTCGGCACATCGCCGCTGCAGCTGAGGCTGGACATGCGGGAATCGATGGTGCTGTCCTGCCCACATACATCGCTGGGCGGGGGCTTACGCGGCGCGGGCAACTTGCCAATGGGCATTGTAAAATTTGGATCTTTGTCTATGTCAAGTTTACCACAAAACAACAAATTGCGACAGGCGCGTTAAATTGCTTCATATTTCACTCGTTCACTGGTCGCACTTCTGTGCATTCACATGCAAATGTTGACAATCCAATTGCGAAAAGTCTTCATTGATAGCGGATTTAGGCAGCGGCGATTAATCGCCAGCCTTTGGGCATTGTTATGTAAATTAATGCGATGTCTTTTCACTGCTGTCGATAATTGCATACGAGACGCGATTCGTTTCCGCTTTGAAATTCGATTTTACGGGTCGCGCGCGCGATGTTGCTGCGTCTTCAAAAGCTCGGCTCAGACTGATGCGGCTCGAAACGGTTGGCATTGGCATGAGTTGGATCCAACCTGTTCGCTGGTTGCACGTTTGGTTGCAAGTTGGTTACTCTCAAGTTCGAGGCCACCTACAGTTTATTGGCCGTATTGTTTCGGCTTTTCCCATTTTCACCCTGCTCTGGTTTTGAGTGATCGCAACTGCCCTTAATGTTCCTGCTTACATACATGTGTATGTTTAAGTAGTACTTGAGAGATAATGAAACAGGTGTGGGTGTTGACCTATAGCTATTACATATTTACTGGCGTTTTTTATCCATTTGTTATTTAGTTTTACAATTAGCGAGCTAACTAACACTAGATGTCAGGATCTTCAGCTTGATGTTAGAATTTTGATATATTCTTCTTCTTTAGATCCTTATTTTCTCAAGAATCTCAGGTTATCAAAATACCATTTATACACTCAGAAAAAATCTATGGGACCATAACAATAGTTAAAGCCACAATTTTATTTTAAGAGTATTTAAAAACACTGAATTCGAAAATTTAGTTCAAAATTTTTTTTTTTTATAGTTACTCGTACCATATCTTTGAACCGTATCTGGAGAAAGAAACGTTGAATGGACTAAAACGAAGCAAAGAAAAAAATTTAAAGCCATGCCCCGTTCGCACGTTACTCAAATGGGAAGTCGTATTTGAAATCAGCAAACATTTTCTTTTTTTTTTTAGCGATTTTTGCAGTATAATCAACAAAATTGTTGATGCCAAAAGAAAAGGGGATTTTTGTGAGCAGATAGAGTAAGACGTTCGTCCAAAATTGATGATTATATTTGTTCGTATATTTTTCCTCTTTAAATAGAGGACCTTACGCACGGCTTTAGGCCGTACTTTATCTCCTCACAAAATCTACAAAAAGTGTCTTTACTATCGCGCATTTCAAAGTTGCTGGCCATTTGTTAAATGAGCAGAATTGATCACGTTAGCACGTATGCTAACAGCGGCGCACATAATAGCTGTTCGATGAAAGAATATGACGAATTAGTGCATTTATTAATTCAATATATTTTTATAAAATAATTCAATTTCTTAAACCCTAAGCAAGGCTGCTCTAAGATTTTCCAAAATCTTTTTATATAAGATCGAGGGGTCACAGTTTTGATAGAACATTCTGAATTTCGTACGTTACTTCATTCCACGTGCACAATATCTTGAACGGCGATAAACTTTGAACCAATTTTTGTTGATATTGAGAATTAGGATGGTCTTAGAGAAATGTCCTTAACGTATTCTTAAAGGTATGTTTGTAGGCTATTTTATATTTTTTTTTTTTTCGATTGTGTTAGCGCAACCTCAAAAATTGACTATTGGTACACATTTTTTTGGTAATGCCCATCTGCAAAAGTGTATGAGTTATTGAACCTATTCTATTGCGAGGCAATTATTTATATGCGTGTACGGAGCTGCCCAGCGTATATAGTTCATCGTATTGTTCCCAAACTTTGACTATTGATAAATAATGCTGAAAGGCCCCAAAAATCTATCTACAAAACTAAGATATGAGGTTATTTCATATTAAGGGAGAAACAGGGGGTAAAGTAAAAATAAACATGATCTCCCTGCCACTATAAGGAGCTTAAGTTCCATACACTTGAAACCTCTACCTCTTACCATCTCTAAGATCTCTTCGTTCATACTAGAGATGAAATTTAGTGAAATTAAATTCATCTTGTGACGTCCTAAAGATTTAAAAATATGTCTAAGATTTTTATACAAGTGAATGAAAGTTTGTATGTTCCTTAGAGACGTTTAAACTAGAAATGGGCGCGGGATCATAGGCTATAATTTGTGTTCCAAAGCGGTTAAAAAAAGGTTCAAAAGTGGTTCAGTGCCATATCTCAGAAGTTATTAAAGCTATAAACTGAATATTTGAGGTGTGGTTTAGTTATTTGGAGACTGATATTTCACCAGTTTCGAAACCGCTGAACCGGTTCAAAAGAAGTTCAGAGCCATATCTGAGAAGTAATTGAAACTATGATCTTGAAATTTGGTGTATATAACACTAGATTACAGTATTTTTGATCCCGAGAATTTGGCAGCCGATCTCGATGTAAAACAGTCTGCTGAAAAATGTAAAGCAAAGTTGCGGTTTAAAGCCTTAACCATCGGATTTAAAAGTGATGTATAAGAATGATTAATATCACATTCAATTACCTTTCATGAAAATTTATCCGTTTCAAAATCAACAAGCCGTTACTAAAGATATTCAAATTTTTATAAAACTACTTTTATCCCAATCAAAAATCAAGCCATTTCGCGATTTCTCAAAAACGGCACCACTTACAAATTTTTGGTCTTGATTTTCGAATTCAGCAGATCTCAGATTACATCGGGATCTGCTGCCAAATGCTCGGGAAAGAAAAACATCAGCACAATGTTTAAGGACCCGAGCGGCGCCGGCTATATAGCTAGTTTGAGTATAAGTGTGACCATTTAATTAGTTCGATAAAGTACATTTTTATACATTTAGTTCATGGCTGTATTTAAGCTTGTTTAGGCCATTACAAAAAAACTTGGAACCCCAAAAAGAAATTGTGATCAGAAAAATAATTCAGGACCCGAAAAATATCGGGATAAAGTATACATCCGGCCCCGTCCCGATCCCCAACTGGTCTAAGTCGGTTTTAACTATATACCCCCACATTGCGGAAAATATTTAAGAATTCTGTAAAAGAAAATCATTTTTTTATGCCTTAAAACTATATATGAAATGTGATATTTCTAAAATTTTAAATTTAAAGATTTTTTTACTAGATTTAAGCAACATTCGAATTTATGTTTTAAATATATTTAAATTAGAAGTTCTGTGGTTTTGGAACAATTCCCAACGTTAAATTTGTGTTATCGAAAATGTTGGCTAAGCGAATATAAAATTTGTAAAATATTTTCAAGCGAATCCGTATAAATTTGTGGCCTGCCTGCTCAATTTAGGAGTTTTCTAAACGCCCAACCCTTTAAAATTTAATGTCTTTTTGTTGTAATCGATTTCTACAATGTTTCAACCAAATACATTTGTCAGCAAAGGGCAGCACGATTGCGGTGGCCAAATATGAATGAGTGAGTACTGGCAGCTAAGCGTGACGTGATTATTGTCAAGGCACTACCCAAAAGATGAACCCCAATGGAAAGTTCAATTGAAAGTGAAACCCAACCGAAAACAATGAAACTGTAAGATCTGCTTTTCATTAATTAAATTAAGCAAAACGCAACAAGAGAAATTATCGCGTAACAAACATGCGTGTAACGAAATGTATGCCATAAAAGCGAAGCTGGATTGCCCTTGTGAATCAAAATTATAATTTATGATTTTATCACCATTAGTACGACAGACAAATAAAGTTCAGCGCGGAGACATGTTGCAGCTGGCGTTGACACTCGGGGCGGGGAGCCTCGAAGAAAGTCTAAAAGCCAGAAAACCTAACGCAGCGTTGCAACTGATCTAATCGACCGGGTGGAGCGTAATGAAACTGGTTAGTTACAACTAATTGCACTGCAATTGATTGGTCGGTGTCGAAAGCTTCTTCCAAATGAAATGGAAAGTTGTCTCTTTGCTTTCCCATCTGCTGTCCCTTGTTGTGACGAGTTCAAAAATTAATCGATCGAAGGTTAAAAATTTGATACTAAAAAGTGTTCTATTTTACACTTCAACTTCAAATTTATATGAAGAGAGACTAAAACCGAAACGAATATCGGTTACGGTAACGGTAACTGCCGATCGCTTTATTCTAGTTACGTAACGGATTACAGTTATTTTCCTTTTTATGTTAGGTTTTCGGTTACGGTAACGGTTATAAAATATTTACAATTTTCAAAAAGAAGAAGAAGGTTGGATTTTTCATTGTAAGGCCAGAAATATAAATAGTATCCCAGCAGGGATGCCCACAAATTTACTTAACGGCAGAGCAGACAAAAATGCAAATGAATACTCAGCAGAATCATTTACAAATGAAAATGATTCTTGACAGCAAGCTTTAACCGTATTTTTGAATGAAAGTTCCTTTATAAAAAAAATAATTCTTAACGAGAATATTTAATTTTTTTTTTGGATGAATAGAGAAATACAAAGATTATAGGTTCAGTTTATTCTAAACTTAAATTTTTTTTAAATGTGTAATTAGAAATTACCCAATACTGAAAATATAAAAGCTGATGACAGAACTTTGCAGTTTCAGTTTCCAGTTGGTATACACTTTCCGCTAGAGTATATCAATATTTCTGCGAGTGCTACAATGCCGAAGCACAATAAAAATAAGAGACAAACAATTAAAATATAAAAACACAAATAAATTGAAACTAAACTCAAAGCCAAAAACTGACGCAGCGTAAAATGAAAACGAATTTTAAAATCCCATGAAACAACAAAGCAGCAGGTAAAGCCGGCACAACAATGTGAAATTAAGTCCAAATATGAACAATTAAATGAAATAATAATAGTTGTACCTTGGGCTCAACTAATTTGGTCTACCACTGCACGCATTACGAGTGTATGCCCAAGCAGATGGATCGTTTATAGCTAAGTATCTACATGTACTCGCAGATTGCCGCTTTTCCTGTGATGTCTGTAAACTGTAGAAAGTTTAAACTGCGCGACCCTTAACGCTTCAATGCCCGAATTGGGCTTTTTCCCTCATCCGGACGCGTTCGCTGGGCAGACGCTGGCGTGTTGTTTGTATCGGCGCATGCTTATGTCGTAATCCATTTATTTTCTCATTTGAAATCAATTAAAATATTGTATCTTTCTTTTGAATTGTTTTCAAATTTTAGCAGGTTTTCATTATGTTTTTGACGCTGTTTTGTTTCTCATTAATTTCCGCTTGCGAACGAGCAAATATTTCCTTTTTCTATTTCAACAGTTTTGTTTTGTTATCGTTGGCTCTGTTATTACCCCGTAATTGATGAAGTAATGGCTCAGTGAAACCGTGTGAGGTTCCGACAAAATGCTACAAGTTGGATTAATTTGTAATCAAATAACCTTGTACTTGATACTTGAAGGGCCCATGTAAGTTTTAGATTGAGGAACAAAATGTGGTACATTTGAACTTGTAAGCACGGTTGCCGCATTTGGAGCAAACGCTCCAAAATGGTTTTTTTTTTTAGCTTTTTCATTAAGTTAACATTTTTTGAAGATTGAAATAAAATGATAACTGTTCTCATGAAATCTAAATAATATTGAAATGTCCTCTAATTAACTACATTTTATACAACTTTTTACTAAATAATCAAAATTTTAAAACAAAAGAAATATCAAGTAAAAAAAGATTGTAAATGTTCTAAGTCATTTTGGTTAAGTGTCAAAATGTATTTTTTTAGCTATCTTACTTTTGATTGCACAATGATAGAAAAACTGTAAATGTGTTTAATTAGACAAGTAAAACTATTTATTTAGATTTCGATTAGAAAAAGATCGTGATGACTAAATCGGTAATGATATAGTTCGATTCCTAAGGCCCGAATTTTGCCTTCAAGTTGGCTTGCTGTTTTTTTGCAGTTTAATATATTTCTAATAAAATTTTCGTTTGTTTTGGTAAGAAATAGAAAAAGTTTATAAAAATGTTCAGGTGATCGAAATCGACATGAACATTCGAGTTACGGCGTGAAAAACAAGAACAGAGAAGCTAGAAGAATGTTCGATTGATTTCTTATTAGAAAAGGTCTTACGATGTCGTAATGAAAGTTCGATGTATAATAAATTAGAGAATAGTTTGTACTTTTTGTTGACGGATTCTTTTTAATTAGTTAGTTTTGGAGCATTTGTTCGTCACTTTAAATTTTTTGGACTGTAATTTTTCATGTGGAACGTGCTTGTAAGCCTAAAGTGGGAAATCTGCTTAATATGTGTTTAAGTTTAAAAAATAGATGAAAGCTAATTATTAAAACAATTTAATATATCGATATTTAGGAATTAATGGTAGAACGATTTGTACAATACTTTAATGAAGTAATATTCAGAAGACTTTTCAGCTTGTAAAAGATGAATTTTAGCTTCGCGTTGAATTACATTTTCTAACCAGAAAGCAGACAATACTTTTTCAAAGGATTTTGACGTGCTGAATCCGAATCTGTAGTCAGAACAGCCCCAGCATGTCAGGATATTCAGTTAAAAACACGCTTTCCACATCAAGGCAACCTTTTTTAGATAGATCATTATTGTATACCAAAAAATACAATTTAAATTTTTTTAGAAATATTTATTTGTCTCTGAGAAATCGTCTGTTCAATTCACTAAGTTTAAGAAACTCGTCAAATAATTTGAAGCTGCGAAGTGCTAAAAAAATTTTCGACGACTCTATAACGTATACATATATGCATGGATGTACCTAACAAAGTTTTGATTTCATTAGTTAAGAGTCTTCACTAAAGACTCATTCATTTTCAGTTTGATTTAGTTAGTTATTTTTTTTCCCAAACTACTTAATTCAATTTAATGAATAGTTTATTCAATTATTTTGATTATCAGTTTTATTAAGATAAGGTATAGTAAAAATTAGTTAAAGTAAGTGTTAATTAACATTTCGAATCAAATAGTTATTGAGTTATGTTTGATGTGGGTTGTGCCCACAAAGGGACTATTATTCGCTAATAGAAGAAGCCTGTAAAAATTGATAATGTTGCATAGTATATCTAAGGGCGCAACCGATGTCCATGTTGAACTTTGTTTATTTAAGCGACTTTTTTAGGGATTTAAAAATAAGTTTGGCCAAGATGTTGTTTAACCATCCGCGATTGGTTTTTTTGATTTTCTTAATCACGCGTGCATTGCTGACTAAGGCGGATTGTTTCTCCGTAATTTAATTTCAGTCTCTCTGAACAGGCACTACTGGACGGTGTTTCCAAGATTTGACAACTTGTTTTGATAGGCTTGAAAAATATATAGCCCTATAATGTGGTAAAAGATTTTTTGTTGCCAATCTAGGTCCAAACTTTGCTCTTATAAAAATTGGGAATAACCAAACTTTTCAAGGATTGGTATCTACAATTAATTAATAGGAGCGACAATTTTGCACTACCCACTCCGTTGAAACTTTATTTATTAGCTTTTTTGACTCAATACCTGGCTGCATTTCACTATCTTTTTAATCTCACAAAAACTTTAAAAATTGTTTTTAATTTGGTTAAGACTAAAGAATTCTGATAAAAAAGGTGCAAGCCTCTGCGAAGCGGGAATCTCTAGTTTTTGGTGGCAGTTCGAGACGAATCTGAATCGGTCAGTTTAATCAGCGTTCGGCACGTGTGCATAGCAATAGCCGCAGCAGCAGCGACGTCAGAACACCGACAATATAAGCTCGTTTCGTCTGCTGCGCAGCTGTTGTAACAAAGCAAACCACGTAGCAGCAGAACGTACACATACATAAGCTCAAATGCAATTGTAGAAATTTAGTAGAAAATTAATCTGTTAATTTCATGGGTTGTCCTAAAAGGGTACTGAAATCAATTAAGAACTTAATTTATTACTGCTAAACCAACTCCAGAGGAGTTGTATTAAAGAGAAGTTCTGTTGCAAAGAATGCTTTGGTTTAAAAGGGATTTATTAGGAAGTTTTTCGTACTACGTCTTAAAACTACCTAAGGAGCAGAAATAGCTAAACATTATTTAAAAGATGCCAGATTTGAAAAAATATTTCCACTATTAAAATGGCTAGATCTAGCAACTAATTAGCTAAAATGGCAACACTGTAAGCAGCATCGACCGCAATCGTGGCCCCACACTTTCAATTTATCAGTTATATACAAACATTGGCAGGTACAGAATATATTACATTAGGGCTTAACCGACTTCTTAGGTTAACCTAACCGGCTTCTTAGTTGTTTTCATAATTTGGTTGTCAACAACTGTTTCTGTTAACAAATTCCGAATCTTGCTAATTCATTTCAAAAACCGATGTGCAATTATATAAAAAAATTGACTTACACAAAAATGTTGACTATAAATTCACAGTCATTTTGTGAAATGTCAAAGTGCAGCCAACTTAATTACATACTAAAACAAATCTGCCAGCAGCTGTGACCCTTTTTCTTTTCCTTCGTCATTAACATGTGATATGATAGTTATTGCCATTTTCTCTAAAGTCTGGGGTTTAAGAGTCGGATTGCTGCTTCCTTTATTTTTAAATGAAAAGTGCAGCGAAGTACACAATTAAGAAATCATAAATTCCTAAACATATCAGTGACCATATTCTAAGCTAACAGCGAAATATAATCATGGTAACATTTTCCAAATTGTCATGCACGTACTGGTGACCAAATTTCCCTCCAGCTTAATGACAAAGCAAATATGTTTTGGAGTCAGTAATTGACATTAGGCAACCGTTTATATTCGAATTGGCCAATTGCTTAATTTGCGTATCTAGGCAAACGAATGACATTTATTAGCTGAAGCTTTATTTGATACAGGACTGGCGAATTGAAGTCAGTTTCCTAAATACCAGCTGCACGAAAGGACGCGCAAAATGTTGCTCGTTGACCAGGGCCAGGCTTGGTCACTAATTCTGAATTTGATAAGTAACATTCACTAGTTAAGTCCGTAGTTGGTCTAAGACTTACAGGTTTTGTTGTTTCTGTTCCAAAAGTACAAACCTATATGAATGGAAGTACCATTTGCATCATTTGGAATGATCACTATGAGTTTCAGTTGCAATCCCTAGTCAAAGAAAACTATGCAAACTTTGTGGGCTTTAAGATCAGTGAATTGGCCAATAGCTTTAAGCACGATGTGGTAGATGTGGGAGCCAAAAGGGAGCAGCTTTATGAGCGTGACTTGCCCGCTGACAATCTTCTTTTAAAGCTTACAATATCCATAGAGACGTCACATTGCGAGGTAGGATTAAATGTTAATATGAAAATATAGTACGAACACTCAGAAAAAAAAAATTGAGAATTATGTACTTGAATCAAGTATAAATGGTGTCAATAGCACGATAAATACGAAAATTCTTGATTCAAATACTAAGTTCTTATTTCAAGTACGATTTTTCATTCTTAAAATACTTTATTATAAACCATTTCGGGCTGCACTATGTACATTTCTAATTATTTTAGATTTTTTGATCATACTTTTAGGTAATATTAAGATAATCCCGCTTAACGAGTACAAAATACAAACTAGCAAATTACAGAATACTAAATAACACAAAAAACATATCTTATATAAACTCGAGCCGCTTAAAACTTGCACTTTGCAGTCCAAATAATGCTAAAGTCAACTTCCATATAATCTCGAAACAAAATAAGAGTTTACAAAAAAGTACCCAATGTTTTTGGATATTCACAATTTGTTCTTCTAAAGAGACCTTTGTATTGAATCAAATAAAACTTAATAGTAAGGCTGCAAAGTGCCCGAACCGGACCACTTATTAAAGAAGAATGTTCGGTTCATAACATTAAGTTATTTTTTGAACAAAAGACATTTTTAATAAAAGTAAAAGAAAAAAAAGATGGTTTATGGGTGCAGTAGAAAGCAATGAACAGATATCAAATAAAAACTTTGTTAATGATGTTAAAGATTTCGTCGAAAATTGTCCAAGAGGACATAAATACATTGACCACTGTTTTCAATCTTTGAAAAGGTCTTAAAACCTGTGCCAGTTATCAGTTGTACAAGCATTTTCAACACTAAAGATTGTTCTTTCTTATCTAAGAGCTAGAACAGATAAAAGCCTAAACAAACAAAAAATCGAAGATATTCCATCAGATGTCAAAGAGGTCAATGGATTTTAACCGTAGTAAGAATTTTCAGCCGGAATAAGGCCAAACTTGTTTGATATAATAAAATCTACTCAAAAAAGGGTCAACTGAGAGGTGGTCTCGTCTATTGAGTAAACCGAGAAGGAACAAAACCTGGGTGCAGGGGTTCCAGAAACCGGTTCGCGAACACAAAAATTCCTCAATGTTCAAAAAAAAATTTTTAGGTTTGCAGCAGGCGTTGAATTAACCAAAGGCCAAAAAGGTAAAGTTAGAAATCTTTTATTCCTCCATGAGCAACGTGATAGGACCAGTTGGGAAATTAAAGGACAAACGTATTTGTTTAACTTGAAATATGAACGAGTATTTGTTTAATTATCGGCTCACTGTTAGTACACAAATTTTTGATTCAAGAACGTTTGTTCTTATTTCAATAATATTAAGGCTTGTTTTTGGATTTAAAAATATTTCTTACAATTTTAAGTTCAATACGGCATATATTTTATCCCGATCGTACTAGAACTCTGTCAGTCGTTTTTTCTGAGTGTATAAATATATAACCCACCACTTATACTCCACAATGCCAGGTTTTCTTTGTTTTTGGCCACGATATACTCCGCTTCGTGGATGCCTTTACAAAGGCATCGATGTACTCGATTTGGCGCTCGCTGTATAATAAGTTTGTCTTCTCCCATGTGGATCAGGAACTTGACGAAGCCTGCTGCCAAAGCTATTTCTTTCAGGGTAATACACTCTGACAACACCATCGCCTCATTTACTAAATTAAATGTCTCGTTTTCAGATCAACCGAATATTCTGTTTGTTGTACAAAACTCTGTAGATGGAACTAATTTTGATTTAAAGACCAACAAATATGTGGGACCAAGAGCTGAGCAGCCGGCCCAGCTGCAGTTGCTGGATCATTACAATGCAACTGATCAGAGTTTTAAATTTGGTAACTTGTTGTTTCCCGATAAACTATGCGATTTGCAGGGACGCGAATTGATAATCGCCGGTTTTGACTACAGGCCGTACATGGTTATAAAACAAGTAAGTAGCTATTAGTATATTCTTAATGGACGGATGAGCTAAAGGATACACTCTCCTAGAACACCCAGGCCAATGCAAGAGACGTAGGTGTGGCGACGGATTCGGATATGGCCCATGTGTACATTGACGGCACGGAGACGCGCGTCGTTTTGAACTTTTGTGCACAATTCAACTGTACCGTGCAGGTCGATACGTGTGAGTACCAACGAGAAATGGGCGCGTGTCGAATATTTTCAACACGACACGACATGAAAACGAACGTCATATATCAAACACGAACGGCCAAAAATTTCAAAAACACGATACGACACGCACGACTTTATTGAAAGTAAAAATAAAGCTTAAGAAGTTTTTTATATCTATATATATTTATACATAGAACATATATTAAATTATATTTATATTTTTAGTCTTTAAGTTTTTTAGAATTTTACATATTTTTGTTTAGAAAAATAAGTTTATCAAGCAAAACAATCTTTTACGCCGCTCGCTTAGGATTAGCCCGAAGTTGAAAAGTCTCTCTCACTAGTGTGCAGAGCTAGTCGGAATATTTAAAAATTGCTTAGAAAGCTTTTGCAGCAGCTTTAAATAATTTGCAATTTTCCAAAACAGTAAAACATTTTTCTCATGCTCATTTTAGCTTCTATAGTAATTTTCAATTTCAACGACAACTGCGCTTTGATACAACCTAGGTTTGTCGATATAAAAATAGTATATTTTATTCTGTTAGGTCCAATTGTGTGTTTAGTGTTTAGTCAAGCATTGTCGTGTTCATCGTGTTCATCCTGTTTTTCCGTGTGAAATGACACGCACGAAACCTGATGTTGTAACACGAACACGTCGTGTTGAGACGAGCGTGTTAGTGTCGCGAAAAAAACTCTAGTTCAAACACAAAAAAAAATTTTCATTTAGATTTAGTTGGAATGGATATTAAAATATCCTTTTGGAATAAAGATAATCATATCCGCCGATGTCTAAATAACCTTGATTTGTTTTTTTATTTTATGTAAGCAGCTACATTCAGAAAAAAATGCCATCCTATATTTAAAATCGATTTGTTCTTACCATTTTTAGGTTATTTTGGTCTTGTTTTATTGCATCATGTATAAATCAATTATTAATTTCAAAAACAATAAAGTAAGGTTAAATAACAATGAAATTGAAGTACACGAAAAGATCTTATTTCATGTTAAAGTGAATTTCTAATCCCGAAATTAACTTGAAGTAAGAATAAGTAGCTTTTGAGATCGTTTTTACTTGAATAGTCCTGTTTAAGTAAGGAATTCTTCAGTTTTTTTTCTGAGTGTAGTTGAGTAATTTCCCAAACTGACCAACAGATGGCACTACTTTCTTTTTCGCTGACCACGACGATTTTTGTATGAGAGCTATCCGATTTTGGTCAAACTCTGCAATTTAGGATATTCTAAAACTTATGACGAAATATTCATTAAACTGATTCCATGACCAAAAAATGTAAAGAAACCGAGAAGGGCTATCTTCATCTGCGCAGAAGTTTTAATACACTTGCAAAACTTGGAAAATTTAGAATCATTTAAGCCAGGGATTAATCCCGAATCGAACATCGGTTGAGAGAATTTCGGTTTTAGGTTCCGATACGGTACCCAGATTTTTATTTCAGTATACCGGTATGTACCGGTATTAGTATAATTTTATATTTAAAAATTAAAATTGTTCGTATACCTATTTTAGTTACAGATACTGCTTTCTGGGAGATTAGAAAGCCTTTATGAAATCTTTTTAAAAAAGCAGAAAAAGTTTCTTAATTATAGTTCGAAATATTCGGCCCTAAAATCTAACATATTCCTGCCATAAAAAGAGATCTTTTTCCATTTGAATCCATACTATAAGACTTAGGTCCAATATAGACCATAATACGATGGTAAAATATTTACTAGGTGTATCAGCTCTAAAACAGTTGGAAACATAAAATCTACCTGAGCTTTTTCTTACATTACATTTTTTTAAATATTCAAACAAAACTTTCTTAAAATAGGAAATGATATTTCAAAATTTGAGAGCGAAATTTGATTTTAATCATTAAACTTAATTTCTATAAGTTGTACATTGTACAAAATTATTTTAACATTTCTGTATTTTAGAGAGGATTTTTATACACTTGAAAAGTGTATATTAATTTTGCCCAGAAGTTTGTAACGCATAGAAATATTCATTTCCGACCCCATAAACTATATATATTCTTGATCAGGACGACGAGCCGAGTTCATTTCCGCTTGTCCGTCCGTCCGTCTGTCTGTCCGTCTGTCTGTCTGTCCGTCTGTCCGTCTGTTTCTACGCGAACTAGTCTCTCAGTTTTAAAGCTATCGAGCTGAAATTTTGAACAGAGTCTTCTTTTTACTGCACGCAACTAATATGTCGGAACCGGCCGAATCGGACGGCTATATCTTATAGCTCCCATAGGAACGATCGGTCGAAAAATAAGTCTTAGTGAGAAAAACTTTTTTATTTTCCATTGTAGCGTCACCAATCTTGGTATATATTAGTTTTAGATGATTTTACATATTTTTTGAAAAATTTATTAAAATCGGATGAATATAGCATATAGCTGCCATATAAACGGTCGGTCAAAAAACTAGTTCTAGTGGGAAAAACTTTTTTATTTTCCATCGTAGCTTGACCAATATTGGTATATATTAGTTTTATATGCGTCAACACAAGTCTGGATGATTTTATCAAAATCGGATGACTATAGCATATAGCTGCCATAGGACCGATCGGTCGAAAAATGTGTGTTACTGAGAAAAGTTTTTTTTATGGTATCAAATTTTTATTATCAATGATCTAAAATTTTTTAATATCTGATATCTATATCCTTTATATATTTTACAGGTTAAATCAGTTGGAGTAAAGTTTTTCAAGTGTATTAAAACTTCGGCAAAGTCGAAGTTAGCTTTGCCTTCTCGTTTTAATCTTAGAAATCCGTTACATTTAATTAAAGGTTTCATATTTAACAAAGAAAAGTTTTTTCGCCTTTTTTTAAATTAATTTATTTCGGTTAACGGTTCCGGTTTCGGTATTATTCCCTGATTTAAAATCTGATTGTTAAAATACTTCCATAAACTTTTTCATTTCAAACTGTTTCAGCTGATGCGGACGATTGGGGCACCATTTACACGAACATGTCCGGGGACGGTGCAATGGGCATGGTTCTTAACCACAAGGCCGACATAACTATTGGTGCAATGTACTCTTGGTACGACTCCTACACCTATCTCGACATGTCCATGTATCTCGTGCGATCGGGTATTACCTGTCTGGTGCCAGCACCGCTGCGGCTGGCTAGCTGGTATCTGCCTTTGCAGCCGTTCCAAAGATCGCTGTGGGCAGCTGTACTGGTTTGCTTAACTTTCGAGACAGTGGGACTGATCCTGGCTTACAGAAGCGAACAGATGCTGTACTATGCGAGGGCAGGCGCTTCTGGCGGCTGGTGGGGCAGCTGCAAGTTTGCCCTGACCACCACCTTTAAGCTTTTTATCTCGCAGTCGGGCAACACTTATGTGCGATCTGTAACGGTGCGTGTGCTGCTGTTCGCCTGTTTTTTGAACGACATAATCATCACTAGCATATATGGAGGCGGGCTGGCCAGCATATTGACCATACCCAGCCTGGATGAGGCGGCCGACACGGTGGAACGCTTGCGTTCGCACCACCTGCAGTGGGCGGCCAACTCAGAGGCTTGGGTATCTTCCCTTCGTGGCTCCGATGAAGTAAGTTTTCAGGTTTGCAACTCCTAAATAACATTAAATATGTGCGGCTTGCTTCACTGATAGCCGCTGGTGAAGGATCTGTTGCGAAACTTTCACATCTTTAGCGACGCGCAGCTACTCGATTGGGCCCAGGAGCCGCGAGTCCGCATTGGCTTTACTGTGGAGCGTTTGCCTTTCGGTATGTAGAGATAGTTTAATGTTTTCCAACTGGTGCCTTGGTAACCACTTCCCTATCTTTTCTCTGCTTACAAGGTCACTTTGCCATTGGCGACTACTTGACCCCGCAGGCCATAGATCAGCTGATTATCATGCAGGACGATCTGTACTACCAGTACACGGTGGGATTTGTGCCCAGACTGTGGCCGTTGCTGGACAAATTCAATGCTCTGGTCTATCGCTGGCACTCATCGGGTCTCGACAAGTACTGGGAGTTCCGCATGGTGGCAGACAACCTCAATGTTCAGATACAACAGCAGGTGGAGAGTACCATGTCCGGCAGCAACCAGGAGGATATTGGGCCCGTCACACTGGGCATGTCGAATTTTGCCGGAATCATTTTGGTCTGGGTATTGGGGGTCAGTGGGGCCACGCTGGTTTTTGTGGCCGAATTGTTAACGGCCAAGTTCAAATTACAAGCTTAGGCAAGCACTGCGTTAGCGCATATTGCGAAATACATTCTTACACACACGCTTTTAATGTTGAATTTATTTGCGCAAGATCAAGCCAAACAGTCGCCGACAATCAACCGATTTCACTTTAATACGCATGCCATGCCATAACTTCGGCTGATCTTAGAGACAGTGTCAAGTGCCGAAATGAAATGGCGACCGGATTTCATGGCTACCATTTTAATGCCGCAGAGAATTATCTCAAAGGGCCAACACAGCGAGATGTCATAAAGTTTACGGGTAGCGAAGTTCGGAAGTGGCGTGAAAGTTCTCAGAGGTCGGTGATTTATGCTGCGAGAGTCGCGAACTTAAAGCGTTGCTGCCTGCCTACCACTGCACACTGGAGCCAAACCCAAAGTTTTGGGAAGTAATTATTTTTCCCTAATAAAGGGCAGTCCGATATCGTAATGGTGCAAGTTTAAATGCAGCAAAGCGAAACAAAAAGTACATAAATATGTTGTTAAAATAACCGAAATTTATTTTTTTTTTATCGTTTATTTGAACCTTTTCGTTGTTTTCCGCATTTTCCATAAGTTTTCGCCCTTTTGTCGGATATTCGCAGAGCTTCGATGGTCTATGACTTGATCATATAAATCCGTGACTTCAAAAAAAACTTCTGACTGTACATCTCGCCAAATCGAGAATTTATTTTTAACAATTATTCCTTGTTCCCTATAGGGATTCAAAGATTGTCGACGTGTGCTCTGTATGCGTTTAATCCCAGCGATTCAAAAATCTCGAGATGCCTCGATATAGTCTGTGAATGTTCTGAACACCGCACCCAATGACGATTTTTTTTGGCATAAACTCTAATTAGTAAGATATTTGCGCGAAATTTCATTTATACGCATATTTTGTGCGTCCAAGATGACTTACCGAGATTCGCTCAGTTTAGATGATAATTTTATATAACTGCGGCATAATAGAAATTAGGTTCGTACCAGAGGTGCGCGTATGAGCGGTAATAAAAATCTCCTGACGCACGATTTTCGCACAAAATTGTTTGAGCGTATTGCGTCACGCACGATTCAAGAAGGGATAACGAATGATCACGCACGAACAACCACACCCAAATTTTTTCGTGGAGTTTCATGGCCGCACTGCGCCTTTTGTATGGAGCAGCTGCGAGCAGCGTATTCACGAAATTAAAAGCAACTCAGTTTTAGGAATAATATTATTAATCAAATATAATAGAAACAAACTTTCGTGAATTCTGCATGTCTTATATTCTCGATGAATAACTTTAATACGCACGAATCATGCATAGATCATGGATGCTCAAGCACGAAAGTCTGTGATTTCTCACGATCACGTCTTGACATGTCGTGACACACCGTGACACGTTTAAATGCACGTCACGCACCTCTAGTTTGTACACTTATTTTAAGCTCCATATTGTTTCTTACCAAATTTGGTTAGATTTCGACACTATTTCATTTAGCTCAAATATAACCGATCTGGCCGTCTTTACCAACTTTGTTGTTTTTTAAACTATTGAACTAAAATTTGGTTTGTTTTCATATTTGACGCTCCTTAGACGACTTACCAAATCTAATTCAGTTTGGGACTCTATACCATATAGCTGTCAAATAACCGTTCTGACCGAAAACAAAGTAAATAAAGTCACATTATAATTATACATATATCCATAGTAAGTACATTCTATACACATTGAGAAACAATATTGTATACAATTGGAATAATCTACTATACATTATCCATATACAAATTCTGAAACAGCTGATTTCTTACGGGAATTTGATAGCAACACTTCAAGCAGTTCCTGATGCATAAACTCAAAGTAGTCTGAGAAAAAAATAGTGTTTTTATGGATTCAGGTAAAACCCAATTGGACTATCTTATATAAGATACTTTAATGAACAATATTGCATTAACAGTTACGACTATTTACGAGCATCCACCAAACTTGTATCTACGAGACAAAATTCCTTTGTACTTAAGAAAGGAATTAGATATACCCTACAGCGCATGCACAATGCAAGGCTTTATGAAAAGTGGTATTACAATTTTCTAAATGTACAAACGTTTCTGTTGTAGGCGCTTTGCGTTATTAAACTCGTCGATTATGTGAATCGAACCGTTTTCATTTGCGGTTTTTCTACAATCGCGGGTTCGGTTCGAGGTTTAATTTTCGAGCACAAATTGGCGGTTTGCTTTGGTTCGGTTCAGAAACAGTTTGCATCCCTGTTTAATTCATTTACATACATATATCAGAACAAAGCTTACAGTTAGCGTCGGGTGATACACTTTGGGCACCCTGATAAGAGTATCCAGCACTTTATGTTTTACAGTTGCGAAAAAAATAATAGGACCACTATGACACTTCGTCTATTTGATCAAAAAACAAACAATTTGTGTTGCGATATTTCCAAGTCTTGTTTTTTTTAATATTGCTTAGTATTCCCCTAATACGAAAAAAGTAGAACTGCCCTTGAAATGGTTCTCAATATTTTATTATACACTTGAAAAGTGTATATTAATTTTGCCCAGAAGTTTGTAACGCATAGAAATATTCATTTCCGACCCCATAAACTATATATATTCTTGATCAGGACGACGAGCTGAGTTCATTTCCGCTTGTCCGTCCGTCCGTCTGTCTGTCCGTCTGTCCGTCTGTCTGTTTCTACGCGAACTAGTCTCTCAGTTTTAAAGCTATCGAGCTGAAATTTTGCACAGAGTCTTCTTTTTACTGCACGCAACTCATATGTCGGAACCGGCCGGATCGGATAACTATATCATATAGCTGCCATAGGAACGATCGGTCTAAGAACAAGTTCTAGTTGGAAAAACTTTTTTGTTTTCCATCGTAGCGTCACTAATCTTGGTATATGTTAGTTTTATATGCTTTCACATAATTCTGGAAAAATGTATTAAAATCGGATCACTATAGCATATAGCTGCCATAGGAACGATCGGTCGAAAAATAAGTCTTTGTGGGAAAAACTTTTTTGATTTCCATCGTAGCGTCTCCAATCGTAGTATATATTTGTTTCATATGTTTCCACACAATTCTGAAAAAATTTATCAAAATCGGATGACTATAGCATATAGCTGCTATATAAACGGACGGTCAAAAAACTACTTCTTGTGAGAAAAACTTTTTTGTTTTTTATCGTAGCGTCCCCAATCTTGGTATATATTAGTTTTATATGCTTTCACATAATTTCGAAAAAAATGATCAAAATCGGATGACTATAGCATATAGCTGCCATAGGAACGATCGGTCGGAAAATGTGTTTTACTAAGAAAAGTTTTTTTTTATGGTATCAAATTTTTATTATCAATATATATATATTATATATTTTTCCAGTTAAATCAGTTGGAGTAAAGTTTTTCAAGTGTATTAAAACTTCGGCACAGTCGAAGTTAGCTTTGCCTTCTCGTTTTTTATTTTTTATGGATAAAGAGGTTAAAAATGCGATCAAAATAATAGGACCACTTTTGCATTCTTCATAGAAACCGCTATATTTCGCAGAATTACTTTGACGAAAAGCATGTGGTTAAGGGATTTGACTTTGATTTTATTATTTTGATCATCAAGAGTAAGCAAAATCAAATCCAAGGCTCGTGGAAAACAGTGGAGTTCGTAAAATAGTGATATCATCAAAAAAATCGATTTTGATTGGAAAATCCTTTCAAGAAGTTGTTCGATTGGTTGGATATTCAAATAAAATAATACGGAACGCAATAAACTACAAAGACAAGACTGAAACAATTGCACAAAAGCGATTCCTGGCCCAGTTTCACGTCAAAAGATGGATCCGCGAGGACAAGAGCGATCATTTTAGGGCTGCAACTGAGCTCAAAAAGGACCTCAATATAACTGCGTCAGTGCAAAAAGTTCACACATGACCCAGAGAACAAAACTCAAAAGCCCGGAGGCCCAGGAACAGTCCCTCTTTTAAAAGCCACACATATTAGTAAGCGCATGGAATTCGCAAAGGAACATCTTAATTGGACATCCCCAAAATGTGGGAATATTTTATAGAAATATTACAGTTAAGTTGTTAAGTTTCGTGGAAAAGGTTCTCGTTTATACGCCAGGAGTCCTCTTAACTTAGAAAACAATCCAAAATACACTGGAAAAATCATTAAACATGAAGGCTTAAGTGTAATGGTATTTGGATGTTTTTCTTACTATGGAGTAGGTCGACTAGATTGTATGAAAACCTTAATGGATCAGCATGTATACGGTTATATTTTTGATATTTGATGCTTCCTAACACAGAATATGAGATGCCGCTAGTTTGCGTCTTCCAACAAGACAATGACCCCAGGGAAAACCAAAGGAATGGTTAAAAAAAATTTTTTTTTAAAGTTTTTGAGTGGCCTGCGCAGTCATCAGACCTTAATCCCATTGAAAATCGGTGGTCTAATATCAAAAGGCAGTTACTACAGTTAAGCCAACCATCATCGGATCAATATGGGAAGACTTTCAGGAGTCCTGAAACAAGATTCCTCTTAAACGGTTTCAGGACTTAATAGAATCGATTCCAGGACATTGCGCAGCCTTTATAGCCAATAAAGGCATCCCAAATAAACATGAAATTTATTGAATAATCTTAGCTTTAATATACAATTATGTTTCAGTAATCATTTAAGTGATTTTTGTAATTTTAAGTGCATTTTTGATAAGTGGTCCTATTATTTTTTTCGCCTAATTTTCCTATTTTTTTCATAAAATTCCTTAAATTTGTTAAAAACGGTAAATAAACCACGGATTTTATTCCTTTCATAATTTTTAAGAGTCTTCTCATTCTAAAAACGTATTCAAAGGATTCTAAATGTTACAAATGAAGCTATAACGTCTTTGGAAAATTTGCTTGTGAGGGTGGTCCTACTATTTTTTTCGCAGCTGTATGTGTTTTATCGATATGTTTAATTTATGGAACAAAAGTATGGTGGATTGACGTAGATTGTCGTAACTATTGACATAATAGTGTTCCTAGTGTACATAATGCGACGATATTTTCTAGTTTTTCTCGTTTTTTCTCTTTTGTGCGCAAATTGACTTTTCCAAACACAGGACAGTGGTCCCAGAATTTCGAAAAAAAAACTCTATGTAAATGTAAGTGATATTAGTAAGGAACGTTTGAAATAATATGAATCTATCATTGGTTTTTCATTTCATGTGAAAGTAAAACATTTTTAGACAAGTAAGAAAGTCGGTCAAGACTAACTGTAATATAATCTGTACCTGCTAAAGTTTGTTTTATTATACTCTGTACCGAAGGTACACAGAGTATATTGGGTTTGTGCAAATGTATGTAACAGCCAGAAGGAAGCATCTCCGACCCCATAAAGTATATATATTCTTGATCAGCATCAACAGCCGAGTCGATATAGCCATGTCCGTCTGTCCGTATGAACGAAGAGATCTCAGAGATGGTAAGAGATAGAGGTTTGAAGTGTATGGAACATATATTTCTTATACTTGCAGGCAGATCAAGTTTAGTTTTGATTTTTGCCACGCCCCCTGCCTCCCCCGCAAATTAAAAAAAACTGAATATCTTCGAATTCGAACCTTTAAGACATATATTCTACTCATCATTTCTTATCAAGCCCCCATACATCGTTTTCCGATCAGATGAACAATAGTGGCGCTATATGTAAAAGAAAATGTAATGCAACGGCAACAACAACACTGCAGCCACTTACGAGAAAGAGAGAGCGAGAGGGCAATAGCTTACTGGACTGCGCCGCTTTCAGTTTCCCCCTCCCTTCTTTCCAATAGATTGTGTAAGTAGGCAAAGACGAAGTATGAGAGGAGCGATGCAATTGAGATGGCCTGTGGTCAGAAATATGATAGATATGATTATGTTAATAGGAAATTATATACAAATTTTATAATTTTACGAGTTATGTACTAGGGTAATTCTACCCATCATTACTTATCGAGCCCGCACATCGTTTTTCAACCAGATGAACGATAGTCGAAAGAGTTGCCACCCCCAGATTTTGAAAAAACCTCACACTTTAAAGTTATCAGTTACATACAAACAGGTACAGAGTATATTACAGTCGGGCTTGACCGACTTTCTTACTTGTTTTAAGTGGCTTCTCTTCTATAGTTAATCTGATCGGGAAATGGTGTACGGGGGATCGATAAATTTTGATGAGAAAAATATATGTCTAGAAGGTTTACATAATCTATCTTCTAAATTGTGGGAATTTTTATTTTTATTTTTTTAAATTTGCCAGGGCGTGGCAGTTTTTTTTACTTATATGCTGTGTACTAACTTTCAGTTGTGTATTTACTATACAGTTTGCGAATTTTTTCAGTATTAGCAACCAGTGTGCACTGGAGTAGTGGTCAGATGCGCAGTTGCAACATTAACATTTCTCAATTCGAATGATACACATCTTGTGCGTTAGGCAAATCAACTGTCGATTTTCAGCTACTGCAAATGCAAACTTGTTCAGGTCACGACCATTTTTTTGGATGGTGACGTCGAGTGAAATTCTCGCCCGGTCTGGCCTCTTAGTCATTCAAACACGAGCCACACTTCAGACTGAAAGGTTAATTGGTCGTACAAACATATGTACATTCAGCTTTCGGCTCTTGCCCATGTCGATTGAATCTTGATTGGCATGCACAGCACGTTGTGATTTTGTCTAAGTTTCAGTGAAAGTGAAATGCAGCATTCCTACAAAATGTGCATAGCTAGTCCTGAATCAGCATGGTGTTTACTAGCCACATATGATGTTTCGTTCACTAAATTGCTAACACTGAAAATGTTGGCAGGGGAAATGCATTGGTCAGCAATAAAACTAACAACCATTTGTTAAAAGTGTTTTATTCGAATCCTCAAAATACTGTTGATTACTAAAGCATTTGTCATATTCAACTAAATTCGAGTATGCTCGTTTTAACCGATATATATTCATTAAGGTGAGGTAAGGTACGAACAGCTGCAACATGTCTTATTACACAGGACTCCAACACTCTCTTCTGGGTACCTGGCTACTTAGGCAACGAGCGGATCGGTAACGGACATACAAAGACCCATGCAGAATATTCTGAAAGATGTAATAAGGAAAACCAGTACACCCATAGAAATCTAGCACGATTCGGCAAGACTGAAATCGGCTTCAATTTAGTTTTTTTTCGTCTTGAATTTTCAAGAAGAAATCTGCTTGAAATCGAGAAAACTTTGTGTGTTTGGTGGCAAGGGAGGTGAGACAAAAAAATCGGGCTTGAAAATTCATGCTTGATTTCAGTATTTTCTTCTTGAATCCAAGAAAATTCTGTCTTGCCGAACTTCTGACACGAAATCTGCTTGATATCAAGCACGATCTGCTCGATTTTTTCTCTGAGTGTACCAACGCACAACGATAATGGGACATCGCACCTGACTGTCACATCTACCGATCCCCCTGGCCAATATACGTAGGATGCCATATATATTTCTGGCCTAATAATGAAAACGCGAATATTTATGATCAAAAATGGTTTTATTGTTTTTCAAAGTATTCTCCAGCAAGATTTATGCACTTTTGCATGCGCTCAAACCAATTGTCGAAGCTCTTTTCCACTCCGATTGAGACACCTCCAAAACATGGTTCTTGAACTCTTCAACAGCATCTTCTGGCGACGAAAATCGTTGACAACGCATTTTTCCTTTGATGCACGGGAATAAAAAGAAGTCATTAGGTGCCAAGTCAGGGCTGTACTGTACGGCGGATGACCCATCAATTTGGGCGGTCAATAAGGCGCTGGTGTGAGCTGATGTGTGAGAGCTCGCATTGTCATGGTGCACAATGATCTGTATTCTCTTGTTCGTTTTTCGAATTTCTCCGAAGACTTCAGGCAAACAAATTGCGGTTTACCACTTAGAATTGAACGTCTTACGTTGCTCAAGCTGAACAGTCGCCACATGACCAGTTTTACCGAAGAAACAGGCGACCATTTGCTTCGAAGTGCTTCTTCCACGAACGACTTTCGTTGGATTTGGCTCGTCTTCGAAGACCCACACGGTCGATTGCTGTTTTGTTTCGGGCTCATAAGCATAGATCCATGATTCGTCGCCAGTGACGATCTTATAAACGTCTTTTGAAACACCGCGATTATATTTTTTCAAAATTTCTTTGCACCAATCCACACGAGCCATCGACTACAAACCTTTTTTACGCCCAGGTGTTCATGCAATATCGTATGTATGCTGGTGGAAGAAATGCCCAAGGACTGTTTTTGGACGACCTTCACGACCTTCGTCTTTGAGCGAGCGTCGCCCGCGATTGAATTCATCGAACCAATTTTTCACAGATAATCCGCGTCGAAAGTTGTGAAAAATTATTGCACGAAAATTTTCACGAGTTAATTCCATTTTTCTGCCGAGGTAAGTTTTTGATTAATCGTTAATCGATATCAAACGTGGTCACACATGAAAGAGTTGTATGGAGCTTTTGTCGATAAAAGTCCAAACTTTTTTTGGGAAAAGGCCAATTGGTCCTAAAATGGCTAGAAGTGACCTAGGCCAGAAACTTAAATGGCAACCCACGTACACGCCTAAATAGACTTCCCAACTTCTAATCTTTAGCAAGAACAGTATAAGGTCTGATAGGAATCTTAACGGAGCACTGCACCAAAGGTCATATGGCTGTCAGGGTGCACGTACCCCACAACAGGAGATAATAGAAAGCCTCCAATACCTACTATGCGACTATCCTGCACTTCTTAGGAAAGGCACCCAGTACCTTGCACAAAAATTCTATGAAGATCTGGGCTGTCTGGCATCGGCCCTAGGAGACCTGGCTCTCTTTAAATGGTTTTTATAGAGATTTTGCGTATGTGGTATAAAAATCACAAAATTAAAAAAAAAGACGCTATTACTTACTGCTAGAAGAGTACGAGGTATGTTCAAAAGAAAAGGTGAATTTTGAATTTTTTCAAAAAGTATTTACTTTTTCCTCAATATCCACTTTGTTCCTCTCAAAGTAATCCCCCTCAGATATAATGCACTTATGTCAGCGCTTCTTCCAATTCTCGAAGCACGTCTGAAATGCGCATTTCGGTATGGCCATCAGCCCGTTCTTCGATTCCGACTTTATCTCGTCAGCTGTGGAAAAACGCTTTCCTTTCATTGGTCTCTTCAGTTTTGGGAATAAAAAAAGTCGCAGGGAGCCAAATCTGGTGAATACGGTGGTTCAGGCATGATTACATTGTTGTTTTTGCCTAAAAAATCATTAAAAATTTATCAATTTCGGAACGAACTTCGCTGCCACACGTTTCAAGCCCAAAACGTCCGAGAAATTTGCATAGCATGAACCGATTGATATGCCAAAATCCTTTGCATCTTCCCTAATATTAAGGCGACGATTTTCCAAATCAATTTTCTTAAATTTTTCGATGTTTTCTTTGATTCTTGACGTGATTGCAACTCAAGGACGCTAATCGTCGTCAACGTCTTCTCGGCATTCTGTAGAGCGCTTGTTCCACTTATAAACACTTTTTTGATACAAAGTAGATTCGCCGAATGCCACAGTCAACATTTAAAGTGATTTTTAGAAGTTAAAAATCGAAGAACACAAAAAAAACGTAACCAACGTTTCCAATTGTCAACGACAAAATACTATTCCAAAATCGCTGATAATACCAACATATAATAAACATATGTGTTGTCCAAGATAAAAAAAATCGATAATTTAATGTACACAGCTCGCGAAAATTCAAAATTCACCTTTTCTTTTGAACAGACCTCGTATAGCGAATTTCCCAATTGTAGGGCGTTTATTTTCTGAGTGTAGGGATAAAATTGGAAGTGCGGAAGCTTTTATCAAAATAATATACCCGTAATAATATACGCGTTTACCCGTAATAGATATATTCTGTACCAGCCAAAGTTTGTATATAACAGACAACTTTTAAAAAAAGCGCTATATTAATGTAAATTGCCGTCGCTCGCAGCCGCTGCACTGCTCAGCCTAAATGTGTGTGACGCTACGAGTGCTGCTGTTGCTTTAAATATTGTTTTTCTTATAGCTCCAATATTGTTCATTTGATTGATATATGGAGGATCGAATAAATAATGATGATTACAATAAATTCTGGAAGGATCGGACAATCGATTTACAAAAATGTGGGAGATATACTTTTTTTTAAAATGCGGGGGAGGCAAAAATTGAAAAAAAAAATACTTGATTTGCCTGAAAGTATAAGGCGTTTATGATCCGTACACTTTAAACAAGAGGTGCGAACGTGAGCGATTTTGCTTCACGTAACGCACGATTCACGAAATAAAAGTATCTAGACGCACGATTCACGCACACAATTTCTTAGGCGTTTTGCGTCACGCACGATTCAAGCACGATTAATCGAAGGGTCACGAATGATCACGAACGATCAACCACCCCTGAATTTTTCCATGGAGAGACCTTAATTCTATCATGGGTTTCATGAACAGTTTTAGGAATAATGTTATTAATTAAATATAATTATATATATTATAATAGAAACAAAACTTCGTGAATACAGCCTGACATATTTTCACGATGTTTAACTGTAACACGCACGGATCAAGGATATACACTCACGGAAGTCTGATTTTTCTCACGATCGCGTCGTGACACGTGACACGCGTCGTCACGGTGTGACACGTTTTAATTCACTCTACTTCAAACCTGCATCTCTCCATGGTCCCGACACCTTGTCCTGGCATTTTTATTTAGACTGATTTAACCATGAGTGTTTCATATACTGTCGATCTGTTTGCGAAGTTCCTAATGTTCTTATTTTCAAAGTGTAATAGCCCAAGTTGACTAAAACTACTAAGTATAAAAACTTATTTAAAGTTTTTCCGCAAATAAAACAAATTGTTCACCAACTTGGTAAATTTTCGTTAATTGGTCAGAATCAGACTATAAAAGCTGACTGCAATCTCCTAGTGAATTTAGTACAACTATTCGGTTTGACTCTAAGCCATCACCAAAAAAAAAATGCCACAATTTTGTTACTATTTGGCCCTGTTGCTGGGCATTGCTGTAGTAGCCTCTCAGATGTCCTTGGAGGAATATCATCAACATTTAAGTGCGTAAGTGCAAAGTCCGGCGATAGTCAATTATAACATCTGTCTCCATAGTTATTTGTCAAGAACCGCCCGCATATGGCAACTGTCGAAAAAACACTGTCATGTGGTACTATGACTTCTCCAAATCCAAGTGCATGCGGTTTGTCTATTCCATTTGCGGAGGAAATAAGAATCGTTTCTTTACGAAGGCCGAATGTTTAACCTTCTGCGGCAGGATTCGGTAATTTAAGTGGAATTTCTCAAAAAGATTAAGGTTAATATATCAAAGCCGTAATTCAGAGAAATTGTTTACTTATTTGCGATGGCATACATTTTCACTGCGCGTTTTCCAAAGTTGAATGCGCTGGGACAATAGCTCAGGGCAACTACAAGCATGTGCACTTATGTGGAGTAAGTGTGAGGGTGATGGGATGTGAGCCATCTACGGGTAGCCAGATTGGCATAAGCCGACAACTAAGTACAAACAACAAGTGCTGCTTTGACTGCACTTATTTAACCTTTACGTGCCTTACAGCGACAATGCCAGTGTTTCAAATAAGAAACGAAAATATTTCTTTGCACAACATTTGAGCGACACCGACTAATTCAATTGGGCGCTATGAGCATGAGGCGTCTAATAATTTTATAATACTAATTACGTGCATATGTGAAAGTGAAAGAGCGACAACGATTCGTTGACGGACTTAAAAATGCGAATTAATTATTTAATTGTGGAAAATCGTATGCAGCGTGCATAAGTAAGCAGGTGCCAGAGCTGGCACCATATCTTTGCCAGTGATAACGGGATTGACTGACGATTCCCAATTCGGGAGAGTTACCCATGTCTTGGGAAATGCAAGTCTCAGCAAGCCAATGAATAATTTCATTTCAATTGATAAAATTAATTAGTATTGGTAAGTGGCGGCGACGTTATGACTTTCGATTGTTTGCTTGATTAATAGATGGACAATTTAATTGCTCAATGGCCAGCTGTGTCAGTGAAATCGTGCGATTTGATTGCGGTTCGTACTACATACTAACAACAGCTCAGAATGCACTGTCAGACTGTGGACAAAGGTTGGCTTTAATTTTGAAAATATCTAAATTGAAAATTTCAAAATTTCCAAAATCCATATAAAGCCTTTAAAGAACGTCTTTGCCATAAACATCACGCTATCGTAAGGTTTTCCTAGTCTACACCAACACAATGACATACAAACATAATTGCTCATTACTTAGTTTCGCGAAAGATGCACAATAAGAAGGCGACACAAATCGATAGCAACATCAATCAAGTGCTAGTAGAAAAAAAAAACTGTGTCGCTAACAACAAAAGACGCGGACGACCGCCTGCAAAAACTGGAGCTTTGCGGTAACTGCGAGAAAATGCGATTATAGCCACATCATTCATTCTTTTGCTTGACACTATGAGCCTATGTACGATATATAAGGCATACATACATACCATTCGTATATTAGTTTTTATAAAGCTTATAAAATTACCACTAATACACGAGGGTGGATCAGTAAGTATGTAAATTTTACCATCATTTAATATCGACGAATAAAGAACAATATACCTAATTTACAACTAATTTATAAGCAAATAATATACTTTTTACTGAGTAGCTAGTAAATCAAAGACGGGGATATTGAAACCTTTTTTTTAAGAAATTTAAAATGTGTCTGAAACGTTGCACAGTGGCGCCATTTGAGTTGCAAAATGCATATCTTCTGAACCAAATGAGATATTCGGATAATTTAATTTAATAATAATGGCATATTAGGGATAATTGTTCAAGCTATAAAATGAGTGTTCAAAAAGGGTGCTACGCCTAATAAATACAAACTAATAGGTTATTTTATACATTATTATTATTATACATTTTTTTATTTTCCATCAAAGTTGAAAAATAGTGATAAAATTGACAGTTGGTGAATAGCGATTTACCAGGAGAAATTTGAATTATACACTTAATAAATACATCAATCAATAGAAAAACGAGAAGGCAAAGCTAACTTCGACTGTGCCGAAGTTTTAATACACTTGAAAAACTTTACTCCAACTGATTTAACCAGTAAAATATATATGGGATATAGATATCAGATATTAAAAAATTTTAAATCATTGATAATAAAAATAGGATACCATAAAAAAACTTTTCTTAGTAAAACACATTTTCCGACCGATCGGTCCTATGGCAGCTATATGCTATAGTCATCCGATTATTATAAATTTTTTAAAAAATTTGTAAAAGCATATAAAACTAATATCACCAAGATTGGTGACGATACGATGGAAAACAAAAAAGTTTTTTCACTAGAACTGTTTTTGACCGACAGTTTCTATGCAGCTATATGCTATAGTGATCCGATTTGATCATTTTTCCAGAATTATGTGAAACATATAAAACATCATATACCAAGATTAGTGACGCTACGATGGAAAACAAAAAGTTTTTCTCACTAAAACTTATTTTCCGACCGATCGTTCCTATGGCCTATATGATATAGTCATCCGATTTTGATAAATTTTTTCGAAATTGTGTGGAAGCATATAAAACTAATATATACTACGATTGGTGACGCTACGATGAAAAATAAAAAAGTTTTTCCCACTAGAACTAGTTTTTTGACCGACCCTTTATATGGCAGCTATATGATATAGTCATCCGATTTTGATAAATTTTTTCACAATTATGTGGAAGCATATAAAACTAACATACACTAAGATTTGTGTCGCTACGATGGAAAACAACAAAGTTTTTCTAACTAGAACTAGTTCTTAGACCGATCGTTCCTATGGCAGCTGTATGATATAGTCATCTGATCCGGCCGGTTCCGACATATTAGTTGCGGGCAGTAAAAAGAAGACTCTGTGCAAAATTTCAGCTCGATAGCTTTAAAACTGAGAGACTAGTTCGCGTAGAAACAGACAGACGGACGGACGGACAGACGGAATTGAACTCAGCTCGTCGTCCTGATCAAGAATATATATAGTTTATGTGGTCGGAAATGAATATTTCTATGCGTTACAAACTTCTGGGCAAAATGAATATATAGGAATGGCTTTCAGCCGTCAGCCTTTACATTTAACAAAAAATATATTTTTAAATATTTAAGAGTATATATATACTAGATAAAAAGTATATATATAAAGAAGATATTAATAATGTTGATTAGTTTAATAAATGTGAAGCATTAATTTCATGGACTCTGCTTCCATAAAATCAACAATTACACTGGTCGACAAATTTTAATATAAATTGTTATACAAAGTAGGTGTAGGTTTTCCAAGGGGCGCGATATAGAAAGCTTTCGACGTTTCACAACTTAAAGAACTTATTGAAGCCGGTATTTTTCTATGATGTATTTTTTAATTCTGAACTCAAAATTAAATTCAAAAAATTTTTTTGGATACGTTTCTGAGTTAGTTTCGTAGTTTTTCTCGGTAGGTACCCTTACATTTTAAGCCATATCTCGAAAAAGAAATTGTACATAGAGTCAAGCAAGGTACCAGCTAAAAGGTTATGCAATTTTTAATAATCTAGTTTCAGATCATTTTTTAATCGGTTCAGTAGTTTGAATGTAAGAAGCAAAAAAATTTTTGAAAAAAAAAACAGATTTTTAAACTCAAAAACGTGCAATATTTTTTTCTCTAAAATCTCTACATGGTTAAAAATTGAAATGAAAAAATTGTGTTTGCTTGTTAACTTATGAATTGCACTTTTACGAAGAAAATAAGATATTGATGATTAATGGATAAATAGCGATGTTGTGAGCAAATGAGTGAAGAAACGTAGAGTCAAATTTGACAATTTTACGTGTTTATTAGAAAAAATGTTGTCTTTAGATTGTTTTTGGTTCAATGTATGAGTTCTAATAGAAGCCAGATCACAGAAAAAAATCAAGACCAGAGCCAAAGTCGAAGAAAAAGTCAAAATATTTTCACATAAAACGCTGAAAGTTGACTGTTAGTACTTCTTCTTAACTGCACACAACTTTATTATTTATCCATAGAAATTCTTTATCAATAACTTTATTTTCTTTGTTGAAGTGCTAATCATAAGAACAAAAAAAACAAACATTTTTTTTTTCATTTTCAACCTTTTACCGATTTTTAGAAAAAAAACTATTTGCAAGTTTTTGACAAAATTATTAATTAATTATTTATTTTTGCTTCTAACATTCAAACTACTTAACCGATTGAAAATGATCTGAAACTAGATTTTTTTTAGCTGATACCTTGCTACAATTTCTTTCTCAAGATATGGCTTAAAATTAAGGGGTACCTACTGAAAAAAACTAAAAAAAATTCTAACTCAAAAACGTATCCATTAAAAAAATTGTTAGATTCATCTTTGAGTTCGAAACTACAAAATACACAAAAGAAAATTGCCGACTTCAAAGGGCTGATTTAAATGTTTAAGTTCTAGTTAATTTCTGGGTCTGCAGTTCTGGGGACTTTATCGGCCACAATTAAATTTGTAAACGCTTTTCGGTAAGGAAGAATATAGTTAGAAGAAGGTAAGAAAATAGAGCTTAGAACCGAAAGTTTAGTGGGATGTATCTGTTCCTTTTCAAAAATATCGGTTCTGGAATACAGGTCCTCAAGAAAATATCAATATCGTTTCCGGTGGGATTTCCTAGTATTCATGAATTATTTTTATCAGTCAATTTAAAGACCCTTACAAAGGGTTGAGCCTTTACCCTACATTTTTGGGTTACCAGTTGCAGTATACTTTATTTATTTGGAATTGCACTAGTGCAGTTTATGTAAAGAGGTTCAAAGGATTAGAGAAAAAATTTCTGAAATTCAGATTTCTTTCTCTCAACTATATTAAATATTTGTTCCAGTATTTTAATAGGTGTACCCTGATGCATTTGTCAACTTTAATAGTTTGAAGAAAGATATCGCCATTGCTATTTTTAAACAATTTCATTACTGGTAACATTGACAGTTCTATCTTGTTGGGCAAGATAAACTTAAATGTACCAAGAAGAAATCTTAGATCAAATTTCCTAAACCAATTATTACATTAATGAGCCTATATGTAGGGCCCTTAGTTTAAACTCAAGTTTGACTACAATAAGTCCAAAAATTTTTTTTGGCTGAGTACTTTTAAATGTATTCTATTTATAATTTATGAATGCATTTCATTTATAATGTAATTTAACAAATAGCTAAAGTTGGAGTCTGTTTAATCAGAAACGTTGCTGTGTCAAAATATATACAAAATTGTTATAAAAAAAACATGGTTTCGGCAAATCTGGTTTTAGACCATGTAAAATATTTAGATATTTAAATATTAAATAGGCAACACTGTGCTTGAGTTATAAACACTCCCAAATTAGCACATTAAGCACAAATGTTTTCCAAATATAAAAATGGTTGCCTTTGGGAATAACTAAGATAAATTTCGAATTTATTTTGGTATAGGTGACAAGATCTCATAAGAGATAATTTGGAAAATAGGTAAACTGAAAAACTGTTTATCTTTTCCATATTCTAAACACGACAATCAATTCGCTCACAATGGCATTTCCCAGGTGCTGGCACGCGTCATGAGCAGAAAAGAAAATTGAATAACGTTGCCAACGGGGAAAAGTGCACAGTTAAGTGTGCGCACTTATGAAAATGACCTTACTTAGAATTTACTTTCCTGTTGCGGCTGCTGTCCAGCGGAAATGATTCATTTGCCATCCTAACGTATGCTGCGAATCAGTGTGAACACTTTAAGAACCGCACGGTCACGTATAGGAAAGCGGCTACTCGTAGCCGAGGAGGGCAGCCTACCTTTCTGCATGCGAATGCACACAACTCACACAGCTCACACAGCTTAGTGTCGCCCTGTCCAGTGTGCTTCTGGTGATTTAGCTATTATGAAAGGAAACGCCAGTAAGTGGCTCTGTAAACATTTCTGGTTGCTGTTGTCATTAAGACGATCGTAACGTTAAATGCCAACGACCGTTCAACTCGATTATGCTCGTCCGCACAAATTTTGGCCCGTGCGAGGGCGGAGGAGGGTTGGAACATTACACAATTGCGGAATGTTTGCAGTTTCGTTGTTAGTGGTCAGGCGTTTGATGAAACTTGTGCGGATTCCCGCTTTGGGTCGATCCGCGCAGATACCAAAAGTGAAACTTTTGCCGCGGGACCTTCTTATCATGACGAGCTAACCACCACCTTGTCTTTGTTTCGCCCTGAGCTTTTGTTAAACTTATTTATTGCAGCGAGACAATTGACCCGCAGCCGCGAGACTGAATCTTTTAGAAAGATAAAGCGAGCAGCGTGCGAACTTTGCACAATGAACTTGGAACTCGTACGGCAGATGAAAAAGAGAAAAGAAAATTGTAAGAAAATGAATCCCCGCAGCGGTGTCGCTATTCAATTAAACAAGAATAAAAGGTTGTGTGTGGCGGTTAAACAAATTGAGATTAAACCAGCGCAAGTGCACTTAAATTTTTAGGAACAATTTGTCTTCAATGGAGAAATGTTGTTTTGTTGGATGCAACATACATTTAATGAGACATTAGTCTCATATCACAACCCAGCAACTTTTTTTCTATTTACGAAAAAATTGTCACAATAATTGACTCTCTCATTCCAGCCTAAGCGCTTTATTTTGTCCAGCTCAAACTTTCCTTCTGTTTGGAAAGGGTATGCAGAAGCCTCATAGACTGTGTACTCATCTTCAGTCTGCTTGTTTGCGTTTGTTTAATTAGCAGCCGGCAATAATTCGGCTCATTAAAATACAAAGAGACTTACCTTATTGAGTTTGCGACGCAGTAGATGCGGCGCCCCTCCCGGTGGTTGTAGTGGCACAGCTGGCTCCGGTGTTACCTGTTGCACGGGGCGCGGTGGTTTCAAAGCCAACTTCTTGAGACTGGCAATCCGCTTGTCACACATCAAAGACACATCATCAATGCGCTGTAGTACCTGCAAAATGGATCGACACAAACAAATTGGATGAGTATTGGCACTTTATTGATCACACAAAACGAAACTCAAAATTATATGTTAGCCCTAGAAATAAATATGATTAATTGCTCAACTAAAGACTTTAGTTGCTATAACCAGAGACCAAAAATTGGAAAAATGCTGAACTGGAAAAACCCATTACATTGGCAGCTGTATGAAATAGTCATCCAATCCGGGTGGTTATGGCATATATTTCAAGCGAGCTTTTCGGCCGCTAAAGGGCAGAGAATAGTTTCATCTACGAAACGCGAAAATTTAAATATCAAAATTCTGCTTAATTTTTTAAATTATTGAATATTTAATCTCTTACATTGGATTATGCAGAACTTGGGATAGCAAATGCTATTTTTATACTCTGTACCGAAGCTACAAAGAGTATATTGGGTTTGTGCAAATGTAACAGCCAGAAGGAAGCATCTCATATAAAGTATATATATTCTTGATCAGCATCAACAGCCGATTCGATATAGACATGCCCGTCTGTCCGAATGAACGCTGAGATCTCAGAGATGGTAAGACATAGAGATTTGAGGTGTATGGAACTTATATTTCTTATACTTGCAGGCAGATCAAGTTTAGTTTTTTTTTGCCACGCCCCCTGCCTCCCTCGCAAATTGAAAAAAACCTAATATCTTCCACAATTTTGGAGTTAGGTTGTTTGAACCTTCCAGACATATATTCTACTCATCATTACCTATAGAGCCCCCATACATCGTTTTCCGATCAGATGAACGATAGTAGAGTTGCCACCCCGGCAATTTGAAAAACACCTCAAATATCCCGCAATTTTGGAGTTAAGTTGTTCGAACCTTCTAGACATATATTCTACTCATTATTACCTATCGAGCCCCCATATATTCTTTTCCGATCAGATGAACGATAGTAGAGTTGCCACCCCCGCAATTTGAACGAGAGCGTAAGTTGAAGTCGGCCCTGCTCGACTTCGATATACCCGTTACTCAGGGTAAGGTTGCCCAAATTGTGGGAGATATGAGCTATTTTCCAAATTGCGTGGGTGGCAACTCTTCTATCGTTCATCTGATCGAAAAATGATGTATGGCGGATCGATAGGTATTGATGATTAAAATATATGCCTAGAAGGTTTGAACAATCTATTTTCAAAATTGTGGGAGATATGAGGTTTTTTCACATTGCGGGGGCGGGAGGGGGCGAGGCAAAAGTTTGAAACAAACTTGATTTGCGTGCAGAAGATACAAGTCTACACTGAAAATATGGTAGCTCTAGCTCTTATAGTTCCTGAGATCTAGGTGTTCATACAGACGGACGGACAGACGGACAGACAGACAGACGGACAGACGGACATGTTTATATCGACTCGGCTATTGATGCTGATCAAGAATATATATACTTTATGGGGTCGTAGATGCTTCCTTCTGCCTGTTACATACATTTGCACGAACTTAGTATACCCTTTTTACTCTACGAGTAACAGGTATAAAAACACCTCAAATATCCCGCAATTTTGGAGTTAGGTTGATCGAACCTTCTAGACATATATTCTACTCGTCATTACTTATCGAGCCCCTATACATTATTTTCCGATCAGATGAACGATAGCAGAGTTGCCACCCCCACAATTTGAACAAAATCGAATATCTTCCACAATTTTAAAGATAGATTGTTTGAACCTTTTAGGGATTTATTTTAATCGACATTACTTATCGATCCACCATTCACCGTTTCCAGATCAGATGAACGATATTTGAGATAGAAGCAAACCAAATAATTACGCTGGGCAGCACTGCCCGTAATCGTGATGGGCAGCACTTGCACAGTTTGTGTGACCACACACTTTAAAGTTATTAGTTATATACAAACAGGTACAGAGTATATTTCAGTCGGGCTTGACCGACTTTCTTACTTGTTTTTAGCTACGCACATAACAATAGAATCTTATTTAAACTTAATTAAAAAATATTCGTTAATTTATAGTTGTTTTAGTTAATTGTTGTTTAAAGACAGATTAAAGTGCAATGACTGCAATCAAATGCATGAACAAATTGTTCTAAAATTTACCACAAAGGCCTCATTCCAGATGGCATAAAAAGTTATTTCGGCATTATGCTTCATATAAATAAGACAGATTTCGAAAGAATTCAGCTTTCAGAGGTTTAAAAAAGTGTTTCTATTTATATGAAATATTGTTTAAATAAATTTGTAAGTCATCTGGAATGAAGCCTTAACAAGAAAGACGTTAATTCCATTTTTAGGCGGAGTTTTTTTTTGCAAACTTTTTAATTCACCAATTGTATGCTTTTAAATGACGTAACATTAGGGTCTGAAAAATATATATTTTTTTAATGTCCTTTAAATATAATTAACAAAGTAATTTATTGACACTTTAATTTACTTAAATATTATATTTTATAAAATTTAGTTACCCTAATACAACATTTTTTACATGTTACTTTTACTTTATGAGCAACTTATAACAGCCTATCCTATGTAGGAGAAGTGCTTAATATTTCAGGAAGATCCAAAGACTTCAAAAACCATGTTTTGGCAAAAACTAGTCCCTAATGTCCTAATAATCTCAATTGACTTAAAACTCTGGGAAAACATTATAGACATATGTATTATTTTTTTATTTGAGCCGAAAGTCTAGACGCTAGCGCCTATCTTTATAATTATTTATGATATTTTTATTTTATTATAATGTATTGTAATTCATTTTATAAAATAAAAATTATATTATTTTTCAAAAATTGAAAACTTGAAAAATATCGCTCACCTAATTCCTACAACTTACAATTCATACAACTTCGAATCCTTCTAGTAAAATGTTATATATATAATATGTCTATAATAATTATAATAATTTAGTGAAACAAAACATATCTCTTCATTTAGGTATCATAAGTAAGATGGCATAACTGAAATAAGTCGCTCTTACGCGAAGAGCATGATAGATAGCTTAATGAAAATTTGATACAAGATAGAATATGATAAGGCAATTTTTCTGCATTTTTAACCCAAAAATCGATTTTGTGTTATGCCGTTGTTGAATTAAGTGAGCGGTATGTAAAAACTCTTTTGAGGGTAACAAACGTTCCATAAATAACGAAAAATAGTTGTTATTTACTCTATCGGAAAAATGAAAAGCTTTAATTTAAACTACCTTTTTAAACAAAACTTTTTATGCGCTATAAGGAGGAAAAAAAAGTAATCTTAACTACCACTTAACTAAGCCACTCTATGGAACTTACAGAGTCTGTTTTAAAATTGTTGAATAATCTTCTTTCTCGACTCCTTTTGCATTAAAAATCGTGGTATATTACTGCAAAAATGGTTGAAAATAATGAAAATGTTTATTGATTTCGAAAACGACATCGCTTTTGCAAAACATAGGAACGGCACTTCAAGCAACCATTATTTCGTTGCTAAAACATGCTAAACAAAAAGTTTTTTTTTCTGATTTGAAAGAAATCTCCAAGCTCTAAACACTACTAAAGTTACATTAGTAATAGATAAAACATTTGGATTAAATTTAATATTAAGTATACATAATAAATTTTTGAAAAATATTCTATCAATTTTTGTCCCCACCTTTATGGAGAGCTGGCTACGTCCTTGGGTGTTGTCATTTTAAAAATTACATTTGTTTATGAAAATTTTTTGGGTGGTTTATTAAGAAAAATCCCTTCCCACAACACGAGAGCAATGAATCGCTGAGTTATAGTGGCAATATGAACAGAAGAATAAAAGCTTAAATTTTCTAAAGCAATATCTTATGTAGCACCTACCTGGCTACGACTTTGCATTAAAATGCAATAAAATTTGCAGCATTAATAGCAAGCCGCTTTAAGCAACCTTTGGGATGCTTTTGTAACAAGTGGGAACTGCTGTCTCCAGTCATCCCCACTAACAGAGATAACTAGTTTCACAATCTATGCTATTCTTGGGCTAGATTTTTCGTTTGATGCTAAGGCCATTCAATCAATCGCTATTTAACCTATATTTAAAAAATCGTTAAGTTTTGATATTTTTGTATGTCTGAGAATTTGCATAAATACAAACGAAAATCAAACGGTGTTAGCCCTTTAATGCGTACAATAAATGAGAATCACAGTAGCCAAGGTTCTTCTCTTTGCACATTTTGTTTCATTCATTTAAAGAATTTCCTCAATAGCTTTTATTTCCGCATTGTTTGCCTTCAAATTCCCAAATGGTTTTTTCATATTATTATACATAGAGAGAAAGTGTCAACATAGAAAAAATCATAGTACGAATTAAACAAGCAAGAATGTTCCAGATAATTTATACTCAGTGCAGACAATGCCCACTTTTGATATTGAACAGCGACAACATGCTCGTACTTAGATGAAAGTATTGTTTGAATGAATTCTGCGAAATATTGTTGACACAACTTCACCGATTGTTAAAGAAATTTCTTGTTTTTTTTGACAAATCGAGTATTGAATTTTATTCATAATAAATTTAATAAAATTAAACAAGCACTGATTTAGCTTTATTTGGTTATTGGTGTATGTACCATGCTATCCATAAGAACGCAAGTTTTCTCAAAGCGTAAGCAAACAAAATTTAATATGAAATTTGATTTGGCCGATAAATGTTAAATTGATTACATATTGGATATCTGTTACTTATTAAGGTTTAAGATCTAGACTTAGAACTAAAATTAAATTAAAATATTGCGGTTATATCGAATCACCGTTATTTTTATACCCATTATGTTTTCTAGCCAATTAGAAAACAATAATTTCGAGATTGATGTTCAATTCAATCACAACCTGATTAATTAGATGATTTAGCTTTAAATCATCAAAATTTAATCGTTCATTTTTGAAGATGCTTTAGGGTTATTAAGTTATAAGAAATCAATATTTATTAAAATTTATTTTTATTAAAACAAAAATCTAGAGTCATAATCTTTGCATATATAAATTGTCGGGTGGTGTATTTAGCAAAATCTCTACTCAAAATACGAGAGATTTAAAACCAACCGAAAGAGATTTCCAGGACACCGAAAAATGGTTTTGGGTTGGAACTAAGTTGAAATCAGGAATTAATTACGAAACGAATATCGGTTCCGCTACCGGTTCCGGTACGTACCGAAATGAGAAGTTTCTATTACGATTTTCAACTTATTTCGGGTTTCGTTTCCGATAGGTTCCTAGATTTTTATTTCGGTATACCTGTACGTACCGGTACAAGTATAATTTTTTTTATATTCAAAAATTCAAATTGTTTCAAGATATTCAAAAAAATTAATGGAGGTAATAGAATTGAAAAATGGTGTTTTAGGAATATGTCAAAAAGAAAAAATGTTTAAAATAGGTTGGGTGTCGAATGAATAGAGAAACAAAATTCTCTATTCATTCGTCGCCCAGACAAGCTCGCCTTTGGGTCGATTTCTCAACTTCCACATAGGACTATCTGTCGCGAAACCTTATAAATAACAAAGAAAATTTTAAGTTTAACTCATATAAAATCTTTCTAAAAAACAGAAAAATATTTCTTAATTATTATTTAAAAACAATCTACAGTATCTCAGACAAAAATAGAGATCTTTCGCGATTTGGATAGATTTGACCCCATGGTAAAATAATCAAAAATACTCAGTTCTAAAAACGCTCTAGAACACTGGGAAACATAAAAATATTCCTAAGCTTTTTCCTACATTACATTTTTCTTAATTTTAAATGAAAACTTTTTAAGATAGGAAATAATCGTTCTATATTGAGGATAAAATTTTATTAAAACGAAGAAAATTCACTTTATATTAATATTTTTCTTACATTTCTATAATAAAGGAAGAATTATTTTAAGACTTAGAAATTCTTTACATACATATTCGACGGACCCATCTGGCTACGCCATAACTATTGACAGAGATGTCAGATCGCTTAATGACATACCGCGTTTGAAGCGTCAGTCCAAGCAGATTTTTACCATGGAACAATACACGCCACGCGAGCGCTCTGAAATAGTTGAAATTTACATTCAACAGAACAAGTCAATTGTGAAATTGTGAAAAAAAAATTATCATGTCCGATGAAGCCCATTTCACATTGAATGGGACCGTAAATAAGTAAAATTGCCGTATTTACGCCACTGAAAATCCTCAGGAGATTCAAGAAGTGCCTCTTCATGACGAAAAAGTCACAGTTTGGTGCGGCGTTAGTGCGAAAACGGTCATTGGGCCGTTTTTCTTCCAAAATGAAAATGGCCATGCTGTTACCATCAACCAGGAGCGTTATCGCGACATGATGACCAATTTTGTGATGCCAATTATTCGTCGAAAGCGTATGAGGCAGTTCTGGTTTCAACAAGACGGCGATCCATGCACACAAGTCGCATAACAATCGATTTTCTGAAGAAATTGTTTCCGGGCCGTTTGATGTCGAAAAGTGGTGATTTGGACTGGCCACCGCGTTCGCCCGATTTGACGCCGCCTGACTTCTTCTTGTGGGGATATTTGAAGTCAAAGGTTTACGTTAACAAGCCAAGGACCGTAGAAGAGCTCAAGGACAACATTCGTGAAGAAATAGCCGCTATTCCGGCCGAAATGTTGGCGAAAACGATGGAAAATGCTGCAAAAAGGGCACAATACGCCATCAACGCCAGAGGCGGCCATTTGAGAGATATCATATTCAAAAATTGATGTAAACAAATCTACTTGGAACAAATTAAATGATTAAGATTGCCAACCGCCAAATTTTTATTTTTTTCTTTGATTTTTTTAAAAAAACATGGGTGCGTCGAATATGGGCAACCCTGTATTTAGATAGATTATATTTACAAAAAAAAATTTTAAACGCTTTTTAGAACATTTTTTCCAATAAGATATATATCTTAAAAAAATAAAAATTTTATCTGGTTTTTCTTAAAGAGCGAATTTTGAAAATGTAAGACTTTTTTGAATGTATATATTGCTGTTTTATGTATGTATATTCTAAATAATCATAAATCAGTAAAATAAATAATAAGAAACAGTACCGGTATAAGCGTTTCGGTTTGGTTCCTGCTTATTCGGTTGCTATTATATGGGTTAACGGTTCTCAAAAAAATTTTAATATCGATTCTGGTTTCGATACAGGTACGTGGCTTGAAACGGTTTATTTCGATTAACGGGTCCGGTTCCGGTTTTATTCCCTGGTTGGAAGAGATTTCCGTAACACCTATGATAAAGCATAAAGATGCCATATTTTTAAAATTAAAAACTCATTCAGTGAAATCGAAACAAAGAAAGTAACCGATTAACCGCACAGAACAAAACCTATTGTGTTATTTTTTGGTAGCAACATTCATCAGCCACCCTATATATACTGCATGTTGAAAGATACGAGCTTCTTTAATTTTTTAGTCAATCAATTTTAAGTCAAAAAGTACTAAAAGATAACTGCCACTAAAACTGACACAAAATTGCACACTTTTCCAACACGAATACTTCAACAAAGAGTTTCACACTCACACAGCTGCCAAATATGCTTGTATACAATTATGAAGCAGAATTTAGTGGCAATCTCGTGCGTTTTTCTTTGTTATTTGTTGAGTGAAAAACTTTTCATAGAAAGTAATCCAGGCTCTGACTTGAGTCAAACGACTTGAGCTGACTGAAAAAAAAAGAAGACAATTGAAATGATGCCCCACCACAAATGCTGCGGCTTTTTAGCGGACTGCTGATGAAAGGTTTGTCTAGTTTCGGAGCATTGTCGAGACTTAAAGTGCATTTGGTTTGTCAGCGAGTCGACTGCAATTAATCATATTTGTCACAAGAGCACCACCTTTGTGATATCGTCGCGTTTGGTGGAAATGCATCTTCAATTGTTGAAAGTTGAAGTTGTGAAAACAGTCTTAAAGCCATGCAAAGACGATTTACCAGATACGTGTGTAGGCATATGTCAGTAAGCGAGGAAATTCGAGTGTAGCCAAATCTGCTCAGGCATTTTTCGTGATTTTCTACCACAGGGATTGCTTCCTGGCATTTTGCCTATTATTATTATTAATCGATAGCTGGCATCTTGCATAATAGACTCTCTGCTCTGGCTGGAGGATTACAGCCCAGCCATGTGGCGATGTCATGACGTTTGACATTTTACGTAATTGCCGCCTTCAAAACGACCTCACTTGGTCTATGGCCACTTCCACTTTCACTTTCGCTTGGATCGTGTTTTTTGTCAACAATGCTGGCGCATCTTCAGCCTTCATCAGCAGACGACAGGCGCAGGCTTCGATGGCCTAGGCGGCAGTGCTTCTATTGTCAACTGACCAGTTTGCTAGCTTTTCAACTTTTCGGGAAAGTCCATGGAACACGTGCAAATAACAACATACATAATGCAAATGCAGCAAACGATGCGCTTACCATATGCAGCATATCATGCGTTTTAATGTGTGAGGATGTGTATTTTTTCCAATGAAAATAATTTATTAGATTTGAGTATCGATAAATTGTACATGACATTGGCCAGAGTTTCAAATGTACGAGGTTAACACTCAATCAGATAGATAAACACTTCTTTTATTTACTAATAGATTGCTTATTTCGAAAGTACAGAAAATAAAATCACAAGATTAAGTTATTGCTTAGCCGTCTGTCGAGGTATAAATATCTTAACTAAATTCATTTGTAATCAGGACTTCTAACCAGGGCTGCAAACCCCTCCAATTTCGACAGGGGTTCGGTTCGGGGTTCGAACCCTTACCCTACGATAGGGGTTCGGTTCCACAACCGGTTCCCTTTAAATTAAGAACCGAGGTTCCGGTTCGGGTTCGGGTTCCAGATTGCATTTTATATATTTATGTACATAATAAATAATTTAATAGAGTTTGAAGAACAGATGCCTTATAAACTGCTGCTGTTTTTGGCAGTCAAGCACATAAATGATCTGTCTAGATTGACTAAACAATCAGACATTGTATGTATGTTTAGAAGAGTTCAGCGATACTGCCAACTTGCACTCTCAGCGAAAGTCATTTTTCTTTCACAGTAGTGGGATTCCTGAAACTGATGTGCTTTTTGTGGCCATGAAACCTGCAAAAACACTGCCACAGCTTATAAATAAGAGATGACCTTTATCGGCGTATCCGTGATTTAGTAACTGTGATTGGCCAAGTCACAGTGACTTGTAGTCACCAAATCACACTGTTTTTTATATGCAGTCACTGTGATTTGATGATTGCCCGTGACAGTGACTTAATCACAGACACGCCAGTATGTCTCATCCCTAACTTATATTGTGGCCGAACACATTTATACATTTCCGCGAATTCCAGTCAGAGCAATTTTTTCCATTAATGGGACCGCCACAGCACGGCTTTGACTGGCATATTGTTAGAGTGAAATGCTAAAAGTATTTAAATTGTGACTTCGGTAAAAAAATACAATTTTTCCTTGTATTCATCGTGCCGTTGCATCTCCGTACGTACAAAATAATACCCAGAAATACGGTTTCGGATGCAAATTGAATTCCCTAGCTTAAGGTTGTGTTATTTTGTCCAGTCTTTTGTTGCGGACGGGAAGAGTGTCGCCGTCCATACATGGGCATATGAGTGGATACATTTTTGTTCATAATTATGAAATACTTTTAATCATCAAAGTGCAAAAATAAATTCTGTGCTTGCAATTTTTTAGAACCGAACCCCATCATTTAGAAATCTGGGTTAGGTTCGGGTTCGGGTTCTCCTGATTATTTTCAATGGGGTTCGGTTCCCGGTTCGGTTCAGGCATCACCAGAACCTGAACCGAACCGGTTCTGAAGGGTTCGGTTCCGGACCGGTTTGCAGCCCTGCTTCTAACTGGTACAGAGTCGCACTACTTCGGATTTGGATCGTTGTCTAAGCTTCTTTTTAAAAGTCCAAAACGAACATGAAGCGGAGCATATTTATTTTACCTGCCCGAATCTAAACCGATCAGAAAAAGGAGGTTTGATGCAAAACCATTTTTGTATTAAAATTTCTAAGTGTATCAGTACAACGAGATTAAGTGATGTTAACTTTATTATGAAGTCGTTCACATGCTTAAAAGTCATCTACAAATTTCAATACTCAATTTAATAAATATTAAGATTTATTTGCCGACCGATCGGTTTTATTTCAACTATAAGCTATAAGTCAAACTATAACCGATTTGGACCAAATTTTGCAAAACTGATTGAAAGCGTTTAATATTTATTATGACAGAGTTTAAGAACGCTATCAGTGAATGCAAAACAGTTTTTCTCACAAAGAACAATTTTCTTGGTTTCTTTGGTTCTACGGTATTTATTAATTTAATATGCATCCACATAATTCTGCGAAATCTGATCAAAATCAGCTGCCATATAACCAATTGGTATGATAACGACCTTTTACTTGTTCATCGTGAATATTTTCTGCTTAAAAAACAATTTGACCGAGTTTGATCAAAATCGAATGATTATATCGGATCGCCCATACAACAATCGTTCCAATCGTTTGTCTTGATCATGAAGTGATAACGAAAGTTTTTGTTACGAATATCGGTTCCGGTACCGGTTCCGGTACGTAAGGAAATGAGAATAACGACCAAAGGTTCTATTTCGGTTTTCAGTTAATTTCGGTTCCAATACGGTAACTATATTTTTATTTCGGTATACCGGTACGAACCGGTACAAGTATAATTTTTTTTAAAAGTCAAAAATTTCAATTGTTTCAGGATATTAAAAAAATTAATGAACGTAATATGCCACATACAAAAACGTTTTTCAAAATATACCAATTTCTAACCTACAGTTTTGCGGCTTTTTAGAAATTTTTTCAATATCATTATACCCTTGCAGAAGGTATATTAAAATTGTCACGATGTTTGTAACGCATAGAAGGAAGCATCTCCGACCCCATAAACTATATATATTCTTGATCAGCATGACGAGCTGAGTCTATATAGCCATGTCCGTCTGTCCGTCCGTCTGTTTCTATGCTATCTCCTCCCTCAGTTTTAGAGCTATCTTGACCAAACTTTGCAAAAAGTCTTTAAATACACATAGGCTGCACATTTGTCGGAATCGGCCGGATCGGATGACTATATCATATAGCTGCCATAGGAACGATCGGTCCATAAACTAGTTCTAGTGAGAAAAACTTTTTTGTTTTCTATTGAATCGTCACCAAACTTGGTATATATTAGCTTTATACCCCTTCACACAATTCTGGAAAAATTTATCAAAATCGGATGACTATAGCATATAGCTGCCATATAAACGGTCAGTAAAAAAACTAGTTCTAGTGAGAAAAACTTTTTTGTTTTCTATTGAATCGTCACCAAACTTGGTATATATTAGTTTTATACCCCTTCACACAATTCTGGAAAAATTTATTAAAATCGGATGACTATAGCATATAGCTGCCATATAAACGGTCTGTCAAAAAACTAGTTCTAGTGAGAAAAACTTGTTTGTTTTCCATCGAAGCGTCACCAATCTTGGTATATATTAGTTTTATACCCCTTCACACAATTCTAGAAAAATTGATCAAAATCGGATGACTATAGCATATAGCTGCCATATAAACGGTCGGTCAAAAAAATAGTTGTAGTGGGAAAAACTTTTTTGTTATCAATGGTAGTGACTTTCAAAAACTGCAAGGGTATTTAAAACATCGGCGTAGCCGATGTTAGCCTTCTATTTATACCCGTTACTCGACTATAAGAGCTAGAGCTACCAAATTTTCAGTGTAGACTTGTATTGTCTGCAGGCAGATCAAGTTTGTTTCAAATTTTTGCCACGCCCCCTCACGCCCCAGCAATTTAAAAAAAACCTTATATCTCCCACAATTTTGAAAATAGACTGTTCAAACCTTCTAGACATATATCTTAATTATCATTACCTATCGATCCGCCATACATCATTTTTCGATCAGATCAACGATAGTAGAGTTGCCGCCCCCGCAATTTTGTAAAATACCTTATATCTCCCACAATTTTGAAAATAGACTGTTCAAACCTTTTAGACATATGTTTTAATCCTCATTACCTATCGATCCACTATACATCAATTCCCGATCAGATGTACGGTAGTAATGTTGCCACCCACGCAATTTGGAAATACCTCATATCTCCCAGAATTTTGAGGATAGATTATTCGAACCCTCTAGACATATATTTTAATAATTATTACCTATCGATCAGCCATACATCATTTCCTGATCAGATGAGCTATAGTAGAGTTGCCTCCCCCGCAAATTGGAAAAAAACTCATATCTCCCACAATTTGGACATGTTGATATCCTGAGTAGCGGGTATATCGAAGTCGAGCAGGGCCGACTTTAACTTACGCTCTCGTTTTTTTATCTTAATATGAGAATATGATTCTGGTCATTCTTTAAGGGCGAATTTCTAAAATGTAAGACCGTTGTCTGAGGGTATATAGAGATTTTTTATATATATCATATTATTACATATTTTTGTAATAATCATAAATCAGTAAAATAAATATTAACAAACCGAAGCGATACCGGTATTAGCGTTTCTGTATTTTTCTTTTTTTTTCGGATCCTATTATAACGGTTAACGGTATTCGGTTCTCAAAAAAAATTTGAATATCGGAACCTGGCTTCAAACGGTTTATTTCGGAAAACGGTTTCGGTATTATTATTTCCTGATTACCACCAATTATATTGATTGCTTAGTTTTGTAGACCGAAACCGGTTGTCGCACTTTTGAACGTTTCGATGGATACATAGAATGATTAACATTGAAGGGCAATTTGAGACGCTGTCTACATATTCACTCAAAACTAGTCAACTGTTAGTTTCGCTTTCTTAGTTTTTTATTTACAGTCTGTCCTATAGTAACAAATATTTTGAGTAAAGTATCTGACTAGAAGGTTAACAGCAGCATCTACATCAACGTTTTTCAAGAAGAGGCGGAAAAGTGGAATTGTATTGGTGTACGATGTACTACTTTATTGAACGCTAGCCAGCGACTGATTGGCTTTGCTGATTTGTTTACTTTCTTGGCGAAGGGCTCGGCATGCGATCTCTGAGCTATATGACATTAAGAGCTTAACATCACTCAAAATAGAGCGGCGTCTCAAATTCAACTTCTAAGTTAATTATTCTATGATGGAAATAATAAAGAATTGACGTGCGCTGTCGGCAAGATCCGAGGACAGTCCATACAGAATGATTACTAGAGAAAAAGATTAAGACGGTTTCTTCAAGAAAGTCGCTCTTAGAAAGAGCCTGTCATTTTCAGAATTAAGAAATAATTTTTAAGATACGACCTTCACGGCATTCATACTTTTAAGTTGCACGACTTTGGTACATTTGACACACAGTTTGTTCAAGTCTAAGAATTATTAAAGAAAGATCGGTATGAAAACACAAATCGTGTGCACATATGCGAATCTGGATGTGCGATTTGCGCTCCAAATTAACTGTGCATCATACCCAGGTTTTTGTTGATAACTATCTTTTGTCAATACTGCTTATTTTTTGCCAAAGAGCATGCAAGGTTATTCATCCTAAAATTTTACCAGTTACAAAACTTCCGTTGACCTCTGATAGGCTAACGCCAACGCCAACGTAAACTGGTATGCACGTTACTTAACAATATTGAATGCGCTTTCATCTCTTAGTGTATGTACACATGCCAATCATCCTGATTTGTTTGACTTGCATATGCGATAGGATAATTTAATGCACAAATAGCGAGACGCCAAAGTTGATATACCCTTGAGTCTAAAAGACGTAATCTATTACATCAAAACACGTTTGATTCTGTAGAGGAAATTTGCTGGGCTGGTGATTCCTTACATCAGACACCCATGTGTTTAACAAAATATTTTGCATGAATAAAACAAATATGCAGCAACATTCGACACTTCAAAATGAGGCTTAGCTTGTCAGGCTGAGGAGAGTGATTCTTAGCTCTCCGCTTTTCAGGTTACATGCCAGATATTAACGATCCCTTTAGATGGTATTAAAATCAATTGTATCTATTTAGGGGTAAGATAAATTATGAATTTCCCGTTTAAAGAGTTGATCAATTTTTAGCTTTGCTTGCATAAAATAAATGTTAAATAGAAGATTTCTATCATATGCACTTTTTTTGAGTTGCGATATCAAATTACATCTTATGGATTAGCTACTAAGTAGATCAATGCATTGCCTTGCCTCCTGCCACCGCAATCTACTCTGTTAATAGTCCATTGGCCCGTTACGCCACAGTTGGCGATTGCGCCTGAATAATATTTATAATGATTATTCTTCAGCATCGCAAGGATATCCAGTTCTGCAGCTTGCCAAACGTGCTTGGAGTGGTATGAAAGCGGTCGAACGCACATAACCGAAATAGGTCAGGTTCATTACATATCCATACTCACAGATCCAGGCGAGATCCAGGCAATGACCATGGGTAAACGGGTTTGATTGGCCCATTTGTTGCTTGCTCAGGCGGTTAACTTCTTTCGAATAAATTGTGAGCCAAAAGAAACCAGATTTTGTTTTGGTTACGAATATGGGTCACTGGGGGCATGTAGAATCGAGTTCTGACCGAGATAACAATCAGTAGTTAATATTTAATATGCGAAAGCAAACATGCATTCTGAGCTGAAATATCACAATGAGTAACTGAAGTTAATGAATATTTAAGGGAAAGTTAACATCATTTCATTAGATTTGTAATTATTACATCATTTCAAATGAAACGTGTATGTTGCCATTTGCCATTTTCATTTAATTATATAATGCAGAAGTAGCATCAATTTTCTGGACGCTAGAAACTAGTTTAAGCAAAGCACAAAACTACCATCAATATCTAATCTTTGTGTGATAGTATATAAAGTCGTTTCTCCCATTACGATCTAATTTCAAGAGTCTGTCGAGCAAATTGTTTGCCTCTCATGTTAAACTCGTCAACTTGACTGTGGAACATGTTGCACGACATGTTCGATGTTTGAAATGGCCTTTGGCGTTATGGTTTGACCGCTGTTGTTAGTTCTCATAGTATGCTTAATAAAAACGTTGTTAACCAAATAAAAACTTCTTGTACTGAAATAATAATACCAAAAGATTTTCAAAAACTTAGAATCATAATTTTTTGGAGGCTTCGTTATTGAGAATTCGGTTAAAATTCGTGTTTGGAAAAACTAAAAATAGTCTGCCTCAAAAGAGAGTAAAGAAAGTGATTAAGGAGTAGCACAATGGATCTAGTGACGGTGCTCGTAGTAATTGATGATTTCAGCAAATGGCTTGAAGAATATCCGACATTTAAAGAAGTGTGTAACACATTAGGTATTCGAAACCCCGTACGACGTGTTTTAATAGGACCTTAGAAAAGTATCTAACAGGGACCGAAAATAATGATTATTTCTTGATTTTCAATTTCAAAAATCGGAAATAAAGAAAAATCGCACAAGCGTTTGGAAAGCACCAAATTGATCCTTAGCGACAGGACTTTTAAAGAGCTATGCGGACCGAGATATATGAAATTGAGTTTTAATGTTTTTTTTTTTTTAATTATAAAACTCAAGCAATATTTTTTATATTTTAAGTAATAAATAAAACTCACAAAATAATAATTACTTTTTTAATAATAAATAAAAATGAAAAAACAATGATTACTTTTTGAATAATAAATAAAAATAAATCAGGGGCAAAGCTAACAGATGATAGAAGCGATCGAATGAACGAAACCAATAAATTTACAAAAGAACGCATTCAGCTGATGATAACAGAATGAAGGCTCGATATTATTTAAAAGCGAATACTGAGGGTTTCGAGGATAGAGAAATGGTTTACTTAAACAGGGTGTATCTTATGTTTTTACCCGATGTTTTTATACACTTGAAAAGTGTATATTAATTTTGCCCAGAAGTTTGTAACGCATAGAAATATTCATTTCCGACCCCATAAACTATATATATTCTTGATCAGGACGACGAGCTGAGTTCAATTCCGTCTGTCCGTCCGTCCGTCTGTCTGTCTGTCCGTCTGTCTGTCTGTTTCTACCCGAACTAGTCCCTCAGTTTTAAAGCTATCGAGCTAAAATTTTGCGCAGAGTCTTCTTTTTGCTGCACGCAACTAATATGTGGAAAAAACTTTTTTGTTTTCCATCGTAGCGTCACTAATCTTGGTATATATTAGTTTTACATGCTTCCACATAATATTGAACAAATTTATCGAAATCGAATGACTATATCATATAGCTGCCATAGGAACGATTGGTCAAAAAACTAGCTCTAGTGAGAAAAACTTTTTTGTTTTTCACCGTAGCGTCACCAATCGTGGTATATATTAGTTTTATATGGTTCCATACAATTCAGGAAAAATTTATCAAAATCGGATGACTATAGCATATAGCATTCGAACGGTCGGTCAAAAAAACAAGTTCTAGTGAGGAAAACTTTTTTGACAATCAACAACAATCTTGGTAGATATTAGTTTTATAAGCTTTTACAAATTTTTGAAAAAATTTATAAAAATCGGATGACTATAGCATATAGCTGCCATAGGACCGATCGATCGGAAAATGTGTTTTACTAAGAAAAGTTTTTTTATGGTATCAAATTTTATATAGTTAAAATTTGAAATAAACGGAACAGTTGGATTAAAGTTTTCAGGTAAAAACTGGCACCGTCGAAGTTAGCTTTTTCGTTTTTTTTATACATGAAGGTATATTATTTTGCCCAGAAGTTTGTAACGCATAGAAATCATCCGACCCCATAAACTATATATTCTGATCAGGACGACGAGCTGAGTTCAATTCCGTGTCCGTCCGTCCGTCTTGTTGTCGTCCGTTGTCTGTCTGTTTCTACCCGAACTAGTCCCTCAGTTTTTAATGCTATCGAGCTAAAATTTTGCGCAGAGTCTTCTTTTTGGTGCACGCAACTAATATATCGGAACCGGCCGGTCGGATGACTATATATATGTCCATAGACGATCGGTCGGAAAAAGTCTTAGTGAAAAACTTTTTGTTTTCCATCGTAGCGTCACTAATCTTGGTATATATTGTTTTACATGCTTCCACATAATATTGAACAAATTTATCGAAATCGAATGACTATATCATATAGCTGCCATAGGAACGATTGGTCAAAATAGCTCTAGTGAGAAAAACTTTTTTGTTTTCACCGTAGCGTCACCAATCGTGGTATATATTAGTTTTATATGGTTCCACACAATTCAGGAAAAATTTATCAAAATCGGATGACTATAGCATATAGCATTCGAACGGTCGGTCAAAAAAACAAGTTCTAGTGAGGAAAACTTTTTTGACAATCAACAACAATCTTGGTAGATATTAGTTTTATAAGCTTTACAAATTTTGAAAAAATTTATAAAAATCGGATGACTATAGCATATAGCTGCCATAGGACCGATCGATCGGAAAATGTGTTTTACTAAGAAAAGTTTTTTTTTATGGTATCAAATTTTTATTATCAATGATTTAAAATTTCTGATATTTATATCCTATATATATTTTACAGGTTAAATCAGTTGGATTAAAGTTTTGCAAGTGTATTAAAACTTCGGCACCGTCGAAGTTAGCTTTGCCTTCTCGTTTTTTTTTTTATCAATCGATTCGGGAACATTCCACGCAGTAAATCTATGGTTAGACGGGCTGTATTGTTGGGCGGTCTGCATTTTGTATGGAAAGGTACGCAAATCGACCCTTAACAACCGCCACATGGCCATGGGGGACATGCCAAACTGCTGAGCACGATGTCGGACCGAAACTTGTTGACGTGCCGCGACGTTGGCGCTTACGGCTGCTATTGCCTCCAAACTCGTAGGCGCATTCTGGCCACGATACATTGCTCTGAACGCGCGTTGAGTCAGCGGAACAGAGGAGTTTTTTTGAAAATAAATTTTCACAATTTCAGCGCGTTGTTGCGGTGTAAAGTGGTTCATGGTTAAAATTGTACTGAACTGACGTTTCCAAAACATAAACAAACATGGCGATCTGTCACCGGGTTGTCAAGTTATTTAAAATAAACATAACATTTATAACATATCTTACATATTTATGGAAAAATTAATCAAAATCGGATGACTATAGGATATAGCTGCCATATAAACGGTCGGTCAAAAAACTAGTTCTAGTGGGAAAAACTTTTTTATTTTCCATCGTAGCGTCACCAATCTTGGTATATATTAGTTTTATATGCGTCAACACAATTCTGGAAGATTTTATAAAAATCGGATGACTATAGCATATAGCTGCCATAGGACCGATCGGTCGAAAAATGTGTTTTACTAAGAAAAGTTTTTTTTATGGTATCAAATTTTTATTATCAATGTTTTAGAAATTTTAAATATCTGATAACTATATCCTATATATGTTTTACCGGTTAAATCAGTTGGAGTAAAGTTATTCAAGTGTATTAAAACTTCGGCACAGTCGAAGTTAGCTTTGCCTTCTCGTTTTTAAATTGCGTGGGCGGTAACTGGTCCATCGTTTATCTGATCGGGAAGCGGTTTATGGTTGATCGATTAGTAATTATGATTAAAATATATGTCTAAAAGGAATGAACAAAACAGCTTTCAAATTGTGGGAAATATTAATTTTTTTTTAATTGCGGGAAGGCAGGGATCGTGGCAAATTAATGGAAAGGTCCTCATGCCAGTTAAAATGCAGGCATTTCGAAAATATAAAGCAAATCTGGTTAAAAAAAAAACAAAAACTAAAAAGATATTTTTCGCAACCAGAGATACACATGTGACTCAATAACGCGCAGCGTTAACTATCACTCTCATCATCCAGTTGGACATGTGAGTAATAAAGTCGGTTAACCCATATTTGTCGCTGCCACAACAGGTGGACACTTGTTGCCTGGAATGTCAACGGCCGCACTCGATGTTGTAATTCGTCTTGCAAGCTGTCTGGATTAAATAATTTCATGTATTGCCAAAGCAATGACTACTGACCCCTGCAAAATGCAGCGCTAAGTGCAGCGTTTATGTCATGGCAGACACAGACAAATCAGAACTTGCAGCAGAAATAATCTTGAATGGAATCTTGCGAGTATTGTGCAATGAGAATTGCAGAGTCGACTCTCTCTCCCTCTCTCTACGTGTACAGTTAGATAACTGGCATTTGAAATTGGAATGAAGCTTCTATGTTTAAAAGAATGGGCATAATAAGTAAGTAGTGGCTAATACTTTTAAATGCTATCAATTGACCGGTTATTCCAGTGTTGATCTAACTTTCTATTTGAATTTCCCAGCATGAAGAGTGGGCGATCACATATGAAAAAGAATGTGTTTGACAGTTTTCAGCCACGAGTGACGAGAAGAGAACACATAAAGTTTTCTGTTACAAATTGGTCAAGATTTTTTAATTAATTTATGTGAAAATGTTGTCAGCTATTCAATAACAGATTTGAGTTTTTGAGTCAGAGATCGGATTTAACAGTTACTTGTAACAATTAAATTAAAGAAAATATTGTTAAGTTGCAATTTTTATTTAAAAGTTTTGAATTAAGAATTATTCTTTGATTTTAATTATTCAGAGATATTTATTTATTTTTGTCATTGCAAAAAAGGCATTTGCATTAAATTATCGCATTGAAACAGCCATTGGGGACCAAAAGGAAAACATATTCTCGATCATAAAATTTAGTTTAAATTGATTTTGTCCTTCTGATCAAGAATATGTTTCCTTTTTGGTATTCAATGGCTTTTTCAATGCGATAAATGCAATTGAATTTTATGCTATGACTTAAAAAATAAATGTCTCTGAATAATTTTATTTGATGACTTTTACTAACACACGGTTACTAAAATTTGTGAGTTCAGAGCTTTTGCTAAATGCGCGAGAGTAAGGGAGTCAATTTTTGTATGCGAGTATGTGCGTACTGCACAGCACAAAAATACATCCCCAAACAATTGCAGTTGCAACAATTCTTGTAAATTTTTAAATAGCGAAACATTTCTTTACTTTTTTAAAGACACATTTTTAGACTCAAAATAGTTGATCACATCGGGACCAAAAAAATTTGAAAGGGTATGATGGTATTATAAAAACCCTGGCTGGGTTTGGACGGGTTAGCTGCCATTTTTAAAAGCGTACTTTAAGTTTTCAGCGTATATCTGGATTTAAGAATCCCATATCTCGTAAACTAATTGGAATTTCGTTTTATTGTCTATCACGAAGTTGTAGCTCTTGATGTGGCCTACAAAGCATTAATATATTGCAAATAAAAAAAAACCACATCTACAAACATATGGACCATTCCATGTGAACTTAGCCACCCAATTTTTATACCCGTTACTCGTAGAGTAAAAAGAGTATACTAAGTTCGTGCAAATGTATGTAACAGGCAGAAGGAAGCATTTCCGACCCCATAAAGTATATATATTCTTGATCAGCATCAAAAGCCGAGTCGATATAGACATGTCCGTCTGTCCGTCCGTCCGTCCGTCTGTATGAATATCTAGATCTCAAAGACTATAAGAGCTAGAGCTACAATTTTTTCAGTGAAGACTTGTATTGTCTGCACGCAGATCAAGTTTGATTCAAATTTTTGCCACGCCCCTTCCGCCAGCGCAATATGAAAAAAACCTCATATCTCCCACAATTTTGAAAATAGATTGTTCGAACCTTCTAGACATAGATTTTAATCATCATTACCCCGTAGTTCTGCTGGGGTCAAGTCACTACTCTGCCTAACGAAATCCATGCATCACTGATCGTTAGTCACGTCGTTAACGGCAGGTAATGCAGCGGGTGATGCAGCGAGTGTGCTCACCATTCCGTTTAGGGGAGTGGTTTTTGTTTTGTTTTAAATTAAGGAAGAAAATACATTTAACGGCACGAAAATCGGCGTTGCTGTTGTGGCGTGTGCACATTATTTGTTTTGCCTTTTAATTTGCTTAAAAATGAGCCACAAAATCGATTTAGGTCTAAAAGTGATTTTAAAAATAAAATAAATGGTTAAAAACACCACAAATAAAAAAAAAAAACATTTATTAGTTTGCTACAGGATTCGAACCCACGACCTCGGTTTTTCTGGGCAACGATCTTAACCCCTAAGCCATCATCGCCCGACTACTTTCAGTGCTGCACGCATTTATGTAACATTTCGCTGCGCCTCACGCGTGAGGGTCGGTAGCTGAATGCGCTAAGATGCAGTCGCTCGCATTCAAACTACCCCAAAGTTGTGAGTTCAAATACCAGACAAGTCAAAATATAAAAAAAAAAAAAAAAATTGCAGTCAATTTTTTCTCATTCAGTTTTGCAGTGACTACTGCAGTAACTCCTTTGCACCAGTCATATCGTTAACGATTGGTGGTTAGCCTTATACCGCTCGGTGAATTTGGCGGACATGCCCATACAAAATTCGTTAGCAAATTGCATGGCGGGTGGTTAGGTCGGTATCCGGTCCTCATTACGAAGAGTTAGCGGAATCACTAGGTTTGTACCAGTGCAGCCGAACTACAGGGTACTTATCGATCCGTCATACATCATTTCCCGATCAGATAAGCTATAGTAGTGGCAACTCACCCCCGCAATTTGGAAAAAATCTCATAACTCCCACAATTTGGGCATGTTGTGATCTAATAAAATATTCTTAAATAAGCCTTACCCTGAGTAACGGGTATATCGAATTCGAGCAGGGCCGACTTCAACTAAAGCTCTCGTTTTTTCTGTTTTAACAAAAACGACAAAGAAAATAAAACTTTGAACAATAGAAGGCTAACATCGGCTACGCCGATGTTTTAAATACCCTTGCAGTTTTTGAAAGGCGCTACCATTGATAACAAAAAAGTTTTTCTCACTAGAATTAGTTATTAGACCGATCGTTCCGATGGCAGCTATATGCTATAGTCATCCGATCTCGATCAAATTTCCAGAATTGTGTGGAAGTATATGAAACTAATATATACGACGATTGGTGACGCTACGATAGAAAACCAAAAAGTTTTTCCCACTTGAACTAGTTTTTGGACCGACCGTTTATATGGCAGCTATATGCTATAGTCATCCGATTTTGATAAATTTTTCCAGAATTGTGTGGAAGTATATAAAAGTAATATATACCACGATTGGTGATGCTACGATGGAAAACAAAAAAGTTTTTCTTACTAGAACTAGTTTTTGCACCGACTGTTTATATGGCAGCTATATGCTATAGTCATCCGATTTTGATACATTTTTCCAGAATTGTGTGGAAGTATATAAAACTAATATATACCACGAATGGTGCAGCTATGATGGAAAATAAAAAAGTTTTTCTCACAAAAACTAGTTTTTGGACCGATCGTTCCTATGGCAGCTATATGATATAGTCATCCGATCCAGCCGGTTCCGACAAATGTGCAGCGTATTTGTATTTAAAGACATTTTGCAAAGTTTGGTCAAGATAGCTTTAAAACTGAGGGAGGAGATAGCATAGAAACAGACGGACAGACGGACGGACGGACGGACGGACGGACAGACGGAAATGAACTCAGCTCGTCATGCTGATCAAGAATATATATACTTTATGTGGTCGGAAATGCTTCCTTCTATGCGTTATAAACATCGTGACAATTTTAATATACCCTCTGCAAGGGTATAAAAATGATTACACTTCAACGGTGCATCCGAATTAAGCGAACCAAATTGTGAAGTTAAATGGTTTTATGTATTTTTTCCAAAGAGGGCCAGCCGATATTTTCATAAAATATTTTTTTCTGGATAAGGATATCCGTATAAAGATTTAAAAAAAATAAATTTTTTTTTGAGTAAAAATAATTTATTAAAAAACGAGAAGGCAAAGCTAACTTCGACTGTGCCGAAGTTTTAATACACTTGAAAAACTTTACTCCAACTAATTAAACCGGTAAAATAAACATATATAGGATATAGATAAAAATAAAAATTAATACCATAAAAAAAAACTTTTCTTAGTAAAACATATTTTTCGACCGATCGGTCCTATGGCAGTTATATGCTATAGTCATCCGATTTTGATAAAATCTTCCAGAATTGTGTTGACACATATAAAACTAATATATACCAAGATTGGTGACGCTACGATGGAAAATAAAAAAGTTGTTCCCACTAGAACTTGTTTTTCGTCCAACCGTTTATACGGCAGCTATATGCTATATTCATCCGATTTTGATAAATTTTTCCACAAATATGTAAAATCATCTAAAACTAATATATACCAATATTGGTGACGCTACAATGGAAAATAAAAAAGTTTTTCTCACTAAGACTTATTTTTCGACCGATCGTTCCTATGGCAGCTATAAGATATAGTCACCCGATCCGGCCGGTTCATATTAGTTGCGTGCAGTAAAAAGAAGACTCTGTGCAAAATTTTAGCTCGATAGCTTTAAAACTGAAAGACTAGTTCGCGTAGAAACAGACAGACGGACAGACAGACAGACGGACAGACAGACAGATAGACGGACAGACAGACGGACAGACAGACAGACGGACAGACAGACGGACAAGCGGAAATGAACTCAGCAGGTCGTCCTGATCAAGAATATCGGAAATGAATATTACTATGCGTTACAAACTTCTGGGCAAAATAAATATACACTTTTCAAGTGTATAAAAATGTTTTAAATATTGTCAACCACGGCGAATATTAAGATGTTGCTTTTAAATAACTTCCTTGATTTGATATAATTGAACAAAGGAGTCCACAAAACCTTTAAAAACAAGTAAGAAAGTCGGTCAAGCCCGACTGTAATATACTCTGTACCTGTTTGTACGAAACTAATAACTTTAAAGTGTGAGGTTTTTTCAAAATCTGAGGGTGGCAACTCTTTCAACCATCGTTCATCTGGTTGAAAAACGATGTATGGGGGCTAGTACCTAGTACAAACCCGTAAAATTATAAAATTTGTATATAATTTCCTATTAACAAAAACGTATCTATATTAGTCACGCGGGAATCACGCGTGATTTCTGACCGCAGGCCATCTCAATTATATCGCTCCACTCATAGCAAGGTCCAATTGGGAAATTACCAGTTAGCTATTGCCTTCTCGCTCTCTCTTTCTCGTAAGTTCTACCAATGGCAACGGTGTTGTTGTTGGCGGTGGTTTTTATTTTCTTTTACATATGCTCTAATATCGTTCATCTGATCGAAAAATGATGATAGTAGTAGAATATATGTCTAGAATGTTCGAACTATCTATCTTGAAAATTGTGGGAGTTATTTCGTTTTTTTAAATTTGCGGGGAGGCAGGGGGCGTGGCAAAAATCAAAACTAAACTTGATCTGCCTGCAAGTATAAGAATATATGTTCCATACACTTCAAACCTCTATCTCTTACCATCTCTGAGATCTCTTCGTTCATACGGACAGACGGACAGACAGACGGACAGACGGACATGGCTATATCGACTCGGCTGTTGATGCTGATCAAGAATATATATACTTTATGGGGTCGGAGATGCTTCCTTCTGGCTGTTACATACATTTGCACAAACCCAATATACTCTGTGTACCTTCGGTACAGAGTATAAAAATGTTATATAAGAAAAATATTTTTCCTTGCGCATTAATTTATTGTACCATCGTGAGGTTTTTTCTAGAATATGTATACGGATACATATCCTTCGCCAGGAAAAAAATATTTCATAAAAATATCGGTTGGTCCTCTTTGAAAAAAGACTAAAACCATTAAATGTCGCCAAAATCGTACTTAATAACAGACTTTTTTAACCTATTATTTTTTCTCTGATAGAAGACATGAAAATAGTAGAATCACAATTTCGGTCGCTTAAATTGAATGCACCGTTACGATGCTATAATATTTCTAAGATTTATGTTTTTTGTCGTTTATCTTGCGAACTGTTGGTGGTGGGGATGTCCAGATATAGGATTTTATTCTCGATGTGTAAATTTTTAAACAGCTGATAGTAATTTTGAATAAAACAAAATAAAAATTGTGTGGCTGATTTCACATGTAATGACCCATATGTGAATTTGCACGAACTCAGTATACAATTTTTTATACAAAAAGTATAATGGGTTTGTGCTTAAGAACAATCAGATTACAGAGATGTCAAGAGCAAGAGGTCTGAAATGTAGAAACGTCGAGTTGAAGATATTCATTATTTTATCTAAAAACATATCTATGTACAGTAATCACTAAGTTAAAAAACGATCAGATAAACGATATCAAAATTATAGAATCAAATAATTCGAAGCATCAGCGACGGTCGCAGCGGCGATCAGCTGCACTTTACACAGTTTATGTGGAGCACCATCAAAAACAACTCTTTTTTTTTACCATTACGGTAAAAGTTCGCAAAAAAAAGTTGTTTGTGAATATCGATGGCGGGAACAAAACCAACTTTTTTCATGTATTTCGAATAATTTTACCACATTAGCTTCATTGTTTTATTTCAAAAAGAGTTTAATGAAAATAACTCTTATATTCCGTCCCTGTTTAAAAGTTATCAGTTATATACAAACTTTGGCAGGTTTAGGGTATACTACGGACGAATATTGACCTACTTTCTTACTTGTCACTCCACAAGAAATGGGTAAAAAAAGTCGGTATTAACGTGGCTTATTGCCATCCGAAAATCACTTATTTTATACCGAATTTTTTTTTTGGAGTGGGTGAACATTTGTGCTGATATTGATTCTAAGGATGGTCATAGATAAATTTCTATTATATATATTTAAAATGCATCTAAGGCCTATTTAATCATTATTTTGTTGATTTAGGGCCGATTTTTTATCTTCTATCACATAAACTTAAAAATAACAGAGTAAAATGTATGTTTATCTGACAGCTATTTAGAAGATGAGAAATTGGCCTAAAGTTAGCACAACTTTAAAATTGCCTCTTTTTAATATAAACACACCTAAGATGAAATGACTTACCAACAGATAGACTACATAAAAGGCAAGTCGGATAATGTGAAAACGTTCTCACCTGGGACACAAGCGCTTTAGTCTCTGGCGTCGTGCTGTCCAAAAATATCTTTTTAAATTCACTTGGACTAGACAATTTGAAATCGGACGCGGAAGCAATAAAAGCCTGTATCTCGTGCAGGCTCTGCTCGGCCAGATCTGCCGATACTGAGCACTTTTCGATGCGCTGCGATGCCAACAGCTCGACTCCATTCGCGCACCACTGATTAGCCTAAAAATAAATACGAAAATTTGCCGAGTCACTTGCAAGTCCTATAAATAGATCCACGCTCACCTTTTCAACTCTCTCCATAAGTTCGCTATTTTTGGCCAGGATATCCAACCTCTTGCCGAGACGCATGACGATTATATCGCAAACGCGCTGCAATTCGTCGCACTTGGGCTGCACCACCTCCCAGGGGTAAACGCCTCGGGAACCGATCAACTGTTGACCAGCCTGAATGATTTCTTCGGCCCGCTCTATGTCCACCTTGGCGAGCCCTTGGAACTCCTCGGTCTCCTGCACCAGGGTCGTCACGCGATTTACGCTCTCGCCGATCTCAGTCATTTCAGCTATGGTCTTCAAATGTCCATCAAAGAGGTTCTGTAATGCGCGGGTGGGAGAGGTAAGTGGACTGGAATCAGGCGTGAGACTGCTCTGAACACTCACCTGGAGTTCTCGGAAGTCCTGCTCGAACATGCGCAGGCGCAGACACTGCTCCAGACGGTTTCGATGCGTACGCCAGAACTCGTCAAAGCGCCGCTCCGTCTCCTCCAGTTGCACGAGCAGTCTACGGTAATCGCGACAATCATCATAATGTTGGGGTTGTTTAAATTTATATGGTTGATGATAAATAATTTGCTGACGATGCATCGGCTGCCCTGCACTGGATCTGCATATCGGTTTGTCGGGTGGTTGTCATTTATGAACAGTGCGCAAGATTCGATTTATTTATGGGAATATATATAAAATGTTTTTTTTGAAATGTTTGTTACGTTTGCCACACCCGAGCGCGCAATGGGAAAGACAAAAGACAAAAGACGGCAACAACTTTGGTAAGCAAAATGGGTGACTTAGATTTGCTGGTACATGAAATTTGGTGTGATATTCGTGTATGTAGTTGTGCGGTATTGCAAATGAGGTATAAATAGGTATGAATGCCTCCAGTGATGGGTGCCAATGAATGTGAGACATTTATGTATTGATATAACGGTTATGTCTAGGTGGTCAGCCCTATTATGAGGTTAGAAATGTTAAACTGTTGCATGCATTACATTTATGAACATTTAAACACAAGAGAGAGAGTGAGAGAGAAGCATTGTCTGAGAAGCCTTCCTACGAACAAAGCGTGGAAAAACAAAAAATCATACGAACTGAGTTATCGAACAATTTGTTTGACATGCAAAATTCTTTTAACCATTGAAGAAATTATAGAGGTACATTAAGATTCGAGTTTTTGGGCAAAGTCAACAGTCAATTCAGGATGGAATACTTCTTTAAATAATATTGGTATAAACCGAGTGTTGAAATATATTTATTTAAACATGGAGACAAATGTATTTTCTGCCTTTATCATGTCGATTAATTTGTTCTCTACAAATCTAGAGAAACTACAATTGAACTGATTTATCGACTAGCTACTAATACTGGAAGATCTATAGCGAAACAAAAGTTATAAAAGAGCAATATTGATATTAATGTATAAAAAATGAAACAGGATAAAATAATGAATAAAGAATAAATATATCTATCTAATCCCTTCCCTGCGTAACGCGTTCATTGGAGTCGGGAAGGGCCAATTTTAACAATTGCTCTGGTTTTTAAATTCTTGTGTCCTCACATTTAGTATTTGCAAATCTGCTTCAAATTAAATTTAAAAAAAATAAAAAAACCTTCAAAAAGCGAACACAGTTTCAACATTTTGTTAACATAATTATAAAAACAAGGAAGAGCGCTGCAGTTGAGTGCCCCGGCTCTGAAATTCCCTGTAGACTTGAATTTGTGTGTTATCATACGTATACAATATACTCACATACCCGCTGCCTAGCATGGAGCAATCATACCTGATGCGCGGAAACGGCAGACAAGTGTTGTGATAACCTTACGCATTAAGTGTCAGCTGCACACTGACGAAATGTCAACTGATTAAAGGGTAGCACAAAAATTTTGAGTGTACGTGTGTGGCACACTATTAAGAAGAAAGCGCGTTGATTTTTGAGAGGAATAGCCGTAAAAACGGTAAGCAATACTGTTTAATTCACTGTCAGGGAATAGGATTAAGAAATAAAATGAAAATTTAATTTATTTCTGCAATCATAAATAAATACTTCCATATGTACTATAGTAATGATATGAAATGAAACTAATTTGGACATATTCCGAATTCGGCAAACATTTTAAGTACTGAGTTGCAAAAGTGATCAACCGATGCAAATGTTATCATCCGATGTTTGAGATTTAAACTAGTGTAGATTTCTCATTATTTTTTATAATGCTCTTGACATCATTCGCATCGATTTCCTTAAAAATTATATGTTTAAAAATTTTTGCACCGAATCAACGCTGATTAGAGGAAAATCTTTATTTTTAACAAAAAAATTCTGAAAACCAAATAATATGAATTTTAATTAGGTTTCTTATATATGTTTGAAATTAAATAAATGAAGTTGGTAAACAACTGAGCTCCAATACAGAAGTTCTTTGTTTGTGTTTTTTGTCTAATGTGAATGTTTTATTTATTTCTCTCATTTAAAATAAATATTAAATTATTAATTTCAATATATAAAGAGAAAGGATACAAAAAAAAAATAATTGGCCAGATTATATATATATTTGTAGCTATTCTTTTTTCCTTCTTTCTTGTTCGTTTTTATTCTCATTTTCCGAAATTTTACTTTTCCGCGTGTTTTTATAAACTTGTGCATTTTGTTTAGAAGTTTGCATCGCATAGAATTAATATATAATAGAAATATATATTAAGGGATTAATCCCAAAACGAATATCGGTTCCGTTACCGATTCCGGTACGTACCGAAATGAGAATAACGGATAATGGTTCTATTTCGGGTTTCGGTCCCGATGCGGTACCTTGATTTTTATTTCGGTATGACGGAACGTTTGGTACAAGTATAATTTTTTTATATTCAAACATTTTAATTATTTCAAGATATCCCAAAAATAAATAAATGTAATATGCCACGAAAAAAAACTTTTTTTAAATATACCAATTTCTAGCCTTTTTATTTTTGGACGAACAATTTCGCTAAACGCTTGTGTCCGCGCTTCCAGAGGTATCCCTAGACTCAGAAAAAACGCTATAGAATTTAGGAATTCTCTATTCTTTTGCCGCCCAGTCAAACTCGCCTTAGGGCCACATAGAACTATCTCATACTTCAACTTACAAATAACTGAGTTAATTTTAAGTTTATCTGTCTTATTATTATATATAAAATCTTTTTAAGAAGCATCAAAATATTTTTCAATTATTATTATTCAAAATAATCAGCCCGAAAATTTTCTGTATCCCAGCCAAAAATATAGATCTTTCGCGATTTGGATAGATTTGAACCGATACTATAAGACTACTGACTAATATAGTCCATAGAACGCTAGTAAAATGCTCAAAGAGGTATATCAGTTTTAAAATCGCTCTAAACCAGTGGGAAACATATAATCTGCCTGAGCTGTTCCTTACATTACCTTTTTTAAATATTAAAACAATCCTTTTTTGAAGTATGAAAAAAAATTTATAAATTTGAGGTCGAAGTTTTTTCAAAATTGAGAAACTTTAATTCTAAAATTGATCTTAATATTTTTCTAACATTTCTATATTTAAGGGAGGATATTTCTAAGACTAAGAAATCGTTTACATTTAATAAGAGAGTCTACATTTACTATGAAAAGTTTTTCCGCTTTTTAGACATTTCTTTCTTTATATAAGATATATAAAACTTTTTTTGAGTGTATGTAACTATTTTACCAGTTGAAATATATTTTTGAAATAATCATGTCAGTAAGATAAATAATACGAAAGAGTACCGGTATTAGCGTTTCGGAATAGTTCCGTTTTTTTCGGTTCCGATTATGGTTCTCAAACAATTTTTAATATCGGTTTTGGTTTCGATACCGGAACGATCGGAAAATGGGCTTTAGAAAGAAACTATTTTATTCAAAATGTTAACTTTCTAAGTTCAATTAACAATATTTGAATTACTAATAGCTGCTATAGAAACGATTATTCGAAAAAACATCTTAGTGAGAAAACCTTTTTTGTTTTTGATGGAAGCCTGTTAAAGTCTTAATTCTAAATGATTTTAAGATTGGGGGAAATTTGTCATCTTTATTCTATATATTATATATATATATTTATATAATCGGAATAATTATTCGGAACGAGCATTTGATTTGTCTTTTCAATTATCTTTAAACATTTTTTAAATGAAAAATAAATTAATACCGAAAACCAAAGATAAGCCAAGAAAAAGTTTTAGAAAACAAGAGGAAGAACAATCAAAGAATTCTAAAAATTATGATTTTTTTGTTTATTATCTTTATTTGCATGCAACTTGATTTTCTTAAAATTTTCAACGAATTCGAAAAATGTCCTATAATATAATTTTGGTCTTTAAAACAGTTTCTTTAAAAATTAGGTAAATACAAAACCAGTGCAGAGCTAAAAGAAACCGAATCGACATTGGGTTAGTAAAAATCAGTAAATGGTTAATACACAAACGAGTATTTTTGAAAGAGTGAAAAATTCTGTTTAGTTGTATGCATTAACTATTTAGTACGTACCTTTCAATTGCACTAACGTTACCGGTGCGTTCGGAGAACTCCTTCAGTTCCTCGATTGATTTAATGTTATCCAATAGGGTTTCGCCGTGTTTAGCTGCAGCGAGTATCTCCTCCTACAGGTAAATTCGTTAGTCATACAATGCTTATAAATAGGACTTGAATCAACTTGCTAATTCCAACTGGTGGCATTTGATCTGTTTCTTATTGTTAATCGAATATATAAAAGCAAGTGGTTATGGGCGTTTCTGATTACTACACTGAGAAACAATAGATCTCTGTTGATTGACTAATCCATTAAAAATTAATATTTTCTTATATCCTTTTGTTCTTTATAAGCTCTTTTAGATTAAGAACTAAGATCAATTTAAAAAAAAAAAAAAAAAAAAAAAAAAAAAAAAAAAAAAAAAAAAAATAAAAAAAAAAAAAAAAAAAAAAAAAAAAAAAAAAAAAAAAAAAAAAAAAAAAAAAAATTTAATAAAAAAAAATTTTAAAATTTATATTTTGGTGAAAATTATCTTTTTTTTTTTTTTTTTTTTTTTTTAAACCCCCTTTTTTTTTTTTTTTTTCACAAATTCCCCTTCAAACCCCCTTTTTTTTTTTTTTTTTTTAAAAATTTTTTTTTTTTTTTTTTTTTATTTTTTTTCATTTTTTTTTTTTTTTAAAAAAAAAAAGGGGGGTTCATTTGTTTTTTTCCGACCCGTTTTTTTTTTTATATGGTAAACAGCCAAAAACAGCCTATAAGAACGGTCCGGTTCATTTTATCATTGTGCTTAATGATGTTAAGACTACTTTATTGTACTTGTGACTTTATAAGTTTTTTTAAGGTAAATTTAGCCTTTGCAGTACCTTCAAGTTCTCTATTTAACATGGATAGAGAGATTAGTGCGCCTTCTTCTCGTTCAGAGGATATTCTGATGCTTACTTTTGCAAGGTCATCCGACATTTTGTTTTCGCTAATGCTATTGTATTTGGGAATACAATTGATACGCACCGTTTTCGAAATTCTATGGAATATATTGCATTTTCGCTCGTCAAGACAATTCTTGAACTTATGGACAGCGCCTTGACATCTGTCTTTATATAACAAGTACATTTATATACTTGAAAAGTGTATATTAATTTTGCCCAGAAGTTTGTAACGCATAGAAATATTCATTTCCGACCACATAAACTATATATATTCTTGATCAGGACGACGAGCTGAGTTCAATTCCGTCTGTCCGTCCGTCCGTCTGTCTGTCTGTTTCTACGCGAACTTGTCCCTCAGTTTTAAAGCTAGCTGAAATTTTGCACACAGTCTTCTTTTTACTGCACGCAACTAATATGTCGGAACCGGCCGGATCGGATGACTATATCATATAGCTGCCATAGGAACGATCGGTCTAAGAACTACTTCTAGTTAGAAAAACTTTTTTGTTTTTTATCGTAGCATCACAAATCGTGGTATATATTAGTTTTATATGCTTCCACACAATTCTGGAAAAATTTATCAAAATCGGATCACTATAGCATATAGCTGCCATAGAAACGGTCGGTCAAAAAACTAGTTTTAGTGAGAAAAACTTTTTTGTTTTCCATCGTAGCGTCACTAATCTTGGTATATGTTAGTTTTATATGCTTTCACATAATACAGGAAAAATTTTTATCAAAATCAGATGACTTTATTATATAGCTCCCATAGAAACGGACGGTCAAAAAACTACTTCTAGTGAGAAAAACTTTTTTGTTTTCCATCGTAGAGTCACTAATCTTGGTATATGTTAGTTTTATACGCTTTCGCATAATTTTGAAAGAATTATTCAAAATTGGATGACTAAAGCATATAGCTGCCCTAGGACCGATCGGTCTGTGTTTGTGTTTTACTAAGAAAAGTTGTTTTTATCAAATTTTTATTATCAATGATTTAATAATTTTAAATATCTGATATCTATATCCTATATATGATTTTCCGGTTAAATCAGTTGGAGTAAAGTTTTTCAAGTATATTAAATCTTTGGCACAGTCGAAGTTAGCTTTGCCATCTCGTTTTCTTCATTTTTTGGTAAGTATATCTTTTAGTTTATTGCTACGTATATACGTTTGCCTTCTTTGCAAATACCAATATTATGAATAGCAAACTGTTCGCATAAGCGTTCTGTTAATTTTTGATTAACCACCAAGTCACGAAAATATTCACTTCAAAACAGCCGCTACATTTGGAGCAAGTACAAGACGAATGACCTCTTTGGAACTTTTTATACCCTTGTAGAGGGTATATTAAAATTGTTCAGATGTTTGTAACGCATAGTTGGGAGCATATTCAATTCCTTTATATCTGCAACTGACACGTGAAACACGTCCTCAATTGTTTTGAGTCAGCTAAACATGTTGTCCAGCCCATCGGAAAAACGGAATAAATTTCTAAACACGATATTCTTTGCAGATTTGTGTAAATATCCGCATTATAATGAATAAAGACTTTATATTTGGGTTTTAAAATTCTAGCAGTATGGAGATAAAATTTCTAGAAATTTGGAGATAAGTAATTGAACTATCTAAAACTTTTCCAATTTTTTTAGAACTTTCTCTGATCAATTAATTGGGTATGTAGACTGAACAACGCCTTGCACAAAGTCAATATGATATGAAATATGGAAAATAGTTTTGAACTTTGTAAAAGAAAAAAATAATAAATTTTTTAGAGCCCGAGCAACGCCGGGACTATAGCTAGTGTTCTCTATTTGATAAATTATGGGTAGTTTTAATATGCTCCTTACTTATTATGTAACTTAGACTGGATTTACACGATGAAGCAAATTTCATAAAGTTTTTCGAATAGCTCTTGCTTGTAGGAAAGAGTTGAAGAGGGGATAACTACACCACTAACCCTCTTTCCTACAAACCAAAGCTTTTGCAGAAACTGCATGAAGCTTGCTTCAACGTGTAAATCCCTACTTTGAAAGCAAGCTATTTTAAATTTTAAAAGTGAATTCAGTATTTGTTTATTATTTCATTTTGCATCTAATTTACAAATAAACAAACAACGTTAAGCGAAATAAATTTTCAATAAAAACCGTGAAAAACGAACACCAATCTGTCTGATTTGCCTACTAGCTAGCACATGAGGAAACTGTACTTTAATAAAAAGAATAAAAAATATTGTTGTCTTTCTTTAAATTTCCAGCTACGCTTTAGAAATCTTGTTTTCAAAATTGGAAAATTGTCTATCTCTCTCTCAATTCAATTGCTCTACAATGATCACCAATTGCAAATAGCGAGTTTGATTATACTACAGTTGACATTCAAAATAACCTTTAATCTCGCATAGTCAACTCCCTGATCTTCCAACAGTTTTCTAGTTGCTTCCACCGAATTGGGAAACTCTGTATCATGTATAGCTTGTATGAATATATCCAGTTCAGCAGAGACTTGATGCGTTAGGCTGGAGAACTTTTCAAGCGACTGTAATGAGAATCAAAAAACAAAATAAGAAAGTGCTTGGAGGCAGCTACAACAAATACTCACAATTCTCTGTTGTATCCACTCGTGATGCGAATATATCAGTGATCCGCCCATATCGGGGGTGAGTTGGCTGATATCAATAAATTCATGCAGATCGGATAGAGCGGAGCACACGACAAGTCGGAAACGATATTCGTCCTTAGAAAACTTGGTGCTTACTTCAGATATAGCTTTTTGAAAGAGGCCTGCAGGACGCAGCACATAGACCACATGTATGATGCCCGGAAAATAGATCTATTGATAAACATAGAGATAAATCAATAAATATGATTTTCAGGTAGCAAACCAAATTACCGAAATTCGCTGCAGAACTGTCTTGACGGAGGTCCACCTGTCCTTGCGTCGATCGATAATCAAATGGAAGCCCAAGTCTGCATCCTGCAAGCTAAGATATACAAATTTCATCATATGCCTCCGGTGCCTTTGATCACAGTATACTTACGAGGGTACCGAGCTTAGGTACAAAATGAGCTTTTGATAGTCCGCCTCCTCCAACGAATTGAAATTATTGTTATCGGGGAAGATGATAAGCGGACAGCCTTCTTGAGAGCGTCCGCCCGTAATAATGGCATGCTGTGGATGCAGCAAGTCAGCCACATCGGCAATATTCAGCACACCCTCGCCACTCATGGCGGCGGCAGCTTGCGCTGGACTTATGTGCTCCAGCAGAGAATTGATGTGTTCGCTGGTAGTCAGACGTTGTCCGCTCAACGCTTCCGCGGCATAGACAACACCCTGCGAATTCACCGAGCTTGTGGAGTTGCTGCTTATTGTTGATGTCGTGTGCTGCAGTTGTCCCACTTGGTGGGCCGGCGAGTTGGTAAGTGACTGGAAGAATGCCGTCTGAATGGAAGCGCCACTGCTGACTGAAATCTGCGAGTCGATCATGTGCTGGGTCGTCTGGGAAGCCAACTGTTGCTGCCGCTGTTGCGGCTGCTGCTGCGGTTGTGCACCGCTCACAATAATTGTTTGTGACTCGGCCAGTGCATTTTCGACATCATTGTCTGGAAAAGGAAATTCAATCATCATTTTCAAATCATTCACAGAACGCAACAGGAAAAGTTTGACGAACTCTTGAAAATATATGTTTCGATCTTCTGAAGAGTGGCGTGAATATATCAATGTGCGTTCCTATTTTTGTATGTACTATATTCAGAAACTGTGCACAGAGATGCACAGTGTCTCGTTTTCGAAAAACAGGTGGCAAAAAAGGTGTAACTTCTGAACTACACCTAAGGCTGATTTCTCATCTTCAAAACAGCATTATCTGTTACATTAAGTAAGAAATAACAGAGTAAAATGTAAGTTTATCTGTCACATAGCAGCTAGTAAACATGAAAGGAGTACACATTCACTCTGAAAAAGGGGCACACAATTTTATACTCATGCTTTAGTTTTTCTAATACCAAAAATGATATTAAATATTAAAATATAACTTACGATTTTGCTTAACTAAAATCGAGAAGACAAATCTGTGTTAAAGTTTTAAGATACTTGCAAAGGCTCGCTTCAACTGATTTAACCGATAGAATATATAAAGTTTAAAGGTGTCCAATATTCTATATCAGCTAAAGGATATAGTCTCCCGATTCCGACCAAACTTTGAAAAACTGTTTGAAAGCATTTCATTTTCGTTATTGCTGAGTTTATAGAAGCTAAACTTCGGTGCATGACTATGGCCGCACAAGAGTTTTTCAAACTAAGTCCCATTTTTTGAACGATCAGTTCGCTGGCAGCTATATGATATAGTCAACCGATTACAACCAATTTTTGTAAAACTGTTTGAATTCATATAATATTTGTAATTCCCGAGTTTAAGAACGCTATCTTTAAAAATAAACATGTTTTTTATATTAAGACCCATTATTCGACCTATCGGTCCAATGTAGGGTTGCTGGAAATATGATCGAAATGGCGAATATCGATAGTTTTGTCGGAAAAACGATATATTAATATCGGATATTTTATTAACGCGACATATCGTATATCAAATATATTTGGGATATTTTTTAAGTTTTGAATGGAAGAGGAAGAAAAATTAACAGCGCTTTCCGACTTGCCATTGGCATATGCTATTTTACCATGAAGCTCGGTGCCATCGAAGCGCTTGGCGATGGACCATAAAAAGTTTGTTATCGACTATAAAAGTGTGTTTTCCGACAACATAAGCCAAATAACCGATAAGCACATAACCCAACGCGTCTTCCAAAAATCTCTGTCTAACGATTATTGGTAAACAAAAAAGTTCCTACGCTTCTTGGATTTAACTGCTTATGTGTCTTTTCATGTTTTCTTTGTTGTTGATATGTTTACATTTCAACTTCATCGTCTTCTTTCACTATGAATTATTGAATAAGTTTATATAACATCTAATGTAATAAATAAAAAGAAATACATGTCTTTGTCAAACTTATAAACTTACATTTTATCTAAAATATTTTTTTTGGATAGAATGACACCTCAATTACCCCAAAAGACCTGTTTGTTCTTAAGAAAATGCTTTTTTTTGTTAAAAATATCGACAACATCGATAATATAGATTATTTTGTCAACAAAATATCAATATCGAAATGATATTTTTATAATATCGAACAAAATATCGATATAGATATTTTTCAAATATCCGACAGGATATAGTCATCTGATTCGGTTTTGACATATTAGTTGCGTGTGGTAAAAAGAAGACTCTGTGCAAAGTTTCAGCTCGATAGCTTTAAAACTGAGAGACTAGTATGTATAGAACTAGTATATATATTTAATATTTCTATGCGTTGCATACTTCTGGTCAAAATTTATATACACTTTGCCACTGTATAATTATTATTGTAGCCGAACGGACAAAGAAAAATTAGATTTTAGTAATTTATTATCGTCATTCATTCATAAAAAAAATTATTAAATGACTTGGTTGTTGTTTAAAAAAACCAATTCTAACATTAGTTTATCCGAACCAGTTTGAACCTGGATTTCAAAAATTTCTTTTTTACTGTGAACCGAACCTTTATCTAAACACCCTGTGATAAAATTGCTAAACCAAAAATAATAGGCATTCAGAAATTTGATCTGTTGCCTAGTCTCAAAATCGCCAGGCTAGTAAATTTGCAGCTTCATTAAAAATTCTAGAAATACGTTTCGAAATTGTTATAAAATCGCCAGCCAGAAAGACTATTTTTTTAGTTCCTCGATTCCAAAGATAATTGAATGAATTACAAAAGCAAAATTAAATAGTTTTAAGGTTCCTTTACTTTTAGTATATGACGATGTTGAAAGTTATCTCAGCGATGTTGTATTGACATCGTCGAAGACTCAACCTTCGATGGCATTGATAGAAAACCGTCTATATCAAACGTTTTAACTATTTGACACATCATCAATTTAAACAGCTATGTAAAAGATCTTGCAATAACTGACTTATCAATGCCATTGACTCAAGTCTCTATTGAACAAGCAATTCCACTTTTAAATTGATGTTCTGTGATCAAGGCAGTGGCATATATATACAAGCAATTACTCGACATACACCTTGTAAATATGAATAACAAAAAGAGTGGGTGTCGTGGTACACCCGGTACGAGCAAAGTTTTTTACGAAGAAAAAGCTAATATAACAATGCTTGAATATAAACTATTTCTAACTCATCATTTGTTTTAATAACAGATTCAATTAGTTTATGCTTCGTGAAATATGAAACATACATAAGTTAGGGACTGTATTTCATAAATATATCATGAAAACACGGCATCAATTGTTGTGCCATTATTTGTGGCATAGATTGTTGTGTATTTTTAAACAGAACTTTCCGAAAAAATTGTTACTTGAAGAACTCTAGACGATTCGATATTTATTTCAGGAACTCAAATAGCAATCTGCGTTTAATGGGGGAATGCATCTTCGTAGAATGAATTGAACTGAATTTGCTGCTGGGCATGACACACAGTCTTTAATTATGTTTGAACTTATCACATAGAGGCAATCGTTTAGGGGTTCGAACCTTAAGAAATGTTTGGGTTCGGTTCGTGTCCCGGAAGATTTCTTCTGGAAGATTTGGTTCGGTTCACTGTAATAATTATGAATACAGAAGCTTTAAACAAGTTTTATTAAAGTTAGTAACCATTTGCACATGTTGTAAGTTCATTAAGGTTGCGTATATACCTTAATTATACGTTTGTATATGCAGTCTGGAAAAATGTACATACATATATTATAGGTCATTGGAAAAAATACTACTTAATTTAGTACACCTAATTAAGTGGTGGACTGGTTCCGGACCGGTTGGCAGCCAGACGTTTTAATAAACAAAAATGAAGAAATTCATAATATTATTTAGAATATCAAACAAATTAATTACTTTTAAATTGAAATTCAATAATACATTGGCCAAACCAAGGTTCGAATCAAAACTTTCGCACAAAAAAACTTGAACCTCAATTAAGTCAATGCTAAATTTTGTGTTGAACCTATGAACCAGAGCTTCAAAAAAAAGTTTGGGCTTGCAGTTTTTAAAAGACGCTACCATTGACAACAAAAAAGTTTTTCTCACTAGAACTAGTTTTTAGACCGATCGTTTCTATGGCAGCTATGATGATCCGATTTTATAAATTTTTCCAGAATTATCTGGAAGCATATAAAACTAAAATGTACCACGATTGGAGACGCTACGATGGTAAACAAAAAAGTTTTTCTCACAAGAACTAGTTTTTAGACCGATCGTTCCTATGGCAGCTATATGATATAGTCATCCGATCCGGCCGATTCCGACAAATGTGCAGAACTGAGGGAGGAGATAGCATAGAAACAGCTCGTCATGCTGATCAAGAACATATATACTTTATGGGGTCGGAGATGCTTCCTTCTATGCGTTACTAACATCGTGACAATTTTAATATGTCCTCTGCAAGGGTATAAAAACATCGAATTGATGGGTTATCCATCGCAATAAAATTGCGTTTTAACTCTTTCGACGCCTTAAGATAATCTTGAAGCTTCCAAAAAACTCGTTTTTGTGGTAGCAGTGTCAAAATGGCTTGAAAAGATGGTAAAATGACGAAACGTTGCTAATAAAATAATTGTCAAACATTTTAAAATTTCAATAGAAATGTCAAATCGCACCTAAACATTATAAAAGTTAACTATTTTCAAAACTTAAAATGCATCTCACGTACACAGGTAAATTTTTTTACAGAGAGAGAAAATTATGGTTTTATAGTCTTTTGCCCATATAATTAAATAACGCTAAAAAGGTTATCTGTTTTATGTTTCTACTTTTTGCTGCTAGAACGAATATCAAATGACCTAAAAAAACATAAAAAATCTATCTTAAATAACATATTTCATATATCATATATAACGAGAAGGCAAAGCTAACTTTGACTGTGCCGAAGTTTTAATACACTTGAAAAACTTTACTACAACCGGTATAATATATATCGGATATAGATATCAGATATTTTAAATTTTTTAATCATTGATAATAAAAATTTGATACCATAAAAAAAAACATGCTATGGCAGCTATATGCTATTGTCATCCGATTTTGATAAATTTTTTTTAAATTATGTGAAAGCATATAAAACTAATATATACCAAGATTGGGGACGCTACAATAGAAAACCAAAAAGTTTTTCTGACTAGAAGTTGTTTTTTGACCGACCTTTTCCATGGGAGCTATATAATATAGTCATCCGATTTTGATAAATTTTTCCTGTATTATGTGAAATAATACAAATATATACTACGATTGGAGACGCTACGATGAAAATCAAAAAAGTTTTTCTCACAACGACTTATTTTTCGACCGATCGTTCCTATGGCAGCTATATGCTATAGTGATCCGATTTTGATACATTTTTCCAGAATTATGTGGAAGCATATAAAACTAATAAATACCAAGATTAGTGACGCTACGATGGAAAACAAAAAAGTTTTTCTAACTAGAACTAGTTCTTAAATCGATCGTTCCTATGGCAGCTATATAATATAGTAATCCAATCCGGCCGGTTCCGACATATTAGTTGCGTGCAGTAAAAAGAAAATGCAAAATTTCAGCTTGATAGCTTTAAAACTGAGAGACTAGTTCGCGTAGAAACAGACAGACGGACAGACAGACGGACGGACGGACAAGCGGAAATGAACTCAGCTCGTCGTCCTGATCAAGAATATATATAGTTTATGGGGTCGGAAATGAACATTTCCATGCGTTACAAACTTCTGGGCAAAATTAATATTCACTTTTCAAGTGTATAAAAAAAACAATTGGCGCATTTCGAAATTTGAATTAAATGCCTCTAAATCGGTCGTTTCGTCTGCTGGGGATCGGTCTAAAAAAGGGGTTTGTTGAAAGTCTTCAGATTCCTAATGATTCGGAACTCAGGCTTAATCTGGCAGAAGACAAATTTAAGATATTTCGATAAAAATCCAATCGTAAACGATGTTAGGAGAAGGTCGATCCTTAATTTTGTCAAACCAACAACGAAAGGATTGACTTGAGTAAAAATTTAACAATTCCGAAATTCTAGGATTTGATTTTCAAGTAGGATTCGAACTTGAAATTTGTCTTTTCGCTTTGGCACATGAATTTCGGCTTATTCCCAGTCTTTTTTACTTAAAACTTCAATTCAAAGGTCAATTCAATTTTTTTAAACTTGAATTTAGCTCCCCATTTTTTTCTTCTGCATAGTAATTACTTGACTTGATCTTGTCGAATTGGGAAAACCCAATAAATACGATAATCAATTCGCAAATTAAACACTAAAATTACATTTACACAATATTTCTAAATAATAGTATGTAAATAAATTTATTTGCAATTCACAATTTGAATACTCATTGATTTAATTGAACTATGCACTATTGATTGGTATTATAATGATTTTTGAAGCACTGTGCAATGTTGCGTTTTGTTTTTAGCTTTGACCCATTTTCCGGCTGGCTCTTGCGCTTGCCGCGGGTTTGTTTACTCGACTGATTTTTACAACTTTGCACAGCATAATCACTCATTCATTAATTTGAATTGTAAGAGTTTATTAAGAGCGGTGAAACAGGTGTTAATAAACTTTAAAGTGCATGAGGTTACGTATTCTTTTTCTTTGGAAATGTTGAGTCAACTTGCAATAATGCCAGCACAGGCTGTTGCAACTGTCAACTGTTCGTTCACTTTGTTTTGCCGCAAACGTGATGCATATCCATTGAAATCGAAACACTTCTTATCGGGCATTTACACTATAAATTATCACAAATGACACACTACACAATTTTTTTTGCGTTTCTTAATGGATTAGGTATACGAATAGAAACATTTAATTGTCATAAATATTTTAGCAAACTTTTTACATTATATAATTGTTATGCTAATTGCGAATACGTTAGACTGAAGTACACATCTATTTGTATGAGAGGCAATTATTTCAAGTCTGTCTATTTCAAGCACTTTTCTTCATGAGTTCATCGCAATTTTCATTTTAGTTCTTAACTGCAAAACACCGACATACCGCTATGCCCACTCGATATATTTCCCATTGTGTGTAGATGATAATACTGATATGGCTATCTCATAGATAAACAACCTTTGCCGCACTTATTTTTGGAGATAGCGCTAACATTTCACAGCAGCATATTTATACACACGCAGTATACACACGCAAATATGAATTTGAACACCACAAAACACAAACAATAGAAAACGTGCAATACTCTAGATTTTCCGCCCCAAGAACTACAACTCAAACGATTAACAGCAAAACCAAAACACAAATGCCGCGCGTGGGCGAGAAGTTGCACGAATGCTGCCAGCGAGAGAGTCAGCACCGGCTGAGCAGCTGCTCCCAACTGGCGGGAGCATGCGGAAGAGACAAACTGGGAGCTGATTTGATTGCAAAATTGCTCTGGAGCATTACAATTGAAGGTCCGCGAGAGCAGAGCGCGCGAATGATTACATTGTTCGACTTTCCTCCAGAAGATTAGACAGCTGGAAAACTAGTCAATCGCGTAATTTACCAAAACGGTTTCACAGATCTTCAACTGTGTTTTTTTTTTCAGGAAGCCAGAGACCGATTAAAAAACACGCAACATCTGTTATTGCGAAGAACTCTGCAGCATTGTTGACATTCTGTGCCGCAATTATGTGTAACTAATAATGTTTACTTTATTTGAAATGATCTATTTATGATTTGGTTGGACTTTAGAAGGAGCTAGGTAGTGCCAAGACAAGCAATTGATGAAATGTTTTAGTTTGATGTTTATTTTTCAAATTTATCAAAGTGGATTTGCTGACCATAAGCATTCAATGACAAAATATAACGAGCGCGTAAGTTGAAGTCGGCACCGCCTTCGATATACCCTTTTGTATGCGAAAGGATTTTATTAAATCACAAAATGAGGATATTAACATGAAAAGTAACTTTGATTACAATTGCACGGACTTAACTGATTCAGTCCTGAATACTGCGTTTCGAACCAAACTTGAATGACTTTATATGTGAGTTGAAAAGAATTGGTACGCTTGGTGGATCAAATGGAAGAAAAACTGTACGAACTAAATCTACTTGGCATTGAGCAAACTGTTTCGAATCGCTTAACTTTCGTAATCTGATCTAGTAACTGGGCATATTTGTGTCACCTTCCGTATAAAGTCAATCAGTTTTAGTTTTTAACTCCCGAGATTTCCGGGAAACTACCGAATATATCCTATTTACTCTACGAGTAACGGGTTTTATACCCGTTTAGATCACGGACGAAATATAACAATATAATTTAATAAAATTCTAGTGGAAATAAAATAACGAAGCTCATTGTATTCAAATTATTTTAAATACACGAAAACTTTTGTTTTCATTTCTGCAATCAACTTTTTTTGCTGACTTTTATTGCAATGGTAAAAAATAAGAGTTATTTTTATACACTTGAAAAGTGTATATTAATTTTGCCCAGAAGTTTGTAACGCATAGAAATATTCATTTCCGACCCCATAAACTATATATATTCTTGATCAGGACGACGAGCTGAGTTCATTTCCGCTTGTCCGTCCGTCTGTCTGTCCGTCTGTCTGTTTCTACGCGAACTAGTCTCTCAGTTTTAAAGCTATCGAGCTGAAATTTTGCATAGAGTCTTCTTTTTACTGCACGCAACTAATATGTCGGAACCGGCCGGATCGGATACTATATCGTATAGCTGCCATAGGAACGATCGATCTAAGAACAAGTTCTAGTTAGAAAAACTTTTTTGTTTTCCATCGTAGCATCACTAATCTTGGTATATGTTAGTTTTATATGCTTTCACATAATTCTGGAAAAATGTATCAAAATCGGATCACTATAGCATATAGCTGCCATAGGAACGATCGGTCGAAAAATAAGTCTTTGTGAGAAAAACTTTTTTGATTTCCATCGTAGCGTCTCCAATCGTAGTATATATTTGTTTTATATGTTTCCACATAATTCTGAAAAAATTTATCAAAATCGGATGACTATAGCATATAGCTGCCATATAAACGGACGGTCAAAAAACTACTTCTAGTGAGAAAAACTTTTTTGTTTTTTATCGTAGCGTCCCCAATCTTGGTATATATTAGTTTTATATGCTTTCACATAATTTCGAAAAAAATATTCAAAATCGGATGACTATAGCATATAGCTGCCATAGGAACGATCGGTCGGAAAATGTGTTTTACTAAGAAAAGTTTTTTTTTATGGTATAAAATTTTAATTATCAATGATTTAAAAATTTTAAATATCTTATATCTATATCCTATATATATTTTTCTAGTTAAATCAGTTGGAGTAAAGTTTTTCAAGTGTTTTAAAACTTCAGCACAGTCGAAGTTAGCTTTGCCCTCTCGTTTATCGTTATTTTAATACTCAGTTAATAACAGTTATCAAAGACTAATTTTTAATTACACAGTTAATACCAGTTATTGAAAGACTTGTCTAATTAAACTCATATAATAACAGTTTTTACAAGACGTTTATAAAAGACTTTTGTTTTATTACTCAACACATAAGAATTAATATAAACTTTTATTTAATTACTTAGAAAAAAACAGTTATCAAAAGACTTCTATTATAAAATTCAGTAAATAACACTCGTTTAGAGACTTTTATTTTTTAATCACACAATTAAGGTCTTTTAATTCATTATAGCTTTAGCGGTTTGCGGTCTGCGTGAATGATACATTGATTGTATCTTATCATAACCAGCAATAAATAAAAAGCCTTTTATATTGTGATTAAAATATACTCTTACAGAGCTTAATAATAAAAGTCTATCGATAAATCTTATTTTCTGAGTAATAAAATAAAAGTCTTTAATAACACTAGTTTACCGCCCAAAAGACACATTGAAGCCGATATTTTTCTATGTTGTATTTTGGAATGCTGAACTTAAAAATGAAAATCAAACATTTTTTCATGGATACCTTAAATACCCTTAAATTTTAAGCCATATCTCGAGTGGAAAACTTTACATAAAGTCAAGTAAGAAATCAGCTAAATGGCAATGCAATTTCTAATAATCTAGTTGCAGATCATTTTCTAATCATACTACTAAATGGAAGAAGCAAAAATAATTTGAAAAAAACAACTATTTTTTCTCAAAAACGTACAGTTTTTTTATGTTTTAATCTGTAAATGATTTAAAATTTAAATCAAAAAATGGTTTCGCCTGTTTTACTTATGAATTGCAATTTTACAAAGAAAATAAAGTATTGATGAAGAAAATCTATGGATAAATAGCGAAGTTGTGAGCAACTAAGTGAAAAACCAAGAGTCAAATTTGACTATTTTAATTGGTTTTTTGCTCAATGTATGAGTTTAAGTAGAAAACGAGAAGGCAAAGCTAACTTCGACTGTGCCGAAGTTTTAATACAATTGCAAAAGATCACTCCAACTATTTTAACCGATAGAATATATATAGGATATAGATATCAGATATTTCGAAATTCAAAATCATTGAGAATCAAAATTTTATCACGCTATAAAATAAAATTTCTCTGAGCAAAAAAACACATTTTCCGATCGATAGGTCATATGTCAGCTATATGCTATTGTCATCCGATTTTGATAAAATCTTCTAGAATTGTGTGGAAATATATAAAACTAAAATATACCAAGATTGATGACGCTACGATGGATAACAAAAAAGTTTTTCTTACTAGAACTAGTTTGTGGACCGACCGTTTATATGGCAGCTATATGATAAAATCATCCGATCCGGCCGGTTCCGACATATTAGTTGCGTGCAGCAAAAAGAATACTCTGTGCAAAAGTTCAGCTCGATAGCTTTAAAACTGAGAGACTAGTTCGCGTAGAAACAGACGGACAGACAAACGGACGAACAGACAGACGGAACTGAACTCAACTCGTCGTCCTGATCAAGAAGTGTATAAAAATCAATACCAGAGCCAAAGTGGAAGAAAAAGTCTAAATATTTTTCAATAAACAAATAAAACACTGAAATTTGACTGTTAGTTCTTGTACTCAATTGCTCACTACTCCTTAATTTGTCCATAAATATTCTTTAAAGATTTTTGCCATTTTGACCTTCGAATAATGGAAATATAACCATTAATTATATGGTATCATTGGTATACTCGAGGTTAACACGTTTTCATTGTTCTCATTATGCATCGTCTTAAAAATTGGATTTATAACGAGAAGGCAAAGCTAACTTCGACTGTGCCGAAGTTTTAATACACTTGCAAAAATTCACTCCAACTGATATAACCGGTAGAATATATATAAGATATTTATAGATTTAAAATCATTGAGAATCAAATTATGATTGCGTTACCATAAAAAAAATCTTTTCTTAGTAAAACACATTTTGCGACCGATCGGTCCTATGGCAGCTATATGCTATAGTCATCCGATTTTGATCAATTTAGAATTATGTGAAAGCATATGAAACTAATATATACCAAGATTAGTGACGTTACGATGGAAAACAAAAAGGATTTTTTAACTAGAACTATTTTTTTGACCGATCGTTCCTATGGGAGCTCTATTATATAGTCATCCGGTTCTGACATACATATTAGTTGCGTGCAGCAAAAAGAAGACTCTGTGCAAAATTTTAGCTCGATAGCTTTAAAACTGAGGGACTAGTTCGCGTAGAAACAGACAGACGGCTCGTCGTCCTGATCAAGAATATATATAGTTTTTGGGGTCGGAAATGAATATTTCTATGCGTTACAAACTTCTGGGCAAAATAAATATACACTTTGCACGTGTATAAAAAGACCAGAAAGTGAGCAGTTGTGTGAATGAATCGTTTTATTTAAGACTGAATAGTTACACTGGTCTGTTCTAGTTTCGAATTCTATCAATCGGAATTGGTGAAGAGTCTTATTTTCATGAAACGATTAGACTATTTAGTTTTTATATTTTGCCATCAAGACAGTCGGGTAATGATAAATAAAAAATTCGAAGTTATTCGCGTAATAAGAAAATCGGTTTATGAAAACGGGAACATTTACCAATTCTGATTCCACATAATTTAATCAAAATCGGAAACGGGAACAGACCTGATAGCTTTTAGTTCTGTCATCAATTCTATGAGATCGGTTGGTCGGACCATAGTAAAAAAAAATCTGCATAAGAAATCTTTTCTAGTCTTTAAGCTTAGGCTCGAAAACCGAACGAAAAAATCCGAATACGATTTGAGCCACGAAGCAGGAAGTTTTTAAAAAGATACCCGTGGACTACGTAGCCCGGCCCAGCCCCATCTTTAAAATGACACACCATTGACTTTAAGAGGGATATTAGATGTGATCCTTTCCACCGATTCCCACAAAATTGCATGAAATACAAACTAGGACAACTACTCAATTGGTCAGATTTACTTACCGAAAAAGTAAATTCTTATGAGTCTTTAACTCCAATTCAATCGTTTGCCTTTGGCATTGGGAGTATCGTTCGTTATCTTTGCTCATTAACATACATACATACAAATTTTGATGATGACTGCCGCATAATAACGCATTGTAAATGACGCGAATGGTATGGTTATGCGTATGTAAATGATTCACTTCCTCAAAGGCGCCCATTGAAACAAATTTGTTGTTCTTATTGAAGCCCAGTGAAATTAATCCACATATACATGTATATATGCATGTACATTACGTATTAATGTGTACTTGGGATGCTTTTACCGGTCCAGATTCGATTAAGATTGATTAGCTGTTGGCTCACCTCACCGTTTCACCTGATAACAATTTGTCACAACTGTGTGTTTCTCGCAAGATTCGGACCCAATTACAATTACACTTTGAGCAATGGCAATAGCATTTCCACTTTATTGTTATTTACACTCTCTGTTTATTTTAACACTGTGGTGGTAGGGCGAGCAGCTGTTGTGTTGTGGGCGTCACGATTTTATCACGTAATTACTTTTGGTTTTTTGCAACCGGTTGCACACGGTCACTCTAAAAGTTTTAAATAGTGATGTGAGTTTAGCTATGTCAGCTGCCTGTGACTGAGGATCGGAGCAGTGCTGACAATTTGGCTATTTTAATGCTAGATCTTTGGATATTTTGGAAATGCAATGCAGGTCTTGCGGCGAATTTGAAATACCCACTAGTATGTATGCAATTCGACCATTTTCCGGGACTTATGGATACCTTAAGTATGTGAAAGTGTTGAGGCATATTTAAACCGTTATAGGGAGCGTTTGCTTTCTTAGACTAATTGATTGTAATCGAAGGCTAAAAAGGATTCATCCGTAAGATCTGTGGATCTTTAGACGAGGATCTCAGGGTCAACTAATATAATTTCTTATTCTTATTAACCAGCATGGATTTTTTTTTACAAAACGAGAAAGCAAAGCTAACTTCGAGTGAACCGAAGTTAACAGTTCCCGAGATAAACGACAAAGAATATAAAACTTAAAAATATTATAGCATTGTAACGGTGCATCTTATTTAAGCGACCCAAATTGTGTTTCTTCTATTTTTATGTATTCTATCCGAGAAAAAATAAAAGTTTACAAAAATTCCTAGCTTAAGTAGGATTTTAGCGAAATTTTCTGGTTTTTTGTCTTTTTTCAAGGAGGCCCACCGATATTTTTATGAAATAATTTTATTTTTCTGGTAAAGGATATCCGTATACATATTCTAGAAAAAACCTTTAAATATTTCTTGAACTCCTAATTTTAATTATTGCAAATCAAGGAAGTAATTTTAAATCAACATTTTAATATCCGCCGTGGTTGACAATATTTTAGACAATTTTTGCAATAAATTATTTTTACTTCAAAAAAATTTAATTTTAGAAAAATATTTTTGCTCGCGCATTAATTGATTGTCCAATCGTGAGATTTTTTTTGTAAAATATGTGTACGGATATCCTTAACCAGAAAAAAAAATATTTCATGAAAATATCGGCTAGCCCTCTTTGAAAAAAAAAGACAAAAAACCATTGAAGATGGCCAAAACCTTAAGAACTAATTTTTTTGAACCTCTTATTTTTTCTCGGATTGAAGACATGATGATAGTAACTTCACAATTTGATAAGCTTAATTCGGATGCACCCTTGTGACGCAATAATTTTCTAAAGTTTTCTTTTCTTTGTCGTTGATATCGCGATCTGTTAGTGGTGGGGATCTTAAAGAATAGAGTTATACTATGAGTTTTTCTTAAAACAGAAAAAAAATTGGGTGGCTGAGTTCACATATATCAGTATATATAGGATAAAGATGTTAGATATTTATAAATTCAAATCATTAAGAATATGATTGTTGACTTGTTTTCTAAGTTTTCTCAGTAAGACATATTTTCTGACAGATCGGTTCTATGGCAGCTTCTGAATATAGTCTTCCTATTCCGACTCAAATCTGTTTGAAAGCATAAACATTCATTTTCCGATCGATCGTTCCTTTATCAGCTATAAGATATAGTCATCCGATCCGGTTACGACATATTCAAATCGGTGTAGGATTACGAAAATTTTGTCGATATATGTAAAAACACCTTATAAAATTCGGCTTAAATAAAAAACGGAAAATTGTGAATTTTTACAAAAATAATTTTATCCGCAGAAAGTTATAATTTTTTTTCCGTGAATTTTGAGCCCATATCTATACAAAAAAAATCGGTTTCAACCAGAAACTTTTTTGCTGTTGCCTAGTGTAATTATTAAAATAAATAAAGTGTGCTTACTTCCCAAAGTCCCCCAGGACACTTTTCATATTCAAATTTGACCCAACTACTAAGCTGACATTAATAGCCATCAAATTTAAATCATTAATAACATAAAATGTTAGTAACATTAAATTTTTTCGCCCTCTTAAAATTAACGGCTTCATGGCGTATTTTAAAATTATGCACAACATATTTAGCCTGTAACCGTAGCTTTTATCTTCAAGTAACCCGCAGAAATAAACCGAACCTCCCCAAGAGCCGTAAACGTTGGTAAGCTTAAAATGCAATGCATGAAATGAAACCATCATGCAGCAGAAATGAGGTAAGGGGACAGCATTTCATTTTACCACCATACAAGCGGCCATTGAAGTGCAGTTACAACTACATATACGCGTACTTGTATTTGTATGTATGTACTTATGGGAAGTTTAGCCTTTTTCGACCCACAAACGGATCACGTGTCTGGGTCTCAATCGTTTAAGTGCCATAATAACATGCACAAGTTCAATTTGTATGCAACTAAAAAGAACAAATTAGCAGAGTGTTCAAATCAAGGTTGAACACCTTCCTTACTTTGCAGGAGGATTAAGTTTGTTTTTCACAAATCAACAGGAACAAGTCTGGATATTCTTTTTTAGAGAATTGTTCACATTGTTCTTCACAATAACTATCCAGTTAGTAATCAGTTTCATTTAGGATTTAGTGTGTTACTTAAATATTCTTTATTGTATGTGAATTTTATTTACTGTTAAACATATTTGGTTGTATTATCTTTTATTTTTATTAATCATTCTTCTGAATGTATAAATCTGTAAGCACGACTGACACATTCGCAGACATATCGCTAAACCTAGCGTTCTCAGATTCTACATTAAACTTTATTAAGGTAATATATTTGAAGTAATCATAATAAATGAAAGAAAAAAAATAATATGAAATTAAATCAGTAACAGTTCTCTCGGTTCTCAAAAAATTTTAATATCGGTTCCGGTTTCGATACCGGTAAGTGGCTTGAAACGGTTTATTTCGGTTAACGGTTCCGGTGCCAGTTACGGTATTATTCACTGGTTTTTTTTAAAGTGAGTTAACTCACTCCAATCGCTCCGTTGTTCCGTTGAACCGTTGTTGTTGTTGTTGTTTTTCACTTGTTCAGTTGCTCAGTTATTCCGGACCGTTTTGATTTGCACAACATTTTCGGCAACGGCAGAGTTCTCGTTAATTTCAATCTGCCGGGCAACAGGTTTCTCTGCAGCCAGGTGCTTGCTTTTAAGGTGGCGGCTTAGAGATGCAACTCAGAACAAGAGTCACGGATCAAAAGTCACGGCACAAAAAATTCAAGAGGAACATGTTCAGTTGTTCCGTTTAATGAACAACTCCTTTTTGTTCACTCACTCTAGTGAGAACAACTTTTTTGTTTTCCATTGTAGCGTCACCACTCTTGGTATATATTAGTTTTATATGCTTCCACATAATTTTGGAAAAATTTATCAAAATCGGATGACTATAGCATATAGCTGCCATAGGAACGATCGGATTAAAAACTACTTCTAGTGAAAAAAAGGTTTTTGTTATCAATGGTAGCGTCTTTAAAAAACTGCATGGGTATTCAAAACATCGGCCAAGCCGATGTGAGCCCTTTATTTTTATACTTTACCGAAGATTCAAAGAGTATATTGGGTTTGTGCAAATGTATGTAACAGGCAGAAGGAAGCATCTCCGACCGATATTCTTGATCAGCATCAACAGCTGAGTCGATATAGACATGTCCGTCTGTCCGTATGAACGCTGAGATCTCAGAGATGGTAAGAGCTTGTGGTTTGAAGTGTATGGAATTTTGGAGTTAGGTTGTTCGAACCTTCTAGACATCTATTTTAATCGTCATTACTTATCGATGTTCATACACCGTTACCAGATCAGATGAACGATATTCGAGTTATAAGCAAAACAAAGAATTACGCTGGGCAGCACTGGCAGCACTGACTGTTTTAGTTTGAAAGTCTGGAAAAATTGTTCTTTAAAAGTCTTCCAAAAACTTAAAGCATCATTTGACAGCCTAATAAAATCCTCCTTATTAAAAATATAGTTAGCTGACACTGTGTAACACCCAACTCGAGGAAATGAGTCAATCTGTCAAAATTTCCTAAGGACCCCTTCAATTGTTTTGTGGCCTCATACAAACATACATGAAAACAATAAATTTAATGTTAATATATTTAACAAAACCAATTATTTTGCTTGCATCCACTCTATATAAAATAGGAAAGCTTCTTATGGAAAATCGATACACATAGATACATATGTATGTTGAGATGTTGAATATGGGCGTGAAATGCCCTTTCAACTCTCACCCTTGGAGTGGAGAACAATATGTGGCTATCAACAAATTCACTTCTTACCCGAAAGTTCAGCCACATCCGAGCAGTTCGATTGACCTATGATAGTCTTTTGCAGGAAATACGATGAATGTTGACGCAGTGGACTGCCGGAATGACCGCTTACGGCTGTAGACGCGGCGTCAATATCGATGGCCTTGGAAGCGCTACGCTTGAAGTGCTCCAGAAAGTTATCAATTTGTTTTTCAATAGAATGGGACGGTGAGTTTTCCATTTTCGCGAAAGATTTCTAATCTGGCTTTAGTATTTACATAATTTGAAGGTCAGCGGATGGCTTCCGTGTACACATTTCACCCGGATTGGCACATTTTTTAGCAGGTTACACATTCACAATCACGTTTTATTTCACGTCAACTTATAATTTATATTGCAAACTTTCAGATTTCGATTAATTTTACTGTTAAAATAACTTTGCATTCGACGGAAGTTGTTGCACTTATATGTGGCGAGCAATCAAACATTTTATGTCTACACTATTTTTGCTCAACCCGTATAACTTGGCCCCTGCACATTATTTGACTCGTGAGCCTCGCTGGACTAAAAGAATGACACTGGCCAACGAGCGTTGATAGACTAAGGGGATGATACTGCTACCCCTTAAACACGACCCAAGCCGGCGAATTTCGTTCATCTGTGCCTGTTGTTGCTCTTCCGCCGAACTGCATCGAAAATACGGACATGCGCATTGGGGCTCAAAAATCATCTGGAACCATAATGGTATCAGCTGATTTTTGTGCGCGCCACGTAATAAATACGTAAAGGGTGAAAAAAGGAAAGGTTGACTTAAAAAGAAAACAAGTTGCACCCTTGATGAGTGTCAAAGTATTGGTCCTAAAATAACTAAGATTTTTATACCCGTAACTATAAGTGTAAAATGAAAATTAAGTTTTTGAAAATGTATGTAGAGGATGGGGTGTTCTTTATATGTATCACAGAATTTGTCCTCATTCACTGACTGTCTGACAGATTCATTGTCAATCTACGAAGAGCTTGAACGGCAAGAGATAGAAAGCTGGAACTTGGACAGTAGTTTCCATCAGGGCTGCAGACCGGTCCAGAACCGAACCCTTCAGAACCGGTTAGGTCCAGGTTCTTGTGATGATGGGGTTCGGCCATTGGAAATATCTACGATACTAACCCGTAACCCCGGTTCTCAATTTAAAGGGAACCGGTTGTGGAACCGATCTCCTACCGTAGCGCAAAATGCAGGGATTTCCAGACCTGGTTTTCATATGTGGAAAAAGTTTAAGGAAAGACAGGATTTTTTTTAAATTCCTCACCCAAAGGGGGAAATTCCCGGAAAAGTTAGTATAGGAAATTTTTTTTGTTAGATCGTCAGCAAACTTGGTTTATAAACAAAGTGTACCAATAATACCGATTTTTTCACCCTCACCAGATAATTTTAGATTAATTTGTTTCATTTTTGAAAAAAATCAGTCAAGGCCAATTTTTTTTAATCCAAACTGTACTTAATTCGGGTTGCAATATAGACCAAATAAATTAAAACTTAATTTTCCAATTTCGGAAAATGTACAACCAAGTTGGAAAAATGGGGGAGGGGGTTTAAAGCCGATATTTGTCAAATTTGGTTTGTAAGCTCTACGGACAAAATATATGGAAAATTAATCTATAATTTCGCAAAATGCAGCTATATTTGTATGAAATTCGATTTGTAAGCTAATTGCAACAAATAAGGGTGAAGGTAATGGGCTTAAGACCAAACGTAAATTTTAAGCTGATCTATACGAAATTTGGTTTGTAGGCTTTAAATAATAAAAAAATATTAAAATTGGTACATCATAAGAATTCAGAAATTTTATCAGGAATAATGTGAAATCCGAAAAATAATATCAGAAAAAAAAACAACGAAACGAAATTTAATTGTTAAAAAAATCGAAAAAAAAACGTAAAAAATAACAAATAAAGAAATAAAAAATTTGAAAAATTAAAAAAAAGTAGAGTTCCCTAATTAGGAATCTCATTTACAACAATTGTAAGTATTAAAACTAGGAAACTGAAAAGGCTTTGCTTTCAACTCTCCAAAAAATATTCATTCAGTTCTGGTGTCTTTAATGTGTAAGCTCAATAAGCAAATTATGGAAAAATATTAATTTCGAATTAATTTTAACCATTTATTAGGTAACTGCCAAACAGACTTCTGGTCGAAACTAATTTTTTCGGATAGAAATGGGCTTTTCTGTGGTACAAATTATTCTTTAAAAATGTTTCAAGTTTCCATTTTTTTTTATTTAGGCGGTTTGATGACAGTGGTTTTACATATTTCGCCAAAGCCTTACGGTATAGCTCAGTGATTTTAAATTAACTAATTTTTCTTACCAAGGTAAGGTACAAGGTAAATGTATTAAAATATATCTAGGTAACGTATAAGCTATCCGGAATTTTCAGTACAAGGTTAATGTATTAAAATATATCTAGGTAACGTATAAGCTATTTATATTTTATATTTAATTAGCTTCTATGAGCATGGTTAATTTTTATATTTTTATTTATAATTAATATTGTAACCCTGGATCTTATTTCTGGCTGGGTTTACGGATAATATGGGGTGGTATTTTAAAGTGCGAGTTTCAAGAAAAAATTCGACTTTTATATATTGTAGGTTGAGATTAAGCCGATGCGAGAAATGAGTATTGCATTTTGATTTGATTTCTTTGGTGGAAATAGGCTATAACATTAATGTTTATTTTATTATTAACATTTATGCCCTCTTAATTACAATTATTAATTAAAACGACTACTAAGGGCCGATTTCTCATCTTCTAAATAGCTGCTATGTGTCAGATAAACAAACATTTTACTCTGTTATTTGTTAGTTTACCGAATCAACTAAGTAGTCACTAGTTAAATGCAACATAACGACTATTGACTATAATTCTGTTTAGTTTTTGTTAATATTCCACAGCATAGTAGATCAAATAATGAAATATGAAAACCATTACATTTTCAGTTTATATGCATGATTATCGTAGTCGTATTTGAAAAAACATTTTGGCATATTTAACAGTCGATTCATTTCGAGTTTCATCTTTTAGCTAGTCTGGTATTCGAATGGCCGAAATGTGATTTCTGGCCCACTGTGCAACGGAAAAAACAAAATTTCCGTTACATTTAAAATGTGTGTCTAATTTGTACGTAAGTTATTTGGTCAGACTTTCGTTTTTCACCTACATGAATACCCTCAATATGCTTAGTATTTTTTCCCTCTAAAAAACAAGTATTTTGAAGTGTAACGCATCTGGTCATACTGTTTGCAAAATTTGCCTTGCCGCTTGGCGTTTCTGTGCCGTGCCGGAAATTAATAAAGTTAAACCCACTCAAATTCAAAGTACAAAGAATTTCATCAATATGAATGCGGGGGAGGACTACGCATCGGACAGCGAAAGTGATGAGGATTTTTGTGTGGAGAATGAAAAGGCTGAAGACTCTGGCAGCGGTGAAGAAAATGACAGCGAAAGTGACGAAGCGGACTGCTCTGAGGATGAGGAGGAAGCAGGTAGAATACCGGCAAAAAACAAAGGTACAAAAACAACGCCCGGTTCCGAAAGGGACTTCACCCCCAACTCGTCCCGCAGAACGAGGCAAACTGAAGGCAGCCAAAGCAAAGAGGGGGCTGAAAAGGAAGCACTGGCATCCGATGAGGAAGTGGACAAATCCAGATCTGATGCGCTCTGGGCAGATTTTCTAAGCGATGTGGGCACTGAGAGCCGCAACAGCAAACCCACTGCAAAGTCAAAGCCAGCCGAAGCCAAGGACAGCGCTTCAAAGACTCGTTCCGCTACCCCACCGCCAGCCGCTAAGCAAGTCAGGACAGAGATCTTTGACTTTGCCGGTGAGCAGGTCGAGGTGCCTGTGCAGAAGACCGCTGGCAGTTCTAGCTCCGCCAAGGAGAACCAAAAACAAAGTGTAATCCTCAAGCGGCCAGCAAACGGTGTTGGCGGCAGCGGTCTTGGCTCCCTGCTGAATCAACTGGGCAAAAAGAAGAAAATGTCCGTACTCGAAAAATCGCAGTTGGATTGGAAATCATTTAAATCAGACGAGGGAATCGATGAGGAGTTACGCACCCATAACAAGGGCAAGGATGGGTAAGAAGAGCATGAGCTGAAACTGAGTGTTATTGGTCTTCCATTTATTGAACGTTTATTGCAGTTACTTGGAGCGTCAGGACTTTCTGCAGCGCACCGACTTGCGGCAGTTTGAAATTGAAAAGGATTTGCGCCAAACACGACGCCAAAATTGAGACAAACAGAAAATTCCTGCTGCTGCGCTTAAAAGGTTGGGCCATTCCAAATTTGAAAAGGGAAGGAATTACTTCAATACAACTTACTACTTCTAATGCAAACACATCCATAATTTAAATCTATTAACTCGGCAACGAAGACTATTAATGATTTAAGGCATAATTTAGTCATTTTGATTTTGGGCTGGATAAGATCAAAATATATATATTTATAACACAACACAAACAAAATCCTGCGAACGACAGAGAGTAGCAATGATAAATAAATTTCTAATGATATTAATTGAGTCCTGAAGGATACCATTTGGTGTTTTTAATGTTTTCCAAACAGGGTAAGATTGACCATGTGCTATCCCCGGGCAGATAAAAGACACACCGACTCAGAAAATGAAAGCAAATAGTGAAAGGAATTAAAGGTTTAAGGTTTTTTGGTTCGGGGACAGATGAAGAAGGTCCATTGGTAGCAGTTTGATTTAATACTCGGATTGTAAATAAATGAACTATTGTATAATCAGACCATATAGATGGGCAAAGCACTTTATCAATATATTTGTCCGGAATTGATATTTTGAACGAGGAAAGTTTCCTTTTAGTTTTAAAAATGCATTTTCCGACCTCAACATCGTTAACCTCTATAATATTGAGCTTAGAAAACATATAATGTTTTACCAGAGCATTCGTAGCCCATTTCATCAGACGGGATACGAATGTGGATTTGGCGGGTGCAATCCACCAACCCGTGTGCGAAGAGTGCGTACCGAGGAGAATGTTACTGCTGTATCGGCCAGTGTCAATGAAGATTGCGATATGTCAATTCGTCGACGTTCTTAACAGTTTGGCTTGTGTTATTCGACGACCTGGAAAATTTTTCGTTAGAACCTTGTTATGAAACCATTCAAAATTCATCTGGTGGTGACCTTCTTCAACGCCTTTTGTTTGCTGAATGGGCCTTAAAAATGTTGAATGAATATGCACTTATTTATTATAAAATTGTCTTCAGCGACGAAACTCATTTTTGGCTCAATGTTCTGAAGAGCAGCCAGAGGCAATTCAAAAGCTGCTAATGCACCTTGAAAAATTGACTGTTTGGTGCGGTTTGTGAGACGGCGGCATTATTTGACCGTACTTTTTCAAAAATAGTGAAAATCGCAACATTACAGTTAATGGAAAAAGGGAGCCAGCAAAATTGATGTTGTGATTTTGGTTGACATGTGGTTTCAATAAAACCAATTGAGAGGAAAGTTTGCTGAGCAATTAATCTTTCGTTTTGGACCAACCCAAACAAATTTAAATCAATACTTTTTGTATTTTAACCTCGATTTCTAAAAAATGTTAATAAACTTTATTTTAAATATTTAATATGTGTTTATTTTGTGGTGTGCAGGGATTAATACCGAAACGAATATCGGTTCTGGTAACGGTTCCGGTACGTACCGAAATAGACTTTCTAGACTTTTAGTGGTATCCCTGCAACCTAGAATTGAGGAATTCTCTATTCTTATGTCGCCCTAAAATCTGTGGTATCTCCGCCAAAAATAGAGTTCTTTAATGATTTGGATAGATTTGAATCCATACTATAAATAGCTCATAAAAGGGAGGTAAAATACTCAAATATCTGGTATATCAACTCTAAAAACACACAAAAATAGTTGGAAACATAAAATCTGCCTTAGCTATACCGGACATAAAATTTTCCGAAATATTGTGTTGGTTTTTAGCGACCTGATCTTCGTTAATTCAAAGTTTCGTTATGCTGGCTCAAGGTCCCACCCGTGTAATGAAACACAAGATTGATATTAATGTCCCAATATATTTCTGACTCTCATCGGAGTCCGTCTTCAGAGGCTAACAACAACAACATTAAACAAATAAAAATAAATAGAAGACTAACATCGGCTACGCCGATGTTTTAAATACCCTTGCAGTTTTTGAAAGACGCTACCATTGATAACAAAAAAGTATTTCTCACTAGAACTAGTTTTTTGACAGACCGTTTATATGGCAGCTATATGCTATAGTCATCCGATTTTGATAAAATCTTCCAGAATTGTGTTAACGCATATAAAACTAATATATACTAAGATTGGTGAGGCTACGATGGAAAAAAAAGTTTTTCTCATTAGAACTAGTTTTTGGACCGATCGTTCCTATGGCAGCTATATGATATAGTCATCCGATATAGTCATGGACCTTGAGCCAGCATAACGAAACTTTGATTTTCCGAAATATTTAATCAGATTTTTTTTTGTAGTGAAAATTTTGAATAAAATTCAGAAACTTCATTTCTAAAATTTATATTATAATTTTTCTACCATTTCTATTTTTAAGCAAGGGTTTTTCTAAGACATATAAATCCTTTACATTTTACTAGAGGGCTTATATTTAGCAAAGAAAAGTTCTAACACTTTCTAAAAAATTTTCACTATATCTTATATATCTTTAACAAAGAATTTGATTCTGGTTATTCTTTAAGGGTGATTTCTAAAATGTAAAACGTTCTTCTTAGTGTATATATTGCTTTTTTAGCAGTTGAATCTTTCAACTCAACCGATTCAGTGCCGGTATTAGCGTTTCGGTATGGCTCCGGTTTTTTCGGTTCCTATTAAAACGGTTAACGGTTTTCGGTTCTCAAAAAAATATATTATCGGTTCCGGTTTCGATACCGGTACGTGGCTTGAAACGGTTTATTTCGGTTAACGGTTCCGATTCCGGTTACGGTATAATTCCCTGGTGGTGTGTTATTTGTAAATTCAGTTTTTACTAAAGTGTAATTTTAGAGTGTTTTCCATTTGTCTTTTATGATTTTACATAAGGTTTGAAAGTATTTTTGGGCGGTCACTACGTATAACGTAGCCACTGTGTAATGCGATTATTTTCACATTTATATTTAGTTATATGGTGAGAAATATTTCACTGTTTCATGAACGATTCTGAACCTGCGGAACAATTTCAAAAGTGGAGTAAAGCCATATCTCAGAAATTATTGAAGCTATAAACATGAAGTTTTGTGTGTAGGTTTATTATATGAAAACAGATATTCACTAGTTCAAGATGGATTCTAAGCCTGTTAAACCGGTTCAAAAGTTGTTCAGAACCATATATCAGAAAATTTTGATGCTATAAACTTGGAGTTTTGTATGTAGGTTTCTTATTTGGATACAGATATTCACTGGTTCAAGACTGGTCCGAACCCGCTGAACCGGGTAAAAAATGGTTCGGAGCCTTATCTCAAAAAGTTTTAAAATTTTAAACTTAAAAATCGGTGTGTTGGTTAATAAAATGAAATTACACATTTTACCGGTTCAAAACCGGTTCCAAATCCGATTAAACCGGTTCAAAAGTGATTCAGAGCCTTATTATTTGAGTTACGATTTTAAAATTTGGTGTGCGTGGTTTAAGACAATAGTTCAAATATTCCCGTTCTGAACAAGATTAAATTTGTTTAATTCTATATAACCGGCGCCAGATCTAGTCTTCTATAAAATTGACTTGATACCAAATTTGTACTTACTTACACAAATTGTTATTAGATGATTGAAGATTTTTAAACACTCAACAGCATCAAACAGCTGATGAGCATTTTAGACTGCCGCTTTTGTTTTTGTGGACTCGCAAAACCGAACGAAATACACATGGCGCAGTCACAACTAGACTACAGGTAAAGCCGATTAACAGTAAAGCTAAGCTCACACAGGCAAATAATTTGCCCAAATTTTTATAAAAATAGGTCTAAATGGGGAATTTCTTAAAACTTTTTGAGCAGATTATTTGCGAGTGGATCCATAGCTTTAGTTTTAAGGTAATAGTTATTATGACAAATTTTCAAAAAAATTTGGGCAAATTATTTGCCTATGTGAACTTAGCTTAGTTCTTTTTACTCAAAACAACATTCGAGCAAGATTATTTTTTATTTTTTTGTTGACTCTAGTCCAGCGTTATAAGTTAATACTTGGATTCAAAGCATAGCGAAAAATTAAAAATTCATAATTTATATAAACTAACAACAATATTCTCTTACATGCATAAATTATAACTAATTCATTCATTTTTGTGTGATTTTTTTTTTGCGAAGAATCTAATTAGTGTCAAAAAAATTCTTTTATTTTAATATTAAATTAAGTTACGTTTTGTATAGTATTGTTGTCATGCGGTAAATTATTCATAGACGGACATTAAAAGTTGTCGTTCAGAGCAAAGCCGCTTAGTCCTTGGAAAGATCAAGTTATTTGTTCTGGCCAAAGTAGCGAATTTTGATTTGTTATAACAGGTAGTCCGGCTTTTTAGAGGTCAGTATTATATGTAAAACACAATAAAGTTCTATTGTCTGTCCACTTCTTAAGGCTGACGTTAATACACTCGTTTACAAAATTATAAAAAAAACGAGAAGGCAAAGCTAACTTCTACTGTGCCGAAGTTTTAATACACTTGAAAAACTTTACTCCAACTGATTTAACTGGAAAAATGTATATAGGATAAGATATCAGATATTTAAAATTTTTAAATCGTTGATAATAAAAATTTGATACCATAAAAAAAAACTTTTCTTAGTAAAACACATTTTCCGACCGATCGTTCCTATGGCAGCTATATGATAATTTTTTTCGAAATTATGTGAAAGCATATAAAACTAATATATACCAAGATTGGGGACGCTACGATAAAAAACAAAAAGTTTTTCTCACTAGAAGAAGTTTTTTGACCGTCCGTTTATATGGCAGCTATATGCTATAGTCATCCGATTTTGATAAATTTTTTCAGAATTGTGTGGAAACATATAAAACAAATATATACTAGGATTGGAGACGCTACGATGGAAATCAAAAAAGTTTTTCTCACAAAGACTTATTTTTCGACCGATCGTTCCTATGGCAGCTATATGCTATAGTGATCCGATTTTGATCAATTTTTCCAGAATTATGTGAAAGCATATAAAACTAACATATACCAAGATTAGTGACGCTACGATGGAAAACAAAAAAGTTTTTCTAACTAGAACTTGTTCTTAGACCGATCGTTCCTATGGCAGCTATATGATAGTTATCCGATCCGGCCGGTTCCGACATATTAGTAGCGTGCAGTAAAAAGAAGACTCTGTGCAAAATTTCAGCTCGATAGCTTTAAAACTGAGAGACTAGTTCGCGTAGAAACAGACAGACGGACTGACGGACAGACAGACAGACGGACGGACGGACAAGCGGAAATGAACTCAGCTCGTCGTCCTGATCAAGAATATATATAGTTTATGGGGTCGGAAATGAATATTTCTAAACTTCTGGGCAAAATTAATATACACTTTTCAAGTGTATAAAAAAACAATTGAAGACGGTGTTTTTATCTTATGAATATCGTATTTAGTTTTTTGGTAGGTACCCTTATTTTTAAGACATAGAAACTTTAGATTGAGTCAAGAGTATACAATTTCTAATAATCTAGTTGAATATCATTTTCCAATCGGTTAAGTAGTTTGAATGCTACAATAAATTGTTTTTTCTATTGTTTCCTACGAATGGCACTTCTACAAAGAAAATTAGGTATTGATTCAGATTATCTATGGATAAGGAGTTGTCAGAAATTGAGTCAAATTTCAGTGTGTTATTTATTTATTAGAAAATATTTTGATTTTTTATTCGTCTTTGGCTTTGCTCTTAATATTTTTGTGTGATTTGGCTTCTATAAGAACTCGTACAGTGAGCAAAAAACGAAGTAATTTTTTTTAAACGGACACGTAAAATAGTTAAATTTGACTCTTAGTACTTTTATAAAATTGCTCACAACTTCGCTATTTATCCACAGATTTTCGTCATCAATACCTTATTTTCTTCGTAATAGTGCAATTTATAATATTCCATTGACTCCATCTAAAGTTTCTAACTCGAGATATGGCTTAAAATGCAACCTACCGAAAAACTAAAAAAAAATCTATTTCGAAAATATATCCATACAAAAATTTTGGAAATTAATTTTTGAGTTCAGCATTCCAAAATACATCATAAAAAAAAATTGGCTTCAATTTGTCTTTTTCGCTGTAAACTAGTGTTATTATAAATAGACCAAAAGAAAAAAGATAGAATGCGCTGGCAATTTGTCTTTCTCTTTCATCCTAAACCTAAAAATATTGTTGAAAATTTCGTAAAAAATATTCGATATATCGCATCAGTAAAATGTCCGATATTGAAGTATCGTTGTATCGACACAAGTATCGATATTCGATATATCGATACTATTTCCGGCAACCTCCTGTAAACAGAGTATCATGAAGTTGTGCAAGAGTATGTAACAGAGAGAAGGAAACATTTGCGACCCTATAAAGTATATACATTCTTGATCAGCATTAAAAGTCGTCTGTATAAACGCGTCGATCTCAGAATCTATAAGAGATATTTTTATACTATAAAAACACAGTCGACTGCAGCGCTCTTACTTGTTGGAAAATTATATTGCGGGCATAACAATAGAATTGATGGGAAGATGCAAAAACTTTAATTCTAGATATGACATCAGGTTGGTATGCGTAGAATGCTGCTAAAAATATAATTAAGATGTATCCTGCTAAGGCAAAACGGTGAGTTATAAATGAATATTGTATTTTAGTTAACTTATATCCCAAGATTTAGGCATCTAAATTCTTTGAAAGTATTTTTGCCGCTCTCTCCCTATCACGCTTCCACTGTGCGTCGGTTCGCTTGTTCTTGAAGACGCTAAATACGCGGAGTTGACGCACACACAAAATTGTATAATAGTGAACAATAGTTAACCTAGTGCCTCATTTGGGGACCCAATAAAAAATGGAGTCGAGAGCCCAAAATGTAACTTGTCCATATCACAGGACATGAAACAATGAGTAGACAATAGCAAGAGAATATGATATACTAGCATATAACCCGGCGCGCTTCGCTTCGCCACCATCAGTTTAGCCGCCAAAATGATGAAAAAAACGTTTGGCAATGACTCCACCCCCGCCCCCATTTTCCGACCATCAGAAATCAGAAAATTATTTTCCACCTAGTTGGCCCATTAAGCGTACAAACGCTGAAACCAACCCCGGCACCCATTATCCGACCTTGAGGGTGGGTATGAGCAAAGCTAAAAACTTTATCCTATTTAATTGGCCCAGATCGGCTCACAAATAGCCATTGTCACTGAACCGAAATACGCCCACCATTATTCTTGCCTGTGGGCTGAAATTCTACCACCGAGAAATCAAATGGGTAATTATTTTCTATAATGTGTTCACAAACCGATTTTGAAGCCAATCGGATTAAAAATATGTTTTACCAGATAGAATTTTCCGGGAATTTCCCGACATTTCGTTTGGATTTTCCACCATTGGAAATTTAATGTCTAATTATTTTGCTTACTATTCTTACAAACCGAGTTTGAAGTCAATCGGAGTGTTTTCCATTTAAAATTTTCTGGACATTTTCCTTGTAGGTGGATTTTCCACAATCGAAAAATCTCATGTCAACTTATTTTGCATACTATCGCTGCAAACCGAGTTTGAAGTCAATCGGATCAAAAATAGTTTTTCATATAGAATTTTCCGGGTATTTTCTTTGTGGGCGGATTTTCCAACATTTGAAAATCTCATGTCCACTTATTTTGCATACTATCCTAACAAACCGAGTTTAAAGTCAATCGGATGAAAAATAGTGTTTTCCATATAGAATTTTCCAGGCATTTTCCCATTCTTGGGGCGAATTTTCCAACATCGTAAAATCTCATGTCAACTTATTTTGTATACTATCGCTGCAAACCGAGTTTGAAGTCAATCGGATCAAAAATAGTTTTTCATATAGAATTTTCCGGGTATTTTCTTTGTTGGCGGATTTTCCAACATTTGAAAATCTCATGTCCAATTACTTAGCATACTATCCTTACAAACCGAGTTTGAAGCCAATCGGATGAAAAATTGTTTTTTCCCTTTGGAATTTTCCGGGAATTTCCCGACTTTTCGGGCGGATTTTCCATCATCGGAAAATCTCAAGTCTAATTATTCTGCTTAACATCCTCACAAACCGAGTTTGAAGTCAGTCGGATGAAAAATAGTTTCTTTCATGAAGAATTTTCCGGCCATTATCCTTGTGAGCGGATTTTCCAAAATCTGGGAAACAGGTGTCCAATTATTTCGCTTACTTTACTTACAAACCAAATTTCAAGTTAATCGGATGAAAAACAAAATTTTCCCCATAGTAGCTTTTCCGGGAGTTTTCCACCCCTTAGGGGTGGAATTTTCCAAAACCCCGCCTTAGTGCTCACTTTCAACTTATAAGGAAACTTCTGTGAAAATTTCAGCTTTCTATGTCTTACCGTTCAGGCTCTACGTTGATTGCCAATCAGTCAGTCAGTCAGGACAAACTCTTTTATATATATAAGAGATGATAGAACGGGGTTAACAAAAATCAGTAAAAGTGGGTTACAAAAAACCAAAAAACGTAACTTTAATTCCATTTCGAGGAAGCTGCAATATTTTGCGTGTTTAATAGGACCCATGTGACTCGCCTCAGTCTGTTTTAAAATGGTGCACGCTTAACGCACAGCAATACCACTCTGTAAATGCAGCAACGGGCAAAACTTGACTCAAAACGTAACACACTTTGAGTACATGTTCACTTGTTGGTAAGTGCGCATGTGTACGTGCAGAAGCAGCAGCAGCGCCAGCAGCAGCAGCAGCAGTCGGTGGTGGTCGGTTACGTTAAACAGCGCCAAAAAGCAAGCTTCGACGGCACTTTATCAAACCGCGCTCAGTTGGTTTTAGTTAACCCGCGGAGAAACTACGTGTGGAAGCTCGAGCTCCAAAGAAAAGTGAAAAGTCACTCGGGCAGCGTTCGATTTGTTGTGCGAGCAAAAGTGTCAATTGGCCAATAAGTTCAATTGGTTAGCGAGGACGGTGGCATAAATTATAGTTACAACCCCCATAAGTGGCAAGTGTTTATTGCGGCTGTGGCTGCCTCTGCCACTGTCCCAGCCAATGCTGTGCCGTTGCCTGGCAATTCGAAAAATGTTGCGTTTTTATTATCACTAAATTAAAATCGTATATTAAATAATACGTTTGCATTGGTGAAAGTGTGTTAACAGCTTTGCATATGCGAGAGCAAATTGAATCGGTCAACGAAAAGTAAACGCCGAAGTCGAAACCGCAGCCGAAGAGGTTAAAAGTGCAGCAAAATATCAACCGAAATTTAACATGCGCCTGTGTAAAATAAAACTAAGGAAATTTCACATTTGAATAGCCGCCCATATAACTCGAAGCGAATAAAGTGCCCATAGTCACCGAAGTCAAGACCTTGTTGCATTTGCATTTAGGTATGAATTAAATATTAAAATAAGTAGTTTTATGGCCTTTTTTTCCCACTGCACTCTGTGGAGTGTCAGAACGAATTTGGTAATGGCATATTGTTGTGAGGCTCTAGAGATTGCCAAACCATTCTTAAATTGCGCTGAATGATTGTGGTTAGCCTTACGGCACATACGAAATCACCAGACCAGTCATGTAATTGAGGGTTATTGAATTTTGCACACATAATTGGAGTTGAGCAGGCTAGATTCGACTAACTGCCAAATAAATTGTGGATGTTTTTTATCAGTCGCGATTACCTGGGTAACTGTAACATTCTTGTTACCAGCCATTTATCGTTTTAATAAGGACACATTATAGTTTTGATTAAAAATCACACATCGCCTAAATTTGAGTCCACATAATTTTTCCAAATTTTCCTGCAATTTTTCGAATAACCCGAAACCAGTTTCCATTTAATTTTCTACATATTTGTGGAAGAAGGAGCAGATCTACCCCGAACATGAGGTATTAATAAATACTTCAAAGGTTATTTATGAATTCAATAAATTTTAATCAGAAAAATTGAGAATACAACATCAAAGGTATACTTAAGACGTTAAAAGATACCACGAATAACTTGCAGAACTTAAATATTCATATTTCATGTGAACTTTGAAACTTTATTGCTCTAGCGGATACAATTTACAGTAGGCTTTAAGCAAGCGGAAGTATCTTTTCCACAAAAAAAAATAATGCAAATATTGAAATTAAATGGTCAAAACGAATTCGATTTCGCCAGACCCCCCGAAGTGAAAACAAAAACTGACTTCACTTTTTCCGGATAAAAAAAATAAAACCAATCAAATCATAAATATTCAGGCCTGTTCCCGTTTCCGATTTCGATCAAATTATGCGGAATCGGTATGGGTAAATGATCCCGTTTTCCAGAAACCGATTGTCGTATTCGGCTAATAACTTAAAATTTCCATTTATCTTCATTCGACAGTTTTAATGACTAAATATATAAACCAAATTGTCCGATCGATCGGATTCGAAAACGAGAACAGACCTGATTAGCTGAAAACCAGGGACCGAAAATAACAGTTATGGAAGTGAAAAAAATTACTACGATATATGGATCCCCTGATAAAATGGAGTACATGAATCTTCATAATTTTGAATGGCGAGTCCTTAAATGGGATAAATTTTTATTTGCAATTCTTATCACAAAAAAATTTTGAAATTGTTATATTATAATTTTTAAATAAAAATGTTGTTTTAACAGTTAAATGGTAATTTGTAAATAAAAATTTTTGAATAACAGTTAAAACTAATTTTTATTATAAAAATTTAAATTAATTTCTATTTTGTAATTTTTATAATAAAAATTAATTTTTAATTGTTATGAAAATTTTTTTACAATACAAATTTTTATAAAATTACTAATCTAGTAGGTTTAAGTAAATCTTGTATACTTCTATCAAAGATATTCTATAATTTACAAACGCCTACTAGATAAGTAATTTTTATAAAAATTTTTACAATAAAAATTTTTCATAACAATTAAAAAGTAATCTTTTATTATAAAAATTACAAAATAAAAATTAATTTAAATTTTTATAATAAAAATTATTTTTTAACAGTTATTCAAAAATTTTTATATAAAAATTAACATTTAACTGTTAAAACAAAATTTTTATTTTAAAATCATAGAATAACGATTATTTTTAAATTTTTATGTAAAAATTAGAAAATAATTGTTATTTCAAAATTGTTATCCAAAAAGTTATAGCAGTTACGGTCCCTGCTGAAAACACATAAAAATTTTTTTTTTTGTAAATTATAATGGGGAATAGCCCACTAAGATTTAAAATAAGTAAATTAAGTGAAATCGAAAGTAAATCAGTTGCTGGAATAACCCTGATTTTATTTTGAATTGCTTTCATTTGCTGAACTTCTGAGGCGAAAATGAAAGTGCGTTCTTTAAATTCTGAAAGAATAAAATAACTTATTTATCTATAACAGAAGAGAAAAAAAAAAACAGAAAAGCATAAGAAGTCATTTATGTTGATATCACATTTAAAAGTAAACAACTGCAAGGCGAAGATGATTTTTAAAGGTACCGTATTTCTGCAGGTTGCATGGTCACAATGCACCTTTTTATGTTGTGAACAGCTGATTCACGAAATCATAGGCAAATCCAAATCGAAATTGTATTTAAGACATTTCAGTGCTTAATACCAAGTTACTCGTTGTAACCAGGGAAAACGAGAGCGTAAGTTGAAGTCGGCCCTGCTCGACTTCGATATACCCGTTACTCAGGGTAAGGTTTTTTTTTAAGAATATTTTATTAGATCACAAATTGTGGAAGATATGAGTTTTTTTCCAAATTGCGGGGGTGGCAACTCTACTATAGCTCATCTGATCGCAAAATGATGTATGACGGATCGATAGGTAATAATGATTAAAATATATGTCTGGAAGGTTCGAATAATCCATCTTCAAAATTGTGGGAGATATGAGTTATTTTTCAAATTGCGGGGGTGGCAACTCTGCTATCGTTCATCTGATCGGAAAATGATGTATGGTGGATCCATAGGTAATGATGAGCATAATATATGTCTAGAAGGTCCGAACAATCTATTTTCAAAATTGTGGGAGATATGAGGTTTTTTTCATATTGCGGGGGCGGGAGGGGGCGTGGCAAAAATTTGAAACAAACTTGAACTGCGTGCAAACAATACAAGTCTACACTGAAAAAATGGTAGCTCTAGCTCTTATAGTCTCTGAGATCTAGGTGTTCATACAGACAGACGGACAGACGGACAGACGGACGGACGGACGGACGGACAGACGGACATGTCAAAATCGACTCGGCTATTGATGCTGATCAAGAATATATATACTTTATGGGGTCGGAAATGCTTCCTTCTGCCTGTTACATACATTTGCACGAACTTAGTATACCCTTTTTACTCTACGAGTAACGGGTATAAATACCGTAACCGTAACCGAAGCTTTTAACCCCAATAAACTGTTTCAAAGCACGTGCCGGCACCGACAACGATAACATAAAAAAACCCAAAATGTTTGCCGTTATATTCGGAACCCTGCCTGTATCAAAGGTACAAAAGAATAATTAGTTTTTGAAAATGTAGAAGGAAGATTCTCCGACCCAATAAAGTAAATATATTTTTGATCAGGATCAACTGCTGTTTTTGTTGTTTGTTTTTTTTTTTTGTATTTTTACATTGTGTTTATTTTTTACAAAGCACTAAGCTCCTAAAACGATTTTTGCGGAAAAATTTCCCAAAATAAAGATAATTTTAAAGAAAGAAATTTTTTAATATTTTAGAGGTTAATAAATATTATGAAACAAATTTTTGTTAATCAAAATTAAAACATAGAGAGAGATAATTTATCTTGATTTTGAGAATATGAATCTTAGCAAGCTTTTAACAATTGTGTGGAAGCATATAAAACTAATATATACCAGGATTGGTGACGCTATTATGAAAAACCAAAATCTTTTTGTAACTAGAACTAGTTTTTGGACCGGTCGTTCCAATGGCAGCTGTAGTCATCCAATCCGGCCGATTCCGACAAATGTGCAGCCAATGTTTATTTAAGAACTTTTTGCAAAGTTTGGTCAAGAAAGCTTTAAAACTAAGGGAAGGGATAGAGATAGAAACAGACGGACGGCTATTGATGCATATACTTTATGGGGTCGGAGATGCATCCTTCTATGCGTTACAAACATCTGCTCAATTTTAATATACCCTCTGAAAGGGTAAAAAAACGCCGAAAATGAATAATTTAGACATGTTTCAACATTCTTATCTCCAGTTATTCAAATATATATATTTACCAGTGTTACACTCAAAACAAAAAGGTTCCTACATTGTACATATTCGCATTAAAAAATAACAATTCTTGAAGAACAGAACCAATTTATTATTTTAAAAAATATTTTTATTAAAAGGACAAAATATGTAAAATTGAAGCGTTTTTGGTTAAAATCAGCCTTAAATAAAAAAATATTTTTATATCTAAAGATAAATATTTATATTTTATATGTATGTTTTTCTAATAAAAATATAATAATATAATAATGCTTAGTATTTATTCATTGTAAATGTTTATAAATAAGAGGGCTGTAACCGAAGGACTCAAATACAAAAGGATACGGGGGTATCCTTGATTTTTAATTTTTATACGCATATTATACATACCTACACACACGCTACCGACGCTTAAGACTGACGCAACGCTGCCCTGTTAGGTGGCTAAAATACACCTTCTTAAAAAACTTCTGTGTTTTTCAACCGTTTTTTTTAGCCTTTCAGTTTAGATAGATATTAAGCCTAAGTTAATCAGTGGTGTCACGGAAATCTCTTTTATAAGCAATGCTAATTTTGGATATGTGAACAAGATTAGTTTTCTGGATAAGTTGCATAAAATAAATTAAATATTTAATTTGTTTTAATAGTGAAATTTATATTTTAATAATTATTCGCAAAACCAACCGATATGGCAAAAAAACAGTTTGCCATATTACAAATTTGAGTACAACAAGTATAACTTCATGATTGTCGGAAATTTTTTTTTTGAATTTTTGGAAAAAGTTACTTAAATTTTAATTAAAATTTAAATATGAATCTGAACATATAAATAACATTCAACAAATTTCAATTGAACTTTAAATTAGCTGATAACTAAAAAATGGCATATTTTATTTAAAAGATAAGATAAGATAAGAGGGACCATTATCTTAGACACAAACCTTCTAAACTACAAAGTATGAAATCTCTCGAAGTTCTTAGGACCCCCATGAATATGTTTTTAGACACTAGGTTATAATTTTAAAATTGTGGTTCTGACAGTTTTCTGATCTGGGTGTAGATATTTGTATACCCTGTACTCATACAAATGGTTATAAATGGTATCATGCAATTGGGCAAATGTATGTAGCATGCTGAAGGAAAGATTAATGTATTTATTCGCCAATTGAACAAATTCTGAACTGGCTACAATAATTTTAACTTAAATTATAATTTTATCAATTTATTCCCTAGAAGAAGAAAAATGCTCAGCTAGTAGGATTTTAATTTCAGAATTGTTAGAGTCAACATCGAAGCGCATGATGACGTGCAATGAGTTATTCTTTTTAAGGGCTCTCCCTATAAAGTTTATATATTTTTGATTATAACAACAGCCGAGTCTATTCAACAGCTATGTTTGTCTGTTTACCGCGTCGCTCTGAGAGATTAAAAGGAAAAGAGCTACATCCTTTCGCCTTTACGCATACGCAGATCAAGTTTGTTTCAAATTTGGAGAATTCATCCATCTATTCATCAATTCTAAATCGCACAATAAGCTCGGTCATAAATCACGCAAGTTTTGTAATTAAATGCTTTTTAGCCAGTTTCAGAAGCAAAGTCGCGACTGCGGCGTCGTAAGCGTGTTTGTATATATATTTTTAGTTTATATACGTATAAAAACACACATCATCAAGGGTACAGGGTATCCCGTAGTCGACTGCAGCGCGCTTACTTGATAATACTTATAATGCAGAAGCGAAACTGATTAGGAAGTGCGAAAGTGCTATTGCAATTACTCATTCTAACCAGTCCTTTCGATACAAATAAAATGTAAAATGCATTTACAACATATATTCAAATTGGTCAGATCGGATAACCAACAGTCCAGTTAGTTCGTTTACAAGGTTCGCTTAAGCGAATCCCAACCTAGCTACCAAAATCTATGAATGGTTCTGTTATCCGGTTGCATGGGAACAAATAATGGAGCAAACTGTATGAAGATTGCAGCCCTAACCTTAAAACCGGAAAAACATTAAACAAGATGCGACAACAGCATTGTCAAGTGTGGCAAGTGCGTTGGGTTGTCACAAGGTCAAAGTAATGCAACAAAATTGCTTACAATGTTAAATTGCCAATCAAAATGTGGAAGCAAAAACAAAAGACTTAAGACACGAACTTGATGCGCTCGCTCATCATAATGAAAAAACCTGCTACAAAATTAACCTAAATTACATAAAGGAATTATCTATATATGGTTAAACATAACTTTTTATGCGACTGGGAGTTGGCTTTAAAACATACTTAAAATTTAGCTAAATCTGGTCAAGGTCACCGCGTTATTGTTTGGGTTGTCATCTGTCGCTGTCTCATCTCTAAATAATTTATGAGAAGCGATTTCTTTGGTATAATTAAAAGTCCCACAAGCGAAAGACAAGCGACAAAGAAATCTGGCATTGCTGTAGGAAGATTTCTAACAAATAAGTATCTACAAGTTTATATTTATTTATGTATGTATATTTTTGGCATCACTCGCAAATTGCCAAATCGTGTCATCAATTTGTTTTTACCCCTTCCCGTTTCATTAGACTGACAGCTTAATTAGTTAATTGTGTAAGATATTTAATTTTAAATACAAATAATAAAAAAAACATGTACCTAGTTTTTTGACGAGCTTTTTGGCTCAGCCACTTCACGTGTCACAACCTGAAAGGGTAGCACATAAAGCCAGAAATCTGGGTTACATATTCGTAAGCGCACAAGACCAACGCCACATGGCAAAGGTGCCGAACGCAGGCTAATGGCCAGGCATAAAACAAAGTCTGGCATTTTGCATATCAACGCCAACTTATTTTTTATATTTTGAGTCATCCCCAAAAAAACCTAAACCTTGTCTTTGTTTTTTCTGTTTTGCCGTTTGCTCTTTGGCCAAGTATGATGTAAATGCGAAACCGAAACAAACAAACAAATGGCCTTATGTGAGCAAGAAAGAGCATCGCAAAAGAAAGCAACTGTCGCCAAACATAGGCCATAAATTACGGTCAACTGCGAATACTTGCCTTTTCGCCTGCACACGCAAGACTCACATACACAAACCATTTATACACGTATTGTATCGACAATTGTGTACCGCACTTACTTGTCGTCAAGCAGGACCGGAGCATCCATGAATTGCAAGTACTTAAATCTCGCACACTGTTGCTGTTCAGTTAAACGAGGCCCACTTTCACTGGCGCGTTCAAAGTTCTGCGCCAGGTGCACTTTCTAGGTCAACTCTCTTTGTTGCCCTGCACAGGGTCAAAGAGGAGCGAAGTGGAATTGTTTGTGGCGGGAAGAGAAATATCTCAGCTATTGTTATTCTTATTTACAATCAATCTTCCTTATGTTTTTTACATAACTTTGCCTTTATGCTTTTGCAAGTGTATGTAAATTTTGACCAGAAGGCGTCGGGCAACATTTTTAAGCTTAGCTTAGATGTACTTATTATGTAAGTACCGGGATCACCGAGCAATTTCTGATTGCGTATTTAAGATATGCTTCCGCATACGTCAAACTGTACGCATACTACGTTTTTTGTATTTGAAGGCGTACGCATTCTTTGCCTAATTCCTATGCGAAAACGCAAAACACAAATCAAATTTAAAAACAAAAAATATTTTAATTAGTGAATCTATCAGCGTAGCAAACAAAATAATTATGATCGAAGAAAAATTTAAATAAAATGTCGCTATAACTTTGGTAACTACAAAATCATAAATAGATCCATAATATTGGCTAAACACAATGCACAAAATAATAACAATTTAATGGGTTTAGGGGTTAACAAATTCACACATATTTTTCATATATAATGGAATTAATGTCACATCAGATAGATTTTTTAAACCTGCCAGAGGATAAATAAAAAGCCCTGGATATATCTTTCCAATGGATTATTTAAGATTGCAGCGCGTTTTTCTCAGTCGAAGACGCTGGTTGCATAGACGTGATTGCATTTTTATACACTTGAAAAGTGTATATTAATTTTGCCCAGAAGTTTGTAACGCATAGAAATATTTATTTCCGACCCCATAAACTACAGGGTTGCCCATATTCGACGGACCCATGTTTTTTTTTAAAAATCAAAGAAAATAATAAAAATTTGGCGGTTGGCAATTTTAATCATTTAATTTGTTCCAAGTAGATTTGTTTACATAAATTTTTGAATATGATATCTCTCAAATGGCCGCCTCTGGCGTTGATGGCGTATTGTGCCCTTTTTGCAGCATTTTCCATCGTTTTCGCCAACATTTCGGCCGGAATAGCGGCTATTTCTTCACGAAATGTTGTCCTTGAGCTCTTCTACGGTCCTTGGCTTGTTAACGTAAACCTTTGACTTCAAATATCCCCACAAGAAGAAGTCAGGCGGCGTCAAATCGGGAGAACGCGGTGGCCAGTCCAAATCACCACTTTTCGACATCAAACGGAAACAGTTTCTTCAGAAAATCGATTGTTATGCGACTTGTGTGCGGTGGAGCGCCGTCTTGTTGAAACCAGAACTGCCTCATACGCTTTCGACGAATAATTGGCATCACAAAATTGGTCATCATGTCGCGATAACGCTCCTGGTTGATGGTAACAGCATGGCCATTTTCATTTTGGAAGAAAAACGGCCCAATATCCGTTTTCGCACTAACGCCGCACCAAACTGTGACTTTTTCGTTATGAAGAGGCACTTCTTGAATCTCCTGAGGATTTTCAGTCCCATTCAAGGCGCACTTTTCACATTTTTTAATTTTGTAAAAGCACGTTGAGTTTTCACAATTGACTTGTTCTGTTGAATGTAAATTTCAACTATTTCAGAGCGCTCGCGTGGCGTGTATTGTTCCATGGTAAAAATCTGCTTGGACTGACGCTTCAAACGCGGTATGTCATTAAGCGATCTGACATCTCTGTCAAAAGTTATGGAGTTGCCAGATGGGTCCGTCGAATATGGGCAACCCTCTATATATATTCTTGATCAGGACGACGAGCTGAGTTCATTTCCGCTTGTCCATCTATCCGTCTGTCTGTTTCTACGCGAACTAGTCTCTCAGTTTTAAAGCTATCGAACTGAAATTTTGCACAGCGTCTTACTGCACGCAACTAATATGTCGGAACCAGCCGGATCGGATGACTATATCATATAGCTGCCATAGGAACGATCGGTCTAAGAACTAGTTCTAGTTAGAAAAACGTTTTTGTTTTCCATCGTAGCGTCACTAATCTTGGTATATGTTAGTTGTATAAGCTTCCACATAATTGTGGCAAAATGTATCAAAATCGGATCACTATAGCATATAGCTGCCATAGGAACGATCGTTCGAAAAATAAGTCTTTGTGAGAAAAACTTTTTTGATTTCCATCGTAGAGTCTCCAATCGTAGTATATATTTGTTTTATATGTTTCCACACAATTCTGAAAAAATGTATCAAAATCGGATAACTATAGCATATAGCTGCCATATAAACGGTCGGTCAAAAAACTAATTCTAGTGAGAAAAACTTTTTTTGTTTTTTATCGTAGCGTCCCCAATCTTGGTATATATTAGTTTTATATGATTTCACATAATTTTGAAAAAAATTATCAATATCGGATGACTATAGCATATAGCTGCCATAGGACCGATCGGTCGGAAAATGTGTTTTACTAAGAAAAGTTTTTTTTATGGTATCAAATTTTTATTTTCAATGATAAAAAAATTTTTAATATCTGATATCTATATCCTATATATATTTTTCCAATTAAATCAGTTGGAGTAAAGTTTTTCAAGTGTATAAAATCTTCGGCACAGTCGAAGTTAGCTTTGCCTTCTCGTTTCTAAGCAATTACTCGCTACTTTAATACGCTAGCGATGCAAAAAAAAAATAAACAATTAAAATAACGTCAAACCTTCAGAATATTGTTGAAAATGTCTATGTTTATATCACTACAGATTTATGAACGTAAATCATTAATTGTGAGCTGCATAGCACAGACCTTGCCGTAAAGTCAATGAACTTTATGCAATCTAGAGGAGAAAACATATGAAACAAATACCTCTCGATTGTTGAAGTACGCCCTGCTCGACTTTGATATACCCGTTACTCAGGGAAAGGTTTATTTGATTTGCTTAGAACTTGATGATAGTTCATCTGATCGTGAAACGGTGTATCGATAAGTAATGATGATTAAAATATTTGGCTAAACGGTTCAAAAAATCTATTCAAATTCGATACAAGTCTACACTGATAAAATGGTTGCTCTAGCTCTTATAGTCTCTGAGACGGATGGACAGACAGACAGAGGGACAGACGGACATTTCTACATCGACTCGGCTATTGATGCTGATCAAGAATATATGATCAAGAATTATGGAATCGGAAATGCTTCCTTCTACCTGTTACACACATTTGCACGAACTTAGTATACCCTTTTTACTCTACGAGTAACGGATATAAAATTTATAATCATAATGCAGATTGAGAGAAGCTCGGCTTGGCCCTTTGGGGCTGTAACAGCCAGATTTACATTTATATTACTATCATAACACGGTGCAACAAAAATTGGGTCCATGCTGGCCGGAGGATAAAATTGACATCATTCGACAGATTTAAAGCTAAATACAAATAATTTTACGAAAGGCAAGATTTGTGGGCATCCAATACGTTTGTTATGACTCTTTTTGATATTATCGTAAAATACTATTTATTAGCTTTAAAATAAATTATCCCAAATAATTGTGCGATTTTTTTAAACTAAGATATTTCAATTGGAATACATGTGTTAGAAGTTACATGTCTGACTTAACTTTACTGTCTAAAAGTAAGCAAAGCTAAAAACAATACATCGCCTTGTAATTTTTATTAAATTATAATAAAACATATGGGAACATATGGTAATTTCAAGCACTTGCACTTGAAATGGTTTATTTTCGTTGAAAAAATCGCAGAATTGTTTGGCATAATTTATTTTAAAGCTAAGGAATATATCTGTACAATAAAATCAAGCGGAGCCAAAACAAACGTATAAGTAGCCTTAAAGGCACCTCAGTTTTAAAGCTCAATTTGGCACACAGTCTTCTTTTTACTACACACATCTAAGAAGTCTGAACCGGCCGTATCGGATGACTATATCATGAAGCTGTCATAGAAACGATCGGTCAAAAAACTAACTAACTAACTAACTCTAGTAAGAACGAAGTAAAACTTCGGCACAGTCGAATTTAGCTTTTCCTTTCCGTTTTTATACTCTGTACCGAAGGTACAGAGATCTCAGAGATGGTAAGAGATAGGGGTTTGTAGTGTATGGAACATATTCTATTCTTATTCTTATACTTGTAGGCAGATCAAGTTTAGTTTTGATTTTTGCCACGCCCCCTGCCTACCCCGCAAATTGAAAAAAAAACACAATTTTGGAGTTAGGTTGCTCAAACCTTCTAGACATATATTCTACTTATCAATACTTATCGAGCCCCATACATCGTTTTCTAATCAGATGAACGATAGCAGTGTTGCCACCCCCACAATTTGAAAAACACCTCTAATATCCCACAATTTTGGAGTTAGGTTGTTCGAACATATATTCTACTCATCATTTCTTATCGAGCCCTGTACACCGTTTTCAGATCAGATGAACGATATTCGAGTTATAAGCAATTCAAATAATTACGATGGGCAGCACTTGCACAGTTTGTGTGACCCCACACCTTAAAGTTATCAGTTATATACACTCAGAGAAAAAAACGAGCAGATCGTGCTTGATATCAAGCAGATTTCGTGTCAGAAGTTCGGCAAGACAGAATCTTCTTGGATCCAAAAAGAAAATACTGAAATTAAGCATGAATTTTGAAGCTCGATCTGCTCGGTCTTAAATTTAGTCGGCTTCATTTCAAGCATGATTTATTCTCGAATTCAAGAATAGATCTACTTGAATATAAGCATTTTAGAACAAAGTTGCCAGAGAGCGAGAGAACGAAATGCTCTCGTTTTGAACGCCTCACCTCTCTTGCTACCAAACTCAAATCGAGCGCAATGGATTTCTTCCTGAAAATTCAAGACGAAAAAAATAAAATTGAAGCCGACAGAGAGGACAGAGGAGAAGGGAACCCAAAAACCATTGCTAGACTTGTGGTGTGGATGGGGGTGGCAACTGCTGCTTATACACCAATATTATATCATCCACACCTTTCCCGGTGATTGCTGTGTTACTAAATTAAGCAAATTTTTTTTAAAAATGAGAACAAAATGTTCATGAAACATGCCCAAACATTTCATAAAACAAGCACAAAGTGTTTACGAAACAAGCCCAAAAAATCCAAAGTGGGAACAAAATGTTCATGAAAATCGTACCCCAATGTTCATGATTTAAGAACAAACGTGCATGATAGACTTTCGTCAACGGATTTTCATGATTTTGGTACTTTTAGAACGGATTTTTGTCTAGGAGTAGTTTAAATGTTATTTGGTTAAAATTTGTTTCACACATTTAATGGAACCAGACAGATTGGATCAGTATATTCAAGAGCCGCCACGGGAATGTTGGCTCAGAGAATTTGTCTGAGAAAGAAATCTTAATTGAGTTTGACTAAAGAATATACAATTCCTAGAAGCGAAATCTCATACACGTACAAACAAATTTGTATGGCGGGTCCTGATGGTGGGACCCGCATATTGCAACAAAACCTGCCAGCAATTGTCATTAGGCTTACGAAGCATCACACATTCTAAAAATAGAATCAGGAAGTCAACCATCTTTTCAGCTGTCCCCCGAAATAATGAAAAATTAATACGAGATTAAACAAATTTTGTATGTGATGTCGCTTCTAGGTATTCGAAATTCTTTGGTATATGCTAATGCAATATTCAAGCAAATAAATAAAAATCGCTCCAAATCAAGGGTATTTTGTAGTCGGGGCACTTGTTAATATTAAATATCAATTTAATTCACTTTGAGCTCAACTAACATCTCCAGTCTCTGGGCCAAGAATTTGCAAATTGAGTCCGCCCCTGGTGTGTGCATTTTGTATCATCTAATCTGCGATAGAGATTTTGGTAATTCCCATGGAGAGGCGCTTGCCAAATACTTTGTGGCCAAGTCAGGGAGCCTGGTGACCAAAAATAGTTATGGTTATGCCATTTTTCAGCTAGTCTGTCTGGTGTGACTAAATGAGGCGTGCCACGTACATACATACGTACGTATGCAATGTACAAGAGTATGCGTTGTCGTCGTCGTCGACATCGTCATCATCGTTGTTGTGCAGATGGAGACTTTTCAATTTTCGGAGCGCCGCCGCCTGAAACGCCTGCACTTTCGTTTTCGTTTTCAGCGCATTCAACCTGATCCTACCCAAAATGATAATGATGACGCGAGTATTCGTCATTATGATCTTGCCGTTGGCCGCCAGCTGCAACTGGTTGCAGTTGCAGTGAAATGCAGCTCAAGTGTGCGCCGCGCCGGCCGTTGCATTTGAAAGCGTGAGTGAGTGCAATTGTTTGTGAGTGTTTGGCGCTGAGGTGCCGGACTCTTGAAATTACATAAAGGTCTGAGCAATGCAGTCGCCTGATTCGGCGGTTTCTACAATATTCGCGACCAGAGCTAATTAGTTGCAGGCCCAGCTCCAGAAACTCGGCCAACGAACTTCCATACGCAAATATTGGGCACAATGGAAAGTGAAAGCCGCGTTACCATTTAATTAATTATAATTTTATATTGATTTAACCTACACTCACATGCCAGTACCTACACAGACGCCTCGCCTGATACCGTGACCAATTAAACAGCCGCGTTCAAAACGTTTATTTTTGTTTTTGTTACGCATTCTGCGTCTGTTAAGTGTTGCTTTTTTGGGGATATTTATACGTAGACGCATAAAAGTGTTTACGAAATCGATTGGATGCTACTGGTTACCGTTACTGGCACTCACGTACATCAGTATATTGCACTATTGCAATCTTTGGCCGCAAGCGCGAACTTTGGCAATTGGACGTGTCGGGCATAAAGTGTGCGTAAGCTCAGCTGGAACAAGCAACTTATATTGGGGCAGAGGTGTAACATGTGGACAGCCAAAAAGTGTATGCCGGAACGGTAAACATAAGTTATGCAAATAAGTCCGATTTTTATTTGTGCGCGGAGATTGACAACAGACAATGGTGTGTGCATGCAGGGCAAACGGCCAAAAATTAAAACTGGCAGATAGCTGAGCTTGGAGAGGCATGCTTAGAAATTTTAACATTTTCCAGGCATTAATTAGTTAGAGTTTTGTTTATTAATAAACCATCTTAATGTCATTAGGAAGCTTGGAAAATTTGACAAATGTGGGCTAGGCATTTCCGGCCCATATAATTTTGTTGGCAGGAGAAACATCTGGAGTTTTTAGAGAGATAAGTTTATCAATCACGCTGATCTGGGCCAGAGTGCTTGCAACATGCTGCATGTCGTCAAGGCCATCACTTGATCCTGAGCTGGCTGAACAGGTCGCAGGTGAACAGGTACAGAAGCTCCAAGGATGACAGCATTTCTTCCAGAGCTAAGAGATGGCTAACTTAAGAGTTCGTGATAAGCAAGGACGCTTAAGGTTGAGAACCAGTAAATCAAGGATTCTGCAATTAGAGTCTGGTTTCCTGAAAGGCCGATGCGCAACAGAACCAATATCAATATTTTGAAGTTTAAACTTTTTGACTTAAAGCACATTAAATTATGCATAATATTTATCTATTCCACAAATCTGATTGTGCAGATCGGTTGAAAAACTAGGGAGTTTTGGACGAAAATTGTCTTTCAGCCAGTCAACAGGCAGCGGGATGGGGCCAGCGTCGCGATGGCGTCATAAGCGTCGGCTGCGTGTGTGTGTCTTCGAGAATGTATATAAAAATACTCAAAATAAAGGGTACAAGGAATTTTGCGTAGTCAGGAACTCGACGACAGTGCTCTTACTTGTTCATTTTATTTTTAATCAATTTTAAATATGAATTGTAATTCATGGAACAAATAAATCATTAATCAAAATTGAACGTTAAAAAATCTTAACATAAAATTGGGATAATTTATTTGCTAGCGACCCAACTCTATTTGATGAGATAGTGGGCCATATCAAAGACAAGAAACTTCTTTTAAGAAAAACAAATCTTTCGAAGTTCTGTTTCACCCAGGGAATAATACCGTAACCAGAACCGTTAACCGAAATAAACCGTTTCAAGCCACTTACCGGTATTGAAATCGGAACCGACATTAACATTTTTTTAAGATCCGAAACCCGATTACCGTTTTAATAGGAACTAGAGATGAGCGCGGGACGGGATTCCCGCGGGAATCCGGCGAGTCCCAAAAATCCCGAATTTAAATGCTTCCTCAGGCAGGTAACAAATGTCTTAAAATCTTTGGAACGTCACAATATGAATTTATATATATATATATATATATAAAAAATGTATTCGGAATTTTCGGGAAAATTCTGGATTCTCGCGGAAATCCCGTTCCGCGCTCATCTCTAATAGGAACCAAAAAAACCAGAACCATACCAAAACGCTAATACCGGAACTGTTTTGGTTTCATATTATTTATCTTACTGACTTATGATAATTTCAGAAAAAAGTATTATATACATTTATGAAATTCGCCTTTTAAATAAAAACACGAATCAATTTTTTTTAAGATATATAAGACTTAGAGAAAATGTTTCTAAAAAGCGGGCAAACTTTTCTTGGGTAAATCTAAACCCTCTAATAAATTGTACAAGATATCTAAGTCTTTCTTCATGCAATATAGAAATGTTGAAAAATAGTTGATATAAATTTTGGAAGGTTTTAAACTTTCTTAATTTAAGTCAAGTTTCGCCCTCAAATTTAGAAATATTATTTCCTAATTTAAAAAAGTTTTGTTTTGATATTTAGAAAAATGTAATGTAAGGAAATCTCAAGGAGACTTCCCAAAAGAATTCCATATTTAGCAGGAATACGGCAGATTTTAGTGCTAATTGTTTCGAATCATAATTAGGAAAAATTTGTCTGCTTTTTAGAAAGAATTTAAATAAATTTAAGTCCACATAAACTATCAAACATCAGAGCCAAATTAAAGTGTATCTGACACCTTTTACATCTTCTACATAGCACTATATGTCACATAAACTAACAAATAACAGAGTAAAATGTTTGTTTATCTGACACATTGCATCTATGTAGAAGATGAGAAATCGGCCCTTACTCTGTTATTTGTAAGACTACGTGACATAAAGAATAGAAATCGGACATAAGCATGCTTGTCTGGGCGACAATAGAACAGAGAATTTCCTAATTCTAGGCCGAATTTTTTCTGAGTGTTGAGATACCGGTAGTTACCGGTATACCGAAATAAAAATCTTGCTATCGAATCGGAACCGAAAACCGAAATTAACTGAAAACCGAAATAGAACCATTTTCCGATCTTCTCATTTCGGTACGGTAAATTCTCATTTCGGTTAAACTCAACCTACGCTTCTTGGATATCATGTCAACGTCGGTTTGCTACCAGGAACCACGTGAAAGCACTTTCACACTTTTTCTCTCCTGTCATCTTGGAGAACCCTGGTTTGAACGAACCACTTTGCAACTGTAAAAAACAATAATAATAGTAATATAAATTAAAAACGAGAAGGCAAAGCTAACTTCGACTGTGTCGAAGTTTTAATACACTTGAAAAACTTTACTCCAACTGATTTAACCGGTAAAATATATATAGGATATAGATATCAGATATTTAAAGATTTTAAATCATTGATAATAAAAATTTGATATCATAAAAAAAACTTTTCTCAGTAAAACACATTTTTTAACAGATCGGTCCTATGGCACCTATATGCTATAGTCATCCGATTTTGATAAAATCTTCCAGAATTGTGTTGACGCATATAAAACTAATCTATACCAAGATTGGTGACGCTACGATGGAAAATAAAAAAGTTTTTCCACTAGAACTAGTTTTTTGACCGACCGTTTATATGGCAGCTATATGCTATATTCATCCGATTTTAATAAATTTTTCCACAAATATGTAAAATCATCTAAAACTAATATATACCAAGATTGGTGACGCTACAATAGAAAATAAAAAAGTTTTTCTCACTAAGACTTATTTTCCGACCGATCGTTCCTATGACAGCTATAAGATATAGTCGTCTGATCCGGCCGGTTCCGACATATTAGTTGCGTGCAGTAAAAAGAAGACTTTGTGCAAAATTTCAGCTTGATAGCTTTAAAACTGAGGGACTAGTTTGCGTAGAAACAGACAGACAGACGGACAGACAGACGGACGGACGGACAAGCGGAAATGAACTCAGCTCGTCGTCCTGATCAAGAATATATATAATTTATGGGGTCGGAAATTAATATTTCTATGCGTTACAAACTTCTGGGCAAAATTAATATACACTTTTCAAGTGTATAATAAGAATTATTCAGAGCCAGAAATTCAGACTCGGACTTTTCAGACACCACATTTAGAAGAAAACTTTTTACCTCTACATCCAAGCTAATGATATTTTTCTAAAATTCGAGAAGGACTTGAAACAAAGAACAGATCAATGGTTCAGATGAGTTTAAAAGAGCATTCATCAAATCCTGCATTGTGTTTTGGGGCCAAGCCGAGCTTCTTCTCAATCTCTTGGCTCGTGTGACTTTTAATTTTCGCTCCAGAGAAAGGGACCCTACAGTCTAACGCTGAATCCGAACGGCAAAGTTTTTGAGAAGCTTTTTCATGGCTATATAATCCATTTATGATGGTCTCTTCGATTTTGTTTTGAAGTATTTTCAAAACTTCATGCGCATGAAGAAGTTGGCTTCATGAATTTCGATTTCAATTCGCCTGAGAACACGAGTTATCGATAAGCAAATAACCCTCAAGTCAACCCTGCATCAGTTCAATTGGAACAAAACTTAGGAGAATTATCGAAAAGCTTCACGCCACGGTAGGTCATGATCATGAAGCTTTGCCAGCTTTGGCTGCCCCTCTTCACCTCTTCCCCACAAACAAAAAATGTGAGAAGAATTTTATGAAGGAAACTTCATCGTGTAAATGCGGACTTAGATATTCCGAGGCGGGATCGAACCCACAAACTCCCGCACAGTAGGCAGAGCCTACAGGCACACACGCTACTCACTGAGCCACACAAGGCCACTTTACGTCTATGCATCAATAGAAAATTGCGAAAATCTTTATTCCTCGCTTCTAGCGCATCTTTCGACTTCACTTCTATTGGTAACGACACAATAATTCGTGAATTAAAATTTTGTAAAGCGAAGAACGCATTTAAAAGATCGGGTACTACTACACGAATTGCATCCATACTCACTTCAAGCCTAGAAGCTATATGCAAGTAGGTTTACGCCAACTCTGCAAATAAGGCTTTAAAAAATGTCTGTCTATGTTAACATAATTTAAATTCCCGAAATATCCGAGAAAAACACAGCAACAAAGCATTTTTGTTTTAAACGATTACATTTTTAAACTCAGCCGTTATGAATATTAAATGCTTTCAAACAGTTCTTCTACAATAAATAGGTTCAAAGTCGGATGGTTTTATCCTAGAGGCTATAGGTGCTAGAGGTGGAGAACTATCGATGGCACTATCGGCACTATCGATGGTTGGGCGCTATCGAGTCGCCATCGATAGTAGCTCTGCACTATCGATAGTTTTAGATAGTTTTTGCAAGCTTAAAAAAAATAATAATTGCGCTTAAAAACGTTATTTTCTAAATCTAAACTCATCAGAGTTGATTAGTCAAAACTTAGTGTTCCTTTTAAGCCGAATCGGAACTAGATTCCGCAATCTCTAAAACGTTGTCAAACTATGCTTTGCATGCATTAGCCGATTCGTATTCTTTGTGCTGATTACAATAAACTTTATGAAGAATCTCTTCCTGGTATTAAAACCTCTTTTTTTTTTACGTATTTAGCACGAAGTTTGCCTTTATTCAGTGTTTTCCTACGCCCCACGGTCGGTTGGGCGGGAGGTGGGCTGCTATTTTACCTGGTTTGCGCGCGTAACAAGCTTCGGATTGGTGACGCTTTGACGTCCAAACAACAACAACAAAAAAATAAGAATCATGACCTCAATTTTGTGCCCTTGGTTAAAAAATAAGGTTTTCCGAATTATTTTAATGGTAACATCAGAGTTTCTTAAAAATGATATGGTATATATATATGATCGAAACCTACAACCCAATATTAATGCCAAAGTTAAAACCAAAAGTAACGGAAACAATTTTTTTAGTTCGCTTTTTAATAAATTTTTTAAAATTTTTGCATTTTTAAACATGAGCGTTTAATAGCCTGTTTATACTAGGGTTTGCGTCTTGCGTTTTGGCGTCTTGCCCAAGACGCGGCGTCTTTCCCATGTAAAAAGTATAGGGCCCTAGTGGTGACAAAAAGTGGCGTCTTGTACGGACGCCGGTTTCGATTGCAGAGTTTATTCGATTTTTTGGGGTATATTCGATAATTTTAGCCCATTTCTGCCTATCATTCGACTATCGTTTTCAACTATCACCACTAGCACAACAAAAAACAGCTGTGAAAGTTTTGCCGGGAATAAATAAAAAAAAAGTTGTCAAGTTAAATTGGAAAAATTTGTAATTATGGCTGAAAAGAAAGGTAAGCATGTGTTTTATTCTCTTCTCAAATTAACTTTGAACACATTGAAGGCTCGGAAAAGAGATTTCAGTGGACATCCGATGCCACATACACACTCCTGGAGTTGTGGAAGGAGAACATGGATGGAATGTTGCTGCAGACATCCCCGCCAAATCCATAAATTGCATCATCATAGCATCATTTTTCTCCATGGCAGATAATAAATAAAGTTCACTTGTATTCATTCTGTTTTTTTTAAATTTTTTTTTGCTTTCAACAAAACCAAAACAAACATCAGCTGTTTCGTTGACGATGGACGCAGGACGCAACCTTGTGCCAGTATAAACGCCAATTCAGAGTTATTGCGTCGATAACGATTTCGATAGCAAACTCAGCGTAGTATAAATGTAGCATAATAAACATACTATCGAATACTTCGAGCACTATCGATGGTTTCCAAAAAACTATCCTAGACTATCGATGGTGCCTACTATCGATAGTTCTCCACCTCTAATTGGTGCCATAGAACCGCTAGATCAAATGACAAGCTATTCACAACGAAAACAAGATAATATAAGGGCCTACTAGATTGTAATGTCTCAAACAGTGTGATCCCATCCTAAGATTCTTAATGGTTTTGAATTTATAAATATCTGACATCTCTTTTCTATATATATTTTATCGGTTAAATCAGTTGAATTAAGCTTTTGAAAGAGTATTAAAACTTTGGCACAGTCGAAGATAGCTTTTACTTCGATAATTTAATTTCTGGCTGATTTAAAATATAAAGAACATTTGATCTCAATAAAAATGAGCTTAAAGTATATTGATGGGTTCCTCATTTTTATAATTATGTTAATTATTTGCTAGGCCAAATAAATCAATATAAATAAATATATTTTAATATGTGAAATTTTGTATACGCAAGTGAAAAATTGTATAGCATTTATTGTATTGGTTCTGGTAACAAAGTTGACGCCATAAGTGGATATCTGACAAATGAAGCATAGCATGTGTATTTAAAACAAAATAAAAAATTGATATAACTTTTTTTCAAAAAACATTCTAGTAAATTGTCATCCTTGTGCAAATTAATTTCTCAAACCAAATGAAAGATTTTGAATGCAACATTAACAACGAGTTCAAGGCGGTGCATTGCTCAGCCAAAACAATGACGAAACTAGATCAAACTTGTTGCTGGCGTGCAATTAATTTGTTGCAAAATAAAATAACTAATTCGATCGCTTTGACTTGGGTGCGTTTCCATATGAAGTAAATAATTTTAGTTTTATTTTTTTTTTCTAAAATCCAGTTTTCTCGATTACTATTTCCAAAATTATTCATGCATTTAGAATATAGTCATAACAAAGTAATTAAAAACACATTTCCCCATTTGGCAAGCCGCTACAAATGGAAAATATTCTTTAATGAAATAAAAATTCAATATGTGGAATTGACTAGCGAATTAAGCTTCGCATAAATAAATGCACAATGAAATGCCAGAAATTTGCTCATTTATTGACGACAGCTTCATGTCTAGCAAGTATTTCAAAACAAACAAAAAACCACCTTAAAAATTTGCAAAAGAAGCAGCTAAATGATAATAATAAAAAACGCTTTGTCAAGTTCAAGGCAAATGCTGTCAAACGAAAACAAACTCTTTTGTTATGTCTTTTTGACTTGAGTTTTTATTGTGTATTTGGACACAGCGCATCAAAAGATGGAGCTGATGACTTCGCGGCACAGGTGAATGAATGTAAATGTTTTATCAGTGGCATACCCAAAAGGAGGGAACATGAAAGTTTGAAATATTGTTATTACACTAGGTTTTATACTCGATATGCTAGTATCTGGTTGTATTTGCCGTGGATAAATAAATGAATTAAGTGTTGGTTATTCAGGATTCATTAAAATCCACTTCAACATGGCACCGCCGATGTTTAAATACCCCTGCAAATTTTTTAAGACGCTATAAAAAAGTTTTTCTTACTGGAACAAGATTTTTGACCTACCGTTTCTATGGCAGCTATATGCTTTAAATAGTCATCCGATTTTGATACATTTTTCAAGAATTTAAATCAATTATTTTTCGACTGTTCCTCTTGTTCAAGAGATGTAACGAACAAGGGATAAACGAGTGGTTACGTAGGTTGCTATATATATTTCTGGCCTGAGGGCGTTCGAATTTTCCTTGAAGGAATTTGCCATATATTCCTTAAGTGGATTGCAAATCACAGTGTGACCACATCGAACAGAAAATTACGCCGAAAATTAAATTGATTTGGTATTTTTCAGCGATTTGGGGCTGTTCACACTGCTCGAACACCAGTTTTTTTTTTGGGCAGCTTCTCGCGAAGCCTTGATGGCCAACAACAACTTAGCAAAAATGCTATCACTTTGCTTCGAAACAGTATTGAAAATGGTTTTGATATGTTTACCACAATAGCAAATGCAATGGAGACTATATAATTTACATACAATAAAACACAACTTGAATTACAAAAAACACTTAATTTCTTGTGTTTGCCAATTTAAGTAAGCAATTCAAACTCGCTGATCATTTGTGATGTCCCAATGACCTTTTTTTGTCTAATCTCCATCAATCACAGCCACTTTTCCCACTTAATTTACATTTTGCAGTCAATTTTGGTTTGGCGCTAAATTTGAAGTTGAGAACTGACACAAGAATTTAATTGTTGCACAATAATTTCTCAAGAAATATCAGCTGTTCAATACAATCCACACAATCTATTGATATGGCAACTCTGGAAATTGCTTGTGTGTATTACTTGGCCTTCTCAGTACCCAACAGAGCAATGAGTCAATGAATAATTCCTCAAGAAACACCGCGTTTATATTTTTCCAAAATTTCTTTGCACCAATCCACACGAGCCTTTTTTTTGAGCGATTGTCAAATTGTGCGGGATCCAACGAGAACAACCCTTTATTACGCCCAGGTGTTCATGCAATATCGAATGTATGGGAAAAGGCCAATTGGTCCTAAAATGGCTTGAAGTGACCTAGGCCAGAAACAATATATGTGTACAATTTTATATCCTGTGGCCACACTAAGTGAGATCTAATGTAAACTGCGTTAAACAACAATTAGGAATGTCGGTCAAGCTCGACTGTAATATACTCTGTACCTATCAAAGTTCTTATATAACTGATACACATACTATGTAGGTGCTGCCCATCACGATTGCGGCCAGTGCTGCCCAGCATAATTATTTGTTTTGCTTATAACTCGACTATCGTTCATTTGATCTGGAAAAGGTGTATGGTGGATCGATAAGTAATGATGATTAAAATATTTGCCTAGAAGGTTTGATCAATCTATCATTAAAATTGTGGGAGATACATACTTATTAGCGTTTTTCCAAATTGTGGGGCTGGCATCTCTACTATCAATCTTCTGATCGATAAACAATGTATGTTGGGTCGGTAAGTATAGATGATTCAAATATATGTCGATAAGGTTCGAACAATCTATCTTTAAAATTGTGGGAGATTAGTTTCTGAGATTGAGGCATCAATCCGGACGGACAGACAGACGGATTGGGCTAAATCGATTCGGCTGTTTGTATTGTTTATTGTGACATCTTAGTGCTACAAGTACATGAAGACTTATGTTTATGGCACTAATCACGAGGACTAACAGCTTACATTTTGACATCGATACTTAATTTATTAACTTAAACTAGACATTTATTATTGTTAATTACAAAAAAAAAAAGAGAAAAGAAAAATCGTTGGAAAATTTAATGTTTATGTTATTGGAGTGCTATTGTTTAAGGTGGTGTTCTAAACTTTTCTTAAAAAGTGGTGCGCTTTTTATCAACTTTAAATTGTTTGGTAAATGATTCCAAAGGCGAATAGCAAATGGGAAGTAGTGATAGTCTGAAGAGGCGAGTTTATTTTTAGAGCTTATTAAGTTGTTGGTTCGTTGAGATGCAGCAAAATGAAGTATGTCATAGAGATATGAAGGTTCTGAAGGCTGTTCACGCTGATCAAGAATATATATACTTCATGGGGTCAGAGATGGTTCCTTCTGCCTGTTACATACATTTGCAAGAATTTTATATACCCTTTTACTCTACGAGTAACGTGTGTAAAAATGTCATCCTGATTCAAGGTAGTGTCAATTTGATATCCCCGAAAATACAATTTTAATACATTCGAAAATATTAACTTGATACTTGGGAGTATTAGGCAAAATGTGATGCTCAATAAAAAGTTTAAAATTAATGACTTAGGCTGCGTTCACACTATTCGACGCATGAGACATGATAATCGAGTAGGCCTTCATGTTGCCTTGTTTTCAATGTCAAATGACAAGCTTTTCAGAATGAAAACAAGAAAACATAAGGGCCTACTAGATTGTCATGGCTCATGCGTCGAACAGTGTGAACCCAGCCTTAGTCGGGATGAAGCAAACTTCATGAAGTTTTCTTAGTAGGCGTGGAACTTAGAGGAAATCTTTCCCGTCTAAGTCGGGATTTACATGATGAAGCAAACTTCATGAAGTTTTCTTAGTAGGCGTGGAATTTAGAGGAAATCTTTTAGACCTTTTGAACGAATAGTTAAGTAATACATTCAAATCTCTCGCCTACTAAGAAAACTTCATGAAGTTTGCTTCATCATGTAAATCCCGTCTAATAGCCTATTTCCACTGGCACATATATGTACATTTGAAAATATTAAAAATCCAAAGTAAATATACATTCTAAGCCGATAAGTGAAAGTTGACCAATCCTTGGGTAAGTTTAGCAACTATGTTTGCATTGACGTCGCACTTGTTGAACAAAACGCGAATTTAATGGTTAAAAATCGAAAATGTAAAAATTTCGAATGTACATATATGTGCCAGTGGAAATAGGCTATAAGTAATATAATTTTGATGATTTTTTTTTTGGGTGTAGGTTTTGTAAACAATATGTTGAGTTATAAATGCTAGTTCAGGGCCGTTCAGGTAGAAACCATCTATTGAACATTATACAGCATGAAACAAAACAACAAACACTTTAATTAATCAACCCATGCTCACAATTAACCCTTAAAGGTCTAAAATGTCTTAGCTTAACTACTTTGTTGTTTAAAACGATAGTTCTCTGAAATTACGCTTATGACCTTATTTAATGCAATTAGTTTAAAATTCTTAAAATTTATATACCAAGCAAAGCCCCACTCATAAACGACTCTTTTAAAAGTTAAGCTCTAATTTAATAATTTTTTTTAAACATTTATTCATGTTTTCTAACAAATCTATTTTATACGGTGGGTACATACATTGGCTTTACACAGCCGTAGTTCGACCCATATTGTACTTTCGGATCACTTGTATTGCGATCAATCAGTCCTGAACAACCTGAATAAAGTACAAAGAAGCGCGGAATTATGAATGAGTGGCGCTCTCCGAACGACACCGACTCGCGACTATACTCATCAACCAAAGGGGTATACCACCTTACACAGATTACTGTATTCCTCAAATAACTTTTGACAAACTTTACGATGTCTATAACACAAGTCGACACGAGTGGGATACCCTTCCCTACAGCAGAGCAAATGCCATGAACATATGAACTGGTGGTTCGAAGATTCCCCGAACGAGATCGCCCGACACTTTAGTATTCACCTGTTATGGGTGCCTGGACACCGGAACATAAACATAGACAAACTGGCCAGACTAGGTATTACCACCGAGCTGCTTTTAAAGAAGAGCACGATAGGGATTTCTATGGCAACTTTTAAGCTTCACACAAAGGCCGAAAAACTGCGTCTCTTACGTCTCTTACATGGTCCACATATGACATAAAACGTACCAACACACTTTTACGTACCAGAAGGGAACACATATCACTTCTGGAAGAATCCCTGACAGGTCACTGCCTTATTAGCAGACATGCTGCTTGGCGTTACACCACATGACTTCTGTAAAAGCTGTAGACAGTCATTACCCTGCCCTGAGTAGAAGAAGACTAAGGATTCTTGGTCAACCTCTACTGCCCAACCTTTCGGAGATCTCCGAGCTAGAGATCCCAGCTCTACTTAGGTTCATTCTGTTCCTACACTGGTTCAGTATCGAGGACACCCCTCGATATTAATAAGGTTTACGGGAATATATAGCATCGTAATGAGCCTAGGAGGTCTAAGTGGGGAAGTGACTGACCAATCTAACTATATTTCTAATATTCTTTGACTTTGAACTACTGCTGACAGCTCTCCAATTGGAAGAGATCTGGTCGTGGTGTAAAACCGCATGCAACGATAAGGCTAAAATTTGGTAAGGATATTCTTTTTTTAGAAGGATCGGCTGTTTCTTTTGCATATATTTCAAACTTTTGGGGCTCTAATTGTTTCCTGTAGCTCATAGAATTTAGCAGAGAGATGGGCGCAGGACGTGATTTACGAGAATCCCATAAAAAAAACTGCAAAATCGGAACCGGATTGAATTTATACGGACGGGATTAAAAATGTATTTAAATTAAACAAAATTTTAAGGAGGGACAACATTTTGCTCTTTCCGAAAAACTGCGGGAACGGGACGGGATTGAATATTAAAATTTCGAGTTTGGATCGGGACGGACCGGTATAGACTATGGTCGGTTTCGGAACGGTATAACATTTTCTTTCCCGAGCCCATCTCTACCATGAATTAACCAAAGAATAGTTGATCAGAAATTTACTATAACTCTATAAGTGACAGTATCAGTTAGGAATTTTAACATCTGATTTGTGTAAAAAATTTTTAATGGAAAACTTTTCCATTAGAATTTGTTTTTAGCATTAAACATTTTGTTAAGAAATCAAAAATAAATTCTTTTGGATTATTTTGTTCTATAATATTTTTTTGTTAAAAATAAATTAAAATTAAAAGATAAAAAAAAAAACAAATACAACAAATTTGTATATTTTTTTAGTAAAGTAAACCCAGAGGTTATAATTATTTAATACAATTCTACCGTTAGAATATCAAAAGCGAGTGTTTTTAAAGGGCACGGCATTTCCAATATTTTAGATATTTTCCTTTTTTGTGTCTTTTTTACTTAAAACTTCAAGTCCAAAGTGGTTCAAGTGTGGTTCAGAAGTTTAATGATTTTTGCTAACTGTTTTTCGAAAACAATGCACTGTAGTTCGGTGACATTTCTTTCTATGCATTACAAAGATAAGACCAGTTTTATAAACTCCTCGCTTTTATAATACTCCGATTGAGGTAGTGTAAAAAGGGTATACTAAGTTCGTGCAAATGTATGTAACAGGCAGAAGGAAGCATCTCCGACCCCATAAATTATATATATTCTTGATCAGCATTAATAGCCGAGTCGATATAGACCTGTCCGTCTGTCCGTCCGTCCGTCTGTCCGTCTGTCTGTATGAACACCTAGATCTCAGAGACTATAAGAGCTAGAGCTACCATTTTTTCAGTGTAGACTTGTTTTGTCTGCACGCAGATCAAGTTTGTTTCAAATTTTTGCCACGCCCCCTCCCGCCCCCGCAATATGAAAAAAACCTTATATCTCCTACAATTTTCAAAATAGATTGTTCGAACCTTCTAGACATATATTTTAATCATCATTACCTATCGATCCGCCATACATCATTTCTTGATCAGATGAACAATAGAAAAGTTCCCGCCCCCGCAATTTGAATAATACCTTATATCTCCCACAATTTTGAAGATAGTTTATTCGAACCTTCTAGACATATATTTCAATTATCATTATTTATCGATCCGCCCTACACCATTGCCCGATCAGATGAACTATAGTAGAGTTGCCACCCCCGCAATTTGGAAAAATCCTCATACCTCCCACAATTTGGGCATGTAGTGATCTAATAAAATATTCTTAAATAAACCTTAACCTGAGTAACGGGTATAGCGAAGTCGAGCAGGGCCGACTTCAACTTACGCTCTCGTTATACACTTGAAAAGTGTATATTAATTTTGCCCAGAAGTTTGTAACGCATAGAAATATTCATTTCCGACCCCATAAACTATATATATTCTTGATCAGGACGACGAGCTGAGTTCAATTCCGTCTGTCCGTCCGTCCGTCTGTCTGTCCGGGTGTCCGTCTGTCTGTCTGTCTGTTTCTACGCAAACTAGTCCCTCAGTTTTAAAGCTATCGAGCTGAAATTTTGCACAGAGTCTTCTTTTTACTGCACGCAATAATAATATGTCGGAACCAGCCAGATCTGATTACTATATCATATAGCTGCCATAGGAACGATCGGTCTAAGAACTAGATCTAGTTAGAAAAACTTTTTTGTTTTCCATTGTAGCGTCACTAATCTTGGTATATGAAAGTTTTATATTCTTCCACAAAATTTTGGAAAAATTTATCAAAATCGAATGACTATAGCATATAGCTGCCATAGAAACGGTCGGTCAAAAAACTAATTCTAGTGAGAAAAACTTTTTTGTTTTCTATCGTAGCATCCCCAATCTTGGTATATATTAGTTTTATATGCTTTCACATAATTCGGAAAATATTTATCAAAATCGGATGACTATAGCATATAGCTGCCATAGGACCGATCGGTCGGAAAATGTGTTTTGCTAAGAAAAGTTTTTTTGTATGGTATCAAATTTTTATTATCAATGATTTAAAAATTTTAAATATCTGATATCTATAGTCCAATTCTATATCCCATATATCTTTTACCGGTTAAATCAGTTGGAGTAAAGTTTTTCAAGTGTATTAAAACTTCGGCACAGTCGAAGTTAGCTTTGGCTTCTCGTTATTTTTGGCGGAGATACAGCAGTTTTAGGGCGAATTATTTCGAACCATTATAGAATTCCTTAATTCTGGGTTGGAGGGATTCCTCTTAAAGCCTGGACAGAGCGTTTAACGAAATTGTTCGTCCAAAAATAAACGAGAGCTTAAGTTGAAGTCGGCCCTGCTCGACTTCGATATACCCGTTACTCAGGTAAGGTTTATTTAAAAATAGTTATAGATCACAGAATGCCCAAATTGTGGGAGATATGAGTTTTTTCAAACTGCGGGGGTGGCAACTCTACTATAGCTCATTGACGGGAAATGATGCATGGCGCATCGATTGAGATAAAAAAGGCGAACAACTATTTCAAAAGGGGGGGTGAATTTTTCAGGGGGCGGCATCAGTGTGATGAGAGGGATCGATGGTAGTGATTAAGATATGTCTAGAAGGTTTGACAGTCTATTTTCAAAATTGTGGGAGATATGAGGTTTTTTCAAATTGCGGGGGCGGGAGGGGGCGTGGCAAAAATTTGAAACAAACTTGATCGCGGGATACAAGTCACATGAAAATATGGTAGTTCAGTCTATAGTCGAGATCTAGGTGTTTACAGAAGCGGAAGGGGGGGGAGGAAGTCATCGAGGTAGTCTACTTGGGGTGGAAATGCTTCTTGCCGTTAACTTGCCGAACTAGATACCCTTTTACTCTACGAGTAACGGGTATAAAAAGTCTCATTTCGTAACGTACCGGAACCGGTACCAGAAACGATATTCGATTCGGGATTAATCACTGCTTTCAAATGAAAGTGTTTACTCACATAACGATGACCAAATTGTCCCATCGCAACAAATTTACTTAAAGCGTTGCATCAACTAACGCAAACGGCATTGACAAAATCAAAATTGACATAAAATATTTAAAAAGACCACGAGCAAGTGATGACGAATGATTGAATCCACTCTGACCTTTCTGTTAAACATTAGGTACGCTACTTAATGAACGATCCACGTGTGTGTATGCGGAGTTATTTCTGAGGGTATCAAGGCGCAAGAGCTCTTGTTAAAGTGATACTGACAGTCTTACGATTATTTTTTGTGTGCTTATACTATTATGTTTAGTTACTTCCATGTAAAGTACACTGAGTTTCGACAGTTGTTGTTTTTGTGGGGATTTTGCTGATCAGGTAAATGACTCGCTAGATTTTAGTATTAAGCCACCGATGTTCTTGCCTCACAGCAACAATTGGCAACGCTCACGCCAATTGTCGGGGCTTGGCTTACGTCATGATTTCTTCACAGTAGCTTTGCGTTCGAAGTTAAAAGTAGAACCAATTCCAATTACTACGCGCATTAGAACTCAACTGGGGCCTTTGGGGCATAAAAAGGGCATTTGATTTGGCCAGGTTCCTTACTTAGTTGCTGTCAAAGCTGTCACCTGGCACTAACAGGCTGTGCATTAACGTAGAAGTCCAGTTTATTGCCCGTTGACTTTTCGCTGACACTGTGCGTGATCGCGCATTAGTGAAAAATTCCTTTTAACAGCGACAGCGCAATAATTATATGTCCATTATATCATTTTGGGTCGCGCACTAAACGCTCGATTAAGTGACTTAAATAGCCCGTGTATGCTGTTGCTGGTCATATATTGTGGGTACATTTTAAATCTATAAAGTCTGGCGCCGTGCGAGAATTCGTTCTAAACTCCGCTCTGAAGTCGCGGCAAACGGTTCAAAGCGATACAGAGATTTCCCTAAAAGTGAAGCGAAGGTATCATATCATAACAGTGGCAGTTCGAAGAAACTTTTTAGCGCACCCCTAAAGTATGTAAATCTGTGACTCTTCTCTACAGCTAACCTGCGATGCACTATATAGGAGGCCTGCTCCTGATCGCCTGCACCGGCAGCGTCCTAGCCGCCGACATTCTCATGGCAACCATGGGTGGAACGAAGTCACACAAAATACCGTTCTGGGAACTGGCCAAAGGATTGATAGCCAGGTGCGTATTTCTAAGCTGCAAGCAGTGCGAATTTGTGTCCAAAGATCAAAGTTGACGCAAACTTGCATAAGTGAGCGTTTCAAATTCAATTAGTCACAATGAACCGCGAACAGTGAAACCCAACTCACGACTTTGTAGTGGAAAGAGATTTGCAAAGAAAGTTGACAAAGGCCGACACGTTGAACAACAATGCAAAAGTGCGCCGCTTTGTTTGAATTTGAAATATTGTCACTATTTATTAGCCGGAGTCGAGACCCATTGCATTTTAAGCTTAAAATGATCTAATGATTTTGCATCGAAAGTGAGGATGAGTCGTCCCAGAAACATATGAATAATCAGCAAAGCCACTTGGCTAACTTTGACAAATGCCTCGCAAAATAATGTTTCTCAGAATGAGATTTGTAATATTAGCCAAGTAACTGACACTTACAGATGTCTAGTAAAGTGAAAAATTTACTTTTTAGCTGAGTTTTAGAAAAAAGCACTAATGGTTCTTGCTAGACCTTTGGAAAATGACTTACGTTAATATTCAGCAATGTCATCAAGTTGAACGGAAGCGAAACGAATATGCCTAACTAAATAGCTGAGCCAGCAACTATTTCCTAGCACATTTACAATAATCGATACTTTTTGCTTGTCTATAAGCAAAAAAAAAAACGTTTATTTTTCTGTTGTAGTTGGACTGCCCGCGAACTAAAATTTCATGTCCACCGCTGGTTTACAACATGCTTTTTAAAGCTAACCAAATCGCGGTTTCGGATTGGCTCGGGGTATAACGCTTAAAGGCCTATTCTCAAACGACATACAAATTATTTTCGTCACAATGCTTCATTTGAACAGAAAGTCTTTTGTTGAGCTTTGAAATCAGATAGTTTTTGAGCAGCTGTCTTATTTATATGAAGCATATTGCCGAAAATAAATTTTATGTCAGCTGAGATCAGGCCAGGTTTCGATTATTCAAAGTCTATACTTTCTTAGAAGAAAATGTCGACTTTTCACTATTATTTTCGAAATTGATTTCGTAATATGCGATGTTTTTAAATAACTTTAAAATCTAAATTTTTATGTATTAACACTTCTAGACAAAATGGAAGTCGATTTTTCCCCAATGGTAATCCAAACCAACTATTTCTTAAGTATTTTGGGCCGCTAAAAACGAAACGCCATGAAAAAAATTCTATCGGCTAGTTATATAGATTTTAACGATAATCGATTTTTTATACTCTGTACCGAAGGTACAAAGAGTATATTGGGTTTGTGCAAATGTATGTAACTGCCAGAAGGATGTATCTCCGACCCTATAAAGTATATATATTCTTGATCAGCATCAACAGCCGAGTCGATATAGCCATGTCCGTCTGTCCGTCTATCTGTCTGTCCGTCTGTCTGTCCGTCTGTCCGTATGAACGAAGAGATCTCAGAGATGGTAAGAGATAGAGCTTTGAAGTGTATGGAACATAAGCTTCTTATACTTGCAGGCAGATCAAGTTTAGTTTTCATTTTTGCCACGCCCCCTGCCGCCCCTGCAATTTGAAAAACCTCATATCTTCCACAATTTTGGAGTTAGGTTGTTCGAACCTTTCAGACATATATTCTACTCATCATTACCACAATTTTAAAGACTGATTGTTTGCCCGTAATCTTGATGGGCAGCACTTGCACAGTTTGTGTGACCCAACACTTTAAAGTTATTAGTTATATACAAACAGGTACAGAGTATATTACAGTCGGGCTTGACCGACTTTCTTACTTGTTTTTGAAAGGTGCCTTCAATTAAAATCTAATTACTTATTTGGGATTGCTCCGATTTGAACTTTCAAACTAAAAACTTTTTAGAAGAATTAGGAAGAAAAACTTGCTCAAATATTTCGTGCTCAGACAAAAATGTGCTAGGGTGAGAGGTTTTAATTCTATGGGCTCAAATTTATAAAAATAAGGCAACGTTTCTGCTGATTTTAAAAATCGGACGTAAAATACTTGTAAATGCATTTAGATAAACAAAACTGAATTGTTTTTAAATTTGTCAGTAAAGAACATTTAATTTTCTTTTAAAAAAGTTCAATTTTAAGATGTGTCTGTTTTGCGGACACTTTTATAAATGAAAATGCTAAAAACATTCTCCACAATGTATAAACCCAACTTTTTCTACTGTATTTTTTACCTTTAAGAACGAAAATCGTCATGAAAACTAAATCGATTGACCTGTTATCGAGGTATTATCGATCAACTATTCTCTCGATTTTTTTCATAATAAGCCTCTGCTTAGATTCTGATAACATCTATGTTTTTGCACCGATTTGAAAATGATATAAACTAATGAAAAGATGGAGCTTCGACGAATTATACGTAGTTAGACAACAATTTGCTAGGGTGAGTGATTTAACTGCTATGGGTACAAAAAATAATTACATTTTTGGATAAGTTGTCTAAGTACGGTTCACAAACATGTATATTAGAATCGGATCAACTTGTTTTAAAATAATAATTCATATAATTCATTCAAGTGTCGGAAAATAATTTTTGAATGTGAACAGTAATCAATTTGTCGATCATACATGGCTATATCGACTCTGCTCGTCATGCTGATCTAAAATTTATATACTTTATGGGGTCGGAGATGCTTCCTTTTATGCGTTACAAACATCGTGACAATTTTAATATACCCTCTGTCTCATCACTCCTTGTAAACCAGATACAAGGTTTTGAAACAAAAAGGATATTAGATTTTTCCTAAATATTTGTCCGTTTTCCCCCAGTTCCTTAGTTTAAGATAAACGAGCATTAAACGTGGTATGTTTACACTTTTAAGTTCTGCGACCACATTGAGAAGTTTTTTTAAACCACTTTAGTTATTAGTTGTGAACTCTGTTGAATAACGAACCAATTAGGAAGTTTGGATTTTAAGGTTCAACATGTTTTCATTATTTCTTTTTATCTCTTAAGCAATCTGAGGGACGATAATCGCTCTCTAAATTTTTGAAATGGATTTTTTGAAACAAGGGAGAAATTGCGACCAGAATAGAGAGAAGTCAAAATGTAGTTGGCAATTTCTTAGGTTGATTAGTACAGTATGTTCAAAACATGAACGAACGCAACACCGCAGAGAGACAGGCCATTATTCTTGGAAATGCGTCTAATTCTTGTTACATAATCGCGGAAATCAAAGAACAATGTTCCGTTAATGCCATTTTATCCACTGTTCAAAGAGTCATTCGACGCCAAAGCAGGCCAAAATTTTCCAATTTCGAAACAAACTTAATGTGCGTATGGTATACACCTACTACCTATACACCTACACCAATAGCACGTGGCTCTATCTCGTTCAGTCTATGAAATCGTTCATACAGACAGAAAGACGGTCATGACTATATCGACTCGGCTGTTGACGCTGATCAACCGAAACCAAAATAAATTAAGAACAGCAATAGAACCTTTAACCGAAACATTAATTTCGTTACGTACCGGAACCGAAATTTAATTTGGAATTTATTCCTAGCTAATTGCTTAAAATAAATAACAACAATACTTTTGATCAAATTTTTGTCATGGAGTCTGTTCAGGTGGGTTTTTTCAGTACCAAAGTAATAGAACCCAAATGGTTATTTTTCGGAATGCATTCTCGTTTTCATATCTTTAGCTGCAGTCCACTTTATGTTTAAAGCTGGTTTTAAGTCATTTCGCTTTCATATCTTGATGTTAGCAAAATACTTAATATTTGTGAAAACGTGGCAACTTCGTGCCATACAATGGGTCTCACTTTCCCTCTTACTTTATTTTTATACATCTTGAAAGTCAACTTCATGTCAACAACTTAAGGGTTCAATAATCTGCCCGCTAAGTTAGCATCCGGTGACAAGCTAAAGTAGATTTATGACAACGAAATTTCTCTTATCGTCAATTTAAAGCAGCCTGAAATGTTATTAGCAGGATATGAAAACGGCCCCAAGTGTATTCAGGTAACCTCAGGGGTAATCAAGGTAGTCACCTGGGTCCAGTATTTTTACGTTATTTATTAATGATCTTCCTTCAGCCCTTAACCGGTCTTTCAGGATAGAATTAAATCTGTAAAACTGGTAATTCTTGTTGAACTTGGATCCTAATGCCCGATTGCCCCTTTACTCTAGTAGACTTCTTTTAACTAACGTTTTTTCTTTAATAAAAAGTTAAAATTGGCTGTTACAGCCTCCCAATGGGGCCAAGCCGAGCTTCTCTCAATCTCTTGGCTCGTGGGTCATTTAATTTTCGCTCCAGAGAAAAGGACCTACAGTTTAACGCCGATTCCGAACGGCAACGTTTTTAAGGTGTTTTTTCATGGCTACATACTCCACACTACTGGCGCCAACAGCTGTAAAGGTTACCTTGTGCGTACAAGTTTTAAAGAAAAAACTTTTTTAATTAGATGCACTTATTCTGACATTAATTGCTTTGCTTTGCGTTTCTTTTAATTTCAGAGGTCACAATATCACATTCCTGAGTGGGTTTCCAGCTGATTTTCATATCGATGGCCTGCATGAGGTCACACCAGCGGGTCTGGTTGAATACATACAGAACTATACGAACTGGGATCTACTGGGTTCGAGAATGGCCGGTGAAATGCCCATCAAACCCTGGGACGGGCTGCGTTACGCCTTTGAGGTAGGTCTTGGTGACATCCTTTCAAATTTGAGATATTTCAATTCCCATTCCATTTCCATTTGTCAGTCATGTGACGCCATGCTGGGCGATGCTGAGACCAAGGAGCTAACCAATCGCAGCTTTGACCTGGCCATTCTGGATGGCGCCTATCCTGAGTGTGTGCTGGGTATGGTTTATCAGTACAGGATTCCGTTCATGTACATAAATACGGTTGGTTTCTATACGGGCAGCCTGTCTGTTGCCGGAAATCCCATAAGCTATGCCATCACTCCGAACTTTTACTCCCGCTTCACGGATAACATGAGTCTCTACGAGCGGGCAATCAATACGGGTATGCAAATCGGACAGAACCTAATGCACAGTGTGAGTTTACCAAGTGAGCGTCCATTCCGATATAGGGTTAATATTTCATGCCCCTCTTCTTAGTATGTTATACGGCGTACACATCGCGTTTTGCGAGACCACCTGGGCGACAGCATTCCCCATCCCTACGAGATGTCGCGCAACGTCAGTTTCATTCTGCAGAATGGCCATGCAGTTGTCTCCTATCCTCGGGCCTTCAATCCCAACGTAGCGGAAGTCGCTTGCATTCACTGTAAGCCAGCTCGACCACTGCCCAAGGATCTGGAAGAGTTTATAGGGGGCTCTGGCGCCTCGGGCTTCATTTATGTGTCGATGGGCTCCTCCGTGAAGGCAGCCAATATGCCGGAATCACTTCGCCGTATGCTAGTCAAGACCTTTGCCCGTCTGCCCTATCAGGTGCTGTGGAAGTACGAAGGCAGCGCCGCCGATATGCAGGATCTGACGCCAAACGTGAAGCTCTCACGGTGGCTGCCGCAACAGGACATACTTGGCCATCGGCAGCTGCGCGCCTTTGTCACCCATGGCGGTTTGCTGAGCATGTTCGAGACAGTATATCATGGGGTACCTGTGGTCACCATGCCCGTGTTCTGTGATCACGACGTCAACTCGGCCAAGGCGGAGGTGGATGGCTATGCCATTAAGCTGGATCTGGAGACGCTGTCAACCACGCAGCTGTACAAATCCATCATGAAGGTGATACATGATCCGCGTTATAGAAACGCGGCCAGATATCGGCAGACCCTGCTGCTGGATCAGCGCTCCACGGCCCTGGAGACGGCCATTTACTGGAGCGAGTATGTGCTGAGACATAAGGGTGCCTACCACCTGCAGGCTCCGGCCCGCAATATGAGGTAATTGACGCAAGATCTGTCCACTGCTTAGATTAACTTCAATTTCTTCCCCAGTTGGTGGCAATACTATCTGCTGGATGTGGTGGCCGTCTATGTGCTGGCCCTCTATGTCCTCTGTCTGCTGCTCAAGCGCCTCGACTTCCGAGCTGAGAAGGTACGCAGTCTCCATGAGCCGGCGGCACTCAGCTCCTCCACGGTGGCCAAGAAGAAGGCGAAGAAACTGTAATTGTTTCATGTTTAGCCTCTAAGTTGATCTAAAATCGGGATTGTTGTGATTTGGGCTACTCATTGGAAATATTTAAGCGTTTTTTTTTGCACTAAAAAGCCTTGTATATATTTTCTCTATTTATAATTAACAAATCGTACAAAACTTTTCGCATAGCCTAGAAGAATTTTGCCCATTGAAATAAGTTGAAACCAAAGTCTGCAAAATGTCGAGAAAAGTTGAAATGAAATAAAGTTTAGCGTTTAAGACTATAAACATATCCGGGCTATGGTTGATTACTGGTGGGATTTGTGGCGCCCACTCGCTCGGCATTCCGATCCCTGTGCATCAGGAAGACGCCCAGTGCCATGCCGAGAGCGCCAATGGCAATGGAAAGCCAGCGGTAAAAGTTGTTCACAAGGAGGGGTCTGCAGTATAGATTACATTATGTAAGAAGAAGGATTAAGCAATCCTAAACAGCACCTACTTGAAAATCTTTTTGTACAGGGTAGCAGTAACTGCGTCATTCAATTCCATGGACTCCTCTATCCAAAACAAGGGCATGTAAAGAGTTCTCAGCTTAGACATAACCGGAATGGCGGCCACAGGCTCCACCTTCAGGCTGAACTGCAAGCGATTGTGCACCGAGAGCATTGTACCAGTAATCTGCTTGGTAAAATAAGTTATCACTTGTTATTTAGTCGCCGCTTGACAGCTTCACCTGCTCATAGATCATCACAATTGAATGCTTCTCAGCCTCTGGCCTTAATCCCTCCACCAGTGAACCAAGTCGTGAATCGGCTTTGAAGAAATGCGGCAGGGTGGCCACCAAGGGAGTACCCGTGCAGCGTTCAAGATCCGAGGTGCCGGAGAAATGATCACTTATGTAGCATTCCAGATCGGGTGTGTCAAGCTCCAGCTCATAACGGAGGGCGGGTAGCTTGCCATATTTGGTACGACCCACCAATTTCGGCGTGAGAGAGCGACACAGCTGGGCGGAGAACATCGATGGCGGCTTCTGCGGTGCAAAGATGGTGCCATCCGTGCCACGTATGAGATTACAACTGTCATTGTCGATTTGGGGCCAAACGCTAAGCTTCTCCTGCTCGTTATAGGCCAGCACACGTCCCAATGTCGCGCTCTTGGACTTACCGCGAGACACCTTGTACCGTCCGGCATTTGTGTGGTTACCCTGAAAGTAGGCAGCATTATTTTTCAGATAAATTCCCACTCAATCACTTACCGCACCCAGAAGCGAAAACTTGTAGTGCGTGGCATTAATGGCAACAGCCCCACGCACAAATCCCTTCATGAAATTCCCACAAATTGCTTGAGCCGCCGGATGCTCTGATGCACAGTTAACATCGATGCCCCTATAGAAAAGGTCCATGAAATTCGTGGTTAAAAAAGCGCTTTGCGGCTTAAACAACAGATCTAGCCCCAAAGCCAGGCCGGGAAGGTTTTCAGGTGAAGTTCGCAAAGTGGAGATGGCCATAAACTGCAATGGCAAGATCATAACTCTATTAAAAACGTGGCTTTTCCTTATACAGCAATAATAAAATTATTTTTTTCACAAAATAGATGCATTGGAACTTGTAAAAAGCTGCCTTCCTAACTGCAGAAGATGGAATACAAAAATTTTCTTAATCTGAAACAAACTTGATCTGCGTATGGTACACACTAAAGGTGCGCGAGTGAGCGATTTTTCCTTCACGTAACGCACGATTCACAAAATAAAAATATCTAGTCGCACGATTGATGCTCACAATTTTTAGAGCGTTTTGCGTCACGCATGATTCCTGCACAATTTATGCACGATTATCCCGAATTTTTGCGTGGAGGACCCTAATTCAGTCATGGCTTTCATGGCTACACTGCAGCGTGTTCACGAAATCAAAAGCAACTCAGTTTTACGAATAATATTATTAATCAAAAAAATTAATAACAAAATTTTGTGAATCCTGCATGACTTATATTTACGATGAATAACTTTAACACGCACTAATCACGCGCGGATCACGTATACTCACGCACGAAAGACTGTTTTTTCCCACGATCACGTCGTGACACACCGTGACAAGTTTAAGTTCACGTCGCACGCGCACCTCTAGTATACACCTACTTACACTACTCGGCTGTTGATGCTGAACAAGAATACATCAATTTCTTATGGTCGCAAATATTCCATTTGTATGCTACACACTTTTGCACATCTTTATGATATGCCCTCGCAGTCTTTAAGTTATATAAGCAAAGGTTTTCCTTGTTTTACCATTTAGCCCTACATCATTTCCCGATTGCTATTTGCCACCAACTTGTCGCGCATTCAAATGCGTTGCTTCGTAGAGAATAACAAAAACAAAATGCATGCAATTTTTGGAGTGCTTGTTGCTTGTTCCAAACTGAAATTCCATGCCCACCGCTGGCTCAAAGCAAAGCTAGTTGAGTGATTTCTTAAACTAAACATGGAGGCTATACGGAATTCTTATCCGATTTTGATGAAACTTGGCCAAAATGTGGCTTCGAAACTATATAGCCCACCGATTTTTATCCAGCTTGCCAGAAGCTTGTTTGGAAGCGTACAAAAAGACGTGGTAAACCCCAATAACATCCAACAACATGCCTTAAAATAGTCCAAATATTTATCAAATTACCATAAATCCTGACATGATGGAGCATTTTGCAAACAGATTCGAGTTTAGCACGAAAATCATGGAGAATCCCCTCGATCCCGTTCAATAAACTGGACCGCGTTGCCCAGTGTAATCAATGCGGTTGATACACTTAGAAAAAAAATCAATAATTCCGTACTTAAACAGGGGAAATTCAAGTACAAACGATCTTAAAAGCTAACAAAGTTCAGAATTTCCAAATCTGAGAACAAAATTCTCATTTCAATTTCGATTCTGGATTATAAATTTACTTGATTGTTATTCACTCTTACTTTTTTGTTATATAATTTATAATGGATTTATGAATGAAAAATTGGCCAAAATAACGTAAAAATTTTAAGAGCTAAACGATCTTAATTTTATTACAGTCATTTGTATTTATTTATATGAAAGGCAATGGAGTGCTTGTTAATAATAATAATAATTAAAAATTTTACAAGGAAAATAAAAAAGTCTAACTTATCTACAGCACCGACCAATTAAGGAGAACTTTTTTACGATGTGCCCCTACTCACATCGACTGGCCGGCAACGTAGATTTACAAATTTGATGCCGAAAAAAACCGATAAAACATTACTGGAATTGGTATAATGGGAGCAATGGAACGACAATTTATAATATAGATCATTAAAGTTATCACACAGAACATGTCGGGCGTTGTTGGATCTGTACACCTGTAGAGACAGCGGACGATATAGGCGAATTGCTTTCCAGTTTAAAGAGACTTAAGAGGAGAGACGAATCGACATCACCAACAACAAAGTCCTACAGTCTTTTAGAGTAGGCAAGTTTAAAAGACGGAGCCTATCTTTATAAGGGGGCAATCGGCTACCAGAATTCCAGTTTAAGCCCCTAAGAGCAAAGAGTAGAAACTGCTTTTGAACAGATTCCAGTACATCCTGGTAGTAACAATATCGTTATCGAAGTCAATCGAAACAGACGCGCTAAATTGTTCTTCGTATAAAATAAATTAAATTTTTATTATTCAATTCAGAAAAATCGCAACAAAATCAAATAAAGCCTACCTATTGCTGTGCAAAGTCGTATGCATATGAATAAACATCAAAACATTTAATAGATTCGGCACAAATCAAACAATTTACATCCCTCCAAAACGAAACAACAATAAAGCTCAATCTACATATACAACTACAAAATAATACACAAGTTCGAAACAATATCACAAACACCAACACAACTTTAAACCTACTCACACAAGCAAATCATTCCACTCAACACCATGTCTACTCAGCCCAAATCCAAGCGCCAACGGGAAAACACGGTCTCTGATCTGAAGTCTGGCCGATCCTCCGATGTTATGTCTGCGACACTGCTTCAGGCTCTTGACCAGCGCTTCCTTGAGCAGGCCGATCATATATCTGCCAACATGCGCGAGGCTGAGACCCGGATTCTGGATGGCCTTCTGGAGCGCTTTGACGTTCTTGCACAGGAGGTCAAGAAAATGGGTGAGCGGATTGCTATTTTGGAGCGTGACGTCGGCGACTTGCGAGCTCATCGTGATCAGCTTTGCCAGCGAGTCGACCACCTGGACCAGGATGTTGGTGAGCTCAAGTCACTGCGTGGTAGGGTGGGCGACTTGGAGAAGCAGTTGGCTGCTCAGCACATGGCAAATAATGCGTGTGATTTGCGCATCCATGGAATACCCTATGTTGAGGGCGAAAATATTAGGGCGGTTTACGATGCACTTTGTGTTGCACTGAACCTTACTCCACAACCAGGAATCCGTGAGATATTCCGCGCACGTAAGACCCAAAATAGCCACGTTGACCCGGCTATTATCATAAAAATGGATAGCGCACGCGAAAAATACATGCTCTTACGCACAATTGGAGCATACCGCAAACAGTCTAAACAACCACTAAATCTGAAGCTTTTGAAATTTGACTCTGAAGCTCCGTTTTATGTTAATGAGCAGCTTTTAAAAGAGCACTATCTCATTTTTAAAGAGGCGATGCGTCTTAAGAAACACAAGTTCCTAACGGCGGTATTCACACGCAGAGGTCTTGTTCACGTGCGTTGTAGTGGAAGAGAGAGCGTGCACTGCATTGAGCGCATGGAAGAGCTTTTTATGCTAACTAATGTCAATGGGCCCCCGCCCTCTGCACCTCCCCCACTGAACTACGTTGGATCCACTGCTATGTCTCTGGATGGACCTAGAGCTTTGCAATGCAATATTGCTGATAATTCTCAGCACTTGGAGATCTCCCATTCAAGTGAACCGCACACCCTTGCCCCCGCAGATCAACCACCATCCACTTCAGCTGCTGCAGAATTCAAGAGCAGTGGTCATGACTTTCGTCACTAGATTAGTTTTAAATGTTCTTGTATCTGTCAGTTTAAAGTCAATTGTAGTTTACCAAACGTTTATTCTTTATTTATTTAATCATAAGCTTTTTATTCTCTTTGTATTTCCTAAGTGGGTACTTCTAATAGGATCTGATAGTTTTAGAGCAGGATGAAATAAGTAGTTCCACAGCGAATACTATGATTAGAGTCCTGAGCAAATTCAAAAAAGGCCTTAAAGTCACCCATATAAATGCCCAAAGTCTTGTTCGTAAAATTGACGAGTTTAGATGTCTTTTTGTACAGTCCAATGTTGATGTTATTTGTGTGTCAGAAACGTGGTTCATGTCCGATTTGAGTGATTTGTCTGTATCGTGTGATGGGTATACTTTGTATCGTTCTGATCGGGTTGGGCATGCTGGGGGCGTCGCTATTTATGTCAATAATAATCTTAAGTCCAGACTAATTTGCAAGCATCCTGATACTAGCGAACTTGAATATTTATTTTTGAAAATAATAAATAATAATGCACGAACAAAAGCACTAATTGGTTGCATTTATAGACCCAATAGAACTATTGACTATTCACAAATACTTGACGTAATTACTGACCTAGCTATAACATACACTGACATTATCATTACTGGTGACCTTAACAGTAATCTCTTGAAGGAAAATCATCTTCTAGACAATTTTCAGACAATGGGATTGCAAGTAGTCAATAAAACAATGCCCACCCATTTTTCGATGACCTGTAATACTCTTCTTGACTTATTTTTCGTTGACGACGCTAACAAGATCTTACTGTATGATCAAATCTCTGTACCAGCATTTTCAAGGCATGACCTCATTTTCTTAACATATGATTTTAAAATTAATTATAATGAAGTATTGATCACCTTTAGAGATTATAAGTATATTGACTTCACTGAACTTGAATTGGACGTAATTGCTTGTGATTTTTCTTCGATATATGGCATGCCTTCTGTAGACTGCCAAGTGAAAAAATTAACTGAAAATCTCGAATATCTTTTTAATAAGTTTGTACCGATCAAATCGAAAGTGATTAAACCGTGGCAACAACTGTGGTTTAATGCAAATATTAAAAGGCATATTCATTTACGTGACGTTGCTTATCGTAGATGGAAACGTTATAAAACTAATGATCTGTGCATTAAATATAAGAGTCTGAGGAGAAGTGTGACGAAGATGATTAGGTTAGCTAAACAAAAACACTATTTTAGCAAATTTAAGGATGGCATTACTACTAGAGTAAAGTGGAGGGAAATAAAAAACTTGGGGGTCGGGAAAAATACGCGACATCATAGTATTGACGTAAATGTTAATGAGCTAAATCATAAGTTTGTGCAATTCAATGTACCTGAGGCTACGTGTAACAAGTACCTGAGTGCTCAATCAACCTGTGATAATAGCTTTAGTTTCATGTGTGTCAGTCCCTGTGATGTCTTAGAATGTATTCTTAAAGTCAAATCCAATGCTGAAGGCCTTGATAATGTTAGCCCTAAATTTGTAAAAATGTTACTTCCACTTCTTTTAGACCCTATCACACATATTATTAATACTGCCATTACAACGTCTACCTTTCCGTGTTTGTGGAAGATGGCTAAAATACTCCCTATTCCCAAGTCAAATAATGATTTCAGGCCCATATCTATCCTTCCATTTCTGGCTAAAGTTCTAGAAAACCTCATGGCAGCTCAAATTCAATTTTTTCTTAATAGTAATAAGTTGTTGAGTTCTAAACAATCTGGATTCAGAAAAAACAGAAGTTGTATAACGGCAATTACTAGCATAGTAGAAGATATACGTCAGCAGTTGGATTCTGGATCTGTTACTTTTTTAACGCTACTAGACCATAGTAAAGCGTTTGATACAGTCAACCATGACATTCTATGCACCAAACTTAAAAACCTTTATAATTTCACAAACACTGCAGTTAATTTCCTTAAGTCATACCTTACTGGTAGTGCGGTTGTTTCTGGTTCATATATGTCCAACTTTACTTTACTGTCCCGTGGCGTCCCACAAGGTTCAGTTTTAGGGCCCTTACTGTTTTCTGTCTATGTTAATGACTTGCCGAATATTTTGTCCAATTGTGAAGTTCATTTGTATGCAGATGACGTGCAAATTTATGTTAGTCGATCCTTGTCCCAGATTAAAGATTGTGTCTTAGTTTCGAATAATGTGCTCTCCAAAATTGACAATTGGGCTAAAGAGAATGGTTTAGGTTTAAATCCGTCAAAGTCCAAGTGCATTGTCATCCACAAAAAACCTATTGATACTAGTGTGCTGCCAAAATTACTTTTGAATAAAACTCCCATTCAATACGAGGAACAGGCAGTTAATCTAGGGATCACGTTTAACAATACATTGTCGTGGAGCAATCATATCTCAAAAGCAACCGGTCGTACTTATGGGCTACTGCGGCAGCTTTCAGTGTCGCAGATGTTCTTGCCTTTTAAAATTAAATTGATAATTGCTAAAATGTTCTTGGTACCCACTCTATTTTATGGTGTAGAAGTTTTTGGGCATTGTGATTCGAGAGACATGCATAAGTTAGTGGTGGCATTCAATTCCATTGCCAGATATGTGTTTAATGTCGGACGTATGGAACATATATCGCATTTGGCCTACAAAATTTTTGACCTTAGCCTTCAGATGTGGATTGATCTCAGGACTCTAACATTCCTTCATAAAATAATTAATTCTCAGGAACCGTACTATCTTTTTAACAAATTAAGACCTGCTCTCTCGCAACGAACCAATAACTTTATTTGTCCCCGAACCAAAATGTTATGCTCGGAAAGGCAGTTCTTTGTAAATGCTATTCGTCTGTGGAACGATTTACCTCACCAACTTAAAACTATTAGAAGCACCCCACAGTTTAATACAAAGCTGAAAATACACTATCAAAATCATATTTAAAATTAAATTTAAGCTATAATATAATACAAAAAAAAAAAAGTTCGATGTATTTGGTTAAGTTAGTAATAAGTTTATTTTTCTTTCTAAAATTTGTTTACACCGTAGTGACTAGCACAATCAAAATAAGTAAACTCTGTACTTGTAGTGCTGGGCTAAATTAACAATAAATTACAAATTACAAATATTAAGGTACTCAAGTGATGGGCGAACAAGGGATACATATAGAAACTTGGTGGTGTAGGGGTTATCAAACTCCCTAGGCCAGCGATTTATGAAACCCTGCAAGCTCTTCGCTTTATTCGATATTTCAGAAATGTGGTCATTAAAGCAAAGTTTGTGATCAAATAAATCCTGAACTGAGACAATGAGGTCCAGAGCTTTTTGATCAATAGAGTATGAGTTCAGAGAAGGCTTGGTGCGGTAAAATGACATAAACTTACATTTGTCGTGATTCAGATAGAGCATATTCATATGGAACCAAGATTGAAGATTGTCAAGGTCAAGTTGAAGACATTTGTATGAATCAGGAGAAGGTAACTCCATATACAGTTTAACATTAGAACTTAATCTGACTTAACTACCTGTGGGAGAACATTAATAAATAATTCCTTTTGGAAAAGCCCGAAAGGGACAACATATGGACGAATCGAAAGCTTTACTGAAGTCGGTGAAGATGACGTTAGTCTGTAATTGATTAAGAAATCCTCGATTTATTGTGTTAGTGAACTTGAGGAGATTCGTCGTGTAGACCGGCTTTTAATAAAACCGTGTTGACAAGGCGGGATGAGTGTGCGGCATTGATGCTGCAGTTGTTTAGTGATCCATTTTTCTATACCTAAATATACGATGGCATTTTTTTCTGAGTGTACCAATCCTCGCGGCATACTGGACTTTTAATCAGTATCAACATTTTCTATTCTGCTTTCTTCTGCCTGTAACATTCATTCGCATGAAATCATTAAGAATCCGATTGTTGACTTAAAAATTTGATTACGCTATCATCAAAATCAAACAAGTTTTCTCATTAAGACCCATTTTTCCGACCAATTAGTCCTATAGCAGCTTTAAGATATAGTCATCCGTTTTCAACCAAATTTTAGAGAACTGTGTGACAGCATATAATATTCATAATTCCTGGGTTTAAGAACGCTACCATGGAAAAAAAACGTTTTCTTACTAAGACCTATTTTGCGACCGATCATTTCTAGACAGCTATAGGTTATAGTCATACGATCCGATCTTTCAACTCTATTTCAGCCAACTGTAATTATACGATGGAACAAAATCAAGAACCTCTGGCTTGACTTCTTACTAACCTGTAGTAAGGGATGTGGCATGGTTATTGGTAGCTCTCCGTCAAGTCCAAGATCCGGACGAAACTTGAAAGTGTTACGCATATTAAAGCTGACAGCATCCTCGTCTTCTATGTCCATTTCGTTGTATTTATCCTTCCATTCACTGATTAAGTCAAAACACTTAAATCGTTTATCATTGACACTCTTTGCTTTGACTTACTCAAATACAAATGGTCCCACTTCATTTAGTTTGGGCTTTCCACCCTCTCCTATTTCGTCCGCATTAGTCACATTGAACACATAGACTTTGTAGGTCATGGGAAACGGCAATTTGGTCCACATTTTGCGTGTCTCTGTGCCTGGCATTAAATGAATATTCTGAAATGTATTTCCATTTTAGCTTTCTATCCAGCCCTTGCATTTTAGCGCACTTACCCTTCGCACCAAATCTTTGAAAACCATTGGAAAAGCAAGAAAACCAATCAGAGCACCCTGAAGGAGCAATAGAAAGAATCCAACTATAACTTTTAGGTACATTTTCATTTAAGAACTGCCGTGCTTTGCTGGCCGTATTTATACACATTTTTCAGTAATGGCGTGACACACTTATTGGGCATATCGAATGAAAATTGTATAAAATTTTAATAAGCATGTACACAAATATCAATGATTTGGGTAAAAATCTGGCATATCCTGTATTTGGAATTGATTTAATTAAATGTATGCGATATATAATTATTATCTTGCTATTTTAGTTAATTATTATATAATTGTGTCAATTGAGCTATATTTAATAAATAAGAATTTTTAATGCAGAGAGGTTAAAGTCAGACATAAGCATACGATAATGAAATGCTAGCAACTGGTGGAGCTTTTCTGCTTGGTTCGTGTATTCGCTGTAGCACACTGATGGCTACATTATTGAGACTTGCTCGCTCTCTTAGGTAAGAGTCTTGACTAGAATGTACCTAATTTTACAGTCGAGTTAGCATAGCTATAGAAAGAGATATTAAATGAAGTAATTGAATTAATTCAATACTCTATTAAAAAATTGTCCTAAAAATAAAAACAATAAGTTTTTAAGTTTGTTATGTGTATTTGCAATTCTTACAAAATTAATTTTTTTTCATATTACAATTTTTAAGAATTTGTCAGATGACTTTGGAAAACATTGTTCTCTTATGCTACATGGTTTGTGTCCTCTCGGATGTTGTTCTAACAGATGTCGCAATAAAAATGTGACTCAAGGGAGCGCCAATACAGCAAGGAATTAATGAATCCGCTGTTGAGGCGATTTTTCCTAGCGACAAAAGGACAAGGCTAGATCGACTCGGTTATTGATGCTGATCCAGAATATATATGGGATATTCCATATCAACTCAGCCACCCCAATTTTTTTTTGTCTCCAAAAAATTATTATTCGCTATAATTTAGACGGACTATATATACATGAGAAAACCTTAACATGGTTTTCCCCCACCGTCGATAGTTCTCAAGATAATGCGAAAAAGACTTGAAATTTTCAAAAAATCATAACTTTTGAACGGAACATCGGATTAAAACGATCCAAAGACATATTTTTATCATTTTCGCGTTAACTTTTAAAAAAAAATTTGGGAAAACTCTAAGAGATATCTAAAGACGGTTTTTTGAAGAAAAAATCCGTTTTTATTATTTTTCGCGGAAAGGGCCAATCGATATTCGATCCGAATATTTTTTTTCAGATTCAGAATATGTGTATGTAACTTGAAAAATTTGTTTCAAGATGGAAGACAGCGCGAGTCCACGGGAACAATTTTTTTTGTTTCGAATTTTGGGTTAATAATAATAATTAATAATTTATTTTTGTTTCAAAGTTTGCGTTTTAATTTTTTTTTCAGTTGAATGTATTAAAGTTATCCTAGAAAATTCATAATTAAAATATTTTTTAGTATTGCATTATTAAATTTTAGTTACCCAAGTTACCCAAAATATACGTACTCCAACGTGACCTTTCTTATCGGGAGATAACATAGGATTCGCACACAGATCACTTCGTATTTACATAAAGGCGTATATTTTGGGTAACTTGGGTAACTAAAATTTAATAATGCAATGCTAAAAAATATTTTAATTATGAATTTTCTAGGATAACTTTAATACATTAAGCTGAAAAAAAACGAAAACGCAAACTTTGAAACAAAAATAAATTATTTCCGTATACTCGCGCTGTCTTCCATCTTGGAACAAATTTTTCAAGTTACATACATATATTCTGAACCTGAAAAAAAATATTTGGATCGGATATCGAATGGCCCTTCTCAAGAAAATAAATAAAACTTTTTTTCTTCAAAAAACCGGCTTAAGATAACTCCAGAAGTTATCTAATATTTTTTTTCGAAAAGCGCATGTCAAATTGATTGAAAAAACAGCGAAAACGCAAAATTCGAAACAAAAAAAATTATTCCCATGGACTCGCGCTGTCTTCCATCTTGAAACAAATTTTTCAAGTTACATACACATATTCTGAATCTGAAAAAAAATATTCGGATCGAATATCGATTGGCCCTTTCCGCGAAAAAGAATAAAAACGGATTTTTTCTTCAAAAAACCGTCTTTAGATATCTCTTAGAGTTGTCCCAAATTTTTTTTTTTAAAGTTAACGCGAAAATGATCAAAATATGTCTTTGGATCGTTTTAATCCGATGTTCCGTTCAAAAGTTATGATTTTTTGAAAATTTCAAGTCTTTTTCGCATTATCTTGAGAACTATCGACGGTGGGGGAAAACCATGTTAAGGTATTCTCATGTATATATAGTCCGTCTAAATGATAGCGATTAATAATTTTTTTGAGACAAACAAAAAACTGGGGTGGCTGAGTTGATATGGAATATCCCATATATACTTTAAGGGATCGAGATTGGGTTACAAACATCATACCAATTTTAATATACCCTCTGCAAGGGTTTAATTATACAGGCTTATGTTTTAATTTGCGCACGATTCACGGACACAATTTTTTGAGCGATTCTTGTCACGCACGACTTATGCACGATTTAAGAATGCTTGATCTCGAATGATCACGCTTCATAAAAATGCATTTGATTTATATTCAGAAGTTTTCTTTTTACATATTTCAAGTCGGGTTTGTGGAAAAGCAAACAAAATTGTTGATTCGTGGAACTATTGGCCGTGTTCAGCAGAATAACTTGCTCCCTGATCAATCATACATTTTTAATGATCTTTCTGCTGACCGCGACTGATCCGGTATCATGAAAGCCAATTTGAGGTATCATGATAGCGGAGCATGTATCAAAGAAATAGTACGCTCCTTTGAAGTGATACTGCTACCACCAGCTGCATATCGATAGGCTTGTTATCGATAGCATTAGCCGTATCTTATGCATTGATTGCAATTACGAGCTTTTCGGTCTGCTGTAAATAATTTTAAAAAATAATCAAATATAATTAAACCTCATTTGGCCAATTTCTATGCAGCGCCATTAAAAAAGATACGTTCTTCCGTATTATGATTTACTTTTAAAGGCGTTTGCCAAAAATGAAGCACTTCGTTCAGCAGAAACTTTTCGATCTATCATTTTTTTCTGATACATGCTCAGCGCTCCATCTTTCTGCTAAACATGGCCATTGTCTTCTATTAATTAAAGTATGCCCGTACTAGTTGATCAGATAATTGCCAAATAACTAGCCACATTCTGGAGTGGCGTTGAGCTTTTGCTAAAAGCGCGAGAGTAAGAAAAAACAACGTTTGTATGTATGTGTGTGTGGCTAAGCGTTTTATAAAACAACACCACGAATCACGAAAGTCTGTGTTTTCTCACGATCACGTACATTTGTGTGCGTGTAGGACATGTGATAAATGTCTCCATATGACCAATTATGTAAGGACAAAATGGTATTCGAAGGTCCAGTCGTGGAGTTAGTATTCCGTACACCTCTGATCTCAGAGATGGGTCTCAGACGTTCTACACTCAGAGAAAAAAGCGAGCAGATCGTGCTTGATATCAAGCAGATTTCGTGTCAGAAGTTCGGCAAGACAGAATCTTCTTGGATTCAAAAATAAAATACTGAAATCTAGCATGAATTTTTATGCTCGATCTGCTTCGTTTTAAATTTAGTCGGCTTCATATCAAGCATGATTCATTCTCGAATTCAAGAATAGATCTTCTTGAAAGTAAGCATTTTAGAACAAAGTTGCCAGAGAGCGAGGGAACGAAATGCTCTCGTTTTTTTCGTTCGCTCTCCGCAATGCGAACGCCTCGCCTCCCTTGCTACCAAACTCAAAATCGAGCGCACAAGTCTTCTCGATTTCAAGCAGATTTCTTCTTGAAAATTCAAGACAAAAAAAAACTAAATTGAAGCCGATTTCAGTCTTGCCTAATCGTGCTAGATTTCTCTGGGTGTAAGGTCGTAAAAGATCAAAGATTAAAACAAAGAGGCAAGTGGGAGTGGTAAAAATCACATGCATATGGCCCAATGTGTCCCACGAAATCTTACAGACCACAGGGCTAGTACCCGAAGTTCTGCTGAATTTGAGGGACTGGAAAAAAGACTTGAGTGACAAGCTAGGTCGCGTCACTAGTACTCAACGCTGCTACCCAAGAAACAAAACCGGCTAGAGATTCCTCAAATCAAGCCGTTTTAGGGATCGGAATTGCTCCTTGTTCACGAGTCTCGAGAGCCAGCTCTATTGGCTCTGAGCTGAGAGCTAGCCGGCAGCTTCCGAGTTTTGAGCCACTGCTCTCGGCTCTGAGCCAAGGGCTATATCTAAAGAGAAAGGAGCCAGCAATCAGCTCGCAGCTCTTCACTTGTGGCTCTCGGCTATGAGCAGCCTGCCGCCGGCTCTTGGCTCTAAACTGGGATGCTACTTTTAAAGTGTATTTTTATTTCGGCCGTTTTTCCGTACGGTCCGTACGTCTGTCTGTATTAAATTGAAACTCGTACGCTTAGTAGTCTTTCAGTTTAAAAGCTTACACTTGCGCTGAGTCTTTTCTGCATGCTTTAATTATGTCGAAAACGCTAAGATCGGATGATAGTTTCCATCAATAATACAGTCTGTCAGTATGAAAGAAGAGATCTTTGGGATGGTAAGAGCTAGAAGCTCTACATGTATGGAGCGTGGATATGGCTCTGAACCACTTAACAAGATCTTTTTAACCGGCTTAATTTGTCTAACGCCTTATTATCAACTTACATGGACAATTTTAAATGTATAGCTTATAGCAGACGTCGTCGTCCAAGTCAGAGCTGTCCGAACACATTCGGCAAATTCACGCAGACACAAGCCGAACACATGCCGAGCCCTTCGCACAGAGAGTAAACATTAATTCAGTCGTTGGCAATCGTTCAACGAGATAGGACAGAGCCGCTTTGCGTCGCATTATATTCGCACACCAATGATGAGCGACTATCCCCCTGAATAAAGTGCACCCAATATTTAATTACGTAATCACACAATTGTCATAGTTTTATTTAGTTATAAATTTGGCATTTCAAATATGATCAACATAAAAGTGGACCAAAAGTTATGATCAACTATAAGGGGATCATTTGCTAGACTTAAAATAAAATAAAATACGCGTGATATCGCTGCAAACCGTCCGTACTGGCTTCTTACTTATAAATTTAAGATAAATGTCTAAAAATAGATATATATATTTATATAGGCTTGGATTTGTACAGTTTTCAAAATGTTGTACACACGGTTAGGTATAATAAGTACGTTACGGTACTTAAGTCAGTATGTACATTGTAAATCAGTCGGAGTTGGGAACATCGGAGTACGTTAAATAGTGAATCTACTTATTTCTAATCAAGTTCTGCCTCCTTGTACAGCGTCGGAATCTCTGGCCCAGCCACCTGCTCTTCGCGACTCTCATGAATCTCCAGCTCCTTGAATGATGTTTGACTGATGGCTTCCCGAGTTGACAGAACTGGAGGAACTGACTCCTCCGCAGGATGTTCACTTGTTCGCGGCAATGTGAGACCAGCAGCCAGAGCATGCGACGCTGAAGTACTGTAAGGGATAAAGAATAAACAAAATTAGATAAAGGTTCAAAATATATTTGATGAGAAACTTTGGATTCTTTATTTGTAAATTTGGCATTGCATTATGACTTCTTTCAAAATTTCTCAATCAACATGTTTTTCATTAAAGCGTAGTGACTGTTAACCACACTCACACATTGTTTTAGTATTCGGTACAGATACTTACTTCAGTGAATATGTGGACCGATATAGCGGTGGCGGCGTATTCACGCGCACTGCAGCATAGGCTGCCGCAGCTGTCTGGGGATTGGGATGATACACAAAGGCGTACTCGTTCAATGACGTCAGATACGAGGGTGGCGGCGGGCGATGTTGGAACTCCGGGTAGAGATAGCTGCCGGCGAGTAGACGATTATTGCAGTGTGGACTATTACAGTTGCGGCAGGTTTCTATGCGTCGAAAACACGGACACTCGTCGACATCATCGGGCAGACTCAGGCGCCAAATCGCCCCGGATATAACCAACAAGGAGACACCGATGCCTATCATTAGCAGAGCGGCGCTGAGATACTGCGTGGAGTGCTCAATTAATCCAGTGCTACCCAGAACAATGCCGCCCAAAGTGCAAGCCACGCCCCCTAGAGCAAATATTCCAATGACAAAGGGCAGCGAGGGTCGCGCGAACCATTTGCGAAAGCTGTAACCTCCGCTCTGATCGCCATTGCCCACATTTACGCTGTTGGTGATGCCAGCTTCCACGCTGCTACCGGCCAGCGGTACAGCCACGTCCAAGAGGGTTCTGCAACGAAAGAGAGAGAGAGAGAGCTACGCTTTAGTTTGCTTTTCCATAATCTGCACCCACACTGTGCGGCTATCGAACTGGACCTGGGCCCGAGCAGGTACTTGGAAAACTTCTTCCTACCTGCCCTACTGCTCACATTACATCATTCATCAGGGTCCTTTTGTGGCCCATATGCGATGTGTCCTTTACACTTTATCTCTTCACCCCTAACGATGCACACTTCATTCGCTCCTTCCCTTTGCTGCTGCTGCTTTGTATGTGTTCTCTATTGATAATTTGGACGCACACATTTCCCGCTGCCTTTGTGTGATGGCCCGCATAAATTTAAAATTCTAAGGCCGACGCATTGCACCTGCGTGTCCCGGAGTTCTTGCCTTTTGTCTGCATCGTACATTTGATTTAAAAACTAGCAGCTGTTGCCCATTTGATTTTTTGTTTGGTTATCGGTTTTCTTCAACTTGATTTGGGGCTACATTTTTTTAGGCGATACATTCGAAAAGTAACAGTCAATAGGCCTGGCCACAGGTAGACAGATTCTGCTTTGTTTAAAGCTCAATAAAAGTAATGCAGCTGGCGAAAATAACATTTAGATTTCCATTAAACTTAATTTATGTGCCAGGGAGGCCAACCATAAAACAATAAAGTATCCCAAATGAAAATATATTTAAAATTTTCTATTCCCCCTGAGATTTCATTTAATTACCGTGCCCACAGCTGCGGGCTAATGCAACGACTCGAGACATCCCCCCCAATTGGCTTCAATTTGTCATCAAGGCGTTGCGGCATTCTCTTGTATTAATAAAAAAAATGGAGAGAGAACACAAAAAACTTGGTAAAGTCAGCCCAAATGCGGTGGCAACATTATGATGGGACCGTGAAACGACTCATCAATTTCGAATTTATCAAAATCATTTGTCTGGGAAGGGGTTCTATGTAGCCAAATATAGAGTATACGAAATGTTCTTATACCGAACTAAACGGGAACTGCAAAGTGTTTTTTGAATGCCAAAAAGATATAGCAATCACATTCCAATTTGCAAAAAGTGTAAAAAATCGAGACGGATAAGCTAACTTTCTTTTTGTGAAAATTTTAAAACTCTTGCAAATGCTAGTTCCAATTATATACACAGATAAAAAATACGAAAGAACATTGTACTTAAAAGGAGCAGAAGAAGTGTCAACAACAGTGTAATGCTATGTTCTCACCGCCGTGATTTTGCCATCGATAACATGATTTATCAAAGAAATGCGATTAAGTGTTCTCATTGGCAGCATTATTGCATTCCACCATCCATTTAACAGCTGATATTGGTCTTATTGACATTGCGATAAGCCAGTTATCTTATCACAAGGTAAATTAAGACAATGGGGCGCCTTCAGCAGTGACACTTGATCACTGATCATCACCTAATCAATCATCACCAACTGTTGTTAAATTCGCATTTGGAAAAGCTCCATGTAAATATCATATTAAATAAAAGAGGAAAAGTAGGCTACGTGAACTACAAAGAAATATATTATTGATCAGGCAGCAAGTTCCTCTGCTAAACACGGCCGATGTTTCTTTTTTATAAGCATAAAATCAGGACTAAAGTGTTTTAGATCTATATGAAGTATTATGGCACTATTTGTCATTCCGCAAAGTAAAATTAGTTTATATAAATATATATTTAAAGCTTTAATAGCGCAGATGTGGCTTCTGGATTCCTTGCAAACCTCGTCTCTGGAAATTTCTCTGTCCAAATCTAAAGCACACTTGATCTGCGTATGTCATGCGAAAACACAGGTCTTTACAGCTATCTAGAAGATGAGAAATCGGCACTATTAGAAGTTTTTTCCGCCCGAAATGAAAATATTCTGATTAAATTCATACAAAGCTCATATCTTCAATCTTTTTCACACTTTCAGTATTTTTGGGTGCGAAAATGTATTTTTCTGGGTTAAACCCGTTAAAACTCGGAATAACTATAATTTGTTGCAGATATCTAAAAAAATATACTCTGATTAAAATTGTTTCACACAAAAATTAAAGATATTGTGGCGATTTTTAAGATTTCAAGGAAAAGACGAAAAACAGTCATACGCAAATATCTGTAGGTGAACATTTTTTTTTATCAAAAATCGCACAATCAATTACCTGCGGCGCCATTTCTTAAGCCTGAAGAATAACTTATACGTGTTTTTGGGGGGTTTTCTTATTTGATGATGAAATTACAGGATAATTTCGAGGTCGAAGAATGGAAGGGGAAATGAACTGCCGCTTATTGCAGTTCATCACAGGTTATGGTACGTACAGAGATTACCTGTACAGGTTTGGACACGAGCACACCCTACGGTGCCCGACTTGTCCGGAAAAAGAGGGGTACACATACTGTACCACTCTTCATCATATAAAACATTCCCCCTTTGGTGGGACTATTCACATTCATTCTGAAGTGCGATAAAAATTGACCAACATTTAAACAATATCCGAGATGACCTGAGAAAATGCGAAAGAGTTATACGACAGTCCATAATTTGCTGAAGTTTAAAACTATAAACAAAAGATGACTGAATAAGGCGACCGCTCCTCGCGAAGTAAAACCTAATGGTGATCCCGCGAGTGTGGGTGAGAAGTATGGCGATGTATTAAGGACGTAGGCTTATAACACATATAGGAAAACACGGTGGTTAGAGCGGGCGGACATTGTCTTGACTTTACTCAGAGAGCGACAATAACAAAGAACAGCTGATTAATTTATCTGATAAATGGTGGCGACCGAGCAATCGTTGAGTTTATTATTCATGGTCTGTGATGAAGTATCCATGCAAAAAAAAACCAAATTCATTGCGTAGCTATCGCTGTGTAGAGGCTCTTCAAGGCTCTGACTCTGGAGTAGAATTTTTCAAATCCGAAACCAACTTGATGTGCCTATGGAATACACCTACCTGCACACTTGCAAAAATTGGTGTCTTATTTTTTGAGATCGATAATTATCTATTACAACGAATCTGTTATAGAAGCGTCATACATAGTTTACACTGCGCATTTGTTCATATTGTCGGAGCAGATATATACTACGTCTATGTTAAAAAAAACTCATGATTTTTGTCCCCCAAAATATGCAAACCTTATTTTCTTTAAGAATTGTCTATTAATTTATAGCAGTGTTGGGCGCGTCCGTATAGCTTGTGCATATGAAAGGCCGCAGTCGCAGCGACGTCGCTCACAGACAGCGCTACTGTCGATTTCGTATCGGCTGCCACGCACACATACATAGCTAAAATATGATTGTATTGTATGCCCTACACTGATTTATAGTCACTTTTGGCAGCATCATAAATAAACCACGTTGAACATTCACTAAGATTGTCGGTCCAAAAATAATTAGTGTTAACTAAATAATTTTCTTTATTATAAATATTCATAAACATTGCATACTTGAAAGTGCAAAAATCATGATTTTTCATTTGTGCATATACGTAGCAAATATAAAAGATAGCATACTTTGAAGGGCATTTATCATGATCAATTTTGTGTGTATAAACGAGGTAGCAGACTGATAGACAGACAGACGAACTGCTATGGCTAAATTGGCTCAGCTATAAAGTTCCACCTTGAGCAGGCCTGTTTTGAAATCCGAAAAAATTTGTCACAAATATAATCTTTGGGGTCGAAAACAATTCAATTCAATATTTCTGAATAAGAACTTTGGTGCTAACAGCCACATCATTGCTTAGTCAACTAACAGCTGACTAGGAAACGATTCTCGGAAATTGGAAATTTCAAAATAAGTTTAAAACAATTCTAGCTAGAACATTAGTCAGCTTCGAGACCGAAGAGAAGTCCGCGATACGTGTAAATCTAGAAGATATTCAAAGCTATGTGTTAGATGCGTGGATTTATGTTCGTTTGACAGTAGTGGCCGACATTTTTAATGACACTTCTCACATTGTGCACACACACTGGCATCTAATTTATGAGCTTTCACGTGACAGGGTAGCGGAGCATGGGAGACTCGATATTTTGATCATTCTTTCCTGAACAACAGTTCGAGGGCGGGTTAATGAATTCATTGTACGTGCATGTGGCATAGATATACAAATATGACTTTAGCTTCTAGCTATAATAAATGCATCAATCTCTGCTCAACTTCCGTTGTAATTTACCTGAGCTAGCCCTGACTTTCTGTGCCGCCTCATTAAGCACTTGCTGACCCAGTTGTTGGGCCACTGGCGGCTACAACCGCAGCCGAGGCCATTAGGCATAATTACTTCCTTAATGGCATTTTCTGGGCAAGCATTAACATTGCGCATGCGTAACTGTTGAAGACACATAATTAGGAATACTACGACAAGATAGCCCAAAGACAGTAACAGAATAAAGAAATTGGGTGGCAAAAACAAAAACAAAAAAGACTTTGTAAGTAGAAAGGCAATTTGAATGTAAATGCAATTAAGATGCAACTGGAATGGGGGAGTATTCTTTGTTTGAAATTAGCCGCCTCCAACTGGGCAGAGCTACTGTGAGAAAGTTATTAAAAGTAAATTATGAGTATAAAACTCAACTTAACGAAATGCTGGGGGAAATGTCGTACATATATTTGGCTTGAGCTCGAGTTCTTAAAAGCGTTAAGCGGCTTAGGCCCATTGTATGCAGCTTAGCTTGCGCCTACGAAGACCCATAATGGAGATCCCCCCGCCACCCATTTTATAGGCAACCAGAAGAGACGAGTTCAGATGCCCGGCTACTGGTATTTGCCCCGGTGCTCACGTGTCGGCGCAGAAGAAGAAAAATGATGATGCGCACTATCATTAGCCTGGCCCGTTCGGCCCATCGGCTCGGGCCTTTTTTCTTCGTCTTTTGTTAATGAATGCCCACATTAAGCTGTACTTAAGTCGAGCCGCGGCCATTGGGCCACAACTGTAGTTCAGCTAATGGATTTTCCAGCTCCGCTCTTCGCATGGAAATTTTATTGGAAATTTTAATGCGACTTAACGGCAAATGCTGTCAGGCGAGATAAGGGTGTTGGACAGCGGCACTGACATAAACATGTGGCATACATCCCCTAAGCGAGCACTTGAGAAATATTTCACAAATATTATCAGCTGCATTCGAGAGTCGCCGATGCTCCAGGGATGCTGCTCAAATGGGCATCAATTTTCCAAATTTAAGTCATTTTACCCGCATCCAAATTCAATTTGCGAGAGAAAAAACGATTTTAAAGCCGGCAATCCTAAACGTGGGTGATTTTCCCGTGGGGGTTGCTGCCATAAGGTAAACCCGTTTATGACCAATAAGCGCCAATGGGGAAACATCCGAGTGCGTGGCACAGATTACAGAGCTGCCGTCGAGCTGTTATTAGATATGAAGACAATTCTCATTCAGGCTTAAGGATATGTCAGTCTGCTGGTCCTGCTAGTTAAGTGCCTTGACTCATGAAGCGGCACAACCACAAATAAGAAACCCGAACTGACTATTGATGTGCCACCACTTCCTTTCCTCTTTCCTCGGTGCTGGTGTCAAATGACAAGCGTTAAGAATGCCAGGTTGCGGTTCAAGGAACCGGTTGACTGAATTCGTATTCAAAAGACCCATCCAAAGGGCGCTCAAGCGATGGTAACACGCACACACATACGCATAATCTTAAAGAGTTTCCATAGCATTTGACATTGTCAAATAGATTGTCAAATTATTATTATTATTATTATGTTTGTGCTGGTCTTCGTTTCATTTATAAATTGAGTTTGCTGCTTCGTTTGTTTAGGCACCATCAAAGTCAGCCTTCCCAAAAAAATGTACATACATACAAGTATTTCCAGTGAAATGCGCTCTAAAGTTGTTTCAATGTTTGTGTCAAATTGGAAATTGATATTTTGACTTGACGTAGGAGAGAAGCCAACACACAATAAACATGCAGTCAATTAACGCACGAGTGTCATTTATTGGCTTTTTAAAAAACTCAAATCGAATGCATTTCCAACGGACTGACTGTAAAGAAATCAGTTGAGGTCACTCACAGGTTCGATGTCATCTTTCGGGCTTATCAACTTGATACTCGTTAGTGTTCCCAATTTGTTGTCTATCAGTGTGGACTGTCAATTAGCATATAACCGTTTGTTTACTTGAAAAAGTGTTGGAGTTTGGATTCAAATATGAATTAGTATCGATGTTTGTCAAACAGTTACAGCCCATTTCAATACAACGCAAGGGTGAAGAATTAGCTTACTTTTTGCTTACAAAGTCAAAAACTATGTACAATCAGAAAATCAAATGTATTTAATCAAGGTTTTAGTTATACCCATATGTTTGCAACACAGAAAAGGATGCGTCTCCAAACCAAAAATTAAAATGTCGAAACTTGGCATATTTCCTATATAGAGTAAAACCCGAAAAACCGAAGTTTCCTTTCCGCTATTTCAATAAATAATTTATTCATTAAGAAACATTGTTTCTTAGTACATTTAACGTTTCCTCTGCCGTCAAATTTGGCTGGAAGTTGAATTGAGAAACTGCCTGTATAAACTCTGGTGCATATTTATTGCCGCACCCAGTGTACAAGTACTCAAAGAGGGGAGCGCAACAATTGGTGAATGCAGATAATAAGAGATGCAAAAATAAGATAAGCATGAAAAAAAACAACAATACTAGCAAAGCAAAATTAACCGTTATATAAAAATTTTCGTTTTATACTTGGTGCATGTATATAACCGCACTTCAAGAACAACAAACAATAGACAAGTCGCTTACTTAATTCAAAAACGGCTTAAATCAACAAAATCGATTTTGAAAAACTCTCGATCAAAGTTTTCTATGCGTTTCACACTCACAAATCTTATAACTTCGAATCCAACTAGTATAATGTTTTAAATATCTATTGGTCTACTTACTGGTCAGTGTTGGGCAGAAGATTGACATGGCTAATAGTTTTCAAAACTGCAAATTACATCCAGATGAAGCAAAAAACGTACGCCTTTTCGGAAACGGAAAAGGCTAAAAGTTGCCAAACATTTTTTGTAAAGCTGCAAAGGGTGTTACAATTTTCTAACTTATCTCTCAATCAATTCCCGCTTTCGGAACATCTTAATAACAAAAAATTTAGCTTCTACGCTGCAGTATTTAATAAAAACCTGAACCTACATTATCCTACACTCTAATTCTTGATCAGAATGATGAGCTGCGTCGATATAGGCATGTTTTTACTGAAACTTTCAATGGAAACAGAATTCGTTTCGGGATTATTCCCCGAGTCGGTCTCTCGCTAGCCCCGAACTTGCTCCTTTACATATTCATTTTTTTTTTTCAAAGTATTTTAAATGATAAAACATTTGTTTACAGCCTCATTACCGTAAACAGCCACTTGGTTCAGTTTTTTGACGATAAGGTCGAGAAGTTCTACGAAAGTGGAGTCCTGCCGCTGCTCAAAAGATGGACAATGATCGTCGAACAAAACGGACAATAAATTATCGATAAATGTTAAAAAAAACCGAGTGAGTTAATGTAAATATGCCCATTTTAAGCCTTTTTATTTTTGGATGAACAATTTCGCTTAACGCTTCTTTCCACGCTTTCAGTGGTATTCCTACATTCAGGAAAAATCTACCTAGGATAAAAGAATTATCTATTCTTATTTCTCATAGAGCTGGCCAATATTTCTTAATAATGGATCGAAATAATCTCCGCAAAAAAAAATCTTTAGCGATTTGGATTGATTTGAACCCATACCATCAGCTCTAAAAAACACATAAACAGATTGAAACATAAAGTAGTTGCGTTTACTCTCAACATAAACAACTTAGCACTCGCATCAATTGATGTAATTATTAGGAACTTAAAAATATTTTGAACACTTTTTTTTGTCAATGATTCTGAATTTTAGCCAAGCGCGCAATTTCTTTTCTTCATTATGTTTTAACCTGACAAAAATCAAATAAGTATTAAGTAAGCATTAATTAAAAGACCGTACTGCTTTTATATTATTGAACAACATGCAATATTACCACCATCAATTTACTTATTGTTTAAGCTTAGTTCTCAAACCATCTAAATTCCTCTAAGCGTTACTGTGCGACCGTTTGCGATTTGTTGTTGCTAAACGGTGGTATTTTTGAGTTCCTCTAGGCAAAATTTAGCTGGTCTGAGTACTAAGTTTTAGTAAAAAAGAAGCTGTTCAAATTTCTTCCTTTTTTTTTAGTTTTGTGTAACATAACAAATTTTGTTTATTCATGGGCTTCAGGTAGAATGACCTTAGAAAAATGTGTAACAATTAATCAAAATGTATCCATGTCTGAAATTTATGCGTCTACATTAATTTTTGATGCTCCAGCTCTAGCCCAAATTCCAAGAAATATTTTGTGATAATCGCAGCGAGCATGTAAAACATCAGACTCAAGCGAACTAACAAGTTCGGAATGCCAAAGAGCCCAGCACTAGGCATAAAGTGCACAGATTTGGGTGAGTCGAGGGGGGGGGGGGCTCCACTCGAGTCCTCCAGTCGTCGAGTCTTGCCTGTTGCTGACAATGAAACGACAATGTGGAGTGTGCTCCAGCAGACATTTTCGGAAGCAGAAAATGAAGATGAAACTTGACATGATTTTCGTTGAATGATAAAGTTTCAATTTCAAGAGAAGAGCGCCGCCTCGGTGACTTTGCCCGGGAGCGGGGAGCATGCCAATTATAATTTTAAATGCGTTGCGTCTGTCAAACTTTCGGTTTCGAGCAGAAAACTAACTGGGGGCCCAGACAGTAGCCATTTTTACTGTGCCCCGGGCTGCTGTCGTTTAAACGATTTTATGTCAGTTTTATGGTAAGTTGGGTTACCTGCGCGCGTGATGCAGATGATGATGCTGATGTCCCATCGGCCGCTGCTGATAATACTGATGATATTGCAAATAACTGGCCGCCTCGGAGCCGGCGACTTGCAGCGAGCTGCCGTTGAGGAATGGCGAGGCAGCTGCGGCAGTGGCCAGTTGGGCATTGGCAGCTGTGGCAGCGACACCAGCGCCACCAGCATGATGATGATCCAAGAAGATGGCCGTGTACTGGGGTGGGTAGCCCGGCACTCCGACTCCAACAGGTGCTCCGCCAGGAACTCCCGCTGAGGCCGTCGGTGTGGATGCACCCAGGGAGCTGTTGCTGCACTTGGACTTGGCCTTGTGGCCAGCCTTGCGGCGCGTGCGCTTGCTCTGCCTGGACTCAGACTCGGAGCGGGAGCAGGCACTGGTATTGAGTGTCTGCGGTGTCTGGGGTCCAGCCACGCAAAGCGAGGGTGGAAACTGCAGTTCGCTGTAAACGCTCGACTCCAGGATGTTGCTCTCCGAAGTGGTGCGGTTCATTACGAACTGCTCGAACTCGGCTTCCTCCTCGCGATCCTTTTGCTGGGTATCCAGAAGCGCGGTGGACTCCTCGCCATTGTCATTTGGTATCTCACAGCGACTGCGACTCCGGTGGAGGCTGTTGCTGCTCTGACTGGCACTAATCACGATTTCCGGTATGATGAACGGCGACTGTTTGCCCGGAAACTGATGCTTCGCGTGCGTTTGCTCTTGACTCATGGAGCCCAGCATCGTGCCGTTCTCAAAAATAATGGTAGTTGGGGATGTCGTGGCCATGGTGGGCATACACACCAACATATATATATATGTATATTTCAATGTGCAATCACGATATCACTTATCAAGCTGGAGGCTTTTCGCTTTGGTTCTTGCCAAACACAAATCCCAGTCGAGTGCCTAATTCATTTTCCTTATACGAAAACACACACACACACTCTCACAATGGGGAAACACGTTCTACGCGCCAATTTTACGCACAAGTTTGTAACCGTCTTTGAAGATTTGGCTTCAAGGTATCCGTATTCCGGCGATGAACCTTCTCAGTGCGCGTACCGCCAAAAACTGATTTGTATTGTTGCTGCGTTTGTTGTGTTTACGGCTTCTTCCACTTCTGGTTTTTCAACTTCTTCTCTCGCTCCGTGACGACGCCGACGCCAACGCCAACGTCGGCGTTAATGTCTGTTCATAGTGTGTGTAGCTTGGCTATATGACTCCGACCAGCAACATGAACCCACCACCATGGACGGCTTCGGTGCTGCTGCTGACTTGGCATCGATGATGCATCTCATTGACAACGTCACTCCTGCAACAACAACACACTCACACAGTCGCCCAACACCCTCATACTCACCCTCGCCTTCGCCCTGGGACGTGTTTTTACTTGCTCTCTCTCTAGTTGGCCGCTGCTCTCTGAAGGGCAGCCAGGAGAGGTCCCGACGAGACGGGGTGTGTAGTTCAATTCTTATTTTCTTCAAATACTGCCTGAATTATCCAAGAATCCACACAATATGGTTAGTTTTTTTTTTTTTGAGTAATACTTATTTGAGTAATCCATATTTCAAAGGTTCTACAAATGCAGTTTCTCAATACCAGGTTAAATTTTAAATCTTTTTCGATGTAACTGCTAAATCCAAACAAATGTCCCGTTTACCCTTTAGTGATAGCAATCCGCTCCTGTTATTGCTGCTCTTTTTCACAATTCACTAAAGTACTCCAAGAGAGAATTCTCAACATCCCTGCCCAAAACCTAAACTCATCTATAGGAGAAAAGAAAGTAAAATCTGTGTCACAACGATGCTGAAATACTCTTAAAAAACACGATTTTAAAGCTTAGCAACCCTAGTTGCCGGAAGTATGATCGATTTTTTTTGTTATTTTTATTTAAATTATTTTTGTCGTAAAAACGATACATCAATATCGGATATTTTACTATCGCGATATATCGTATATCGCATACTTTCTTGGGATATTTTCGGCGATATTTTTAAGTTTTGGCTTCGACCATAAAAAATTGCCTTCGACTATAAAAGTGTGGTTTCCGACAACAGAATTCGAAGTTTTTTGGGTTTGGGAGCTCTGATTTCGATCGTAAATATAATTTAGTTTCAAATGACACCTCAATTACTGTTTATTATTTAAAAAACGATTTTTTGTTAAAATATCGATAACAGCGATTATTTTTCAACAAAATATCAATATCGAAATGATACTTTTTCACCATCGTAAAAATATCGATATAGATATTTTTAAAATTTTCGACATCCCTAGTACTCACCTCAGCAGGCACGTTACAAGTATTAATATTTTCCAATTATGTAATTCTTTAGGTATGGGACATTTTCGATATACAAAGCTGAGTTGCAAAGATGAGCACGTAATAACCGTAGCTGTCAAGTTCATAGCTTAAATAATCCCTCAGATATAGCTCCGAACCACTATTGTAGCGGATTAAAGCCTACACAGAAAATTGTTCGTTCCTAGCTTATTTAGAATTGGTTTAAACCAGGGCTGCAAACAGGAATTCCTACTTTCGTTTTACTGTGAACCGTACCTTGAACCGAACCACTTGTGAAATAAATGGTTGAACCTGCTCCGAACCAAAGCTTTCGGTTCGGTTCAGCAAAAGTAGCTTAAATACCTCATTTTTATACATTTTGGGTTGTTTTTCCAAAATAAGATAATTATTTTTCCATCTATTCGGCCCCATATAGCTTACAAACAAAAATTCATTCAAATTGGCTCAAAAATATTGTTTGGCCAAGCTTGAGTGGTAATTTTAAGATATAAGGAAATACTTTTTCCATATATTCGGAACAAAGAGCTAGAAAGTCAAATTATATATAGATTGGCTCAAAAAAAACGTTTGACCATGAACTCTCCCACGCCCTCCCCCATTTTCCGACCTTTGGAGTAAAATTTCCCAAATACAAGAATTCATGCCGAATTTCATACAGATTGACACAAAACTAACCATTTTCCGACCTTAGAGGTGAATTTAAAAAAATAGGAAAGAACCATGTCTAACTGTTTCACATACCATGCTCCCAAAACGGGATTCAAGTCAATCATATGAAAAATAGTTTTTATTGCAGAAAATTCCGGTTATTTTCCCACTCTATGACGGATTTCCCAACAGTTTAAAAATCACTTGTCGAATTATTTTGCTTAAGGACCTGATTTCTCAGCTGAGTTTTCGTCAGACCTGAGTGTCATAAAACTCAGCTGAGCAACTCAGTTTGGCTTTTGCACAAGCTTGAAAAGTTCAGTTGAGTCAGTTACAAAGCAACGGGTTCATTGAACCCATCTAGTTCTTCTGGAAATTGTGACGTTATTTTTTCATTGTGGCAATCCTGTATGATTAACTCTTATAGGTGAGATGAGGGGAATCATACAGAGCAGGCTCATTATCATACATGTCCATAAAAAGCAAAAGTTATACAAGTTGGTTGGGTCATGGCTATCTAATTTTTATACACTTGCAAAGTGTATATTAATTTTGCCCAGAAGTTTGTAACGCATAGAAATATTCTTTTCCGACCCCATAAACTATATATATTCTTGATCAGGACGACGAGCATTGCACTGAGTCTTCTTTTCACTGCACGCAACTAATATGTCGAAACAGGTCGTGCAAAGACAGTTTTACTATTCTTACTTACCGAGTCTAAAATCATTCGGATGAAAAATAGGTTTTTCCATTAAGAACTATCCAGCCATTTTTCTTTCGGTCGGATTTTTTAAAATCGGAAAATTATATGTCTAATTATTTCCCTACAAACCGAGTTTAAAGTCAATCGGATGTAAAATATTTTTTTTTTCGTATAGAATTCTGATGAGTTACCAAATTTTCCACATATAAGCTTTCCGGAGTTTTCCACCTTGGGGTGGAATTTTCCAAACCCCGCCTTAATTACCACTTTCAATTCATATGAAAGCTTCTGTTAAAATGTTAGATTTCTATTTCTTACCGTTTAGGCTCTGCGTAGATTGCCAATTAATTAGTCAGTCAGGACAACCTCTTTTATATATAGAGAGAAGAGATGAGAAGATTTAGAAGGTTCGCAACTTTCTTCGAGGAGAACGAACCCTCCGAATAGCAAAACGAAATCATATCTAAATCAGCCTCGCAGCTAATTTGATAAAAATAATTCAGAATGACCTAAATTAAACATTATTTGCTTTCAATGTATAATACAATCGTTTACAAAAGGAACGACTCGGAATTCGGCACAGGCCCGAATATATACAGGTGCGTTTTAGATTTATGTAGATTTATGTTTATATATCACATATAATTCACAGAAGCGTTCAAGTCAGATAAGATTGAATTAAAATTCTAATTAAGGATGTAACATCCTCGTAGATGTTAGTTGTTTGGGTAGAAATCTAAACTACCCAGGTTCTTCGATTCTCAGAAAAAATTTAACATTGCTGTTTAATTTAATGTTTTTTTTTCTGGTGTCACTTAACATACGAATATATACGTAAGAACAGATTGTTCTGCACATTTCCTGGAATTTAAAAAACCAATTCCTATCCTGGAATTTAAAAAACCAATTCCTATAATAACATCAAAATAGTAGGAATTTTTGAAATATACGTGGTAATAACAAAGCACAGCTTAAATATTTGAAAATTGAATGAAACCGGGTTTTAAATTTATTTAATTTATTTTCGTGATATTGCTTCATATGAATAGAAACACTTTTGTATAGCCTCGAAGTCAGAACGCTTTGGAACAGCTGTCTTATTTATATGAAGTATTGTGCCAAAAATAAAATGCATGTTATCTGAGAATAGGCCTTAATATGTTAAATATTTTTTTTTAATAATAAAATCCGTGGTTAAATTGCAGAGTACGTGGACTGCTTAGTTTGACTTAAACTCAAGCATTGCTCATAATGCTGTCAAGTCATACTTTTGGGTAAGGGTATGAAAATAAGAAGCCAAACAAATACTGCAGAGGGAAAACACCACAAATCCCAGTGTATAACACGACATTTATGTATGTGTGAGTGTGGAAGCTACAGACACGCATTTTCCCACTTAGCTGAGCCATTTATTTGAACGTAGAATTTTTTGCGAGGGTGAAATATTGTTTTAATGCAGGAAAACTCTCTATAAAGATGTTCCATTTTCCGATTGCCGAAATGTGTATATCGATTCTGCAGAGTTTGAGGAAAATGCTTTCCATCTCGAGTGGATACTTTTATGAATATTATTTTGAGTTAAAAGAATTAGCTGAACTATGTGTCTGTCGAAAGCAATTCCCACCCGGTTCGTTGTAGTACATATAACTGGCGTCCACTTGTATTGTAGGGTTGTTTGTTTAGGCTTTCTTTCACAAACTATTCTCACTCAGACATATCGCTGTCCAACTGAAAGTCACGGCATCTCCACACATTTGAGGCAATTACCCGTCTGCCTTCTTATATGGCCCGGCCATATAATTTCAATTTTTAGAGGGTACAGCCAAAATTAGGCTTAATCATAAGCTACAGCGCAAATGCGCAAATTAGCCGCGATGCGACCAGCAGCAAATTCCAGCATCGCTTGGCCGTCAGAGTCGTCAAGTCCGTCCCAATGAAGCTCCTCATGTGATGCCTGACCCTTCATTTCGGACAACCGACCCTTTTTACTTTTGTCTGGCCCTGCATGAACAAATTTCGTTGTTTTCTTGTTCTGAACAAGCACGCGCTCAGCTTATACATAATTACCAATTAGATGCATTTCAATTTTTCGCTGCGGCCAACGTTCAACACGTCTACTTACCTGTAGCTGTTGGGATCTTGATGGATGGCTAGATGGTGGGTCACGTTGTGGCCCAGCAGTCGATGGTTGAATTGGGTTTTCAAGTTATCATGCAAACAAACACATTTCACATTCGATCTTCAAGTTAGGCTGAAGCAGCTTTTAGAAAAACTAGTTGCCAAATGTTCTGACACTTCCGGTCGAAATCTTTGGGCCACAGCTCATTTGGGATTCACTTTTGCTTTGCATGTGGCATAAGTTATCTCCCGCAAATCAATAATGCATCAGACTTAATCGGAATTCTAATTTATTCAAATTTAAGCAAGCAAGCATCAGCATTCCAAAAAGGCAGCTCGAGAGGTAGGTTAATAAATACAAAATATTCAATTGGTCTATTACATTACTAGCCTAGATAGCAACGCAGCCCGCCTTCCTGCCGCAGCTCAGTTTCCGTCGACACTTCGACTGGTTGTCGTCAAGCGGAATCCATGGCTTCCATTTACCATCGAAGAAAGGTGCTTAGAAGCGAATTGTTTGTTTAGTTCCCGTTTATTTGTTTATCGAGGAAGAACCCATATAACACGTGAGTATTGAGCAAACACAAGACAACAACAATAACAAATTCGGTTTTATGACGCTGCTAAAAAATGTTTGTAAACTTTACATCTTCGACTCTTTCCCACTTTGATCTCGCACAGTTGTCGCCTCTGTTCGTGGGGGATGTCGACCAAGATTACAGCCCCCGCCGCATTAGCATCAAATTGATTTTTCATTAGCTCGAGCTTGTCTGGCCGATCGGGCTGATATGCAGCGAACGTCTGGGCCAGATTCGAGTTGGACTTGGGACAAGCTGTGCACAGCGTGCGATGAAAATACCATTAATAAGATTTTCAAGAAATAGCCACAAGTATTTTTCAGACTTGCTGTGTAGCCCCGTACGCACATAGGTGGGATACATATTACATATTAGATTAGGTCCATTGATTGTGTTGTGTCAGCTATAATGAACTTGTTTTTATTGTCGGTGCGCCAGGTAAGGCCAAATCGAATATAATAGGCTTGCACACCTACAATATATACATATGTAAATTCCTACACATATGTAGCTACCCCAGCAGTACAGCAAATGCTTTAGTCAAATCTCAGCTTAAGAGGTAGGACTTGCTATTTGTGAATGAACATTTTGCAGCCGATCATTATACAATTCGTCTCACTATTTTGTCTTATACTTCCGCAATATTTATTTATACAAAACATTTATGCGTGTTGTTTAGCCGTTCAAATATTGTCAGAACTTCTTTTGTTTTTGTCATGATTTATCATTATTAATAAACCCGATATAAACTTATATTTTATGTTAATAATAACATTTTGTGATTTAATAAAGCTTTTTAAATAATTCTCATCTCAGAGTATCGGGTATGTCGAAGTCGGGCGCATCTGACATTAACATACTCTCTTAATTTTTGCACACAGGATCTAATAAGTTTCTGCAAATGTATATAGCAGGTAAAACAAGCCATCTCCGATCCTGTAGAGTATATACAATATATTCATCATCGGCATTAACTGCCCCTACCTTTCCCTCATTTGTAAAGAAACTCGTATCACTCACAGTTTTGACGCTTATTATGTTTAGTTATCAATATTATTTATCGATCTACCAAGTTTGGTTACTATCAGATATCAGAAAGATAACGGGCCTATTAAGCAATCGGAAATTCGCTGCCTGACGCCATACTAACAACACAGTTGAGAGAGAAACAGAGAGCTTGGCTACTGCTATCATTATACACTTGAAAAGTGTATATTAATTTTGCCCACACACAAAAAAAAAAAAATTGTAAAAATCACATTTTTCAACTTTGGCTAAAAAGTATTGTAATTAATCATTTTTCTTTTTGATTTTTCCAATCTACACGTAAAAACGACATTTCAAACAACTGCGTAATTGTTTGATTTTAAAGAGCAAACACTTTTGCCTTCAAATTACAAGTTCACCTTTGATTTCCATATAGAATCAAAATGTTCGCAATTTTGATCAATTATGTGCGATTTTTGTCGAGTCGATATTCTAAAAATAGAACAGAAACAAAAAAACCCTGGTCGGCTACCACCACCAGCTTAACATGTGCTCTACGCTCAATTCCTTCGCGAGCGTGCAGTAGCCGAATGCGTTGAGGTGCAGGCGTTTGTCTTTTCAGTGTGTGTGTCCCAGAGGTCGTGTGTTCAAGTCACAGACAAGGTAAAGATTTAATAATATTATAAAAAATAAAAAAATTTCAGAAACAAACGAATTCAAGTTCAGCATCGAGGAAGACCGACTTTGTTTGTAAAGGTTGGTGTGTGTGTGTGTGAGTGTGCAAAACACACAAACCACTACCACTAGAGAAAACTGTTTCACAAAATTTTTTTATTTTTTTTATTTCAAAAAGTAAAACACTTTAAAATCAAAATGGAAACAATTTTGAAAATCAAAAGTGTAAACCATTTATTTTTGAAATGAAAAATTGCTGGGCGAAAAACAAAATGGAAAATTGGCGGATTTACCAATGAAAAATGTCGGATTTACCAACGTTTTTTTTTGTGGTGCAGAAGTTTGTAACGCATAGAAATATTCATTTCCGACCCCATAAACTATATATATTCTTGATCAGGACGACGAGCTGAGTTCATTTCCGTTTGTCCGTCCGTCCGTCTGTCTGTCGCCGTCTGTCCCGTCTGTCTGTCTGTCTGTTTCTACGCGAACTAGTCCCTCAGTTTTAAAGCTATCGAGTGAAATTTTGCACAGAGTCTTCTTTTTACTGCACGCAACTAATATGTCGGAACCGGCCGGATCGGATGACTATATCTTATAGCTGCCATAGGAACGATCGGTCGGAAAATAAGTCTTAGTGAGAAAAACTTTTTTGTTTTCCATTGTAGCGTCACCAATCTTGGTATATATTAGTTTTAGATGATTTCACATATATGTGGAAAAATTTATAAAAATCGGTTGACTATAGCATATAGCTGCCATAGAAACGGTCGGTCAAAGAACTAGCTCTAGTGAGAAAACCTTTTTTGGTTTTCATCGTAGTGTCACAAATCTAGGTATGTATTAGTTTTATATGCTTTAACACAATTCTGGATATTTTTTTCAAAATCGAATGACTATAGCTTATAGCTAAATTTTTGTTTTCCATCGTACGCACCAATCTTATATATTTTTATATATTTACAAAATTTTGAAAAATTTATAAAATCGATGACTATAGCATATAGCTGCCATAGGACCGATCGGTCGGAAAATGTGATTTACTAAGAAAATTTAGGGTACCAAATTTTTTATTATCAATGATTTAAAAATTTTTTAAATATCTGATATCTATATCCTATATATATTTTACCGGTTAAATCAGCTGGAGTAAAGTTTTTCAAGTGTATTAAAACTTCGGCACAGTCGAAGTTAGCTTTGTTTTTTTTTATTTCAAAAGTAAAACACTTTAAAATCAAAATGGAAACAATTTTGAAAATCAAAAGTGTAAACCATTTATTTTGAAATGAAAAATTGCTGGGCGAAAAACAAAATGGAAAATTGGCGGATTTACCAATGAAAATGTCGGATTTACCAACGTTTTTTTTTTGTGTGCAGAAGTTTGTAACGCATAGAAATATTCATTTCCGACCACATAAACTATATATATTCTTGATCAGGACGACGAGCTGAGTTCATTTCCGCTTGTCCGTCCGTCCGTCTGTCTGTCCGTCTGTCCGTCTGTCTGTTTCTACGCGAACTAGTCTCTCAGAGAGAGTCTTCTTTTTACTGCACGCAACTAATATGTCGGAACCGGCCGGATCGGATGACTATATCTTATAGCTGCCATAGGAACGATCGGTCGGAAAATAAGTCTTGGTGAGAAAAACTTTTTTATTTTCCATTGTAGCGTCACCAATCTTGGTATATATTAGTTTTAGATGATTTTACATATTTGTGGAAAAATTTATCAAAATCGGATGAATATAGCATATAGCTGCCATATAAACGGTCGGTCAAAAAACTAGTTCTAGTGGGAAAAACTTTTTTATTTTTCATCGTAGCGTCACCAATCTTGGTATATATTAGTTTTATATGCGTTAACACAATTCTGGAAGATTTTATTAAAATCGGAGGACTATAGCATATAGCTGCCATAGGTCCGATCGGTCGAAAAATGTATTTTACTAAGTAACGTTTTTTTTATGGTATCAAATTTTTATTATCAATGATTTAAAAATTTAAAATATCTGATATCTATATCCTATATATATTTTAACTGTTAAATCAGCTGGAGTAAAGTTTTTGAAGTGTATTAAAACTTCGGCACAGTCGAAGTTAGCTTTGCCTTCTCGTTTTTATACACTTTGCATACAAAGTGTATATTAATTTTGCCCGGAAGATTGTAACTCATAGAAATACTCATTTCCGACCCTTTAAACTCCGTCCGTCCGTCTGTGTGTTTCTAAAGAAACTAGTACAGCGTCTTCTTTTTACTGCACGCAACTAATATGCCTGAACCGCCCGGATCGGATGACTATATTTCATAGCTGCCATAGAAAAGATCGGTCCAAAAACTAGTTCTAGTGAGAAAAACTGTTGTGTTTTAAATGGTAGAGTCTCCATTCTTGGTATTTATTAATTCACACCATTCCGAAAAGTTTGGGCAAAATCGGATAGCCATAGCATATAGCAGCATAGTGAGATAAACTTTTTTGTTATTGATTGTAGCGTCTCCAATCTTGGCATTTATTAATTATATATTTCTCCACACAATTCTGGAAAGTTTTGGCAAAGTCGGACGGCTTTAGCACATAGCTGAAATAGGAAAGATCGGTCCAAAAGCTAGTTCTAGTAAGATAAACTTTTTTGTTATTAATGGTAGCATCACAAATCTTTGTATTTTATAATATATATTGATCCCCACAATTGCTGAAAGTTTGGTTAAAATCATCGGACGGATGTAGCAGAGAGCTGCCATAGGAAAGATCCGTCCAAAAACTAGTTCAGGGGGGAAAAACTTTTTAGTTATCAAAGGTAGCGTCTTTATAATTTTTCATCGTGAACATTATCTGCATCCAGGGAATCAAACCGAATCGAATTTCGGTTCCGGTTTCGGCTCTGATACGTACCAAAACTAATGTTTCGGTAAAAGGTTCTGTTTAGGCTCTAGTTTATTTCGGTATTCGGTTCCGTATCGGAACCTTGGTTTTTATTTCGATATACCGGTACGTACCGGTCTGAAACGGTATAATCTAAAAATCCATTAATCCGAAGTTATGATTAAACCAGTAGCAACCTGCACAACAGAATGTAGTTATTAAGAAGGAAAATGAAGCATAATAAACTTTACCCCGAAAAACAGATGCCCTAATAATACTTGTGTAACTGGAAGAGCAATAAGAACTTTAGATATCTGATGGAATGTTAAATACACTGTTTTCAGATAACGTTACCGATCACAATTTAACCCTGCTGTTAAGTTAAGCCCATTTGGTCCGTTTATTATTTCGTTTACTTTGTAAATGGGAAAAAAGGAAATAATCACAACTAGCTTTAACATTAACTGTGTTGAATAAAGAATAAATAAATAATATTTGGAAATTATAGAGCCAAAATAGATGAAACGAGAGTGTAAGTTGAAGTCGGCCCTGCTCGACTTCGATATACCCGTTACTCAGGGTAAGGTTTATTTAAGAATATTTAAGAATATGAGTTTTTTTTATATTGCGGGGGTGGCAACTCTACTATAGCTCAACTGATCGGGAAATGTTGTATGGCGAATCGATAAGTATTGATGATTAAAATATATGTCTAGAGGGTTCAAATAATCTATCTTCAAAATTGTGAGCGATATGAGGTCATTTCCAAATTGCGTGGGTGGCAACTCTACTATCGTTCATCTGATCGGGAATTGATGTATGGCGGATTGATAAGTATTGATGATTTAAATATATGTCTAGAAGTTTCGAACAATCTATTTTAAAAATTGTGGGAGATTTGAGGCATTTTTCAAATTGCGGGGGCGGGAACTTTTCTATCGTTCATCTGATCAAGATATGATGTATGGCGGATCGATATGTAATGATGATTAATATATATGTCTAGAAGGTCCGAACAATCTATTTTCAAAATTGTGGGAGATATGAGGTTTTTTTCATATTGCGGGGGCGGGAGGGGGCGTGGCAAAAATTTGAAACAAACTTGATCTGCGTGCAGACAATACAAGTCTACACTGAAAAAATGGTAGCTCTAGCTCTTATAGTCCCTGAGATCTAGGTGTTCATACAGACGGATGGACGGACGGACATGTCTATATCGACTCGGCTATTGATGCTGATCAAGAATATATATACTTCATGGGGTCGGAGATACTTCCTTCTGCCTGTTACATACATTTTCACGAACTTAGTATACCCTTTTTACTCTACGAGTAACGGGTATAAAAATTAAATGAAATTGTTATTCTTATTGAAATTTAAATATATACCATATGGTCCCCTAATCTAAAACTAACAGAAGGGTTAAGTACATTTTCTTAATTTTGTAAATGTTTTATCCAGAGGAAATCCCTAATTAAAGCAATAAAACTGAAATAACAGAAAAATACTCAGAACCGAAACTGTACCGGTACAATGTTTCGGTTCTTTCGGTCATTTCCGGTCCAAAAATAAAGGTTTCGAAATACCGGTTCTCAAAAAATAAATAATAACGGTTCCTGACACTCTGACTGCTTTAAAACAATTTTGACGGGTTTGATCAAAATCGGAAAAAAATGTCGCTTAGCTAAAAAATCGGCTTCTGGCTTGGTGAACCAAGTGGTTAGCCTGGTTCTTAGAGAAAATGCAGTTTTTGTAAGAAAATCAGTACTAACCATTGCTTATAAAAAAAACACAAAGAAACTGCAAGGGCATTTAAACATCAACGGTGCCGATCGATGTCACCAGTAACTGCATTCCCTTGTAATTGCAATTAACTGGACGCGCGTCTGGGAAGAGACAAATTTTAATATGCCACCAGGCAGACGTTGTCCTGGCGGGTGATACTCACAGCAATGCCCGACATGACCATAGCTAAAATCCATGCCAATAATGCACTATGGGAACACCCACCGAGTCAGGGTCAACAGGATGTTTGCCAGGACATTGACAACAGCATGAAGTAGCTGGGTTTGGGTTACAGCTAAATTGCATAAGGAAGCGGAAGTGCAAAAACTGCAGCTGAAGAATGCAAAATATTGTATAAGATTTTTTTAGCTATCCGTTCAGACCACAGCTGTGTCACAAATTTTGCACATTTCGAAGGTGTCGTTGACTGCAGTCTCAAATTTCCATGTTGCAGGCGGCGTCGTCGAGTTAATCGACAATTTATCAGCTGCTGCCTCATATGCACATTGATTCGCTTCGTCTCACACGCGCTCGACACGCGTTTTCCGCCTTTAGGAATAACAACAACAACAGCGTTTCCTTCCGCTCTGAAGCGGAACTGCTTTCCACCCGCAATTTGTTTAGCTAAATTAGAGTATGTGAATGAATGGGAAATGTCTGGCTAAGGCTGCTAATTAAGCCTAGTAATATGTTGAGTCATTTTACATACATTAGGTTCGTACCTGAAAACGGTCCTAGAAAAGTGATCATAGCTTTCAAAACTTAACGTGCTGGCCTATAATTGAAATGACAAATCAGACGCGCCCTCTTTTCCTTATCAGAGCCTTGGCATCGCCAGCAACACCACCACCACCACCAACAACAACAAAGGGCTCATTAGGCCAACTTCAAGACACTCACTCATACACAGTGTCAAAAGGATTCCAGCACAAAGGATCTTATTCTAGCTCTTTCAGAGAAACGAGCCCAATATATATTATTATTATTATCATAATTTTGTGAACGTCCAAATGGGGGAAAAACGTTTCAGGCGATGCACAAAAGACCACAGATCGCATCAGCGCCAGACTCTGGGCACAGCAAATGGGAAAAGATAAAAGCCGATTTTCGAAAAAAAAACATCTGCTGCCAAACATTTGAAAATTCTGTCCAAAAACTCAAGCGGCGCAGCGGACAGACGGACTCGGTGGATGAGATGAGGATGAGACGAGGGCGTCGCTGCTACGAAAACGAAACTGTAGAGAAGAAGGAGGGAAGAAGCAGCATAATGTGTGGCATAAAATGCAGCATACAGAAATTGTACACGCCTGATTTAGCGGCAAGGCAACTGTTTACATAGGGAACAAGATGAAACTGCAAGATGGCCAAGCGGACAGGCAGACGAGGGCACTCACATGCCGCAGTCGGAATCGGAGTATCAAAGATGTGGTATTTGGCGTCTGCCGAGTCCTGTCTGTACCTCGTCCTTCTGCTGCGCCGATGTCAGTCTGTCAGTTGAGTTCTAATTGTTTTCTTGCAGATCTTCGGTTTCATCGGGAGGCTCATTAAGCACAACGACTTGGCAGGCAGTTAAGCATTTGTTTACTTAGGACTCGCATTTCCTTTCGCTGTGATTCATTCCGATTGCGTTCGTTGCATCGGATGTGGGCACTTAATTAAATGTCAGAGTGCGATCAGATCGGTAGCGATCACATTTCCGTGTAAACAAATGCAAAGCGAAATAAAATTGTAATCTCTGCATCCATCACGGAGCATTACGATTCTCTATTCCCTGCGTGACAGCGGATATGTTGTCCTGAATGCGATATCTATGACAAATTTTCACCCATTGTTGCAGCACTCTTTGTCTTTGATTTCGGCACCGCCATGGGTCCCATTCCCATTTCGATTTTTATGACACTTTCCGTGCGCTTTTGTCTGCCGGGGCTGCAGAAGTGCGTGTGAAATTTGTGATTGTCAACTGGAAGACAATACAAACCATTTATATTGTTTTACGCCTAGTTGGTTGCTCGGTCGGGTCGAATTGGGTTAGTGCTAAAAGCCCAAACATATTGCCAAATTGAGATGCTTTTCATTGGCAGATGTCATATTTTCTCAGTTGAATTATCAAGTCAGCATCATTATCATGCTGCTTGCAATAGTGTTTCGGAAATGGCAATCTCATGAATTACCCCCAAACACCACATGTTCACTTTTTCGGCTTCTTTGTTAACTGCATTCGATTTTTGACGGATGGACTGTAAATAATTTGCTGATGCCCTACCTGGCCGTTCATATTGTGCCCAAAAAAGAAATTAACTCTCATTTGGTTAGAAATTCGCATCATCTATTAATTAACAATGGCCACAATATCCTTGGACACTCTAACCCCTAAATGAATTTTCTTTTTTTTTTAAGGGTGCATAGCAATTAGGCTGACTTTAGGACACATGTCCCATATGTCATGCCTGGCCAGCAAACTGAATATTAGCTTGTGAATAATTTGTATTGTGCTGCCATTAAGGCCGTTGTTACCGTCTACAGTCTTCGCGGTCATGCTTGTTGTCGATTAAAAGAAATTTGTTTCTTTTCACTGAATTTTTAGACAAGGGGGTTGCATCGATAAATCCACACACACACACACACATGCGCATTCCATTAAGCGCACCAATTAGCCTAGTCTTATACATTGTATAATAAAATTTAATTATTTTTTTACAGGGATGCAAACGGGCTTTGAACCGAACAAAATCAAACTGAAACGGTGCACACTGGGACATATAACCAAATGCCAAAGCATTTTGTGATAGCTGGTTAATATGTCATTACATTTTTCATGATCCAGAGATCACCTCGTGGAGGTTTACGGTAATTTGAAACTCTTCTATTTTTATACACTTGAAAAGTGTATATTAATTTTGCCCAGAAGTTTGTAACGCATAGAAATATTCATTTCCGACCCCATAAACTATATATATTCTTGATCAGGACGACGAGCTGAGTTCATTTCCGCTTGTCCGTCCGTCCGTCCGTCTGTCCGTCTGTCCGTCTGTCTGTCTGTCTGACTGTCTGTCTGTCTGTTTCTACGCAAACTAGTCCCTCAGTTTTAAAGCTATCGAGCTGAAATTTTGCTTAGAGTCTTATTTTTACTGCACGCAACTAATATGTCGGAACCGGCCGGATCGGATGACTATATCATATGGCTGCCATAGGAACGATCGGTCCAAGAACTAGTTCTAGTTAGAAAACCTTTTTTGTTTTCCATCGTAGCGTCACTAATCCTGGTACATGTTAGTTTTATATGCTTCCACATAATTCTGAAAAAATTTATCAAAATCGGATGACTATATCATACAGCTGCCATATAAAGAGTCGGTCAAAAAACTAGTTCTAGTGAGAAAAACTTTTTAGTTTTCCATCGTAGCTTCACCAATCATGGTTTTTATTAGTTTTTTATGCTTCCACGTAATTCTGGAAAAATTTATCAAAATCGAATGACTATAGCATATAGCTGCCATATAAACGGTCGGTCTAAAAACTAGTTCTAGTGAGAAAAACTTTTTTGTTTTCTGTCGTAGCGTCCCTAATCTTGGTATATATTAGTTTTATATGCTTTCACACAATTTGGAAAAAATTTATCAAAATCGGATGAGCATATAGCTGCCATAGAACCGATCGGTCGGAAAATGTGTTTTACTAAGAAAAGTTTTTTTTAATGGTATAAAATTTTTATTATCAATGATTTAAAAATTTTAAATATCTGATATCTATATCCTATATATATTTTTCCAGTTAAATCAGTTGGAGTAAAGTTTTTCAAGTGTATTAAAACTTCGGCACAGTCGAAGTTAGCTTTGCCTTCTTGTTATACCCTTGCAGAGGGTATATTAAAATTGTCACGATGTTTGTAACGCATAGAAGGAAGCATCTCCGACCCCATAAACTATATATATTCTTGATCAGCATGACGAGCTGAGTCTATATAGCCATGTCCGTCTGTCCGTCTGTCCGTCCGTCTGTTTCTATGCTATCTCCTCCCTCAGTTTTGAAGCTATCTTGACCAAACTTTGCAAAAAGTCTTTAAATACACATAGGCTGCACATCGGATGACTATAGCATATAGCTGCCATATAAACGGTCAGTAAAAAAACTAGTTCTAGTGAGAAAAACTTTTTTTGTACGTAGCTGGGCAATTGGTTTATATAGGTTTATCTGCGTACGTGATTGGAAAAAGTGGGGGGGGGATAACAGTCAGTAAAAACTAGTTCTAGTGAGAAAAACTTTTTTGTTTTCCATCGAAGCGTCACCAATCTTGGTATATATTAGTTTTATACCCCTTCACACAATTCTGGAAAAATTTATCAAAATCGGATGACTATAGCATATAGCTGCCATATAAACGGTCTGTCAAAAAACTCGTTCTAGTGAGAAAAACTTTTTTGTTTTCCATCGAAGCGTCACCATTCTTGGTATATATTAGTTTTATACCCCTTCACACAATTCTGGAAAAATTTATCAAAATCGGATGACTATAGCATATAGCTGCCATATAAACGGTCGGTCAAAAAACTAGTTGTAGTGAGAAAAACTTTTTTGTTATCAATGGTAGCGACTTTCAAAAACTGCAAGGGTATTTAAAACATCGGCGTAGCCGATGTTAGCTTTCTATTTTTTTGAATGCAATTTTCTGCAAGTGATTCGAATTAGATATTGAAGAACAGATATGTACTAGTACCACCTATTTGGTCTCACGTTGAAAGCTGTTGAAAGACTAAAAATATTTTATTGCAAAAAATTTTTGTTTATTTTAAACACAAAATTCGCGGAAAAACCATTTTGCTGTTTTTTTAGCTTATGGAAAATTATGGGGGTCACACCAAGCACAAATTTGTAGGTTTATAAGTTTTATGCGATACAACATTCATCAATGCACCCATAAAAAATCAAGCGAGCCGCATCAGCAAACCCGAAAGTGACTAAATTGGACCTTGAAGATAATTTTTTCTTTATATTGCAGGGGGCGTGGCAAAAATTTGAAACAAAATTGATCTGCGTGCAGACAATTTTAAGTCTACACTAAGGAAATGGTAGCTCTAGCTCTTTTAGTCTCTGAGATCTAGGTCTTCATACTGACAGACTCACATGTGTATATCGACTCGGCTTTTGACGCTGATCAAGAATATATATATGTACTTTATGGGGTCGGAAATGCTTCCTTCTGCTTTTCCATACACTTGCAGGAACTTAGAATTTTTATCTCTACGAGTAAGAAGTATTAAAAACTTGCAATTAAATCTTGAATCCTATTCTGTAAGGACTAGTATGACCGCATTAGATAAATCCTCAAAATGTCGTAGATTATAAGTAGCCAGTAAAAATCTTAAACCAATGGAAAATCAACTAACTCAAAGTTCAATTTGTAGTTTTACCGCTTATATTAATAAGGATTTGCCAAAATTTAATAGACAAGAACATTATAAATGGCCTAATCAGGAAAATTATATATTAGAAATGGACCTAAAAAGAAGGTGACATGCGTTTAAAAAGTAAATTGGATACTGAGCTTTCCTTTGAGAAAAGTCATAACACTAATTTTTCACTTAATCACAAAATGTTCCTTTATTAAATTATGAAGTATTGTTTAATATATAGTTTGGCCATATTCGGCCATATAATGCAGGAATAAATGTATATGTATTATTTGAAAAATATTTGGTAAATTTATTTTAACAGGAAATTCTTATATTGTATAGGCGGTACAGGTAGACGTTTTCGGATTTACAGCAAGTTACAGCACTTTAACTATGTTTGTTTAATTTATGCCAACTTTTTGGAATTTGGGGATACTGTGCAATGTATCTTACATGAATGAATGAATCAATGAATCTAACATCAAAGTCTCGATTCTTTTACCTTGGCTACTTAAGGCTCCGTTTACACAAAATAATTTTTATTTTGTTGGTATTTAGTTTCATATACGTATGTTTGCACCTTCAATTTGATTTTTTTTCTTTCGATTTCCTTAGAGTTGCATGGCCTTTGTTAGGGCAACAACAATTTTAATAGGCAGGACAGAGTACCTACAACAGGGTTCATTGATTGCCCTTTAAAGTGAAATACGAAACCGCAAGTCATGGCATGAGAAGTCTTGCGGCAGGATGTGTGTGTCCTGACGGGAGTGCAACATACAACAGCTGTGAAAAGTGCGCAGGGTATGAGGAAGAGATCTTTGGCTGCTTAAAATTAAACCCCAACAGTCATTTCTCATCCTTGTGCATCGACAGCTGCCAAACTCAATGGCTGATAACGAATTGAAACAATGAATTTGGTAATTAAATAGAATTTCATTTTCTCTACAGATTAATGAAGCCAATGTACCGTTATTTGGGTACATTATTTGCGGATATAGAAATCTTGTGCCAGAATAACAAACGCCGAGTCCGCTGCTAATCCCCTGGACGTGTGCAACACGTGTGTCAGCAATGGAAAACATGAAAACAAAACGAAAATGAATCCGAGATTTTGAAGGGCGTTTTTGGCACACAAAACTAAGACAGCAGCTGAAATGCAATATCTTTCTTGCCGGCAGGGAACAATGCGTAGTGAAATATTTAAATTTGCTTATCGCACATCCATAATCTATGGCTGGCTGGCTGGCTGGCAAAAGTAATCCCCAACTAGATGCAAATCTAACAACACAATGGCCTGGATTTCGGTCTCTCCGGGCTACTCCGGGCTGTCTTTGGAGTGCGTATGTGTAGTTGTTGTCGCTGAACACGACGCTGCTTGTTTACTTGGCTTGTTTGAAATTCGTTGAACTGAAAACATTGGGTTTTGTACAGAGAGTCGCAGATTTATCTCATGTATCTCATTGTAAATGGGCCGAGGATGTCGATGAATGTTTTGAAGACAAACAATGAAGCGTCGTTCGTCTTCCCTCTTTCGCACTGTGAGCTATTATTGTTGAAATTACGTTTTCAATTTTGTATTCACTGAAATTTGTTATATTTTTATATTATTGAGCCATCGAGATGATGGGTTCTGCAAATTAGGCGTGGCCCTGTCTAAGACTTCGAGTTTGCCTGCCAGCTGAGATTTTAAATTATTATTTATTTTTACATTTTCCTATTCATCTCGCCATCCCCATCCTTTTGGAAACAATTTGCTTGTTCCATTCTGCGTTGTTGACATTGTCTGGGCCATTCAATTTCAACCCCCAAAAAGGACACTTTGTCCTTATCCTTTTAATTCTTTGCTCAGCGAAACCCAAATGCAATTTGACCAAAAAAAGATTTAGAGGACTTTATTATTAAGGCGCAGTCCAAAAGCAAATAAATTGCCATTTGGGGGAGACGGAGAGAGAGAAAGAGAGAGGGATCAAATGGGGGATGAAATCAATAAATATCGCACCCATAGTCAAACGAAATGTATCTGTGATGCCACAATCAAAACCTAAACATTTTCCCATAATTTAGACCCAGATAGTCACTCTTCATGCACGAACTGGAAAATGCGCTCGAGTGCAACGAGAAACAATTAAAAAAAATCCAAAGGAAATGCCTGGGCAGGGGAACAATTTAAAGTGGATGTGTCGTTAACTTATCGAATGCCAGCCATAAATGCGGAAAACGACTTGACGCTGAACATGAAACGGGCATAAGTCAGGCATAAAACACTTGTGCCCCACACAGCTCTACACGAGGTTGTTCTTATCGTTTGGCCAATGAAGCGTTGGAAAATGCGCATAATTAATAGAGTGGTTCGGGAAATCAAACAATTGCACATGGGCTGGTATTTTCTTCTGATTAGAGGCATTTCATGAATTTCCGAAGACTAGCCAAGTTCAAGTGCATTGGCCTGGGGTTCAAAACGCTTAACAAATTGTTCTTGAACAGAAATGAATTGAATTTAAATGAATTAAAAAGCACCGCAGAGGCAGATCCCACGCAGCTGGGTTTCCACAGCAAGAGATCCCTTGCGATGCTGCTAATCCACACAGTTCCACATTTGTCACGTTTTCCTCCACCACAGGAGAGGTTGCCCACCCTTTCCTGAATTCTTATGGGTTTATTGAAGACATTTGGGGCCAAGTACGTGTATTGGGCCATATTTGTCAATGGCTGCTGAGTTACAGTAAAGCAGCAGAGCCCAAAGGTTTTTAGAATGAATATTTTTTCACATTTTAAATACTGCCAAATATGTGAATCAGACTATGAATCAGACTACTTAAGCCTAAATTTCAACTGAACTGAACTTATCAGGAATGTAAACTGTTTGAAAACTATGAATGGATCGATTAAGGGGGTCTACTACCTTTGAAATTTTTTTATTCGATTTTTTTGATTGGCCTTATTATAATAGCTTGGAATATTTGAAATAGTTTAGCAGATATATACATTTTAGTGGAGCAATGTTCTTGTTAACGTGTGTATTTTCAACGTTGCTCAAAACTTTAACAGCGTTTTTCTCGAAACCACGTTTTTGACCTGGTAGCCATGATTGCGCCAGTTCTACTGAATCGACGAGGAAAAAATTTTTTTTTTTTACTATTTTTTACACTATACTACAAAAAAAAACTTGAAAAATCTAAAAAAAATTTTAAGCGGCCGCCAATTTTTTAATAAAATATAGAAAAATATGGATGAGGTACGGGCCAGAATTACATCAATTCTGATCATAATCATGGCCACCACCTATACATCTTTTTTTTTGTGACCTTAATTGGCAGGTCGATAACTTTTGGAACAGCCCTCGAAATTCAAACATTTTTTTATATTTTATTATATAGTTAATTAATAACACAAATCCAAAAACAAAACTGGAAAAGCTGTTATGGTTTTCTCTCTAGAATTTATTTTAAAAAGCACTCATAAATCTCTGTTCAAAGGTAGAATACCCCCTTAAGTGGTTCAGAGAGGTATAAAACAACCCCACCTGTTTACACCAGGGACGGTTATTATCATAAAACTCTTATAGATATAGCACAATGAAGCTCATGTGGTAAAACTATTATAAATACACCAAAACGTTTGTTTTTCCTCGATATCCACAATAAACTATTTTTTGCTGACTTTTATTGTATTAATAAAGAACACTTTTTTACTGTGGTTAAAAAAAATAAGTCTCTGGCTGAGTTTTACTTACTGAGTTAAATTATAAAAGTCTTTCGATAACTTTAATTTTCTTAGTAATAAAATTAAAGTCTTTAATAACTGTAATACTCGGAGTGAAAAATGTAAGTTTTGATTAACGGAGTAAAAAATTAATTTAAAAAATTTTCAAGTCCGACTGCAATATATACTGTTTTTACGAAACTTAGTGCATATTTATAAAACTCAGAACTTCACACAGTCTAGTGTCACACGAACTTTACCTTTTATACCCAACGTCGCGCAGTGGCGCCATTTGAGATTAATCGTTTCAAAAATCATTACTTTTGAACAAATTGAGATAATTGAATAATTTAAATGACAAATGATAGATAATTGTTTAACCAATGAAACCTAAGTTTGAAAGGGGTGCCACGCCTGCTAGACCTATGGGATATCAAAGTAAAAATTTTTTGAAAAATGTATTTTTTGGTAACAAAAAACATTATTTTTAACAATTTTTAATTTTTGTTTGTTTCTTTTTTAATATTTCTATGATTTAAAATATTGCCCAAAAAATTTAAAAAAAAATGCATGTATTTAATTTTTCTATTTTTTTTATAAGTTATTCCAAAATAATTAGGGTATTCACGACAACATGGTTATATGATAAACCGTCGAAAAATTAAATTTGATTTTCATCTGTCGTGAACACACTTGTGTGTGAATATCTTAATTATTAAAACGTTGTAAATCAGAGCCAACTATATTGAAAAATTTTAAGTTAGGTATTTTGAAAATATACTAAAACATAATGGGGCCATTCAGCAGATGATTTCGATTAGCGATTTCTGTTTTATGATTGCTGAATTTATTTAGTATATTTTTAGGTGCCGTATTAAATTAGAAATGAGGTTTTTCAACATAAAAATGTCAATTTCATACACACAAAAAAAAAAAATTGTAAAAATCACATTTTTCAACTTTGGCTAAAAGTATTGTAATTAATCATTTTTCTTTTTGATTTTACCAATCTACACGTAAAACGACATTTCAAACAACTGCGTAATTGTTTGATTTTAAAGAGCAGACACTTTTGCCTTCAAATTACAAGTTCACTTTTGTTTTCATATAGAATCAAAATGTTCGCAATTTGATCAATTATGGCGATTTTTGTCGAGTCGATATGCTAAAAATAGAACAGAAACAAAAAAACCCTGGTGCTACCACCACCAGCTAACTCGCCAATTCCTCGCGACGTTAGCCAATCGTTAGGTAGGCGTTTGTCTTTCAGTGTGTGTGCCCAGAGGTCGTGTAAGATGGGGGTGTGTGTGTGTGCAAAACACACAAACCACTAGAAACTGTTTCCAAATTTTTTTTATTTCAAAAGTAAAAAACTTTAAAATCAAAATGGAAACAATTTGAAAATCAAAAGTGTAAACCATTTATTTTTGAAATGAAAAATTGTTGGGCGAAAAACAAAATGGGAAATTGGCGGATTTACCAAGAAAAATGTCGGATTACCAACGTTTTTTTGTGTGTACGACGCCTAAAAATATACAATTTAGTATACGTAGTTTTTCGGAACTAATCAGTAATCGACTGTCTCTGGTGAACGCGCCCAATAAAATGTGATTGCATTTTATGTAATTGCCATTGTTAAAAGGTTCTTACCTTAATTTGAACTCAGGTCTTGTTGACTTTCAGTGTCACACCTTAACCTCTACACCATTGCCACCAAGGTGGAAGTGCCGGCTTTGTGTGCTTTATAAAATACTGGCGCTTTATCAACAAAATATTACAATTCTGGCACACAATGGGTAGCACAGTTTGAAGTGTTTACCAACACTGAAAATTAAGTTTGACTAGGTAACCACATGACCCAGCTCTAGGCTGGTGATGTCAGCTTACTTTTCGGTAGTACATTTTGTTGTTGGAGTTTTAATTTTTCAACAGGTTATCTTATAAGCAAGTTGTCGTGAATACCCTAAATATTTACTATTCATAAGCCAAGATATCTCTAATAGATAAATCATTTTTGAATTCACATCAATCAATAGAAAAATTATGACGATATGTTACCTAGTTTTCTTTCTACCTGAAAGCGGCCCAAATTACCTAAAAATTGTGTGTTTTTTTTTAACTAAATAAAGGTCAACTTTGACGGGTTGTATATTCTAAAATATAAATCGCATTTTATTAAGGGTTGCATAATTGAAATCGTTGAACAATTTTTTATAAGATGGGTTCATTCATTCATTATTTCATAGGCGCTAATGAAATTTTTGATTTTTGCAACCTTCTTTGTTGTACGGGAGCCACAAAGGCAAATTTCTTTACCGTTACAATATTTAAATTAAACAATAACAAAATCTGGCATCCATATTCTTATTTTAGCCATTTGCTTATATCAGTTGGAACCAGCATATGCAAGGGTATAAAAACCTCGGCTTATTGTGTGTATGTAATTGAGTGTTCAGTGGTTCGAATAAGAACTTGACTTAATAGTTAGATTAATGTTGACTTTGTCTTGGTGAAATCGATTGGCATAACACCTTATTAATTATCAACAGTTGTCAGAGTTGGGTGAACCTTTCAACAACAAAAGGGTTGTCTTTATACACATACAATTAAGGGTTAAAACCTTACGCAGTATATGTAGAGGAAGTGCATTTTGCACAACATAAAGTATAATTTAAAAGAAGTTTTGCGTATACATCAGTTAAAATCAGTAGTCTCAAAAGGACAAAGTACTCTCTCTACTTTACAATTTGTCACGGCATCAACGAAAAAGATTTCGCATTTGTGAATTTTGTTTACCACTTCGAGGGGGTAGATATCCTTTGATGTAAAAAGGAAGTCTGTTGGCCGGGTAATATGCCGCCGTCGCGTGCTAATGTGATTTGGCTATTAATTTTCCGCAGCCCGGCGTCTAAGCCTGGCAAATTGAATTGCGTTATACTTTACTGCTGGGCTTGCCAAGAGAAGCCAACCGAAGACAGGATGACGCGGCTTTGGCTTTCCTTATCAGACAGTTTTTTTTACCCTGTACTAAAGCTACGACGGGTTTTATAAGTTTGGGAAAATGTATGTAACAGACAGAAAAAGGCATCTATGTATCCGCCCGGTCAAGCACAGATCCAGAGATGGTAATATTGGAATGTAGACTTCATATATATTAGAGATGGGCGCGGGACGGGATTCACTCCAACAAAAGACAACTGAGTAACGAACGAAAGACAACTGTCACTCGTAACCTATTAAGCTCATCTCTTATATATATTGCTATATAAATATTTGTGGCCTAATAATGAAAACGCGAATATTTATGATCAAAAATGGTTTTATTGTTTTTCAAAGTATTCTCCAGCAAGATTTATACACTTTTGCATGCGCTCAAACCAATTGTCGAAGCACTCTTTCCACTCCGATTGAAAGACCCCCAAAACATGGTTTTTGAACTCTTCAACAGCATCTTCTGGCGACGAAAATCGTTGACCACGCATTTTTCCCTTGATGTGCGGGAATAAAAAGAAGTCATTGGGTGTAAAGTCAGGCGGATGACCCATCAATTCGACGCATTGGGCGGTCAAAAAGGCGCTGGTGTGAGCTGATGTGTGAGAGCTCGCATTGTCATGGTGCACAATGATCTGGCTTCTCTTGTTCGTTTTTCGAATTTCTCCGAAGACTTCAGGCAAACAAATTGTGGTGTACCACTCAGAATTGACCGTCTTACGTTGCTCAAGCTGAAAAGTCGCCACATGATCAGTTTTACCGAAGAAACAGGCGACTATTAGCTTCAAAGTGTTTCTTCCAAGAACGACTTTCGTTGGTCGATTATATTTTTTCAAAATTTCTTTGCACCAATCCACACGAGCCTTTTTTTGAGCGATTGTCGAATTGTGCGGGATCCAACGAGAACAAACCTTTTTTACGCCCAGGTGTTCATGTAATATCGAATGTATGCGGGTGGAAGAAATGCCTAAAGATGCCTCTATCTCACGGTATGTCACATGACGATTTTGCATTATCAGTTCACGCACGGCATCAATGTCTTCTGGTATAACGACTGTTTTTGGACAACCTTCGCCATACGAGCGAGCGTCGCCCGCGATTGAATTCATTAAACCAATTTTTCATAGTGCTATAGGATGGTGCTTCATCGCCATACAAAGATTTAAGTTCATCGTTGCACTCTTGTCGTGATAATCCAAGTCGAAATGTGTGAAAAATGATTGCACGAACATTTTCACGAGTTAATTCCATTTTTCTGCCGAGGTAAGTTTTTGATTAATCGTTAATCGATATCAAACGTGGTCACATATGAAAGAGTTGTATGGAGCTTTTATCGATAAAAGTCCAAACGTTTTAAATGGCTAAAAGTGACCTAAGCCAGAAACTTAAATAGCAACCCACGTATCAAAAGTTTATTGTTTCATTTCTTTATGAACTCATAGGAACTGTAAGCTAAACATCTTCAAGTACAGGGTATATTCTAGTCAGTTTTTTGTTTTCTTACCTTAAATTATCTCAGAACACGGCTAAATTTGAAACCAATAGACGGGGGGAGTGGGACACTTTTTATTTACGACTGACGACTGCACGAAGGATTTCCTATTTGGGGAACACCCCACAATTCTAGTCAGACATTCTGTCTAATTTATTGTGTTATCGCTACATTGGGTACTATTCCATGGGGTCTTTTGGTTTGATACGTTATAAAACGATTTTGGGTTGCACAAAAAGTCAATAAACGAAAATAAATTGTGGGCCGAACCTGACTGACATCTATCCTTTTTGTCAAAGTAAATTAACATTGCTCAAAATCTTAGCAACAATTGAAATATCAGTATTTTGTTTTGAGCAATTGTGATTTCTCGACTATTTTCAATAGCAAACACAATGCAAAATTTGAACAAAAACACCTTGTGAAACTGCAGCTAAAATCGATTTTTGGTCTATGCAACAATGATAAATGGCAATGCAGGTTCAAAAGCAGGTGATTTTGTGCGGCAGGGGTGTGTTCCATTGTGTCCATCCCATGCTGTGCCATTACGCTCGGGCAACTGCAAAGTAAAATCTCAGCTGTAAAACATTCGCATTCGATACAACCATTTCCCTTGATTATGTCGTCCATTTTGCAGCTCATTGGGGATGAGCTTTTTAGTTGCCCCCAGTGTACAATTTGGGTTTGTTAGCTGTCAGCACTAACGACTCCAAGTTGCAGATAAGAAGGATAAGGCGCCGCCACGTGGCCCACTAATGAGCATTTGTTCGATATTATTTTTGGCGCTGCTCAGCTGGGTGCCGGCCTCGGTCTGGTTCCATGCAAATTGTCACCGCCCTAAGGGTTTCATTGGAACTGCCGCCTGAGCCGCAGTCTTTGTGTGTGGCACTCAGGAATCATAAAAAAGTAATTTACTGCATCGGCGGTCTTCAGGGTTTTGCTCATAAGAATTTCGTTAAGTTTTGGTACACTATAAAGGCAGGTAAAAGAACGTGGCCGGAAATTTATGTTTTTCAGCATAATTAAGTAGATGTCTCAAGACAGCATCTAAACGACGACACTTTGTGCGGTCACTGTCTGTGAGTTTCCGGAAATAGACAAAGCAGTTGAAAAGTCAAAAAGGGTGCAGGTAGTTCAGATTGTTTCTTACTAAATCAACTCTCTGTGCTCTACATTGGAATGGATAAGCAGATTCCGAAATCGATGTCGATGTCAAACACACTTCACCCTCCTTTATTTATGTAGTTAAAAATATCTCAATTTGTTAACGGATTTATAGCCTTTCACTTTTTCCCAGTTGTAAAATGCATGGGAAAGTTCTTCTTTAATTAAAATTCAATGCGACAGCCCCCATGATCATTATTGTTGTTCTCATGGCAAGTCATAAAGCAAAAAGTTAGGACATTCAGTTACGTCATTAAGAATGTATCTGATATGTTTATTCATTTGCTAGTGCTAAATGCTTCTTAAGAATTGTAGATCCCTATGGCAGCTGCACGATATATACTACGTTTATGCACAAAAAAAAATCATGCTTTTTGCCCTTCATAGCAGGGCTGCAATCCGGTCCGGAACCGAACCCTTCAGAACCGGCTCGGTTCAGGTTCTGGTGATGCCTGAACCTAACCGGGAACCGAACTCCATTGAAAATAATCACGAGAACCCGATCCCGAACCCGAACCTAACCCAGATTTCTAAATGATGGGGTTCGGTTCTAAAAAAAATTGCAAGCACAGAATTTATTATTGCACTTTGATGATAAGAAATGTTTCATAATTATGAACAAACATTCATATGCCCATGTATGGACGGCGATACTCTTCCCGCCCGCTACAAAAGACTGGACAAATTAACACAACCTCAAGCAAGGGAATTCAATTTGCATCCGAAACCGTATTTCTGGGTATTATTTTGTTCGTACGGAGATGCAACGGCACGGTGAATACAAGGAAAAGTTGTACGTCATTTAAATTTCTTCATTTGTTTACCCAATCACAATTTAAATACTTTTAGCATTTTACTCTCACAATATGACAGTCAAAGCCGTGCTGTGGCGGTCCCATTCTTGGAAAAAATATCTCTGACTGGAATTCGCGGAAATGTATGAACGTGTTCGGCCACACTATAAGTTAGGGATGAGACATACCGGCGTATCTGTGATTAAGTCACTGTCACTGGCAATCATCAAATCACAGTGACTGCATATAAAAAGCAACAGTGTGATTCAACAGCAGGTTTCATGGCCACAAAAAGCACATCAGTTTCAGGAATCCCACTACTGTGAAAGAGAAATGACTTTCGCTGAGAGTGCAAGGTGGCAGTATCGCTGAACTCTTCTAAACATACATACAATGTCTGATTGTCTAGTCAATCTAGACAGATCATTTATGTGCTTGACTGCCAAAAACTGCAGCAGTTTATAAGGCATCTTTTCTTCAAACTCTATTAAATAATTTATTATGTACATAAATATATAAAATGCAATCTGGAACCCGAACCCGAACCGGATTCGCGGTTCTCAATTTAAAGGGAACCGGTTGTGGAACCGAACCCCTAGCGAAGGGTAAGGGTTCGAACCCCGAACCGAACCCCTGTCGAAATTGAAGGGGGTTGCAGCCCTGCTTCATAGTATGCTCTGTTTATAAATATAAATAATTAAGGAAATAATTTTTTTTTTTATTAGCCTCAACACTTATTATATTTGTATACCTTTGACTGGTCCGACAATCTGAGTGAATGTACAATGAGGACTTTACTTTACTGACTTTATATTATCTCGTTCAAAAAATAATAATTGAAGAAAATAAATAATGCATACTTTCAGGGGCAACAAGCATAATTTTTTTCAGTGTAGACTAATATTGTCTGCACGCAGATTAAGTTTTGTTTCAAATCTTTGCCACGCCCAACACGCCCTCACATCTCCCACAATTTTGAAAATAGATTGTTTGAACCGTTTAAACAAATATTTTAATCATCATTACTTATCGATGCACCTACATCATTTCCTGAACAGATGAACGATAGAAAAGTTCCCGCCCCCGCAATTTAAAAAATTCCTCATATCTCCCACAATTTTGGAAATAGATTAATCAAACCTTTTAGGCTTATATTCTACTCATCAAAACTCATTAAGCTCTCATACATCCTTTTCCGATCAAATGAACAATAGCAGAGTTGCCACCCCCACAATTTAAAAACGAGAGCGTAAGTTAAAGTCAGCCCTGCTCGGCTTCGATATACTCGTTACTTAGGGTAAGGTTTATTTAAGAATATTTTATTTCAAAAAACGATATATGGGGGTTCGATAAGTAATGGTGAGTGAGATATACAGGGTTGCCCATATTCGACGGACCCATGTTTTTTTAAAAAAAATCAATGAAAAAAATAAAAATTTCGCGGTTGGCAATCTTAATCATTTAATTTGTTCCAAGTAGATTTGTTTACATCAATTTTTGACGCCTCTGGCGTTGATGGCGTATTGTGCCCTTTTTGCAGCATTTTCCATCGTTTTCGCCAACATTTCGGCCGGAATAGCGGCTATTTCTTCACGAATGTTGTCCTTGAGCTCTACTACGGTCCTTGGCTTGTTAACGTAAACCTTTGACTTCAAATATCCCCACAAGAAGAAGTCAGGCGGCGTCAAATCGGGCGATCGCGGTGGCCAGTCCAAATCACCACTTTTCGACATCAAACGGCCCGGAAACAATTTCTTCAGAAAATCGATTGTTATGCGACTTGTGTGCGGTGGAGCGCCGTCTTGTTGAAACCAGAACTGCCTCATACGCTTTCGACGAATAATTAACATCACAAAATTGGTCATCATGTCGCGATAACGCTCCTGGTTGATGGTAACAGCATGGCCATTTTCATTTTGGAAGAAAAACGGCCCAATGACCGTTTTCGCACTAACGCCGCGCCAAACTGTGACTTTTTCGTCATGAAGAGGCACTTCTTGAATCTCCTGAGGATTTTCAGTGGCGTAAACACGGCAATTTTGCTTATTTACGGTCCCATTCAATGTGAAATGGGCTTCATCGGACATGATAATTTTGTCAATTGACTTTTCACAATTGACTTGTTCTGTTGAATGTAAATTTCAACTATTTCAGAGCGCTCGCGTGGCGTGTATTGTTCCATGGTAAAAATCTGCTTGGACTGACGCTTCAAACGCGGTATGTCATTAAGCGATCTGACATCTCTGTCAAAAGTTATGGCGTTGCCAGATGGGTCCGTCGAATATGGGCAACCCTGTATGTCTAAAAGGTTCGAACAATCTATCTCCAAAATTGTGGGAGTTTTTTAAATTGTGGGGGTGGCAACTCTACTATAGTTCCTTTGATCGGAAATCGATGTATGGGGTTTCGATAAGTAAGGATGCCGAAAATAAATGTCTAGAAGGTTCAAACAATCTATCTCCAAAATTGTGGGAGTTTTGAGGATTTTTTCAAATTGTGAGGGCCACCCCCAACTCTACAATTGTTCATCTGATCGAAAAACGATGTATAGAGGCTCGATAAGTAATGATGAGTAGAATATATGTCTAGAAGGTGTGAAAAACCTAACTCCAAAATTGTGAAAGATATGAGGTTTTTTTCAAATTGCGGGGGCGGCAGGGGGCGTGACAAAAATTAAAACTAAACTTGATCTGCCTGCAAGTATAAGAAGCTTTTGTTCCATACACTTCAAAGCACTATCTCTTACCATCTCTGAGATCTCTTCGTTCATACGGACAGACAGACGGACATGACTATATCGACTCGGCTGTTGATGCTGATCAAGAATATATATAGTTCATAGGGTTGGAGATGCGTCCTTCTGCCTGTTTTGTCTTTGTACAGAGTATAAAAATCGATGTTATGAAAATTCTAACTAGATGTAACCATTTCTAAGATAAGGCTCTTCAGCGGGTTAGAAACCGATCTTGAACCAATGAAATATACTGACACAGCTATTGATGCTTTCCAAGAATACTATATATATACTTTATTGGGTCGAATATGGTTCCTTCTGGTTGTTACATAAATTTTAAATTATTTACTCAAATTATTTTACTCTTTGTTCCTTTTGCTAGAGATTATACAAATATTTAGGATCAAATGAAACTCGTAAGCCGACAGACGGAGGGATGGATAAAGCGCAATCGACTTAGTTCGTCGTCTTGGTCAAGAATATATATAGTTTATTTAGTCGCAAGTGAATATTTCAAGAATATATATAGTTTATTTAGTCGCAAGTGAATATTTCTATGCGTTACAAATTTCTGGGCAAAATTAAATTAATACACTATGCAAATGTTTTTTTAAAATTGCTGGCCTCATCCAAAACATTGTTCCACGAATTCATGGATACTCTAACCCGCCAACACCAAGGCCAATTCCTTGTGAACGGAAAATTCTGAATAATATTGTACTTAACAAGTAAGAAAGTCGGTAAAGCCCGACTGTAATATTCTCTGTACCTGCCAAAGTTAGTATATAACTGAGCACTTTGAAGTGTGAACATGGCTATATAGACTTTTGATGCTGATCAAGAATATATATACATCATAAGATCGGAGATACTGTTACAAACGTTTAACCAAACCCATTTTACTTTTTGTATCTTTGGTACACAGGATTAAAATTAAACATGTCTTGCCTAGTGGATAATTTTCATAAAATGTTGGAAAAAAACGATGCCCCTGACATCGATTTATTTGCACCTCTTTAGGGAGGGTCCATAATCAACTTAAAAATAATTTAAAGTCATGGCACAATTACAATATTTGGCCTTTATGTTTCATTTAAGTCCTCTTAAGTAACATGAATATCCATAAACTTCAATCGTGCCGCATATTAGACTTAATCCATTGAAACCAACTGTTTGGTAAAAGTGGCATATTTTTATTACATATACATATATAAATGAAGTCTGAAATAGTATATAAGTATTAATTATTAATTTGATTTAAGTTTAGTGTTCCAAGTCCGCGTTCCAATTGGGCAGATTGGCTCATTGGAAGTGTAAGCCGAGATTAGGTCATACTAATTTTATGCCATCTCTATCAAAACGTATGTAAATAACTTTAAATGAATTCACTTACAAAATATAATTTGAATGAAGCAGACCTACCACTCCGATCTCAGTATATTTTTGGTCGTGGAAACTACCACGAAATTTCACCAACCTTCGTATGCAATAAGAAGAAATGTCTCCATTACTGTGCCATATTTTAAGAAATTGTACTCGTACTCTATGAGACTTTACAAGCATATTTGTACCCGTTACTCGTAGAGTAAAAAGGGTATACTAAGTTCGTGCAAATGTATGTAACAGGAAGAAGGAAGCATCTCCGACCCCATAAAGTATATATATTCTTGATCAGCATCAATAGCCGAGTCGATATAGACATGTCCGTCTGTCCGTCTGTATGAACACCTAGATCTCAGGAACTATAAGAGCTAAAGCTACCATTTTTTCAGTGTAGACTTGTACTGTCTGCACGCAGATCAAGTTTGTTTCAAATTTTTGCCACGCCCCCTCCCGCCCCCGCAATTCGAAAAAAAACCTCGTATCTCCCACAATTTTGAAAATAGATTGTTCGGACCTTCTAGACATATATTTTAATCATCATTACCTATCGATCCGCCATACATCATTTTCCGATCAGACGAACGATAGAAGAGTTGCCGCCACCGCAATTTGAAAAATACCTCATATCTCCCACAATTTTGAAAATACATTGTTAAAACCTTCTAGACATATATTTTAATCATCATTACCTATCAATTTGCCATACATCATTTTTCGATCAGATGAACGATAGAAAAGTTCCCGCCCCCGCAATTTGAAAAATACCACATATCTCCCACAATTTTGAAGATAGATTTTTCGAACCCACTAGACATATATTTTGATCATCGTTACTTATCGATCCGTCATACATCATTTCCCGATCAGATAAGCTATAGTAGAGTTGCCTCCCCCGCAATTTTGAAAAAACTCATCTCTCCCACTCTCTAATAAAATATTCTTAAATAAACCTTACCCTGAGTAACGGGTATATCGAAGTCGAGCAGGGCCGACTTCAACTTACGCTCTCGTTTTTGTTTGGGAAAGAGGTTAGTAAAGTTCCGGACCAATAGAGTACCTTTGTCAGTTGTTATTTTATGAAAAGCCCTTTAATATCTTCAGCCATGACAAATTTCGAAATATTATTTCTTAGAAACGTTATAAGCTGATGGTTCTTGAATATTCCCTTTCATTGCTATTACTTTCCTTTTCATTGGGCAAATCGCCAGCAATAAAAGCATTAAAAAGCAAAAGCAAATAGCGAGCATAGCAGGAAAATGTAATGCAAACAATGTCCAACATTTCCCCCGCACATGAAATTGCGAAAAAATAACATTTGAGCGCCACCCTCGTCCTATGTCCCCTTTAAAGACGTGCCACTCGTACCCTAATGATTTGTCAATAGATGTAAGTGCCTTTCGTTGTTTGGGTTATGCTGTGAACTTACGTTTTATAAGCCATAATAAATAATGTAGACATATAAAATGCATATCTGGAGCACATAAAGAAGCAAATGCTAAAATTACTGGATCTACTCCTTAACTAAAAGATTCTATAAAATCATTTGACTGATATGTACAAAATAGCATAGAACTTACACAAAAATTTAATTTTCGCTTAGAACAAGGTTAGTTGAGTGATTCCCCAAGCTGACCAACAAATGGGGCTACTTTCTGTAACCATTTAGCTGACGAAGCCAGAAGCCGATTGGGGTATAGGATTTAAGCGATATATTTTTCCGATTTTGATCTAACTCGGCAAAATTGTGTTGAAGGAAATAATATTCACAATTAAAAAAGTTAAAAGACGCTACCATTGATAACAAAAAAGTTTTTTTCACTAGAAGATCGTTTCTATGGTAGCTATATGATATAGTCATCCGATCCGGCCAATTCCGACCAAAGTGTAACCTATGTGTATTTAAAGACTTTTTGCAAAGTTTGGTCAAGATTGCTTTAAAACTGAGAAAGATATAAACAGACGGACATGGCTATATCGACTCAGCTCGTCATGCTGATCATGCGGTCGAGATACAACTCATTCCTTTATTCCTTAAATACTATTAGAGATATGGCTCTAATTCACATCTTAACTTGTCGGCACTCGCAGCGATAATAATTTCTGAGTTTTGTCTCTGAACCATGTTTGAACCGGGATAAACCACTTTGAACTTGCTCTGAAAATGTTGCCCATGGGGTGCATGTAATAACGCCCGGTGACATTATAATATGCCTCCAGCCCATGACTTTTTTCGGTCGACATGAACAAACGGTACAAACTTCGTGTAATTCGGTTTAGTAGCGAGTGTTAACGATTAAAAATCAATTTTAGATTTGGAAGCGTTCGACTTCATAATCGGCTCGAACAATCTGTGAAAAAGTATTGATCGTTGGATTATGTTCGGTTAACACGCGCTTTAATGATATTTCAATATCTTTTTATTAAAGATCGTAAAAATTTAACTTAGCGCTTTTACTCAGAGCTCTTAACAAGTTTGTTCACTTGAATAGTGGGAAGAGAATTACTGGCTTATTTGAATTCAGTGTTGATAAAATCGTACAAATGAAATAAGCAGTAACATATTAATGTCGGCACTATAAGTATGCTACATTTAAAATTCCACATCCACTGCACAAAAGAGTTTCACACTTTTTTAACTTATCAAAACAATATTTAAGCATACCCAAGTCAAGACCAAACTGGTGGCTATCTTACTGAATATTCCAATCGTACATTAAGTGCACACATTTCATGCTGTGTTATAAAATCCAAAGCTTGACACAGTCGCTATATTTATATTGCCTTCTGCAGCAGAACTCATGCATGTTGTAATAAGTCTAAGGTTTAATCTCAATCGAGACATACAATTGGTATCGCAAGTTTGTAAATCGCCAATACCTTTTATTTTGCTAAGCGCCCCCCACTAGGATCTTAGGTTATCCGCGAAAATTATACTCGAACTTACAAAAGAATCTTAAGGTGGGATTACACGGTCAGCACAATGTTTTTGTCATTTCTGTTAATTTTACACTTTGGGCAAATTGAGCGAAAGTTAAAAGACACACGAGCCACGAGATTGAGATCTCGGCATGGCCCTTTGGGGCTGTAATTTCCAATTTTTAAAAACCGCTGCCATGTTGCTGTGATGAGCTTCAGGATGTTGCTAGACATTCCGTTACCTACTTTCCGGCTTTAACACGGTGCGTTTCCGCAAATCTTTTGCCTCGCTTGAGCGTGTGTTCCAGAGGCAGGGAAATTTCTTCAACTGCGAACACTAAATTTATTAGATTATTTAATGCTCATATATAATTAATGCTTGACAGAAAAAGCAAAATATAGAATTTTTATGATTTTGTCAGCTCAACATCTAACTGATATCAGTTAGCACACGTCAGTCCCACATCATTACATTGATTACACGACGTCAGTGCCAATCATTACAATTTGTACTGAATATCATTACATTCTAGATCCATTTTTTGTCCTTTCTAAAAGTTTTTCCCATTTAGTAAGTGGTAATTTTTCAGCATCTTCAGGGTAAGTATTTTCATTTTCCGCCATGTTCGAGTGATTTTTTCTATTATTAATTATTTCATTGACAGCAAATATTAAATCCTGGTCACTGTCATAATTTCCCACCATGTTCGAGTGAGTTTCAGCACCTTCAGTGTTTTTTTATACACTTGAAAAGTGTATATTAATTTTGCCCAGAAGTTTGTAACGCATAGAAATATTCATTTCCGACCATATAAACAATATATATTCTTGATCAGGACGACGAGCTGAGTTCAATTCCGTTTGTCCGTCCGTCCGTCTATCTGTCTGTCCGTCTGTCTGTCTGTCTGTCTGTCTGTCTGTTTCTACGCGAACTAGTCCCTCAGTTTTAAAGCTATCGAGCTGAAATTTTACACAGAGTCTTCTTTTTACTGCACGCAACTAATATGTCGGAACCGGCCGGATCGGATGACTATATCATATAGCTGCCATAGGAACGATCGGTCGGAAAATAAGTTTTAGTAAGAAAAACTTTTTTGTTTTTCATCGTAGCGTCCCTTATCTTGGTATATATTAGTTTTATATGTTTCCACATAATTCTGGAAAAATGTATCAAAATCGGATCACTATAGCATATAGCTGCCATAGAAACGGTCGGTCAAAAAACTACTTCTAATGAGAAAAACTTTTTTTTTTTCTATCGTAGCGTCCCCAATCTTGGTATATATTAGTTTTTTATGCTTTCACATAATTTGGAAAAAAATTATCAAAATCGGATGACTATAGCATATAGCTGCCATAGGACCGATCGGTCGGAAAATGTGTTTTACTAAGAAAAGTTTTTTTTATGGTGTCAAATTTTTATTATCAATGATTTAAAAAATTTTAATATCTGATATATTCCCATATATATTTTACCGGTTAAATCAGTTAGAGTAAAGTTTTTCAAGTGTATTAAAACTTCGGCACAGTCGAAGTTAGCTTTGCCTTCTCGTTTTTTTTCAATTTTAACCCTTTTTTTAATTTCTGTTTAATTTTCCATTTCTTTTTATCTAGGCTGTTTTTGGATATAATTGCTTTCTTGGCTGGTGGCTCTATATACGAAATTCCATTTTCCACTTTCCTGAATGCTCTTCTTTCAAAATACAATCTCTTTTTGCATCTAATTAATTTCAAAATTTGGGATAAATGCAATACATTGTTATTTTTTTACATTTGATGTAGATTGTAAAAGTGTAATTTCAGTGAAATATTTCGATAATAAATTGTTATTTTTGGATAAAAATTGGTTCGATTTCATTGAAAACACAATTACATTTGATGTAGATTGTAAAAGTATAATTTCAGTGAAGAAATTTAAAATTCACCTACAAGCTCTACATAACAAAAGAAGTTCAAGGAAAATTTTGGAAAATCCGAAAAATTGGCATTCATGACCATATTAAGAAAACAATTTTCAACTTTGCAGTGATTTTAAAAAATTTTAAAATTACGTTGTTAGAATTGTGCCATGTTGAGCCGTAAAAATATTCTTTAAGTTTATCGGAAGAGGAACAAAAAATCTCATACATCAGTTTTTCTACAATTTTCCGACTTTGCAGGCGTATTTTCTATAATTGAAAACCCCGTTTTAAGGAAAATTATATATATTTGTAAAAGCTTTATTATTTGCACAAGTGCCAGCAAAGCCGAGGGTGTAAGGTAATCTATTAAAACGATGAATATTTGACAGCTAATGTCAGCTAGTAGATCATATTCATCGAAAATTTTAATATATAATATACATATTTCTTTCATACATACTTGACAGTAGGACTTTGAATAAAAACATCCACGTTACGTTCATTTGCGCTAAACAAGATAAAAAATAAAATAAAATTAGTTTCTAAGAAAAATAAAAAATTGAAGGATTTATTGAAATGAAAAGATAAATATTAAAAAAAAATGTAAATGTTAAAAATATAAAGTTGATTATACCCATGTGTTCTACAAATCGCATTCGACAAAAAACGGCCCAAATCGAATGGGATTGGGTCGTTTTTGTATTGGAAACGAATTGGGATTAAAAAGATTTAAATGTTCAACCATAAAAACAAAAAATAATGAATGAGATGAATGATAAGATATTTAATAACATTAATTTACTCTTATTTCGATTACTTTAATTTTATATTTTTTATTTGCAGAAGCTTTTCCTTCCTTATTTTCCTGATTGCCTTTAAAATAAAAAACAATATAAAAATCGGTTATGCTCAACTGCTTTCTATACAATTTTAATAAAAACATTTTAGAAAGTCGGTCAAGCCCGACTGTAATATACTCTGTACCAGCCAAAATTTAGATTTTCCTTTAGCTCCACAATTGTTCTCCTGATCGTAACAGGGTATATTTTGGTGGTGAAATTCCCGCCCCGGAAGGGAGCGTGGCAAAAATAAAATTGATCAGCCTACTCCCAAACTGAACTATCGCTGGTATAGAGTGCAACAAAAATGCGCTTCAATTTTTTTTTTAGCAAGCATCAGGTTTTTTTTTTATGTGCGCACACATTCTCACATTTTTTTTCTGGCGTCACTTTTTTTTCATGTACACACACACACTTTCAATTGCATATAATTAATACAATTATATATAATTTCTTTATTACCTTTGTTCCATTTTTATTAACCGATCAGATATTTAATACACAAACTTAACCTCAAATGCAACAAGAGACAAGATTATTCATTCAGAAAATATTCTGCAAACGTTGCGCCCGAATTGTTAGGCGATATCGATAGAACATATCGAAATCGATAGGCTAAGTGTTGGAAAAGGCGGCCGAAAAGTGCCACTGAAATCGTTTTAGCTTGGTTTCAAACCAAGTGCGACACGTTTGAGTAACTGTTAAAAACTGCAACCCCTGTAAACTACGCAACACATTTACTGCCCATTACATATCACATTGCATACTTTTAGGCTTGCGATCAAAATGGCTTCTAAATCATCAGCTTAAGCCTTTTATGGTGGCGCCATAAATGCTTCAAAAATGAATTGTTATACCGACAATAAAAAAGAGAGCTTTAGGTTAATTCGCCGGATGCCGACTTTGATATACCCGCTAGAGCTGAAGGCCTAAGTCCTTTACACGTATACATAAAAATAAGAAAAAACACAGCAGTAACAGTAAAAAGGTTTGTTTTTTTTTTTAAATCGTTATCCAACGAAGTTTACATTAGAAGTTATGCGGCTTGAATAAGTTACTTAATGTGGCTACATTACTTAAAACTGTTGACATACCTTAGATCTCATATAGCAAATATCTCTGGAAGAACAGGTTCAGAGAAAAACGGACATTAGATTTGAATCAAGCAATTAAAAATACGGAGGAAAAGTTAGCATTCTTCTTTTGTCCAAAAGTTTTCCTTTTTGATTAAACCTGTCTAATTCGATTTTGTATAATAAGTTATGTGTACTTAACAGAGCTGTAAATCAGGTTTGAAACGAACCGGCTCTATACCTGCAGAGAGTATACCTAATTTTTTTTACTCTGTACCGAAAGTACAAAGAGCATATTAGGGTTGTGCAAGTGTATGTAACAGCAAGAAGGAAGCATCTCCGACCCTATAAAGTATATATATTCTTGATCAGCATCAAAAGTTGATTCGATCCGCAAAGTCCGTCTGTCCGTATGAACGAAGAGATCTCAGAGATGGTAAGAGCTAGAGCTTTGAAGTGTATATAACAAATAACACAGGGCAACAAAATGACCAACTTTGTGAGGTGCAGCCTTGTTGATCAAAAATTATGATTAATTAATGTGCACTGAACAAAACTGCATCATCGGTTTTGTTCCATCAGCTCTTGTTTCCACGATATGACGGAAAATCGGATTTCTTGTCAATTTTGCCCTTTCGAATTTCTTGTGGTCACAATAGGCATGAATTTCTGAATTTATGTGGCCTATTCGACAGAACACATATCAATGCTTCTGTAAAAAATCAAATGCGCAATATTCGATCATGCAAAAGGGTCCAAATTGGTCTCTGAAGTAAGACATTACTCGATTTATGGCTATTTTGACAAAATAAATCATCCCTTTTAAGCTAAAGTGGTTGGTGTAATAAAATTTAAGCCATTTGAGCCTGTAGCCAATCATATGGTCTAGTTATGTGAATTAATTCGCATTTTTACCAGTTTATTTGGCGAAGCTACAGCCTGCTTAAGCCAAAAACACACATCTAAATTTATGGGAGGACTACTAGATTCCTATTCCAAATTTGTATAGGAACTGTTAAAAGGCTACTTTATTCCACACAGAATTTATAAAAAATGTGCATCTGCTTGTAAATAAATAAAATTCTATGATGAATCAAGTAGCCTCTTCAAAGTTCCTATACAAATTTGGGGTAAAAATCTAGTTGGCCTCCCATAAAATGATACGAGTGTTTTTGGCTTAAGCAGGCTGTAGCTTCGCCAAATAAACTGGTACAAACGCAAAAAAATTCACATAATTAGAATAGATGTTGGGCTATATGCTGAAATGGATCAAATAGAAATCCAACAACCGTTCTAGCTTAAGGGAGACGATTTATTTTGTAAAAATTGCCATAAATCGAGAAACGTCTGACTTCAGAGACCATTTTGGAGCTTTTTGCATGATCGAATTTTGGGCGTTTGATTTTTCACAGAAGCATTGATATGTGCTCTTTCGAATAGGCCAGATAAATTCAGAAATACATGCCTATTGTGGCCACAAAAAATTCGAAAGGGCAAAATTTACAAGAAATCCGTTTTTCCGTCATATCGTGGAATCAAGAGCTGATGGAACAAACCCGATGTTGCAGTTTTGTTCAGTGCACTCCATTCTTATATAACACTAGTTTACAAAAAAAAAAAAAAATAAAGACCCATTGAAACTGTTATTTTTTTATGATGTACTTTGGAATGCTGAGCTCAAAAATGAAATTCAAAAATTTTTGTATGGATACGTTTTTGAGTTAGAATTTTTTTCAGTTTTTCCGGTAGGTAACCTTACATTTTATGACATATCTCGAGATAGAAACTTTAGATGTCGTCATGCAAGGTATTAATCTAAAGGGTATGTAATTTTCAATAATCTAGTTGAAGATCATTTTCCAATCGGTTTAGTAGTTAAAATGCTACAAGCAAAAATATTTCGAAAATATCGATTTTTTTCTCAAAAACGTGCACATTTCGTTTTCCTAAAATCTGTAAAAGGTTGAAACTGATAAAAATAAATTGTTTTTTTCTTTTGTTCTTACGAATAGCACTTCTACGAAGAAAATAAGGCATTGGTAAAGAATATCTATGGATAAATAAAGGAGCTGTGAGCAATTGAGTACAAGTACTAACAGTAAAATTTCATTGTTTTATGTATTTATTAAAAAATATTTTTATTTTTTCTTCGTTTTTGGCCTTGCTCTTAATTTTTTTCTGTGATTTGGCTTCTATTGGAACTCCTACATTGAGCAAAAAGCAAAGTAAAAAAAATTTTTTTTTAATGAACTCGTAAAATAGTCAAATTTGACCACTAGTTGTTTCACACAATTGCTTACAACTTCGCTATTTATCCACAGATTTTCGTCATCAACGTCTTATTTTCTTCGTAATAGGGCAATTTGTAAGAATAAAAGAAAAAACAATTTTTTGATTTTTATTTTCCACCATTTACAGATTTTAGAAAATCAAATTTTTCACGTTTTTGAGAAAAAAATCATTTTTTCGAAATATTTTTGCTTCTTACTTTTAAACTACTAAACCGATTGGAAAATGTTCTTTGACTGGATTATCGGGAATTGCAAACCCTTTTGATTAATCCCTTGCTCGACTTCATCTAAAGTTTGTAACTCGAGATATGGCTTAAAAGGTATGGTTACCTACCGAAAAACTAAAAAAAAATTCTAACTCAAAAACGTATCCATACAAAAATTTTTTAAATTCATTTTTGAGTTCAGCATTCCAAAATACATCATTTAAAAATAATGGCTTCTATGGGTCTTTTTCGCTGTAAACTAGTGTAATCAGTTATAGATAGGGCTGCACCAAAAACACTGTTGCCCTGTGTAATTTTTAAACTTGCAGGCAGATCAAGTTTATTTTGGATTTTTAACACGCCCTCTGCCTCCCCCGCAATTTGAAAAAAAACTCATATCTTCCACAATTTTGGAGTACGCTTATTCGAACCTTCTACACATGTGTTATTCTCATCATTACTTATCGAGCCCCAATACATTGTTTTCCGGTCAGATGAACGATAATAGAGTTGCCACCCCCAGATTTTGAAAAAACCTCAAATCTCCCACAATTTTAAAGATTGATTGTTCGAATCATCATTACTTATCGATCCACCATACACCGTTTCCAGATCAGAAGAACGATATTCGAGTTATAAGCAAACTTTCACAGTTGGTTATATACAAACAGGCACAGAGTATATTACAGTTCGTCTTGACCGACTTTCTTACTTGTTTAAATCTTAAATTAAAAAAAGCAATGTTTAACCTTGAATTAGTCATATTTCCGAAAAACCCTGAAAAGTCGTACCCCAACTTTTTAACAAAGATTGCAAAAAAAAAGAATCTCATCCCAAAATAAATCCGAGTGGTAAGCATCAACAGCCAAGTCGATCTATAGCGATATGAACAAATGTTTGCTATAAAATTGTGCTAATACACAGACCTGCATTAACAGAAATTTTTATCGGAAAAATGGCGCTTAGGATATTGTTGCGGCTGCTCGACTTCGATAGACCCGTTACTCAGGATAAGGTTTATTTATTGTGGGAGATATGAGTTTTTTTTCCGAATTGCGGTGGTGGCAACTCTACTATCGTTCATCTGATCGGGAAATGATGTATGGCGGATCGGTCAATTTCATCTGCATCTAATCGGCTTTTTATACCCGTTACTCGTAGAGTAAAAAGGATATACTAGGTTCGTGCAGAAGGAAGCATCTCCGACCCCATAAAGTATATATATTCTTGATCAGCATCAATAGCCGAGTCGATATAGACATGTCCGTCTGTCTGTCTGTCTGCCTGTTTGTTTGTCTGTCTGTCCGTCCCTCTGTATGAACACCTAGATCTAAGAGACTATAGTAGCTCTTATAGTTATAGTTTAGACTTGCATCTTCTGCAAGCAGATCAAGTATGTTTATGAAAAAACCTCATATCTCCCACAATTTTGAAAAAAATAGATTGTTCGAACCTTCTAGACATATATTTTAATCATCATTACCTATCGATCCGCCATATATCATTTTCCGATCAGAAGAGTTATAGTAGAGTTGCCACCCCCGCAATTTGGACAAAAAACTCATATCTCCAACAATTTGGGCATGTTTTGATCTAATAAAATATTCTTAAATAAACCTTACCCTGAGTAACGGGTATATCGAAGTCGAACAGGGCCGACTTCAACTTGCGCTCTCGTTTTTTCTGTGTGCCTTAAGTACTATGTTTCAAAATATATTTGTTTGTAAGAAAATCTATTGATGGTAGCGTTGTTACGAGATTGATCAAAATTTGATAAATGTATCATACAACTTACATATATTGCGATCTGGCTTGGCCAGACAAATGTTCACAAAAGTATCTTCATCTATTTATTGGTAAACATGGGAAATCAAACAACAAGCATTGTTAAAAGCGAAAAGAAAGTTAATAAATCCCCTTTATTTATAAATTATAGGAACTTTATGAGTATATCTAAACTTTTGTTATGTAATTTAATTTAAATTAAAGTTTGTCCAGTTTTTATTGAATTAATCAAAGTTTTGCTTTTTAATTTTACATTACAAGGTACACCTACACTTACACTTATTTAAAGCATTAGTTGTGCTTACCACTTAAACTTAGACTATATTTCTTTGGCTTAGCTAATTGAGTAGTGGTCATTCCTATTCCAAAACGAGCATAGATAATAACTGTTAACTTGTTACCCCTAAGTAATGGAAAGGGGAATTGCATGGCATTAGAGCAATTACATCTTTCCTGTGTTCATAGCAACAAAAGACTAACTGAACCCAATTTTCGTGGTCTACCGTAAAAAAAAGAAGATAGCTTGCCAAGGTAAACGAACTTTGTATACTCTTTGAAGACGATATAAAATAAATTTTTATTTTGTGGCCGATTTCTCATTTCCTAGATAGCACCATGTGTCACATAAACTAACAAAATATGTAATATGTGTTATTAAATTTGTGAGCGAAATCTGATTTAAATCCAGAAACTTCATTTCTAAAATTTACATTAACATTTTTTTAAGGGAGGATTGTTTTAAGGCCTAGAAATTCTTTAAATTTAATTAGAGGATTTACATTTACTAAAGAAATGTTTTTTTGTATCTTACATTATATCGAATTCTTTAAGGGCTAATTTATAAAACCTAGTACCTAGTTTACCAGTTGAAATAAATAAATAAATGAAATAAATAATAAGAAACCGAAACAATACCGTTATTAGCGATTCGGTGTGGTTCCGAGGTTTTCGGTTCTCAAAAAAAATGTAATATCGGTTTATTTCGGTTAACGGTTCCGGTTACAAAACATTATCGATTTGAAAGATGAATTGATTTGAAGATGTCATTTTAAAGCATTTCTCATGTACTTTTTGAAAAAATAACAAAAATAAAAAAAATTAAAATTCACTCCCTATTTTCCAAACTTAACCGTTATTTTTCAAATTTTTCCCAAATGGGTATTTAAAAAAAAATTTTATTTTTTTCACAATTTCAAATCGATAAAGTTTTGTCATAGTTATACGATTTTAAAAATACCAATGTCACTTATAAATGTCAAAACTTCCACCCCTCCCTAATTTCTAAAATTTATTTTTTTACTGAGTTAATATTTTGGGAATTTATTACTTTCATATAGGATAACAATTCACCAAAGTATGAAGCCAATCCAAAAATTTTCATTTTTGACTGGGACGTTTGAGAAAGAATGCCCCATATATACTATATATTGACACAACAATTTTCAAACTTTGATTTGTACGAAAAATATTTCCAATGTGTTGTTTGGATTTTTATTGTAAATCATTTAATAAGACTTAGTGGCACAATATCGACCTTCTGGTCAGACTTTTAAATGCATTTAGTTTTTGTTTTTGCTTAGAGGAGAATAACTGGTATTCACCTTATTTGTTTAATTAAATTAATATGCACGGGTTTGATTTTCAATTGTTTATTTGCTGATCTCTAGAGCTATTCCAGAAAGCTCCTCTGATAACTTCAAAGTAAAAATCTTTGAGCGTAATAACTGACTGCGTGAGCCATTTAGTTGTTAACAAAATACATAGCAAAACAAACAATAGCCAAAGGGTATTTACATTTAAAATATATATCTAATTCTAATATAACAATTAGGCTTCTGCTCCGAACAGTTTTACCATACCAAAAGGTTAGGTCCGGATTAGGTTCAATTATTTTTCAAATGTAATTCGGCTTATGATTCGATTTCCAATCCATTGTTAAGTATGAATATAATTAACCAGATATTGATATCCAGTGTTAGTGAGTACCTAGGTATTTGTACCTAGGTACATACATAGATGCAAATTTGGTGTACCTTTTACCTTACCTAGGTATTAAAATTCTATTACATTTTACCTTACTTAGGTCCAAATTCTCAAATTACCTTCTCAAAAGGTAAGGGACTAGGTACTTTAATTTTAAAAAGAATTAAGGTCTCAGTAACACTAACAAAAGCTTATGGACCAAATTTGTACATTTTGTACAGAATAGCCAATTCTACGGGACTTTGGAGGAGCGGGGTCAATCGAAAGCAGGGCTGCAAACCGGTCTGGAACCGAACCCTTCAGAACCGGTTCGGTTCAGGTTCTGGTGATCCCTGAACCGAACCGGGAACCGAACCCCATTAAAAATAATCACGAGAACCCGAACCCGAACCTAACCCTTTTTTCTTATTGATGGGGTTCGGTTCTAAAAATAAATTGGCAAGCATAGAATTTATATTTGCACTTCGATTATAAAAAATATTTCATTTTTTTGAAGAAAAATGTATCCATTCATATGCCCATGTATGGACGGCGACACTTTTTCCCATCCGCAACAAAAGACTGAACAAAATAACACAACCTCAAGCAAGTGAATTCAATTTGCATCTAAATCCGTATTTCTGTGTATTATTTTGTTCGTATGGAGATACAATGGCACTGTGAATACAAGGGAAAGTTGCACTTTATTTAAATATCTTCATTTTTTTAACCAAATCACAAATAAAGTTCTTTTAGCATTTCACTCTCACAATATGCCAGCCAAAGCAGGTCCCATTTGTATAAAAAATAATTCTGACTGAGTTCTCGGAAATGAACGTGTTCAGCCACACTATAAGTTAGGGATGAGACAACCCGGCGTGTCTGTGATTAAGTCACGGTCACTGGCAATCATCAAATCACACAGTGACTGCATATTTGAAGTAACAGTGTGATTTGATGACTGCCAGTCACTGTGACTTAATCACAGTTACGCCGATATGGTCAATCACAGTTACTAAATCACGGGTACGCAGATAAAGCTCATCTCTTATTTTTAGGCAAAAAAGTGTTGCAGGTTTCATAGCCACAAAAATCACTTCAGATTCAGCAATCCCACTACTGTGAAGGAGAAATGACTTTCACAGTGAGTGCAAGTTAGAAGAATCGCTTAACTCTTCTAAACATACATACAATCAATCAATCAAGACAGATCACTTATGTGCTTGACTTCCAAGCCATCAGGCAGCAAATTATAAGGTATCTCGCCTTCAAATTCTATTAAATTATTTATTATGTACATAAATATATAAAATGCTATCTGGAACCCGAACCTGAACCGGAACCCAGGTTCTCAATTTGAAGGGAACCGGTTGTGGAACCGAACCCCCAGAGTAGGGTAAGGGTTCGAACCCCGAACCGAACCCCTGTCAAAATTAGAGGGGTTTGCAGCCCTGATCAAAAGATATATATCTATGTTCGTAAGAAGTAAAGATAAAGGTCAGGAACTGTTTCTAAACTAAATCAATCTGATCCTGCTAATATCTGATACTGCGAAGACCAGAGGCCGGAATAATGTGAACTGTTCCCATTCCCAAATTAGATCATTCGGAATTGGTGAAGGTTCTCATTTTCAAGAAAGAATTAGAAGACTGGGTTTATATATTTTCCCAACAAGAGAGTCGGATAAAGATAAATGGGAACATTTTCCAATTCCGATTTCACATAATTTGATCAATATGGAAACGGGAACTGGAATAAATATTTTAAATTTGGTCCAACCAGCGAAAGGTAAGAATTTTACAGATAGTAATATTATTTAAGTCCATATGACCAAGTGCTAAGAGATCTAAGGTTATTTTGCAATAGAAGCCGAGAAACTGGATCGTCAAAAGAGGCACATAGATAGCTTAAGGTCATTAAAGTTGGAAAGCACTTGAGCACTTTCATTAATGAAAAAAAGGAATAATAATGGACCCCAAAAGAAACGAATTCTGACACTGCTGACTTAAATCGCACTTGGTGGGATCGATGAACTAGTATATTATGCTGGATGAAAGACACACTAAGGGCAGTATTCTCATCTTCATGTTTTTGTCAAAAACTAGTTCTATAGAGAACAACTTTTTTGTTTTTCATCAAAGGGTCTTCAATCGTGGTATATATTAGTTTTATATGCTTCCACACAATTCTGGAAAAATTTATCAAAATCGGTGGACTATAGGAAACAGCTGCCATAGGAACGATCGGTCAAAAAAATAGTTCTTGTGAGAAAAACTTTTTTGTTTTTCAACGTAGCATCACCAATCTTGGTATGTATTAGTTTTATATGCTTCGACATAGTTTTGGACAAATTAATCAAAATCTGATTGAAATCTAGAATTTTTGTAATTCTAGGTGAATATACAAGAAAAGAAAATATATCTTTAAATAAATTAAAAATGTTACAATTTTCAACTTTTTTGTTGGATTAAGGATAAAGCTTTCGAGTTCCTTGTATGAGTCTATGAATTTTCGATTTGATTACTTATTATAAAAGTACCTTTTTAGTACCTTCACCTTTACCTAGGTACTACAAAAATCAGATACCTTTTACCTTACCTAGGTATAGTTTTTGGCATTTACCTTTTACCTTGCCTTGGTAAAAATAATGAGTACCTTTCCAATCACTGTTGATATCTACTATTAAGGCCTATTCTCAGATGACATAACAAATATTTTCGTAAATAAAATGTATGTCATCTGAGATCGGACCTTTAAAAGTAAACAAATTTTTTGACTACGTTATTTTTTACGCTTTTGTTTTAAATAATTAGATTGCATTTAAATGTTATCATCTACAATAATAATGGGTGTCTTACAATGCACGCTTACAGTCGTTTTAGTTATAAACCAATGCATTCAACTCGAAATTTTATTGTTTAATAACACAAAGCAACAAAATCCAACAAAATCAACCTCCAAGATTATTTTACAATTCCCCGTAGTATTTGGGATGTTCTCATTCCGAGTCAGTTTCCAAACTATAAAGAAAAATTTGATTTGAATACATACATCAATATTTTAGCTCTTAACATCGCATTCATAAATTATATAGTTAACAACTCGTTTACTAAAGTAATTATACACTTGAAAAGTGTAAATTAATTTTGACCAGAAGTTTGTAACGCATAAAAATATTCATTACCTACCCCATAAACTGTATATATTCTTGATCAGGACGAGTGGATTGAGCTTTGTCCGTCCGTCTATCTGTACGCAAACTAGTCTAGTTTTTAAGCTATCGTGATGAAATAATGCAAAGAGTCTTCTGTTTTCTGCACGCAATTAATATGAAATAATGCAAAGAGTCTTCTGTTTTCTGCACGCAATTAATATGACGGAACCGCCCGGATCGGATGACTATATCTTTTAGCTGCCATAGGACCGATCGGTCGAAAAATAATTTTTAGTAAATGTTTCTAAACTCACAAATTATGTATATAATATTCTTTTAAACAGTTCTTAAAAATTTGGTTAAGATCTGATCTGGTTAAGATATGATCCTATAACTTCCACAGAACCGATTGTTAAGAAAAATAATTTGTCTTTGTTGGCAGGGCGATCAAATTTTGAAGTCAACAATCAGATTCTAACTTATTTTGAATTTTTAAAAATTTAACCTCTATATGCTATATATATTCTATCGGTTAAATAAGTTGGAGCGAACTTATGCAAGTGTTTTAAAACTTCGAGAAAGTTGAAGTAAGTTTTGCTTTCCTTTTGTTTTTTTTTTTTAGTTTGGAGTTATGAGGTATTAATGTGGCTATTTAAATGATTAAAATGGTAAAGTTATAGCACATAAAAAATAAATTGCATAGTCAACACTTTATTTGTTGAAGCCTTTCAAAAGCTCGTTCTTGGGAGTACCTATTTCTTAGTATCAAATAAAATTGTTAAGATAAGGTTGCGGTAAAGGTTGAAGTCATAACAGTCAAACTGATCAGTCAATAAGTTGGCACTCGGCATAATGAAGTACACCTATCCCCTGGTTAGCGGTAAAAACTTTAACGGTCCATAATTCACTTAACGGCCTCACAGATTCACATAATATTTCTAATTTACCAATAAAAATAATATTAGTTCACGGATTCAATCCATTGTTAATCTAGCGCAGCTTCATTTAAAGAAATTTTAAACAATATACACACAAAAGCTAAACAGCCAACATTGGACCAGATTTTAAGTTATGTCATATTTATAAACACAATTCGGTCATTACATCTTACCCTTAAATTGTAATTTGATTTAATAAGCTAAAGGATTAGAAGTAAATTGTTTGGAAAGAGTGCACTTCAAACTGAAAGTGCCGCTTGAATATATAAAGGGTAATTTTTATGCTATATGGTTTTTAAATTTTTTAACACCTCACGCGTTATTCGCAACATGTGTCAACGCCAAAAACGCTCAGTTTGGTTTGCAATTCCACTGTGAATAGACTAACAAACGAAAAGCGCTTGCAAGCTTTAAGCTATTTTGGACATTAATCCGATAAGAATATTGCTGCTGTATCGGCCAGCGTCAATGAAGATCGCCATGTCAATTTGTGGCCGGTCTCAACAATTGGGCTTGTGTAAGCACCTCGGTATAAATCCATACAAAATACAGCTGGTGTAGAGATGGGCGCGTGTCAAATACACGAACGGCCAAAAATTTTAAAAACACGCACGACTTTTTTGAAAGTAAAAAAATAGCTTAAAAAGTTTATTTATATCCATATATTTATTTAAATTATATTTATATTTTTCGTCTTTCAGGCCATTTTAATTAATACATATTTTTGTTTAGAAAATAGGTTTATCAAGATTTGCGATTTACAATCGTCGCTCGCTTAAGATTAGGCCCGAAGTGGAAAAGACTCTCTCACTAGTGGAAGAGCTAGTCGGAATATTTAATATTTGCTTTGGAAGCTTTTGCAGCAGTTTTGAATTATTTGCATTTTTCCAAAACAGTAAAACAATATTCTCATGCTCATTTCAGCTTCTATAGTAATTTTCAGTTTTAACGTCAACTGCGCTTTGAACCAACCAAGGTTTGTCGATTTAAATTTAGTATATTTTATTCTGTTAGGTCCAATTGTCAAATTTACTTAGTGTTAACTTAAGCAGTCTCGTGTTCGTCGTGTTTAGTAGTGTTAAGTCGTGTTAAATCGTGTTGGTGTTTTAAGGGCTTAAAACACGAACACGTGTTGCAACACGAACACGTCGTGTTAAGTCGTGCGTATTAGTGTCACGAAACACGACACGCGCCCAACTCTAATCTGGTGCAAGAACTGAAGCCCGGTGTCCCTCCACAACGTCTTTTGCTTGCTGAATGGTCCATGAAAAAATTTAATGAGTATCAACTTTTTAAAAGAAAATTTGATTTCAGTGACGAAGCTTATTTTTAGCTCAATGTGTGCGCCAATAATCAGAATTGCCGAATTTGGTCTGAAGAACAGCCAGAGGCAGGTCAAGAGCTGCTAATGCAGCCTGAATAATGCACTGTTTGGTGCGGTTTGTGCGCCAACGGCATCATTGGACCTTTTTTTCAAAAATAGTAAAAATCGCAACGTTACAGTAAATGGAACAAGATACCGTGCGATGATTACCGACTCTTTTTATTTGCCCAAAATGAAAGAATTGGACTTGGTTGATATGTCGTGTCAACAAGACGGTGCCACATGCCACACGGCACGCGAAAGGTGAGTTTTGTCCATTGTCCGAGTGAAGACTCTCCTGTACAGGGACAAGCCGACCACAATTGCAGTCCGGGAAGACAACTTTACAAGTGCCATTGGTAAGATACCGGCCGAAATGCTGGAAAAGTATGCCAAAATTGGAGCATACGGATGGACCACCACAGGCGTAGCCGCGGGCAACATTTAAATGAAATAATCTTTAAAAAGTAAATGGCAAATAATTATTTCATTCACTATTGCAACTTGTATGATTTTTAAAAACAAAATTAAATTCAAACAATTGAACAATTAGTCCAACAAAGCTATTACGGAATAAAGTTTGAAAACAGTCTTACTTCTACGGTGTGCACCTGATGATAAGTAAAGGCTTTTCAAACGCTTCTTACTCTCAGACTGCACTGCACTATCCTCAGTGCGTTACAAGCACTTCACAAATTTCATAATACTCTTTGTTAGAGTACCAAATGTGTATAGTGGGATGTGGTCAAGTGGCTGCAGACAAATGCGAGGTCAATTGCAAACGCAATTGGTAGCATCCCAGGCCCGGCACGGGTGAGCACAGAAGGGCAGACCACATCCACAGCGCAATTACATTTACGCTGCGGGTACGCACACTTAGGCGAAGATTAACAGTTGTTAGCCCAACTGCAATTGCTGGAAAACGGCAATTAACACACTCAAACTCAAAGGTCAAATCGTGCCACACCATCGCCAGAGCCGTCGCCTTCGGGGCTCATTACAATGAGCAAGTGTACCAAAATTATCATATTTCTTGTGTCATGTGTTTTTTGGACTGTGGTTTGGTTCCTGCCTCTTGACATGGGCTTCACGAACTTGACTCTAGCATTGAGATTCTACGCGATCTTTTGTTCTCGCAGCAATCGGAAGTCCAAACGAAAATGAAACCCACTAAAGTGCGTACTTCTTGGCCGAAAGGGAAATATCTATTTTTGGCACGCTCAAGTGCCCTAGAAGTCCAGTTGAGAGAATGAGTGGTTCAGTGCTGCCATTACCAATCGGTGAGCATATAAATTACTCAACCAGTTTCAGTTTGGGCCATGCTTCGCTGTGGCTTTGACTAATTCGCCGATGGCGCAGCTGCCATAAATAAACGCGCACGCATGGATGTGGTCCAGCTTTTCTAATTAACTTTGCGACAGGTCTGGGTCGCTCAAATTAAGTCAATAAGAAATGCCATGAAATATATATGGATGTTATATAAATATGAAGAAGAAGCGGGGCAATACACTTTCACCATAAATCAGGCGGCAGCGGCTTTTGGTCTTCACTCAATAAATATTTATAGACGATTTGGGGGAGTTGCCGCAGATTGATGGATATTGAACATGTCCCTGCGGAATGCCGAAATCGCTAGTTTATCTAAGGAATGCGCCGATGAGCACTACAACTGGCTTTCTATATCATTTACATACATCTCCAGCCAGCCGATTAGCATGTGTTCGCCTCAAGGGGCATTCATTAGCTAAACAAACTTGTCAACCTCTTCGAGGGGGTTTCCTACTGTCGCTGGCAAATCGATAACTCATTCTGCGCAATTTAAACCAATTTGCTCATCCCAAAGCTATTTCTGTGGGGAGCTATAAATACAATAATTACCAATGAGAAGTAATTATTACCGAGAATACTTTGCCCGTCTGTGCGAATTATCATTTTGGGCATAAAGTTATAACTTATCATTGCGAATTTTGCTAATTGCTTCGCATTTGTATTGAGTTTCTGGCCTTAAGCAAATGTCAGTAGCTGCCTTCCCATTGCAAAGGTCAGCGATATAAATACTAAAATTGCGACTTTCATGAAATATTATTCAATTTACAAGACAAACGCTTGACCAATGCAAAGTTCAAGTTCGGCCGAAACAAAGTTGTATTATTATTTCGACTGGCTCTTAGCTGGAATTTCTAAGAGTGGGTGAATCGTGTGTGTGTGTGTGTGTGTGTGCAAGTGTCAATCGCAAATGGCGAAATCATTTATAAGATAATTACTTCTGATATTTGATACATACTCAGTTCTGCAGCCAAAATCTTCAGGCCATCATTAATTTTGCAGCTTCATGTTGACGCATTTGTTCAGCATGGCCATAACAAGCGGCGGAGGCTGTTAAATATTAATTGATTATTAACAACCTTAACGGTGTGGAGTATGCTTTAAATATACATTTTAACAAATGCTTCTTTGGCGCCATTGAGTAATGTTTATTTGCGTAGTGGTACGTGCCCCAAATGTCCTTGCCATTTGAGAGTGAGGTTCATTAAACCGCGGCGATAATTAAGAAATAAAACAAGTCAATTGGCCTGACTTGAAACAACAAACAATGACAAGCTTAACCAAAAAGATTGCGTTATATTGGATCTTCTAAAATAATAATATAACCCAAAAAATAGAAGGCTAACATCGGCTACGCCGATGTTTTAAATACCCTTGCAGTTTTTGAAAGTCACTACCATTGATAACAAAAAAGTTTTTCTCACTACAACTAGTTTTTTGACCGACCGTTTATATGGCAGCTATATGCAATAGTCATCCGATTTTGATAAATTTTTTCAGAATTGTGTGAAGGGGTATAAAACTAATATATACCAAGATTGGTGACGCTTCGATGGAAAACAAACAAGTTTTTCTCACTAGAACTAGTTTTTTGACAGACCGTTTATATGGCAGCTATATGCTATAGTCATCCGATTTTGATCAATTTTTCCAAAATTGTGTGAAGGGGTATAAAACTAATATATACCAAGTTTGGTGACGATTCAATAGAAAACAAAAAAGTTTTTCTCACTAGAACTAGTTTATGGACCGATCGTTCCTATGGCAGCTATATGATATAGTCATCCGATCCGGCCGATTCCGACAAATGTGCAGCCTATGTGTATTTAAAGACTTTTTGCAAAGTTTGGTCAAGATAGCTCTAAAACTGAGGGAGGAGATAGCATAGAAACAGACGGACGGACAGACGGACAGACGGACATGGCTATATAGACTCAGCTCGTCATGCTGATCAAGAATATATATAGTTTATGGGGTCGGAGATGCTTCCTTCTATGCGTTACAAACATCGTGACAATTTTAATATACCCTCTGCAAGGGTATAAAAACGGGTTTACTCATGCTTAACGCTTTTCCATTTTTAAAAAAATTTTTTGTTTTTTAATGCTTTAAATACAGATTTATTACTCATATAATGCATGATTGATATTTAAAATCTACTTACTAATATTAAAGTTATAGGCAGGGCTGCAAACCGGTCCGGAACCGAACCCTTCAGAACCGGTTCGGTTCAGGTTCTGGTGATCCCTGAACCGAACCGGGAACCGAACCCCATTAGAAATAATCACTAGAACCCGAACCCGAACCTAACCCTGTCTTCTTATTGATATGGTTCGGTTCTAAAAATAAATTGGCAAGCATAGAATTTTTTTTTTGCACTTTGATGGTAAAAAATATTTCATTATTATGAAGAAAAATGTATCCATTCATATGCCCATGTATGGACGGCGACACTTTTCCCATCCGTAACAAAATACTGGACAAAATAACACAACCTCAAGCAAGGCAATTCAATTTGCATCTGAAACCGTATTTCTGTGTATTATTTTGATACTAAGGCACTGTGAATACAAGGGAAAGTTGCACTTTATTTAAATTTCTTCATTTTTTTAACCAAATCACAAATAAAGTTATTTTAGAATTTCACTCTCACAATATGCCGTGCTGTGGCGGTCCCATTTGTAGAAAAAATAATTCTGACTGAATTCTCGGAATTCTCTCGTGTTCAGCCACACTATAAGTCAGGGATGAGACAACCCGGCGTGTCTGTGATTAAGTCACGGTCACTGGCAATCATTAAATCATACAGTGACTGCATATTTGAAGTAACAGTGTGATTTGATGACTGCCAGTCACTGTGACTTAATCACAGTTACGCCGATATGGTCAATCACAGTTACTAAATCACGGGTACGCAGATAAAGCTCATCTCTTATTTTTAGGCCAAAAGTGGCGGTGTTTTTTGCAGGTTTCAAAGCGACAAAAATCACATCAGATTCAGCAATCCCACTACTGTGAAGGAGAAATGACTTTCGCTGTGAGTGCAAGTTGGCAGAATCGCTTAACTCTTCTAAGCATACATACAATCAATCAATCAAGACATATCACTTATGTGCTTGACTTCCAAGCCATCTGGCAGCAGATTATAAGGCATCTCGTCTTCAAATTCTATTTAAATGACTTATTATGTAATTAAATATATAAAATGCTATCTGGAACCCGAACCCGAACCGGAACCCCGGTTCTCAATTTGAAGGGAACCGGTTGTGGAACCGAACCCCCAGAGTAGGGTAAGGGTTCGAACCCCGAACCGAACCCCTGTCAAAATAAGAGGGGTTTGCAGCCCTGGTTATAGGCATATTAGTTCAAATGGTTTTATTAAATACTATGATTTTAATATCCATAAATGTTTTATTATATAGTAATGAGAGTTGTTATATAATGATTACTTACCGTTTTTAATAGCGTCTCTGAACCTTGAAATTACAATTATTCAATGAATATTACAATATTAATTATTATTTTAAAAATATTTGAATAGTTATAAAATATTTCTAGCTAGGAACTGTAATTATTTTATTATTCGAATGTTCAAACACCCAATGATTTAAATTAATACCCAACTGTAAATACGCCCCATTCGCAGTTACATAATTTAAATTTGTTCTTATACCCTTGCGCGAGTATATTAAAATTGCAGTGATGTTTGTAACACATAAAAGGAAGCATCTTCGACCTCAAAAGGTAAATATATTCTTCAACAGCATAACGAGCATTTTGTCATCCTGTCTGTCCATCAGTCTTTCCTTCAGTCTGTTTCTATGCTATCATCTACTTCCTCCGTTTTAAAGCTAACTTAACCAAAGTTAGCAGAAATTTTTGAAATAAATTTTGTCGGAACCGGCCGGATCGGATGACTATAACATATTGCTGCCGAAGAAAATACCGGTCCAAAAACTAAATCAAATGGGAAAAACTTTTTTGTTATCTATGATAGCGTCTTCAATCATGATATGTATTAATTATATATGCAACTACACAGTTCTGGAAAGTATAATCAAATGGGACATCTATAACATATAGCTGCCACCGGAACGATCAGACCTAAACTAGTTATTGTTGAAAAAACTTTCTAGTTTTCAATGGTAACGTCTTCAAACTTCGCATTAAGTTATATTATATGCATCCACATAGCTCTGCCAGATTTGATCTCAATCGGTCTACTATATAGACCATGCAACCGATCGGTCTGAAAATAGGTCTTTGTAAGAAAAGTTGTTTTATTTTCAATAGTATCGACTTTATACTTGTTAATCTTTAATATTTTCTGCTTGAACACAATTTTGCCGAGATTATATAATATTGCTCCTATAGAACAAGCGTCTCTTGGCATGGCCTGCCAAACTGCCAAGCGGTTTCAAAATCGGTTAAAAAGTGTTAATAAGGAAATTTGACTGGTTCAGCCCGAACCCGATTGAACTGGTGCACAAGTGGTACAAAGCCATGACTCAGAAGTTATTAAAGTTATAAATTAATTTTATGAGTTGGTTCAAGATCGGTTCCGAATCCGATTGAAAAGGTTTAATAGTGAATCTTGGCCTCAGTTGTTGTTGATGCAGATTAATCGGATGACTGTATCATATAGCAGCTATATGATATCGTCATCCGATCGATATAGCCATGTACGTCTGTCTGTTAAAAGGAACAAACAGATCTCAGAGATATTCCTTATACCTGCTGGCAGATGAAGTTTATTTAAAATTTTTGCCAGGCACCTTGCCTTCCTCGGAATATAAGAATTAAATCATATCTTCCACAATTTTGGAGTTAGATTATTCGGACCGTCCAGAGATTTATTTAACTCATCATTATTTATCCGATCAGATGAACAATAGTCGAGTCATAAACAGAAAAAAATAAGAAAATAGTTACACTGGGCAGCACTAGCCGCAAATCGTGATGGGCAGCACTAACACAGTTTGTGTGACCCCCACACTTAAAAATGTAACAGATTTATACAAACTTTCACAGCTGCTGGTATATTACAATTGGGATTGAAAGACTTACCTTCTTGTTTTTAAATTGACTTACCAAGAAAACAGCGATTGATTGCAAAGATAACCTGAAAATTAACCTAAGTATAAATGGTATTATCTGCAAAAAATGGCATATTTTGATGCAGACTAAAATAATTGTCAACTTTGTGCATCTGTAGCACTCAAACTAGTTATCCAATTTACATAATCTGTGTATTTTTAGAATATTTAGGGGATTCACGACAACTTGCTTAATAGATAACCTGTTAAAAAATGAAATCTCCAACAACAAAATGTACTACCGAAAAATAACCTGACATCACCAGCCTAGAGCTGAGTCATGTGGTTGCCTGGTTAAAATTCAATTTCAGTATTGGTAAACACTTCAAACAGTGTGTACCTATTAGGTGCCAGAATTGTAATATTTTGATGATAAAGCGCCACTATTTTATAAAGCACACAAAGCTGTCACTTCGACCTTGGTGACAATTGTGTAGAGGTTAAGGTGTGAGACTGGAAGTCAACAAAACCTGAGTTCAAATTACGGTAAGGTCGGTGTATAATTAATTTTTTTTTTTGTTCTTTAAGAACCTTTTAACGATTGCAATAACATAAAATGCATTATTATTTTTTTTATTTTTTATTATTTTTTTTTATTATTTTAAGCCATTATCTTTTCGTATATTTTAAATTTACGCAACATAAATTTTTTCAATATAGTTGGCTCTGATTTATTGAGTTTTAATAATCAAGAAATTTACTCAAAAGTGTGTTCACGACAGATAAAGATTAAATATTATTTTTCAATAGGTTATCAAATAAGCAAGTTGTCGTGAATACCCTATATATGAACATTTCACTATAAGACACATGTATTTTATTTTACAAAACGCTTTCACCAAAAAAAAAAAAAAATTTTTCGAACGTTTTTCATCCTATTGTGCGTTGACTATTTCAAAATGAAATGAAAGCTTGAATTGATTAGTTGTTATCCAGTTTTCATTTGTTTTGGATTTTCCACTGAAACACCGCAGCTACAGTTATTTTGTCAACTCTTTGTCAACATAAGTAGCTATATAAGTATGAATGGGCAGTCAAACCTGCCTAACATAGCTGTTTCTAACATATCCAGTACAGTTAATAACCTTATTTAAGGCACTTAAGATCTTCATTGACTTTTGACTTGGCCAAACTCCAAATATAGGGATAAGAAAATATTTTGTGGGATTGAGGCAATTGATGAGGTTCAGTTTCGAAGGGTTTACTGTACGTATTCCGTTGCATTGACAGTTGAATATTCATGCGATAGCCTCCATTGTCCGAATGAAAGAAAAAATATCTCAAAAGCAATACGCCCACATAAATTAACGAGCATTTAATATACTTCCATTCGGCACTTTTACTACATGCCTCTGCCTCTCCTTTCCTTTATTTCCATTTATTGGGCATATAAATTTCATGCCATTTTAATTTGCTCGGCACCTTACGCCCCATTTGCATAATTTTTTGCAACAATGAGTTAATTTGCTCCTTTTTAGTGGCATGCCGCTCGTGCTACGTTTTAAATTTAACGTTCAATTAAATTTTATTGTTTCGTACATAATGAAGAAATAAAATCCGCCGCAAGCTACCGCTCCGACTCGAATGCAGCGTGGCCAATCGGCTCCAAATCGGTGCATGCTGACCTTGAGCTCTCGCACTGCACTTGATTTTCCAATTTCTGGTGAGCTGGGAGCCCCGCTTGGCGGCTCAGATTTGGGTATTGCGCTCTGTTGGGGGCTATCATTCGTTAATTATGCGTATTATTTGCAAATTTTTGATGTCTACCCAAAAATTCACCATGTAATTTAAATTCACAACTCAACCTCAACAGCGTCAGGTCCAAGCCGGCATATGCGTGAATGTTGGTACATATGAATGGAGTATGCATGTGGCCTTTAAACAAATGACCAAACTTAAATACAATTGGCCAGCGGCAACGAGGACTTATACAAGATTGTGCACAAATTGTGCCCTGCCTTGTCAATTAAGCCACCCAGCAGCAGCTTAAGTGCATTTCAAAATTTGATCGCAACAAAAAATTATGCGGCCGGTCTAATCTTGCACCCGGCGAAATCAACATGAATTGGAGCACTTAGAAGATACAAAAATATAGACGAAATTTTGGTTAATTAAACAGCTTATAGTCATGGTTCAACCAGTAAGAAAGTGGGTCAAGCCCGTCAGTAATATACTCTGTATTTCACCCACATTTAGTGCTGATTTCTCATCTTCTAAATAGCTGCTATGTGTCAGATAAACTGGAAATTCATTCTGCTATTTGTTAGATTATGTGACAGATAAGGTTATCTTGAAGATGAGAAATCGGCCCATAGTCACACAAACTGGGAAAGTGCTGTCCATCACGATGGCGGCCAGTGCTGTCCAGAGTAATTATTTGATTTGCCTTTAACTCGACTATTGTGCATATGAGAAATAATGATTAAAATATATGTCGAAGATAGATTTATCTTCAAAATTGTGTAAGATATAAGGTTTGAAGTTTGAAAAACTGCGGGCGGTAACTCGGCCATCGTTCATTTGATCGGGAAATGGTGTATACTCATTAATATTGATGAGTAGAATAATTGTTTTGAAGGTCCAATTAATCTATTTCCAAAATTGAGGAAGATAAGAAGTTTTTTCGTATTGCGGCAGGGGCTAGGGACTGAGTTCTAACAGACATTCTTACATCTTTAATGATAAAACACCACCGTTAAGAGTTAAGAATACATTTAAAGCTAGTGTTCAGTACCTTAAATTATAAAACAGCACTGCAAGAACTTTAGTCTTTAGTTGAAGGCAGTTTTTCCAATTCGATGACTGATTGCTGTCAAATTGGCACCGTGGCACCGTAGCATCGTAGGAACCGCACCGTTTTAATCATTTTACTCGTTTTAGTTTTAGTCAGTTTTTATTCTGAATTATTTCTGAAACGTACTGTTCGGTTAAAACTAAAAAAACGCGTGTTAAAGCGGCTGTCGACTCGATATACCCGTTACTCGGATATCAAATGTCCATTGTGGGAGAAATGAGATTTTCCAATTTGCGGGGGAGGCAACTCTACTAAGTCTCTGATCGGAAATGATGTATGGCTGATTGATAAGTAATAATTATTAAAATATAGTCTAGAGGATCAACAATCTATTTTCAAAATTGTGGGAGATATGAGGTATTTTTAAATTGGGGGGCGTGAACTTTCTATCGTTCTCTGTCGGAACGATGTGTGGGGATCGATGGTAGTTATGATTAAAATATATGTCTAGGGGTTCGAATAATCTATCCTCAAAATTCTGGGAGATATGAGGTATTTCCAATTGCTTGGGTGGCTCATTACTACGTACTCTGTCGGGAATTGAAGTACAGTGGATCGATAGGTAATGAGGATTAAAACATATGTCTAAAGATTGAGTCTATTTTCAAAATTGTGGGAGATATGAGGTTTTTTCAAATTGGGGGGTGGGCAACTTTTCTACGTTCATCTGATCGGAAATGATGTATGGCTGATCGATAGGTAATAATTATTAAAATATATGTCTAGAAGGTTCAAACAATCTATTTTCAAATTGTGGAAGATATAAGGTATTTTACAAATTGCGGGGGCGGCAACTCTACTATCGTTGATCTGATCGAAAATGATGTATGGCGGATCGATAGGTAATGATGATTAAGATATAGTCTAGAGGTTTGAACAGTCTATTTTCAAAATTGTGGGAGATAAAGGTTTTTTCAAATTGCGGGGGCGTGAGGGGGCGTGGCAATTTGAAACAAACTGATGCCGAGCTCAGTCTACACTGAAAATTGGTGCTCTAGCTCTTTGTCTCTGAGACTGGTGTTCTGGGGGGGAGAGGAGGACGGAAGGGAGATACGCCGGCTATGGCTGATCAGAATATGGGGTCGGAAATGCTTTCTGCTGTTCATAATGCGAACTTAGATATTTTTATCAGAGTACGGGTAAAATGGATATTACTAAAAAGCTGGAATCAGGACAATATAAGATAGTTGAAGCAAATGGATCCAGCGAGGTCTGGAAATTTTTTGGCAAAATAGCGGATGCCAATACGCTAGAATTTGTGGGGCATGTTCAGTGCAAAAGATGCCTAAAACTATATGTATTACATATACTTACGTTACCCGATTAAAGTATGCTAATGAATTCGAATCCAAAATTGTTTTTTATTTGTTTTAGCATTAAGCTAGGTACTGAGGGCGTTCGAATTTTCCTTGAAGGAATTTACAAGATATTCCTTGTGTGGATTGTAAAACACAGCGTGACCAGATTGAATAGTAAATTACGCCAAAAATGTAATTTCTTGGTATTTTTCAGTTAACTTGGGGCTGGTCATACTACCCAAACATATGTGTTTGTTTTTGGCAACTTCGCCAGCCTTGCTGGCCAAAACATTTGAAAAAGCTATGACTATGCTAAGGAGTGTTGAAATTGATTATGATATGCTATACCAATATCAAATGCAATGTCGTCTATTAAATTTCAATACAATAAAACGAATAACTTGAATAACGAAAAACATTTAATGCTAAATTTATACTACGCTGAGTTTGCTATCGAAATCGTTATCGACGCAATAACTCTGAATTGGCGTTTATACTGGCACAAGGTTGCGTCCTGCGTCCATCGTCAACGAAACAGCTGATCTTTGTTTTGGTTTTGTTGAAAGCAAAAAAATTTAAAAAACGATGAATACTAGTGAACTTTATTTTTATCTGCCTAGGAAAGATGCTGTAATGATGCAATTTATGGATTTGGCGGGGATGTCTGCAGCAACATTTGATTTTCTGAGGAAGCCACGACGACGTCGAGGGTGTGTATGTGGCTCGGGTGCCATGAAATCTCTTTCCGAGCCACATGTGTTCAAGTTATTTGAGAAGAGAATAAATCATTGCTACCTTTCTTTCGCCATAATTACAAATTTTTCCACTTTAACTTGACAACTTTTTTAATTTTCCCGGCAAAACTTTCACGCTGTTTTTGTTGTGCTAGTGGTGATAGTTGAAAACGATAGTGAATGATAGGCAGAAATGGGCTAAAATTATCGAATATACCCCAAAAAATCGACTCTGGAACCGGCGTCTACGGTTTTGTCCACTAGGGCCCTATACTTTTTACATGGGAAAGACGCCGGTCTTGGGCAAGACGCCAAAACGCAAGACGCACCCCTAGTAAAACAGGCTATAATACTTTAGTAAGCAATACAGGTGGCTTGTGTGTCAATCATTCCGTTATCGTAGGTAAAGGGTTACTAGTCGTGAATGTATGTAACAGGGAGGAAGCTTCGACCCCATAAAGATTTCTTGATCGCCCAAGCGGTCGATATAGACTGTCCGTTGTCGTGTCGTGGTGGTTGACACCTAGATCTCAGGCTTAGAGCTAGGCACCAAATTTTCGTGTGACTGTATTGTTTGCGGCGATCAGTTTGTTTAAAATTTTTGCACGCCCCCTCCCGCCCCCGCAATTTGAAAAATATCATTTTGAAAATAGACTGTTCAAACCCGAGACATAATTAATCTCTTACCTACGTCGCAATCTTTTCGATCAGATGAACTTTAGTAGAGTGCCACCCCCGCAATTTGAAAAAAACCTCTATCTCCCACAATTTTAAAAATAGACTGTTCAAACCTTTAGACATATATCTTAATCATCTTACCTATCGATCGCCATACTCATTTTCGATCAGATGAACTATAGCGAGTTGCCACCCCCGCAATTTGAAAATACCTCATATCTCCCCATTTTGAAAATAGATTGTTTGAACCCTCTAGACATATATTTAATAATTATTACCTATCGATCAGCCATACTCTTTCCTGATCAGATGAGCTATAGTGAGTTGCCTCCCCCGCAAATTGGAAAGAAACTCATTTCTTCCACAATTAGGACATGTTTATGTCCTGAGTAACGGGTATATCGAAGTCGAGCAGGGCCGACTTTAACTTACGCTCTCGTTGGGTTTAAATTTATCAATCAAAGATACATTTTCCACGTAGCTTACATTTTTCAGTCAATTTTGGCTTGGCGCTAAATTTAAAGTTGACAACAGACACAGATAATAAATAGCTGTACAATAATTTCTCAAGAAATATCAGCTGTTCAATACAATCCACACACCTTGATATGGCCTGGAAATTGCTTGTGTGGATTACTTGTCCTTCTGAGTACCCAACAAAGGAATGAGGCAAGAAATAATTCCTCAAGCAATTTTTTTTATATGCGATTTGACAGCTCAAAGAAAATTCGAACGCCCTCAGTACCAAGCTTTAATAGTTAATATTATTCATCCTTATGCTACTGGTTTACCAACCAATTTTATTGCACTATTCACAATCATTAATGTTCATTTATTAAGTTATTTAGATGAACAATTATTATTTATCTTAAAGCTAGTATTTGCAATAAAATTTTTCTTTTCAAGTTTGCTCCCAGAAAATGGGGTTTTAAAAATTCACAAAATGTTTGGGCGGTTACATAAAAGAGTCTGTCAGAGCATGCAAGTTGATTTGTTAAGCCAGCAATATTGTTGTTTCTACTAGATGATTTGTGAATATTATTTTGTTTAGGAATAATAGCGCCTTTATTGTTATATTTTACAGATAGACAAGTTTTAAAAGTAACGGGCTCAATAACGGGTTGATCCCGGAATGCTTAAATGAGCCCTAGTCGGGATAGTCGCCCGAAAAGTTCCAAAATTTAGTACGCCCGAGGAATTTTTTATCTCAGAAATTTGCAGAGGTCAAATATTAATAATGTATATTTGCCGTAAGCTTCTTTATATTTGAGCGAAACATATATAAATAAATTGATAAGAAATTACTTTAACTTGCCTTGTCTGGGAAACGACGTATCTTGCAATCGACCACGCCGCGCTTTCCAGAGTAGGCTTACAAGAATACAAGAGCATTTGCTCCAGACGACAAAAGAAGCCAAGCCAAGCATTTCTGTAGATATTTCACTTTCATATAAGAATCGGAGTAAAAACAATCAAACGGGATCAATTACGGATAATCAATCCTAAACGGGCTTAAAATTTCAATCCTTCCGTCGGGATTAAATCACGCTTTTTCGGCTTAAAAATATCACGGCATTTTTTTTTCTGTGTAGTGGCTGAAAGAAAACTACTATCCAGCTTGACAGCTGCACCATGGACATCGCTGTTCATGTTAATTTTGTGCTCAGCTGCTTGAAGAGCATCATAAGACTGCGTTTTGACAGAACTTGAGGACGAACGCAGACGCAGTAAAGTCCAGCTTCATTGGATTTCCAGCGTCGATTGACTCACCTCGATTGTCCAAAATGGATGCAGATCCCGTGGATGGTTCTTAACTGATTCTATTTACCACTGGAACCTTATGAGGACCACTTAAGAGTGCTGTGGTAGTTGTTTTGGTTCTATGTTGTTTGCAATTATGTGTTTTCCTTGGCACAAGTGTTAGGGGAATCTAGAAATATTTGCCCTACAATTCTAATTATGTTTTAAAGAATCCCATTTTCCACATAACAATATCTACCCGCTGAATTCATTCACAAAGCCTCTCGAGATCTTCTTTCAATTACAAACGACCTTCAGCGACTGCATTCATTTCTCATAAACAATGTAGGTACAGGGCCAATCACCATGCTTTTATGCATACGCCCCAAAATCTGTACCTGCATCAACAAATCATTTTAACAACGTACTCCAACTTCAATTCCCAGCATCTTCGGTTGTTAACCAAAAAACTAACACGCTGACAGTTAACATGGATTTAATGAATAGCCCTCAGTGCGTTCGAGCTCTTTTGTTCGATCAGCAATTTTCGATTTTTGGATTCGATGTTTATGTATTTATTAGTGTTGGGGCTTTTTGGTATTGGCAGCCATCAACGGGCAATCTTAGGCTGATGCTCTCGATAATTTATGCATCTTCTTGTGGCACACACAGATTTGGCTACACTAACAATAACAATTAAGAACTGACGATGACTTCAATCTGCCAGCGTCTTTTCAGATTTGTGTAGGCTTCCCATCTCGTGGCTGTGATTCATGTTGACCTTCTTTTCATATTTCCTAACCAAATCAAATACATTTTGTGGTTTATATTTATAGTAATCAAGTCGGTTGGCAGCTAAAACACTTCAGTCACAGTCACAGGCAATTTACACAGCGGCAAAGCGAAAGCCCCCACAGCTAGCAATAAATTCTAGATTTAAGCTACCAAAAGTTGAAGAGCCAGCGACAGCGACAAGCAAAAGTTACAGCCAGTTGTTTGTTGGTAAAAACCCGAAATTCACATCCGTCTACGAAATGCCATCTCTGGACTGGTCCGAACTGGACCGGGGAGACTTGGGGCTCTCACTCATTTGGGTCATCTGAGGCGCGGGAACATCTTGATTGCTTAAGCAAATCCATGTAAATCCGTTTAGTACCCAGTTAAACTGCTTTTAATTGGTTTCTAATCACTTTTTCGCACACCCATTAGCCGGGAGGGAATGCTGTATGTGGCGCCATTTAAGCTGTTGTGGGCACAGCTGCAGTGCCTGAATATTGATGTAATTGTAATTGCCTGCCGTCCGCCAACTCCCAGCCACAGTGTGGGGGTCACCAGCTGACCATTTGCCATTTTGCATCTGCAATTAACACCGCTCAATGCGCCCCATGCTTAACGCAAAGTGACGCCAGTGACGTGCAGCTGTCCAGAGCTGTCCGGCCTGTCCGTGCTGTCAGTGCCTGTCAAATTCCACGAAGACGACTTGGCTTGGTACTCGTATTTGGGCCCGCCCGTTTGCCCGCTTTTAATTGTTGAACGGCCCATTCCCAGGTCTCAAGTTGGTGGCAGCTTTTGTTCTACGAACTCTTTCATAATTCTCCATTAAATTTAATGCTTTCATAGATCAAGATGAACAAATAAATTAGAGCCTGTGCGACGAGCAGCACACCAACCTGTGTCTGCGCCTGTGTCTGTGTCTGTCTCTGTATCTGGCCGTTGTTTATTCGTACATTTGCCACAGTTGTGTTTCTGGTGCTTTTTTTTCGAGAAGGTCTCGCTCTGCGACTGCTTGCTGCCCAACCAGCCGTTGAAATGAACTTGAAGCACGGCAAGCATAGCGGTTGCTGGTCCATGGTTTATTTGCTGCCCCAGTTCCATTGTGGATGCCCCAGCCAGCCAGGCCCAGCAAAAGTTGTTGGCCATTCCAAACGGAAGCGCTTTGTTTAACGCGCCTGAGACATTGCAATTTTTCTTAGCCCCTGTTGGGCTGATACTTCGATTGAGCAACTGTTACCCAATAAGTTGGCTCTTAGCCGTTGTTTACCGTTGTTTACATTTTGGGAGATGACAACCAATTTAAAGAGCCTTTCTAATTGAATTCTATAACGACCGAAGGACGGATGAGAATTCGGCAATTTGACTTTGATCATTTCAATTAGCTCATCATCTGTTAATGCCATGTGATAATCATTAAAATTGTATTCTCTTTAATTGTGTCATAAAAGTGAATTTCAGAAATGAGTCAAAATTTTGATTACATTCAAATCATATTTTTGACTAATTTATTATATCCTGTACCCATTAAAAATGGGTTAAACGGGTGTCATGAAATTGTGCAAAAGTATGTAGCAGACAGATCATATAAGGCATATATATTCCTGATCAGCATAAAGACGAGTCGATATAGCCATGCCCGTCTGTCGGTCAGATCAGGTGGACTAAAAAACACGGGAGTTTTGGAAGTAAATTGCTTTTCAGCCATCCAACAGGTTTAGGGAGGGGGCCAAGCGTCGCGGCTGCGGTGTTATATGCGTATAAATCAGACTAAATCTAGCAAAAAGGGTATTTTGCAAATCGGGGCACTCTACTGCAGCGCTCTTGTTTAATTTAGGGTATCAAATACCCTGTAGCCAAAGACCAAGGGCGTAGTCAGGGGGGGAGGCAGTTGCCCCCCCCCCCCTACATCTTGTCGTAGAGCCTTTACTCAGATGAAATAAATACTTAATTCGGCACAATACTTCATATGAATAGAAACATTTATAAAAAGACTTGAAAGTTTTTTTTTTGCTTTTGTAAAGCTTACTTATTTATATAAGTTATCGTGCCAAACTTAATTATTATTTCATTTGAGTTCAAGACATAAATTTTAAATAAATAACGTTTGAACGAAAATGACCGAATTTATACTTAATTCTTTATACTAAAAATAAGGCATATTTAACTGAGTGCGCGTAGACGCGTTGACTTTGAAAACAAGCTGAACTGGAAAAACGCATCCCATTGTATCCAATCCGGGTGGTTCCGGTATATAAAACATATTTCAAGAGAGTTTCTCAAGCGCTAAAGGACACAAAACGCAAAAATTAAACAATCAACACTTGTCCTCGAAAAGGGCGTGACGTGACAAACTTAGATTTTCGTTTTCTTCAGCTTACAATTTTTTTACGCATTAAATAAACACATTCACATTTAAATTTTCAATCTCTTACATTCGATTACGCAAAAGTTGTAATAAAAAATGCTGATTTTGAGTAAAATAAATTGAAAAATAAACGTTAACTGATCTCTGCTCTCTTGCTCTTCTTAACATTTTTAGTTAATTGTTCCTGTAAGAAAAGTAATGAATAAGAGAAAATTTTAAATTTATCAAAACAAGAAAGACATTAATTAGATTTCTCAGTGGAGTTTTCTTTTAATGGCAACCGAGTAAAGGTGTAAATTCTTTAAAAACATAAAGTTTTTATATATTTCTTATATATTAATATTCGGTCTCGGTAGACCTTTCTGTGGAAATGCCCATATGTACCATCTTCGACCATCCTCAGTACCAAAATCAGCTATAATGTTCATATACTTAATAAAAATTTGTTGATAATAAAAAGGATTTCAGAAGGAATAAACAGCTTTACACTAAGTTAAGGGCCAACTTTTAAATTAACAAATTTTATGGTTTTTAAAGGGTTACATTTGTTTTCAGGGTCTGAAAAAGCCTATTTTCTTTCATTTTCTTTTTAATTTAAATCAAGGAATTAATTTATTCACTCTTTTTGCAAAAGTAAAAGCAACATTAAAAATATATTTGGACATAAGTTTCATTTAAGAATATTGAAAACTCAACCACCGAGAGCTGGTTTCCGAAGACACCTAAAAAGTCTCCACGCGGTGGACACGATATCTGTTAATAGATTAAACTAAAATCAATAACACAATTTATTTCTGTTAGTAGGTGCGTATAGCTCGTGATAAAACGAAGAGATTAAAAACAAAAGAAATTTAAATTTTTGTCAGAGTTTAAGCAAAATAATACCCATGTGTTTTATGTACAATTCGCTTTCGACCCAATTCCCATACTATTTGGGTCGTTTTTGGATTGAAAGCGATTTGCAGAACACATGGGATAAATGTTAATATAAATAGGAATACAAATTACCAGAAGTTACCTTGTGAAAATGAATGCTTCGTTTAATCATTAGCATATTGAAGGAGGGATCAAATTTTAAGTAAAATCGGTTGACATGTTTTTACGAAAACGTGTCCAAAGTTCTCAAAAAGCATTTTTTGAGAAAAGCCCGACCTGTCCCTTATGGGCCACTTTAAAAAAAAACAGCTATTTTTCAGAGTTTTATTCCAATTGACTTCAAACTTAGGGAAAATATTTTAAACATATGTATTGTTGTATTATATCTCAAAACCCATGTAACCCTATAAGCCTAGTGCTCAGATCGATAACAAAATTTATTTTGTTACAATGATTCATACAAATAGAAAAACTTTGTCTTTGCTTTGATACTCAAGAAAATGATTCTATTCATATAAATTATTGTGACAAAATGAAAAAATGTATTTAAAAACTTTTTTTAAAAGGTAACTCATGTACCATTAGTGAGGCAAGTAAGAAAAATGTTATCAAACGAAAGAAAAGTTCGAATAATCTTCCTCTTCTATTCTTTTTACATTAACAATTTGGTAGGTTACTGAAAAATAGGTTAAAATAATGAAAATGTTTGTTGAAACCGAGAACGACTTTCCCTTTGTGAAACAACGAAACGACACTTAAATCAACCATTATTTCTTTGCTAAACCATGCTGACCAAAACGATTTTCACTGATTTGAAAGAAATAACCAAGCGCTAAACGCCAATTAATTTACATAAGTAAAAGAATGTTATATTACGTATACGGCAGGATATTCAGGATATACAAAAAAAATTTTGGAATTTTTGTCCCCCCCCTTGATGGAACGCTGGCTACGCCCTTGCCAAAGACATTAGTTTGATTATGCGTAATTTTAAAGTTAATACCCATTTAAATTGAAGTACAGGGTATGAAAGAGTGTGGCGGGGAAAACTACATATTACTTTTTTAAATGTGTTCAATATTCACATACCGACATGAAACACCATTGAAGATGGCGATTTAGGTCAATTATTTTTTTACACAGAAAAAAAATGATATAATCTGGGATTCAATATTAAATTTTTTCATATCGAAAAAAAGCCGATAAGATGCACTGGAAATTGAGCTTTTCGAAAATATCAAACTGAACTTCGCACATATGAAAATTATATTTTTAAGATCAAAGTGATATTTAAAAGAAAGTCTAAGAGACTATTTTTATTTTTTCAAGGCAAACAGAGATTGCGAAAAGTAACATTTTTAGTCTCTTTCCTTTTTGCCATGTTATTTATTATCCCATCAATTTGATATTATTACGATAATTCTTTTTTATCATCAAAATTATATGAAAAATTTATATTTGATTAAATGCCCAGATTAAATTGATATTTGATCTTATTTTTCTGTGTACTAAAGCAACCCTACAATACTTTAAAATAAACAAACGATTGATGTCAATTGGGGGTGACAAGACAATATCTAGAAATTTTGACGTCAGTTGTTTTGTAAATTTCTGGAAAAATCCATCAGTGCCACAGAACTTCAAGAGAATTAATTACCTTATTCCAAGGAATAGTTAGGTTTGAGTATAAATGGTCTACAGGGTTGCGGCTCCCGCAAAGAATTTATTGTCATAATTTTGCGAGTTAGCGTTTTCCTAAATTTCAGCACCAACGCACTGACGTCGTGTAATCACTGTAAGGATGTAGGGCTGACGTGTGCTAACTGATATCAGTTAGATTATGTGCTGACGAAAATCATAAAAAATGCAATATTTTGCTTTTTCTGTCAAGCATTAAATATATAAGAGCATTAAATAATTTAAAATAATATGAGTGCCATCGAATCCAAGTCTCGTCGAGCAACTGTACACAATGATAAGAATGTAGTCTGGAGCTCAGATATGATTTTAAAATTGTGCTGACCGTGTAACCTAACCTTTACTTTATTAACAGATTTTCGAAAAATTCGAAAAGAAAAAAAAAATAAATAAAAACGAGAGCGTAAGTTGAAGTCGGCACTGCTCGACTCCGATATACCCGTTACTCAGGGTTTATTTAAAAATATTTTATTAGATTACAACATGCCCAAATTGTGGGAGATATGAGAATTTTTCCAAATTGCGGGGGCGGCAACTCTACTAAGGCTCATCTGATCGGGAAATGATGTATGGCGGATCGATAGGTAATGATGATTAAAATATATGTCTAGAAGGTTCGAATAATCCATCTTCAAAATTGTGGGTGATGTGAGGTATTTTACAAGTTGCGGGGGCGGGGACTTTTCTATCGTTAATCTGATCAGGAAAGGATGTATGGCGGATCGATAGGTAATAATGATTAAAATATATGTCTAGAAGGTTCGGACAATCTATCTTCAATATTGTGGGAGATATGAGGTATTTTTCAAATTGCGGGGGTGGCAACTCTGCTATCGTTCATCTGATTGGAAAATGATGTATGACGGATCGAGAAGTAATAATGATTAAAATATATGTCTAGAAGGTTCGGACAATCTATCTTCAATATTGTGGGAGATATGAGGTATTTTTCAAATTGCGGGGGTGGCAACTCTGCTATCGTTCATCTGATTGGAAAATGATGTATGACGGATCGAGAAGTAATAAGATTAAAAATAAGAGGGTCGGAGAATCTATCTTCAATATTGTGGGAGATATGAGGTATTTTTCAAATTGCGGGGGTGGCAACTCTGCTATCGTTCATCTGATTGGAAAATGATGTATGGCGGATCGATAGGTAATAATGATCATAATATTTGTCTGGAAGGTCCGAACAATCTATTTTCAAAATTGTGGGAGATATGAGGTTTTTTTTCATATTGCGGGGGCGGGAGGGGGCGTGACAAAAATTTGAAACATACTTGATCTGCGTGCAGACAAAACAAGTCTACACTGAAAAAATGGTAGCTCTAGCTCTTATAGTCTCTGAGATCTAGGTGTTCATACAGACGGACGGACGGACAGACGGACAGACGGATATGTCTATATCAACTCGGCTGTTGATGCTGATCAAGAATATATATACTTTATGGGGTCGGAGATGCTTCCTTCTTCCTGTTACATACATTTGCACGAACTTAGGATACCCTTTTTACTCTACGAGTAACGGGTATAAAATGTGAAGCAGAAAACGTTTCACTTAGATAGGTAAGTATAGGATCAGAAGAAGCTAAACTCTTAAGAAAAAAATGAAATCCAAAATGACCCAAAAATGACTAAGGGAAGAGGGGAGCTGAAGCAAGAAAACAAAAATTGAAAAAGTTAAACTAACGTAAACAGAACAACATTACATTTAATGCAATGCATCACTTGTGTTCAGGTTTCGTAAGGACCACAGTATGGGAAATAAATAGAAAATATAAAGAAAAGAATTAGTGAACTGCTACCAACCAGCACACAGATCAAACTGAGCTTCTACTCTCGTTTTACTTATAAGGGAAATGTTATTAAAAAATTTTAAATAATCCAGGCTAACTCGATGCACAAACAATAATAAAATAATAGTTTACAAGAAAAAACAATCTTTATTTAGTTTTCTCAGTAGGCGAGTAAAATAAGCGTGTGAACTGAACCTGTTCGAACCCGGAATTCGGACTTTGTGAACTAGTGCAATTAATAAAATTAAATTAAAGGGCATAGCAGAATAAGCATAGGAAAACTGCCCCCGCAGTTATCAGCACCAAATTTAAATGTTTGATTAACATCTATAAGAAACTCACTCTCCCAAAATTGTAGTCTCCCAATCGCAATTGGACGGGAGTTATGAGGCTGGAAAGTTAAACAGAAAAACTGTTTTTTCTTAAGAACCGCTTGACCGATTTTGATGGGTTAAATAAATGTTGTAAGTGTTCAAAATACAATTCTAAAAATATTTTTTGCAGATTTTAATTACCAAAACTTTGGTCCAAAAAATGATATTGAATTTTTAAAATAATTTTTGCGATGATAATCTTTTTCTACTAATATTTTATATCTAAATTTTTTTGTGTTGTTAAGTTTCAGCAATTTTTAAAACACATCACAATATAATTTTATATTATCAAAATAATTATTATACTCTGTACCGAAGGTACACAGAGTATATTGGGTTTGTGCAAATGTATGTAACAGCCAGAAGGAAGCATCTCCGACCCCATAAAGTATATATATTCTTGATCAGCATCAACAGCCGAGTCGATATAGCCATGTGCCGTCTGTCCGTCTGTCTGTCCGTCTGTCCGTATGAACGAAGAGATCTCAGAGATGGTAAGAGATAGAGGTTTGAAGTGTATGGAACATATATTTCTTATACTTGCAGGCAGATCAAGTTTAGTTTTGATTTTTGCCACGCCCCCTGCCTCCCCGCAAATTTAAAAAACGAAATAACTCCCACAATTTTCAAGATAGATAGTTCGAACATTCTAGACATATATTCTACTACTTATTTTGAATCGACCCGCCATACATCATTTTTCGATCAGATGAACGATATTAGAGCTATATGTAAAAGAAAATAAAAACCAACGCCAACAACAACACCGTTGCCATTGGTAGAACTTACGAGAAAGAGAGAGCGAGAAGGCAATAGCTAACTGGTAATTTCCCAATTGGACCTTGCTATGAGTGGAGCGATATAATTGAGATGGCCTGCGGTCAGAAATCACGCGTGATTCCCGCGTGACTAATATAGATACGTTTTTGTTAATAGGAAATTATATACAAATTTTATAATTTTACGGGTTTGTACAGGTCTAGCCCCCATACATCGTTTTTCAACCAGATGAACGATGGTTGAAAGAGTTGCCACCCTCAGATTTTGACCTCACACTTTAAAGTTATTAGTTTCGTACAAACAGGTACAGAGTATATTACAGTCGGGCTTGACCGACTTTCTTACTTGTTTTTGGTATTAATCTTTTATATTAAAGAGTAGTAAATTTATAATTTAGGAATTGGTTCTAAGAACTAATTTTAAAATGGAAAGTTACATCATGATACTTTGATAAATATCGTTTTGATACCTTAATTCATAGGAAAAAACGATACTCAATTAACATTTTTATGTGTTTTTTGTGCCTGCACCATTACTATAGTTGCCAACTTTCTTTTCTTGCGACTCAGTCGGTAAAATAGTTGGGTAAAATCTAGTTTAGTAGAACATTTTCGTAATAATAAGTAGTTGAATAGTTCTTAGAATGGATGTAAACCTCTTAAATGCCGGAAGTGATTGAACTAAAGCAACTTTCGTGGTTGAGATTCAGGCTTAAATGCACGTGGACAGGAGGGGATTCCCAAATCAGTTTTAAAATTAAATTGCTTTTAAATTCAAATATATTTAATTGTTTATTTTAAGTAAATTAAAGTTGTTAACATTTTCAATATTTTATTATATTTGAATTTTACTCCAAGGTTGACGAAGTATAAACGAAAGAGCTAATTAACATCGAAGTTGATAAAACTGTCCAACTCTAGTCGGTAGTCTATCATTATCTCCCACAATGTCGCTTCTTTGTGCCATCGAAATTTATTTCCTTCTATTAATTTCATTTAATTTTTGAAATACATTTTAGTTTCCTTTTAATTCATAAACTTTTCTTACCAAAAAAAATATTATAAAAATATTTTATTATACAAATATTTTTCTCGTCAAAACAAATTTTACTCAACATTTTTTTCTAAAATACTAAATTTCCGTATTTGCTTTGGTTAGTTTTATGAATAACACTAGGGAACATTGCCCAGTTTATAGAAGAAGTTGTGGCGATTCTAGATGATGTTCGTGTTTAATTTAACTAACATATACTAAGATTAGTGACGCTACGATGGAAAACAAAAAAGTTTTTCTAACTAGAACTAGTTCTTAGACGGGCAGACGGACGGACAGACGGACGGACAGACGGACGGACAGTCGGACGGACAGACGGACGGACAGACGAACAGACGGAATTGAACTCAGCTCGTCGTACTGATCAAGAATATATATAGTTTATGGGGTCGGAAATTAATATTTCGATGCGTTAAAAACTTCTAGTCAAAATCAAGTGTATTAAAAGTTATGATGATTTGTCAGCTAGTTTTCGTGAAATTCTACCTGAAAGTGGACCAAATTTCCAAAAAAGGATGTGTTTTTTGAAAACTGAAAATAGGCCAACTTTAAACTTTATCTTCTTAAATAAAAATTTCATTTAAATTTGCTATTGTGAACTTTGGGAAAATCCACCACCTAGGTAGGAAAATGGAGGGCTGCTCTATTAGAGCAGATATAATTGAAATCGGTAGGTAAACCTAATAAATGGAAAAATCATTCCTCATTTTGGGAAAATCCACCATCAAGATCGGTTAATGTGTGGGTTTAAGGGCAATCCGAATTTGAATCGCGTTATAGCCGTTATTCCTGCGTGATCCAAAATGAAATACATTTGTGCTCGGGTAGAACGTGTAATCTGGTATTCCCATCAAAATTTACTTGGGTACCGAGGGACAAGACGGGATGGAATTAACCATTTAGGATGGAATCCAATGATCGTTTCAGTGCCGATCTCTAGAAAAATTTTTATTCTTTTGACCTCTTAATCAGCTTCAATGAATAAGCTGCGAATTTTTAACAGCCCATATAATAAAATGAATCCAATCACAGAGCTCATTTTGTTCTTTAGATTTGTTTGTTTAAATACTTTTGAATAATGAAAAATAATGAATCACTTAAAGAGCGCATACCAGGTATATTGTAGTCTATATTGCACATGAACAATCTGTTGCTTGCAATATACTTATGAATATTATTTTTTTTATATAGCTCGTTATTCAATTTTTATGACAGCAACTGTGGTTGCCATTTTGAGAAAGTCTCCGACCCACACCGCAGAGCGGATGCTGAGTCAGAATATATGGTTATCTAACGGAAGTCATTAGTCTTAACGGGATTTTGTGGTAGATGAACAACTTAATTCTCACTTTGAGTTTAAATCTCTGCAGTTGATCGGCATTCGATGTGACTCGTTCCCACTTATCATATTGCTGGGTGCCTCATCAGTGCTCCACTGACCAAAACGTACTCGCTGCGCTCGTGTCACTTCATTTTCACAGCGATTATCTGTTTGTTTGGTTTGTTTACTTGGCCGACAGTTAACCAAAAGGAGGCGTCAAGGTCAAGCGTGACATGCACAGCAACTTGAGCGCCAGCCACTCTGCCAGCGGCGGAGCCATCAACATGAGCCGCAACAGTCACCATCAACGTCAGAGCCGCGGACGTCGCTTGACCAACACTTGAGTCCGTGCTGAAGTTCGGTTGGAATTTGGTTTGCTGGCCCAGTGTCGTCACGCCGGTGTGCATGTTGCAGCCGGTCGATGATCGCTATCAAGAAATCGACCCTCAGCTGGAGTGCCAACCAACCAAGAGTCCATTTTTAATTTATTGAATTGTATTGAATTGCAATTAATTCCTCATTCGATAGCGATGCAATTAATGGGCCTTACCTGAGTTTCTAGAACTCGTTTTAAGTACTTCGCCCGGAATGGTTGCGAATCGAAATCCATTAAATTATGAAATGCAAATACAACTAATAAAAGATTCGCTAATCGTCCCAATTGAACTGGTTTCTCGATCCCACACGCCCTCTTGCGGTATTTGAATTGGATTCGTTTCACATTGTGGCCAAACAAGTTCAACTTCAGGCTATGCATTGGTGTTTCCCGCTGCCAATATTATTGGATTTTGACGGCAATTCAATTACGCAAAGTTCAAAGGTGGATACAGTAGCCACACATATCCATTGGCCAATTCTCCAATAACTCCAGTTAATGCGCCGAGCATTTTATTTATTAACCTGCAACCAACTGGCTCCAGCTGGCGCCAAATGAATTTTTCAGAAATGTTTATTTGACATTAGGCTTTAGCTCAGTGCGTGCATAAAAACAAGTTGGGCTCCATCTTCTTCATGTTCGTGGATGCGGATTCGCAGAGTGCGTGTTCAAACCAGTTCAACAATCATAAAGCGTGATTGATATGAAACTGATCTATTAGTTTTCAAGTCGCATCAATGCGAATTAGTCAAGACACGACAGAAACTTCCACGCCGCGACGGCGACAGAATTGTTTTCGACTTGTCTCTCCTTGACAATTAATTAATTAATTAGTGGTTTCCATTTTGCCCAAAAAAAAATAAACAAACCGTAAGCATTCTTGCAGATGACGACGACGTATTATTTTCTCGTCTAGTAAAATGAGCAATTTTATTATGTGGCCACCATGCCGAGCAATGGGGCGTATGAGCGATGCTCAGCGGTTCGGCATGCCGGCGATGCACAGTGGCTCGAGTGTTAATTTGAAATTTGAAAATTCTTTGAATAAACAAATAGTTTATGCCGAAACTCCAAATACTAGACACTTCTCATTGGGGGTTTTCCTATTTGTGGCATTATTAATATTACACTAGACGACAAGAAAAATGACCATTTAAAAAAAACCCTATTTTTATACACTTGCAAAGTGTATATTAATTTTGCATAGAAATATTCATTTCCAACCCCATAAGCTATATATATTCTTGATCAGGACGACGAGCAGAGTTCATTTCCGCCTGTCCGTCCGTCCGTCTGTCTGTCGGTCTGTATGTTTCTACGCGAACTAGTCTCTCAGTTTTAAAGATATCGAGCTGAAGCTTTGCACAGAGTCTTCTTTTTACTGCACGTAACTAATCGTAACCGGATCGGACGACTATATCATATAGCTGCCATAGGAACGATCGGTCAAAAAAATAGTTCTAGTGGAAAAAACTTTTTGGTTATTCATCGTAGCATCACCAATCTTGGAATATGAAAGTTCTATAAGCTTTCACATAATACAGGAAAAATGTATCAAAATCGGATGACTATATTATAACAGCTCCCATAGAAACGATAGGTCAAAAAACTACTTCTAGTGAGAAAAACTTTTTTATTTTCTATCGAATCCTAATCAAACTTAGTATATTTTAGTTTCATATGATTCCACATAATTCTGGAAAAATTTATCAAAATCGGAAGACTATAGCATATAGCTGGCATAGGACAGATCGGTCGGAAACAGTGTTGCCAACGCCTCCTCAAACGGACATAATTTTTTTAAAAGGACAAAAAAACAGGACAAAGGGCATAGCCGGGCTTACTAGGCGTATCGGCCCTCAATCCTATCCATATTTTAAGTATGCAGTTTCTAAGTACATCAACAGAACACCCTGAATTTTAAATAACTATTTTTATCATTTCCAGCACAAGCTTTTTTCGGGTTAACTACACATTGTAAAAATTCCCAAGTTTGTATGGCAATAGCTGGCATGTTAACATTAACAAAGAACAATTTTCTGGATTTTTAAAATGCAATCCGCCACAAAATTCTGCGAAATTCTCTTAGACTTTTGGTTGGGGATTTTTAACTTCAATTATTTTAGACTTTTGGTTGCGGTACCACTTTAATATTTAACATGGTTAATTGTCATTGTAAGAAACAATTTGTATAATTTTTGCAGAATTGTTGAAGGTGGTAAAAATAACTTAAGTCAAATATGTTAAAAAACTATGATTGCTTTCAAAACCTGGCGATATATGCATAGTCGACCGTGGTTTTCACATTGTTATGGAACATTTATTTAGATATGGTTCGATAAATAAACTTAATCGTCAAAAGATACATTTCTTATATATAAACATTTTTTATCCCGGATAAATAATGATGACAATTTATAGCCTTTTGGGAGAAAAGTATCACATTCTTCATCAGCAGATGGATAACAAAATCTTAACAAAATAAAAGTCAATTTTCCGGAAAGCAGCAAGTTGTAGATGTAGCAAGAAAATCTCTTAGGAGATAATAAACTAAATGATCCGAAAAAGAGCTCTCAAATACCTTAATGCAGGATGTAGTAATATGTGGCTGAAGAAGACGATAAGTTTTATTTTAAACAGTTTCGTCTGTGGATTCTATGAACATTTTTGAAACAACTAAGAAGGACCGTAAAACATTTTTTACCGGCTTGAACCAACTAAGGCGGTATCCCTCTTGGTAGAAATTACTGATAAGCTTGGGAATCTTAATAAAAGTTTTTCAATGAAAAAAAGAATTTAATTCAAATTAAATTGAGATCGCGAAATATTTTGAGCAAAACATATCATTTCTATAGAGAGTACGTTCCACAGTCTGTGGATATTCGAGAAAATGGCGCTATTGGTGTGAATTTATAAAACTAAACAAGTAAGAAAGTCGGTCAAGCCCGACTGTAATATACTCTGTACCTTTTTGTATGTAACTGATAAAGTGTGAGGTTTTTTCAAAATCTGGGGGTGGCAACTCTTTCGACTATCGTTCATCTGGTTGAAAAACGATGTATGGGAGCTCGATAAGTAATGATGAGTAGAATTACCCTAGTACATAACTCGTTAAATTATAAAATTTTTATATAATTTCCTATTAACATAAACGTATCTATATTAGTTACGGGGGAATCACGCTTGATTTCTGATCGCAGGCCATCTCAATTACATCGCTCCTCTCATAGCAAGGTCCAATTGGGAAATTACCAGTTAGCTATTGCCTTCTCGCTCTCTCTTTCTCGTAAGTTGTGTGGTGGTGTTGTTGTTGACGTTGGTTTTTATTTTCTTTTACGTATAGCTCTAATATCGTTCATCTGATCGAAAAACGATGTATGGCGGGTCGATTCAAAATAAGTAGTAGAATATATGTCTAGAATGTTCGAACTATCTATCTTGAAAATTGTGGGAGTTATTTCGTTTTTTTTAATTTGCGGGGGAGGCAGGGGGCGTGGCAAAAATTAAAACTAAACTTGATCTGCCTGCAAGTATAAGAAATATATGTTCCATACACCTCAAACCTCTATCTCTTACCATCTCTGAGATCTCTTCATTCATACGGACAGACGGACAGACAGACGGACAGACGGACATGGCTATATCGACTCGGCTGTTGATGCTGATCAAGAAGAGAGATGCCTCCTTCTGGCTGTTACATACATTTGCACAAACCCAATATAAAGGGTTGCCCATATTCGACGGACCCATGTTTTTTTTTAAAAAATCAAAGAAAAAAATAAAAATTTGGCGGTTGGCAATCTTAATCATTTAATTTGTTCCAAGTAGATTTGTTTACATCAATTTTTGAATATGATATCTCTCAAATGGCCGCCTCTGGCGTTGATGGCGTATTGTGCCCTTTTTGCAGCATTTTCCATCGTTTTCGCCAACATTTCGGCCGGAATAGCGGCTATTTCTTCACGAATGTTGTCCTTGAGCTCTTCTACGGTCCTTGGCTTGTTAACGTAAGCCTTTGACTTCAAATATCCCCACAAGAAGAAGTCAGGCGGCGTCAAATCGGGCGAACGCGGTGGCCAGACCAAATCACCACTTTTCGACATCAAACGGCTCGGAAACAATTTCTTCAGAAAATCGATTGTTATGCGACTTGTGTGCGGTGGAGCGCCGTCTTGTTGAAACCAGAACTGCCTCATTCGCTTTCGACGAATAATTAACATCACAAAATTGGTCATCATGTCGCGATAACGCTCCTGGTTGATGGTAACAGCATGGCCATTTTCATTTTAGAAGAAAAACGGCCCAATGACCGTTTTCGCACTAACGCCGCACCAAACTGTGACTTTTTCGTCATGAAGAGGCACTTCTTGAATCTCCTGAGGATTTTCAGTGGCGTAAATACGGCAATTTTGCTTATTAACGGTCCCATTCAATGTGAAATGGGCTTCATCGGACATGATAATTTTGTTTTCAATTTCAAATTTCAACTATTTCAGAGCGCTCGCGTGGCGTGTATTGTTCCATGGTAAAAATCTGCTTGGACTGACGCTTCAAACGCGGTATGTCATTAAGCGATCTGACATCTCTGTCAAAAGTTATGGCGTTGCCAGATGGGTCCGTCGAATATGGGCAACCCTGTACTCTGTGTACCTTCGGTACAGAGTATAAAAAAAGGTTGATTAGTTTATAAAACTAATTAAAAAAGGCATTTTTTCCGGATAGGGGACGTATCAAAATTTTTCCCGGAAATGCCAGTTTTAAAAAGAACAGATCTATACTGAAAAATTACAAATTGGCAACACTGGTCGGAAAATGTGTTTTACTAAGAAAAGATTTGTTTAATGGTTGCGCGATCAAATTTTGAATCTAAAATATCTGATATCTATATCCCATAAATATTCTTGTATGTTGGAGTTTTAGTGCATTTTGCAACTCTGAGTTCAAAAATCTGCACTAAAAATTAATCTACCAAGTCGTTCCCCAGATATCGGCGAATATATATTTTTTGGTAATTTTAAATAGAAAGGTTCACATAAGTTGTTATAACATCTGAACCAACAATCACAATTACGTTATCTATCCTTCAAATGAAAGATATAAAATGTCCCCACACATTCTTCATACACTATAATTTGAATGGACATATGGTTACGTATTTTCAATTGAAATACCGCAAAAACAATTTCAGTTCCATAAAAAAAGAAAAAATTCCAATCCAATTTTTAGAAAAATTATCTTTTTTTATTATTACAATTCTGATTATTTCAAAAATTTTAAAGTATATCACAACAATATTGGACAAAAAATTGTGTGTGGTATAAGCAGATCATTGAAAATACCCATGTTCTAATAATATTCGATTAAGTTGTGATATTTGATATTTGAACCCACTAAATTCGTTTTACTCACGTAAAATAACAACAGAACCATTAAAAGTCGTTTTTATATCCACTTTGGCACTTTTATGGATCTTTGGTGTTTCTCTTTTAAGAAACCAACTGTTATCTGTCATTATTTTGAATCGAACCTTAGATCACAACTATTTAGATCGTTAAAGCAATTTGCCGCTTTTTTCGATAAATTTAAGCAAATTAGTCAAAATTAAAACCTACTAATCTTTAATTTTGTACTTACCAAGCTATTTGATGCGTCAATCAATAGTCGCTCACAGTCTGGTTCGAGTGACCAAAAAAAACACGATCTGTTTCTACGGAGTTCGGGTTCAAACAGGATTACAGCTTTGGATAAAATAAATATATATAAAAAGATCTATTTTTAGTAACTAATTGCTTATGGAAAGCCATGTACTACGTTTGAACACAGCTCTGCATTAGAGTTGGAGAGTCTGGTTCATTTCAATTACATAGTTCATTAGTTCATTTTTTGACTATTCACTTTCAACTTTGGAGTTATAGTTCATTTTTTGAACTATAGTTCATAAAATGAATGTTCATAAAATGAATATTTCATGAACTATAATTCATTAAACGAACTATAGTTCAAAAAATAAACTATAGTTCAAACACTGAGACCTAGTTCATTTAAATGAATAGTTCATTTTAACTAGTTCATGAAAATCGGCAGAACTCTACTCTGCATTTGTTTGGTCTATTGGTAAACTTTTGGAGAAATGTAAGTCTCAATTTATCGATTTTACAAGTAAGATTTATTGAAATGGCTTGTCATTTGTAGGCTTCGAAGGTCCGTTGTGATTGCAGCTTCCCGACATTCAGCTTTCGACGTGTGCTAACCTTGGCTGCTACAAGATAGTGATCCGAGTGTGTATTGGCTTTTCGAATCCTACGTACGTCTAGCACACTCGATAAATGCCTTCCGTTGATCACAACTTGATCAACTTCGCTGTATGACTATTGACCTATTGATTCATAAGTAACACGGGCCAAAAAAATGACAAGCCTTTGTTAGAGATGAACCAAAAACTTAATTGGCGGGAACAAAGTTTTTATTGTAGACCTACACTCAGAAAAAAGTCCTTTCTAAATGTTCCGAAAACCGTGTTTTTCGTTCTCAATAGTAGGGTAAGTCCGTTTTTTCTTATACTGAGAATGGCGGGCTTAAGTTAAGAACGCTTTTATAGAGACCGGTCGTTCTGCAATTAAGAACCATTCGGTCTTTTTATTGGAACGGAAAAACGTTTATTGCTGACCTCTTTCCTTTTTTTTTTGTTAATGTCTCTGGGACTCGAACCTGGCCCATCTTTCACGTTAGTCTAAGATAGTTCCACTGCCGTACCAAGTTAAAATGTTGTGCCTAAGCTCACTGTTAAAGAGAGTCGATCATTTTTCAGAAGAATTTTGAGTTCGTTCGTCGAATTAGAACGAATGGTATGCTTTTGATGGGACATGGGCTTATTTCAAGAATGGAAAATATAAGAACGGATTGGGTATAAAAGTTAGAAATATTTGCCGCCTTTCGGAACGATACCTTTTTTCTTAGTGTATGGTTTCCTTAGAATTGTCCATAGATTGTGCTTTTGATATACGCCTGCTAATTTTTTGTCCCTTACTTATGTATATTCTTGTATAAAATGCAAAAAGGAAGCATCTCCGATCCCATAAATGATATATTCTTGATCAGCTCTGACCGTTTGTTCGTCCAATCGGCGGTATTACTAACGTTATAAAAATAAGCATGTCAGGACTGAATCAGCAATGGAACCACTGTGCGATGCCGGGGCGTTGCTTTTAATGTCGCTCATTATTTACGCACAATAAACCTCAAGCGGGCGTTTGGGCAGTTGGAGCCAAAGCCACACACAGTGGCTCAGCGTGTAGCCTCTTTGGTGTGTTCTGTTGTGCATTGGCGTTTCCGTTTGGTCGAGCAGTGTCCCACGCCCGCTTCTTCGGCTGTTGCGTAATTTAAATTATCAGAATACATATGTATATGTACTTGAACGTACATATTTAATTCCATATTAGATGGGAAGGGCAGAGTTATCAAATTGAAAATTGGTTAATTGCAAGCGCTTGGTTTTTATCAACTTTCTGGCATTCCCAAAACCTGAACCTAGCAACCGGCCAATTTACATTTAAATTGCACTGATCGAACTTTTGATGTTTCGCGGCTTTTGTTTTTGAAAATTCTTCTACTGGAATTATTATTATCTGCCAAATGCTTCTAAATGTGCCGTACAAAATTGAACGTGAAAATATTAAAGCAAAACGCGACTAATGAAGTCGAAATCGTTTTATGTCACTGCGGAGCATCAACAAAATATAAGTTATGCCTAATGATATGCTTGGCCAAAAGTGATACAAAGGCCAGAAAGCCCACCACTCTGCGGCCTATAGAAATTTCGTCGAGCGGACTAACCTTCGTGGCCGAAAGCGTGAAAGGGCTTAGAGTTTGTTAAATAAAATGAATTAACTGATTCAGACCCTAAGGTAATCGCTTTTGGGGACTTAAGCTAAGTGTCAGGCTACCCAAATTCAGTTGAACTTGAAATCGTCAACTCTCGAATGTCAAGCGGCACGCAATTGTCTCCTTGGCTCCGAGCCAAGTGCAAATCTACTTAATCTACCGCCCACCACTCAATGCTGCCGATTGATGTCATAACCTATTGTATTTTTTATTTAATTTGCCTTAATTCACTTTCAGTTTTGTTGGTGCGACTATCAAAATTTGTTTTTCTTGCTCGCGCTTACGCATATATGCGACGTCTACTTCCATCAATCAAAGTCATAGTCACTCGGATTGGAGGTTTCTCGAGTCAATGTCCTTGCATACATAAGTGTAGCAAATTTTAAATTAATTCCGTCGGCAATGTGTGATGAAATTTGAAGAATAGTCAGCTAATTGAAATAATTAAATAATTGTCACAGGCATCTGACGAGGTGACGATAACCAGGTGACCCGGGAAATTGTTCCGTGATGCCAAATGGTAGAGGCTATTAGTATGTTGTTAGGGGGAGGTTTAGTGCGGCAAGGAATTACATGCTGCTTATTCAATGCAACCGCAAATCAACACAAGACACTAGCACGCAAAGAAGCTGTCGCAAAAAAAGAAAAACTTTTTGGCAGGTTAAGACTTTATAACAGTCGGGCTCGACCGACTTTCTTAATTGTACATTAAGTCTTGAAGATGATATCAGACTAATAGCCGCAGCGGGAATTGATAATCTTTTTTTTTTTGCCAGGACACTAATCGGATGATCAAACTGGCCAGTGCATATTCTTTATCTATTTACCTCACAAATATAAAAGCACAATTGACATTTGGCGGCAACTGCAAAAATTATCGAATATTCTTATAGGGTGATTTTCGATTCCATAGTTACTTAGAAACTGAGAACATTCTCGCAGCTCATCTAATTCAGAGTTTGTCATCCAAAGCTGTTGGCAGCCGAACACATTCGGCAATTCACACAGGCATATGCCGAGCGCATGCCGAGCCCTTTGCCATAAGAGCAAACAATTTTTCAGTCGCTTGCCAGCTTTCGATGAAGTGGTCAGAGCCGCTTAGCGTCCAATCCAATTTGGTTTGTAGATTGTCTTTGTCTGCACGCATAAAAAGTTTGGTTCAAACTCTCCATATTTAAATTTATTTAAAGAATGACCAACTTACACGATGATCTTTTAATATATATCAAAAATGTCTGCTAACTAGACAAACTGGTAATACTCTGTTAATAGGCAGTTCGTCTTCTTCTTCTTTTCCTCAATCCCGTATGGGACATTGTTGGGCATCGACCACTCCTCTTTTCCAACAGACTCTGTTAATAGCCGTCGTTTTGATTTCTCCCCAACTTTTCCCGATGCTTTCCGCCTTTCTACCGACTGTCCTTCTCCAAGTTTCAATGGGTCTGCCTGGTCCTATCAACTCCGTCTAGCGGGATCCTTTCATTCTATGTATTGTTATGTCGACCCTCTGCATCCCTACCCGCCTAAGTGGGCCAGTAGTCCGTATTCTGTCAGGCAGGAATATACGGAATATGCGTCGCAGGCAACGGTTTACTTACGTTTGTATTTTCGACACTATGGAAGCTATAGTTTTCCATGTTGAACTTGACTTGAAGAGCCTGATTTTAAGCCAGTTTGGATAAGTTGAACATCGCCAAACTGACAGCATCCCAAATGCTCCCTTAGCTTTTCGGAGGCGCGACCCCACATCCATCCACCGCAACTTCGCAGCCAAGGTTACTAAAATGCTGGACTTGTTCGATGGGCTGTCCATCCAATACCAGCGCCTGGGATTGTCCTGAATGGAGGCTTAGATATTTAGTTTTGGCCGTATTAATTTTAAGGCCCGCCAATTTTGCTGAGCTTTCAAGTTTGTAAAGCATATTTGCCAGGTCACTCAGCCGGTTCGTATGGAGGCAAATGTCGTCTGCATTATCCAGATGACGCAGGGTCGTTGTCATTGACCACCTGATACATTATAAATAGGATGGGAGACATTGCACACCCTTGCCGGACGCCACTCAGGACTGGAAATGGTTGCGAGAGCTTATCTCCTTGAAGCACTCTGCACTGAGCGCTGTCGTATGTCGCTCTAATGAGGGAGATTATCGTTTGCCTTATGCATTCCCTGCTCACGCTGTCGAAGGCTTTAGCGTAATCGGCCAATGCCATATGCAGTTCTGATCGAAATTCCGTTCATTGCTCGATAAGGATGCACACAGTGTTTATGAGGTTCGTGCACGATGTCCCTTTATGGAATCCGGATTGCTCTTCGGCTATGGTGTCCATGATGGTGTCTCTTAGGCGCTCCAAAACGATTTTTGCGATTAGCTTTGCAATAGAGAGCAGCACACAAATCCCTCGCCAGTTGTCACACTTGCAAAGGTGGGGGATTTTTACTTAGATGTCCTCTGACCATAAATCCGCCGCTGCTATCAGGTGGCATTTAAAGAACTCGGCTGTTATGTTGTCGTGCAACGATTGGATGGCAGTAATAATTTCGCCCTTAGTGGTTGGTGCAGTCCTCACCCTGTGGTGACTTGGGATCTGTGGCAGCTCAGTAAAGAGTCCCGATGCGGCTGTTGATACCTCACTGTTGAGGTAGTTAAACTCCCCTATCCTGATGATGGGGATGTCATCTTACAGTCCAGGCCAAGATGTATCTATGGAGGTGAGGCACTTAGACAAAAGCTCAAGTTTCACAGCTTACATATTGTCAGTGTGCAGCTAACACTTGACGTGAACGGTTGGTCCACGCACGGCAGTTCTCCATGCGCACATGTATGCGCGTACGACTTACACACACGACTACAATGACCCCTGCAATTTTTTAGTGTTCCTATGACACTCGACGCGTACGGCCACTCCGCGCTTGAGCAAGTGGGGGGGTTCGTGTAGCGCACACACAGCCACACACACACACTTTCATGCAAACGTTGTCTGTCTCACTCTTGCGCAGATACCTAAAGCTTTTGAGTTTACATATTTTGCTAAGTGCCTCACCTCATAGATACATCTTGGTCCAGGCCTTCTGCCAATCAAGTTTCAGCGAATTTTTGTTCACCTACTTACAGAAAGCGCTGTTTGGCCAGTTCGGTTACTTGATTCGCCTTTTCACAATTTGCTCACCATGAACCGAAATCCGTGGCTACACAGAGAACTCTAGTCTCATTTTAAAGAGTCAAAAGTTTGTGAGCTGCTTGAGCCGATCATACAATTACAATCGGCTCCGTTCTCCATTTTTTACTTGTCGCTCTGAGAAAAGGGTATATGGGTCATTCTTTTTCAAATCGAACGGACTTTAAACTTTGTATACCCGTTACTCGTAAAGATACTCGTAGAGCTGATGCAAAGTATTTCTATACTCTGTACCTTCTTAGTTTTGTTCATACCTTAAATACCCTATCGTTATGACATTCTAATGCTTGCAAGTTATGATTTAATGTTTTCGGAACTTTTTCAGTACTAAGCCTAACAGAAGCATGCTGTTGGCAAGCTAAAAGGCTAGGCCCTTGGACCTCGCAACAAGTTGATCATTGTGTGGATTGACACAGTTTTAAATAAACCCGAGTTCTAGTAAAACGTAACACAACAAATGCAATAAAGCTACAACTATTTTGATGGTTCTCAAAAAGATTAAGTATTCCTGTCCGGGAAAAACAACAAAGGCCTAGACATAAATCGAAAGCCATCACTGTGATGTCTCTTGCATTTAAATGCATTGCGTACCATGCGACGTATGCGTAATTTTAAATTTTATTTCGTTCTGACCGCATTTCAAAACAATTTAATTGATCGGAGACGGAGGAGCCGCCCTCTCCTTTTTGAGCATTTTCCATGACAATTGCCGCGGTATATAAATTTGGGCAATTATTTTATCCAGTGCCTGGGGGGCAGATGCCATTTCCATTCAGATTCAAATTAGACGCAATTAATTACAATTTAAAAAGATTATTTAGGCAAAACAAAACTTTGTCACTTAATGTGAGCTCATCAATCTCCGGCGCAACTGTGCAAAAGAAACTTCTGAGAGACCCACACAAACAGCGCTTGCTGCACAATAGTTAAAAGCAATAAACAACTAGACAGCCGAATTAATCAGCTTTTAAAAGATGTCTCAGAAAATAAAAGACGACTATGTCGCCTGTGTGACGCCAATAGAAGAACCCAAACACAATGGAGGGCGTATCTGGTAGTCGCAGCCTGCGCTCTTGACGGAAAAGTAAAAGTTTCGCCTGTTTTTTTAGCATAACCGGCAACTGATTTTACGAGTTGACATGATAGATTTAATTTTATAACTTAATAACTTGAGTCATTTATGCGATTTTAATGGCTACATGTTGCACAGTATTGCCATGCTTTGGCTCCCAATTCGAACGCTGAACAAAAGAGATAAAATTAATTTTCAATTAATTAATATTAATTCAGCAATTCATTTTTGTTCAGGCTGCCGGAGCATAAATTAGCTTAGGAGACATGTATCGCCGAAATTGGTATGAAGAGGAGATACCCGCTTCGGCTTGATCGATATACGTTTGTCTTCCTCAATATCGGTATTTGTTTTTGCAGCCGTGGCATTTGCCTTAGCCAAAGAATTTAAATCGAATATCGAAAATTTCAGCATCCACATGAAATGAATGGAATTTGCATAAAATAACAAACACGTTGCCAAGCTGATTATACTTACGTATACACACAACCAAAACAAAAACGTACAAATTAATAAATTATAAATATATAAAATATATTGATGAGAGAGATTTCTATGCAAATCCGAGGAGTGCGGCACTTAATAAAGCAAAGGCAAATTGATTTTAGAACTAGAGAAAATTCAAAGAAACCGAACAGTGCCATTTTTTGGGTAATTAGTTTGTAGCGATTTGAGGTAGCCTTAGAACATCGAAATTTGATATTTACTAATTTTTCAATTAATTTCACAACTTAATCAATTTTTGAGAAATGTTTGACATGTTTTTTATACCCTGTACTCATTACAAATGGGTAAAAAGGGTTTCAGAAAGAAATATTACCGAGCCTACAAAGTACATATAGTTTAAGTATATATTCTTGATCATATATCCATATGAAATTAACTACATGTTTATCAAGGGGCATGTGATAACGCCCGGTGACATATCGCCCGCGATCCTTTTGTCACTCTCAAAAGTGTCATAACGCCCGCCGGGCGAATTCATACGACTTCAAACCAGGAATTAATCCCGAAACGAATATCGGTTTCGGTGCCTATTCTATTTCGGGTTTCGGTTCCGATTCGGTACCTAAATTTTTATTTCGGTATACTGGTACGTACCGGTACAAGTATAATTTTTATACTCTGTACCGAAGGTACAAAGAGTATATTGAGTTTGTGTAAATGTATGTAACAGGCAGAAGGAAGCACCTCCCTATAAACTATATATATTCTTGATCAGCATCAACAGCCGCGTCGACATAGCCATGTCCGTCTGTCCGTATGAACAAAGAGATCTCAGAGATGATAAGAGATAGATGGAAGTGTATGGAACATAAGCTTCTTACACTTGCTGTTTTAATTTTTGCCACGCCCCCTGCCGCCCCCGCAATTTGAAAAAACCCCATATCTTCCACAATTTTCGAGTTAGGTTGTTCAAACTTTCTAGACATATATTTTACTCATCATTACTTATCGAGTCCCCATACCTCGTTTTCAGATCAGATGAACGATAGTAGAGTTGCCACCCCTACAATTTGAAAAACTCCTCAAAACTCCCACAATTTTATATATAAGATAAGATAGATTGTGCGAACCTTCTAGACATATATTCTACTCATCAAAACTCATTAAGCTCTTATACAACATTTTCCGATCAGATGAACAATAGCAGAGTTTCCACCCCCACAATTTAAAAAAAAAACCTCATATCTCCTATAATTTTAAAGATAGATTGTTCAAACCATTTAGGCATACATTTTCATCGTCATTTCACATCGTTCCGCTATACTCCATTTCCAGATCAGATGAACGACAGTCGAGTTATAAGCAAAACAACACTTACACAGTATGTGTGAACCCACACCCTAAAGTTTTCATTTACGTGACAGGTACATGGTATATTACAGTCGGGCTTGACCGACTTTCTTACTTGTTTTTTGTATATTCATAAAATTGTGTTTTAAGAATATGCCAAAAAAAAGTTTATTAAAACATTAAAATTTCTAGATGTGTTACATAACCTTATAAATAATAGAGATAATTGTAAATGTATCCTTATTAACTTCTATTAAATCTTTCTAAAAAGCAGAAAAATATTTCTTATTTATTATTTTCGAAATAATCGGCCCTTATATCTTCTGTATCCCAGCCAAAAATAGAGATTTGGATAGATTTAAACCCAAATGGAATACTTAGAAATCCTTTACATAATTAGAGAATTTATATTTACATAGAAAAATTTTACAGCTTTTTAGAAATTTTTGAGATATCTGCAAAAAACTAAAGTTCTCCGGTTTTTAAAGGTTTTTATCTTAAAAAGATTGAAGTAGATAGCTATGTTTGACGCAGGGAATAATACCGGAACCGTTAACCAAAATAAACTGTTTCAAAACACGTACCGGTATCGAAACCGGAACCGATATAATAAAATTTTTTAGAACCGAAAACCGTTAACCGTTATAATAGGAACAGAAAAAACCGGAAAAATACCGAAACGCTAATACATTATAAGTTGCTTAAAAGTAAAAGTAACATGTCAACAATTTTGTATTAAGGTTACTTTATTTAAAAACCAAACCGATTAAAATTCTTGCAAAAAAAAAGCTGTTTCGGTTTCTTATAATTTATTTTACTAATTCATATATTATTATTATTTTTTAAAATATATATAAAATAGCAACATTTTAGAAATTTTCTCTTAAAGAAAAACCTGAAATAAATCCTTTTTTTTTAGATATTGCAAAAAAAATTTCTAAAAAGCTGTAAAACTTTTCTTTGTAAATATAAATTCTCTAATTATGTAAAGGATTTCTAAGGATTTCAAATTCTGCCTTAAATACAGAAATGTTAGAAAAAATATTAATAATTAATTTCGAAAATAATAAATAAGAAATATTTAAACGCTTTAAACATTTCTTCATCAAAAATTAAAAATATTTTGAAAACGCATTTTTTAAAGAAAATTTCTTTTGGGTGAATAGCTAATCGATTTTGAGAAAAAGACGAGGAAAAATCATATGCAAATGCCTGTATCGCGGCGATTTTTGTCTGCGAATCTACTAAACTTCTTAATTCTTTCCCTAACCATCTATTTCTTTTCAAAATGGTTTTGAAAATAATTAAAAAATGATATTGTTTTCATTGGCCTATTACATTGTTAATAAAATATACATTTTTTTTTATTTTAGTGCAAACGTCAGTATTGGTCGTCCAATGAGTAACTATAATTATCAATATAGCAATCATACCGCTAACTTCTATGGGTCAAACTCTTAATTTAAACAATTGTTGCTGGGTTGGAAAGTTTTGGAAAATGTTTTAGCAACTTCAACCCTTTTTTTTGGAACTGCTGCACCGTGCACTGACCACACTAAGCAGGGCGCCATGCCCATTCTAATGGCATTTTCGTGAAGGCTTCGCCGAGGCACATTGAATAATTAATGCCATTCACACAAGTTGAGTCGGTGCTGGGGTCCAAGTGGACATACCTGACCTATGCTAATGCGAGTATTAACGGTTATTTGTTATTTGTCATAAAAAAAACTGCAACAACTGACAGCGCACAGACTTGGCCACACTTTGACGCATGCGCAGCTGTCAATTTTTTACCAGTTAACATTATTTGTTGTGTTTATCAAATATTTCTTGAGCATTCGTACAACCCGCGGTGATGTTGCGGCAGCCTTGCAAACGTTGTAAACTTCAGTTTCGATAATTTGTATTTTATTTTTAATCGCAGCAATCCGCTGGAAGTCATCATCGGGCAAATGGCCGTTTTATGCGATTGAAGCTCGCACGCTACTGTGCAGAATTGCCCATTGTTCGGAATGGAGTTTATTGATTGATACGCAGCCATTATGATTTTTGCATATTAAGAAGGTGTTTTGTGTGCAAAATACTTAAATTGAAATAGCGTAAACTTGGATGCGCTTCGTTAGGCTTTCGGTGGGCGCACGTGTGGGTCACAGACCGAGACCGAGTTGGATATCGACATGTACTTGCCCCGAGTCAGCTGCGCATCAATCATCTGGTAAATGGCCGTTTGGCAGTTTTTTTTTATTTATCCACAGCTTTTGCATTTAAATACTATTAAAGTGCCATTGTATGCAGAATTCATTATTTGTCCACATATTATTTTACCATTTCGGAAATGCCAAATGGATGATAAAAATCAATTATAAAATCCATATCAAAGGTTCATTTTGTCATAAACACAATCATAAATATTTGTCAAACAAACCATCAGCGATTTATGAATTTCGGCAGCATTGAGTGTCTCACCGAGAGTTCGATTTGAACGCCCACCATCCAACCAGTCCCAAACTGGTTTAGCCCAGAAATTCAAAAAGATAGTGTTTCGCTCAAGTTTTAGACAAAGCAAAAAATTCAAAAAAATGAATAAATACTTTAATTGCAGCATTTAAAAGTGGCTTTTAATTAATTGAACTTTCACAAGAAACACCAAATTCCCAATCAACAGAGACACAATTCTATAATAAGACTCATCACGCAGCCAACTTGTCCCACCGCATTCCAACCCATGAAATTTCAATGACTAGAAAAGATTCTGCAGCCGGATATCTGGGCAAGCTTTGGTTTTCCCTGCCCGAAGGAGCGAAGGCCGACCTTGATTGTGGTCAAGAGGCTGCAATTTAATAATGTTGCTCTTGAGCGCATAGTTTCCCCAGCTCAAGGTCGTTTATTGACTGGAAGACTAGAGCATGTGATAAAACTGAGGTGAAACAAAATAGAAGAAATTGTTAAAGTCGCTGTGTTTGCTGCGTATACCCTTCAAGGCAGGCAAGGTATATGCTGCTTAGTCATAAAGTCGATAATTTTGCAGGGGTTCCAGCAGAAAATGATTCAGAATTTTTGTTTTAGTTTATTATGATGCCTTTCCAGGCCATCGATACTACATACACTTCCCACCAATAGAATAGGACAACCCTTTTGACTGTTTTTTATTGACCACTGCTTCCGAACCAAGCATGCTAGAGACTTAAAAAGTCTTAAACGAGACGGAAGAAGAACAAAATAATTTCTACAATTACGCAGACCGATCTTTAATCGAAATACCCTAAAAAATCATGAGAAGCCTCCATGATATAACCGTATTTGAATAAATAAGTCTGAACATGAAAAAACATGAAAGGCCGTACACAGACTGCGCTTACTAAAGGAGAAAGCCGACTTATAAATATTAAAACAAAAACAATAAATTCTCTCGACCCGAGGCAGTTTCACAACTATGCGACGCGTTATTTCGAGAGCTAAGCATATAAAAAGATAAAAAATTATGAAGCCACCAGATTTTGTCTTGTCTTGTCTGCACTTCGACGAATAAATTCTGTCAAACAAAAATTTAATTTCGATGATTCCATGATCTCAGAACAGAAACTCATTATTTGGACCGACCACAAATCGAAATTCGTATTATAACACCATAAAATTTAAGTTTTTGTGAATCACGATAAATGCTTGGTTTGGAAGCAGTGGTAAATATAAAACAGACATAAGGGGTGTCCGATTTTATCAGTAGGGATATATGCGCATCCGTGTGTTGCCATATTAATGAATACATGCACACTTACGGTGGTGAGCGCCGCGTCGCACAGTGGTGCCCGTAGAACAAATGAAGTTGCAAAAATCTAAAATTGCTTGTGCGCCAACGATATTTTGAATGAACACATCTTATTGGAAATTAAATATGCAGTACCTAATAAAATACGAATTTTATTTTAGAAGATATAGCCCTTTAATGATGGCCGATTTTCAGTTTTCAAAAAAACATACAATGTTTTGGTACTTTGGTCCACTTTCAGGTAGAATATCACGAAAAATAAGTAACAAATCGTCATAATTATTTAATAATAATATTATTTATAGAAAACTACTTTTGCTTTGTGTTTCTCCTGGTAAATCGCTATTTACCAACTGTCATTTTTATACACTTGAAAAGTGTATATTAATTTTGCCCAGAAATTTGTAACGTATAGAAATATTCATTTCCGACCCCATAAACTATATGTATTCTTGATCAGGACGACGAGCTGAGTTCAATTCCGTCTGTCCGTCTGTCTGTCCGTCTGTCTGTCCGTCTGTCTGTTTCTACGCGAACTAGTCCCTCAGTTTTAAAGCTATCGAGCTGAAATTTTGCACATAGTCTTCTTTTTGCTGCACGCAACTAATATGTCGTGACCGGCCGGATCGGATGACTATATCGTATAGCTGCCATAGAAACGATCGGTCGGAAAATAAGTCTTAGTGAGAAAAACTTTTTTGTTTATATATATTAGTTTAGTATATATTAGTTTTACATGCTTCCACATAATACTGAAACAAATTATCGAAATCGGATGACTATATCATATAGCTGCCATACGAACGGTCGGTCAAAAACAAGTTCTAGTGTGGAAAATTTTTTTGTTTTCCATCGTATCGTCACCAATCTTGGTAGATATTAGTTTTATATGATTATACAAATTTTTTTAAAAATTTATCAAAGTCGGATGACTATAGCATATAGCTGCCATAGGACCGATCGGTCGGAAAATGTGATTTACTAAGAAAAGTTTTTTTTTATGGTATCAAATTTTTATTATCAATGATCTAAAATTTTTTAATATCTGATATCTATATCCTATATATATTTTACAGGTTAAATCAGTTGGAGTAAAGTTTTTCAAGTGTTTTAAAACTTCGGCACAGTCGAAGTAAGCTTTGCCTTCTCGTTTTTCACTATTTTTCAACTTTGATGGAAAAAAAATTTATAAATTTTTATATTTGCCATAAATCTTCTTTGAATATTCCTTTACATAATTCAAAATGGTCCAGCTGCCCGTCGACGGCTCTGCGACAGTTCGAGGTAAAATAGGTAAAAAAGACATGCCAAAATGAGGGCCTCTTTAACATGTTGGCCCGATCTTCCGATCCACTGTTTCATCTCTGCGTCATGTGAAGTCACGAAAAGAGTAAGAATCCAATAGTCTTAGTTCAAAAATTATTAATTTGTTATAAATACCTTGTCTTCTGAATAGTACAAGTTATTTTGAAAAAAACTTATATAAAAATTCGGCAAAATAATAATTCATTTTTTTAATTTTTTTGGGTAATAATTTTAAAATACAAAAACATTAAAAAGAAACAAAAATAAATTAAATTGTTATAAATAATTTTTATTGTTACCAAAAAAATTGATTTTTTCACAAATTTTGACTTTGATAACCCATAGGTAAGCATCTTGTAGGCCGTTCAAATATAGGTTTCATAGGTTGAACAATTATCTATCATTTTCCATTTAAATTATTCAATTATCTCATTTGCTTCATAAGTTATGATTTTAGAAATGGCACCACTGTGCGTCGGCCGCAGCTCTTCCGTCTACAGTTTTTTTTGCACTAATTCGTATAGGAACCAGCAAAGTTTATGTGAGAACTTAGTCCGCATTTACACGATAAAGTTTCCTTCATGAAGTTCTTCATGTAGTTTTGGTTTGTTGAAAAGAGGTGAAGAGGGGCAGTCGAAACTGGCAAAGCTTCATGACCTAATGTGGCGTGCAAATTTCGATAATTCTCCTTTGCTTTGTTCCGATTGAACTGATGTAGGGTTGATTTGTGGGTTATTTGCTTATCGATAACTCGTGTTCCCAGGCGAATTGAGATCGAAATTCATAAAGCAAACTTCTTCATGTAAATGCGCATGAAGTTTTGAAGATGCTTTAAAACGAAGTCGAGGAGAGCTTCATGAAGCATACATCATCGTGTAAACACATACTTAATATGAATGTAGGGTATGTAAGCGTCGACTTCTTGAGAACTTCAGTGGACACGCTTTTAATGTAACAATGCGGAGATCCACTTAATTAATACGCACCGTGATTACAAATTGTGGCGGAATTGTGCTTATAGTAGACATGACTGGCGTCCATCCGCTGCCTCTTTAAATGATGCCGAGAATGATGATCTCGCAGCGCAGGTACTCATCACAATTACAAGTGTCAAACCCGTTTCTGGTTTTAAGATATCGGGGCAGCTGCAGCCAGCTAACCAACTAGCCCGGTTCTAGTCGGTTCTAGCATGGTAATTCTCATCAGAATATCAGATGACTTGATTATGCTTGAATTATGCTAATCACAGCAACGCCTTTTGTTTTCCTTTTGATGCCGCGATGAGCACGCTGAGTGACCAATTATGTCAGCTCAGCGGCACGACGCACATAATGTGCGAGAGTTTATGGGCCGATGAAGGCGGAGTACGATTTGTGGCCTAATCATATGCATATCCGTACCGGAAATGGGCCACCGACGGCAATCAGAGCGCCGCAGGGAGCAGCCTGCTGCAGCCAAGAGTCAAAACAAAGCGGCGTCAAGAATCCGCGGTGGCCCACAGTAGCGCAAATACATTTGTCAGCACTCTGATTAATGAAGCGCCAACTAAAAGATACGGCCAGCCGGTGGGGCGTTTAGCATGTTTTAAAAATCCATTTACAACTTGTATATTTTACGAGCATTTTAGCACCAGGTATTCTCAGTTTTCACGCACTTTGCATAAATTCTGTGCCATGGCTTTGGCTTCGAAATTCAATGAGAAATCTATTCTAATTAATTTGGACAAAAATGTTATTTAATTATAAACCCAAAAAATTCCTCTACAACGAAGTTCGCAGCAATGTCACAGGGCATTTAGTTCCGTTTGCCATTAAAATACATTTTAAATTTATTTAGTTTTATAGTTTTGTTTGTTTAGTTTTCAATTCAGTGCTGATGGCCTCACCCACGGTATTTCGGTTTCAAAATGTTTTCATTTTTTTTAAACTGTAAGCACACAATTTACGGATTAAGACGAATTTGAGCATTTAAAGTTTTAAACAAATGACTCGATTAGGCAGTTCCTGGGCTAAGCCTTATTAATTGATCTTTGTTCTTCTGTACATTTTGTGCTTTGTTGCCATTAGAACAGGATCTGCTTGATCAGTCACAGAATGGTGGGGCAATCAATCTTGTTCATCAAGTGAAAGTATATCTCGATGGGATGCCTGTGAGCTGGGCGTGTGTCTTCGAAATATAACCACTTACGTCAGCCGCATTTGCCAATTCATGTGCGTTTTTTTCTATACTCATGCTGAATCACATAATCAAAGTCGAGATGGAAAATCAGAATGGGTGTGAGCCAACTCTGACCTCCAATTTATGGGCTTACTCACGCAAAGGAGAATCCAAACTGACCATTGGCTTTGGCGGTTCATTAACCTGTTAGCACTTTTAGTAGATGTAGATCAAATTAGTCATTGGGCTTCAGCCAATTCGCTTAATTTGGCTGGTTATATAACGCGAGCGAACTTTTGCATCAGTCCGTATATTGAAATGTTAATAGTTATGCCATTTTAGATTTAAATAATGTTATAAGTTATTATAATGTATTATTTGGGACTTTTTTGCCTTAATGGAACTATATGCCGAAACCGGTAGGCGAAGCGCTAATAAATATTTATGACACACATGAACCCGTTCCGGTTCTAAAGTGACTGCTCGAGGGACAATCTGCGGAATGACATTTCGGCCCAAATGCCACACAAATGATAATCAGCGATTAATTCGGGGCCAAGCGATGCACTTGTGAAATGTTTCAAATTATAATCGAATTTGAACCACATTTTGCCCACAAAATAGGCAACCGAAACGCTATAATTATAATGTGCATTTGATTTGCGAATCAAGCTGCTATTGACCTGGCATAATTACACAAGATGATGGCTTTCATCATCGCTCCCCCAAATCGAAGTCGAGGTGAGCGTTTGTGCTTCACAAATAGCACTAATGCTACCCAGACTGCCCCAATAAAAACAACCGCAATCACACACACAATAGGCACAGTGAGGTGGGCAAAAATTTATATTGACGCAATCGCAGACACTTTAACAATTCGGCACAAGCCAACACAGTGATTGCGATTTGTTCAAATGCCAGCGCAAGCATCCTTATCGAAGGAAATTTACCAGTTATTGGGAAGAGAAAGAGAGAGAAAGAAAGACGAATCCTTTTTATCAGAGACTCAACTGCATCATGAATATATTAAATCTTTGAAAAAATGTCTACTAGAGATGGGAGCGGGATAGTAATTCGATCCCGTCCCAATCCCGACCTCAGTCTATCCCGGCTCTTCTCGATACGGAATTTTATTAAACTCTGTACACAGAGTATATTGTGTTTGTGCAAATGAATGTAACAGCCAGAAGTCTCCGACCCTATAAAGTATATAAGTTGATCAGCATTAACAGCCGAGTCGATATAGCCATGTCCGTTTGTCCGTCTGTCCGTCTGTCTGTCCGTATGAACGAAGAGATCTCAGAGATGGTAAGAGATAGAGGTTTGAGGTGTGTGGAACAAATATTTCTTATACTTGCAGGCAGATCAAGTTTAGTTTTGATTTTTGCCACGCCCCCTGCCTTCCCCGAAAATTGAAAAAAACCTCATACCTTTCACAATTTTTGAGTTAGAACCAGGGCTGCAAACCCCTCCAATTTCGACTAGGGTTCGGTTCGGGGTTCGAACCCTTACCCTACGCTTGGGGCTCGGTTCCACAACCGGTTCCCTTTAAATTGAGAACCGAGGTTCCGGTTCGGGTTCGGGTTCCGGATTGCATTTTATATATTTATGTACATAATAAATAATTTAATAGAGTTTGAAGAAGAGATGCCTTATAAACTGCTGCAGTTTTTGGCAGTCAATCACATAAATGATCTGTCTAGATCAGTGTAGGGCACGTTCGTATAGCGTGTGCATATGAAAGGCCGCAGTCGCTGCGACGTCACACACACACAGCATACGCACAATTCGCTGCCGTCGATTTCGTATCGGTTGCCACGCACACATGCATAGCTAAAGTATGATTGTATTGTATGCCCTACACTGGTCTAGATTGACTAGACAATCAGACATTGTATGTATGTTTAGAAGAGTTCAGCGATACTGCCAACTTGCACTCTCAGCGAAAGTCGATTATCTTTAGTGGCTATGAAACCTGCAAAAAACACGGCCACTTTTGGCTTTAAATAAGAGATGACCTTTATCGGCGTACCCGTGATTTAGTAACTGTGATGGGCCATATGTGATTAAGTCACAGTGACTCGTAGTCACCAAATCACACTGTTGCTTTTTATATGCCGTCACTGTGATTTGATGATTGCCAGTGACAGTGACTTAATCTGTCTCATCCCTAACTTATAGTGTGGCCGAACACGTTTATACATTTCCGCGAATTCCAGTCAGAGGTATTTTTTCCAGGAATGGGACCGCCACAGCACGGCTTTGACTGGCATATTGTGAGAGTGAAATGCTAAAAGTATTTAAATTGTGACTTGTGTAAAAAAAAAAAGACACTTAAATGACGTACAACTTTTCCTTGTATTTACCGTGCCGTTGCATCTCCGTACGAACAAAATAATACCCAGAAATACGGTTTCGGATGCAAATTGAATTCCCTTGCTTGAGGTTGTGTTATTTTGTCCAGTCTTTTGTTGCGGACGGGAAGAGTCTCGCCGTCCATACATGGGCATAAGAATGGATACATTTTTGTTCAAAATAAATAAATTCTGTGCTTGGAATTATTTTTGGAACCGAATCCCATCAATTAGAAATCTGGGTTAGGTTCGGGTTCGGGTTCTCGTGATTATTTTCAATGGGGTTCGGTTCCCGGTTCGGTTCAGGCATCACCAGAACCTGAACCGAACCGGTTCCGAAGGGTTCGGTTCCGGACCGGTTTGCAGCCCTGGTTAGAACGTTAGTAGAGTTGCCACCCCCGCAATTTGAAAAACACCTCAAATATCCCGCAATTTTGGAGTTAGGTTGATCGAACCTTCTAGACATATATTCTACTCGTCATTACTTATCGAGCCCCCATACATTGTTTTCCGATCAGATGAACGATGGCAGAGTTGCCAACCCCACAATTTTAAAGACAGATTGTTTGAACCTTTTAGGGATATATTTTAATCGTCATTACTTATCGATCCACCATACACCGTTTCCAGATGAACGATACTCGAATTTTAAGTAAATCAAATAATTACGCTGGGCAGCACTTGCACAGATAGTGTGAACCCACACTTTAAAGTTATTAGTTATATACAAACAGGTACAGAGTATATTACAGTCGGGCTTGACCGACTTTCTTGGGACCGTTTCAAGTGTTTTTCACAGAAACGAAAATATTTAATATAAAAACAAAAACTGAACATCAACATTCTTAAAACATAAATTAAATAAGGTATGTGTCAGTAAGTGGCAACCTAATAGCACAATTTCGAGGCGAAACTACCTATCCTTATCTTCATCAACTCTACATCTTAGGAACTCTTTCGATCATATATGCTGCGAGCAGGGGCGTAGCTGGTCGTTGAGACTAACTAAAGTACCTCCACCGGATCGTAAGGAGTTTCTTTTTATACCCGTTACTCGTAGAGTAAAAAGGGTATACTAAGTTCGTGCAAATGTATGTAACAGGCAGAAGGAAGCATTTCCGACCCCATAAAGTATATATATTCTTGATCGCCACAGCGCCGAGCATAATATTGACACTGCAAACGAGCTTACAAAGTTGATAGTAAAAGCAGCAGAAACTATGCAGACAAAGAGAAGTATGCCAAATAAGCAAGCATGGTTTGACTCAATGTGTATGCGATTTAGAGACTTGGTTTTTCATCGATTAAATCAGTATAGGAAGGACAATACGCAAGACTCAAAAGGAAAATACCACCAAGCCAATAAAGAATATAAGGCCATATGTAATATTAAACAACGCGAATATTATTTAAAGCTGGAATTGGAGCTATACAATGCTCGTAATTCAAAAACGTACTGGTCAATCTTAAAGTCTATAAATAGAAATCCAACCATTCGGCAAATTAAAGTTGACGCACCGACATTAGCTCAGTATTTTAAGCAACTACTGTGGAATTTAAACTCGGAATTACAAATACAATATGCTTTGCCGATCACGGTGTCAACCGAACTAGACAGATGCATCTCAATAACGGAAGTCAACGACGCCATTGCCAATTTGAAGATAAATAAATCACCAGGGGAAGACAGGATATCTGCTGAATTTTTTAGGAACGCAACGCCAAACTTCATAGAACTGCTAACACTCGTCTACAATCATATGTTCAATAACGGGTCCTTTCCTGACTCGTTTAAACGGAGAATTATATTTCCAATTTTTAAAAAAGGAGACCCATCGAATGCCAGCAACTACAGAGGAATATCTTGCTTAAACGTTATAATGAAAATTTTTACCGGAGTGCTACTTTCCCGCCTGACCGAATGGGTAAATCATTCGGAATTATTAAGTGAATTTCAGACGGGCTTTCGAAAGGGTTATTCAACTGTCGATAGCATCTTCGTCCTGACATCAATTGCTCAGTCTTACCTGCAGTCCAAAAAAAAAGCTATATATATTTTTTATTGACTTTAAGGCTGCATTTGATACAGTGAATAGAAGAAGTCTGTTCTTCAAACTGAGCAACATTGGGCTATCTACCAAAATGCTCAAGGTAATATTTCAGCTGTATGACAATAATACAGCCTCGGTTTGGTACGGCTCCAGACTATCTGATTGGTTTGATACTAACTGTGGAGTCAAGCAGGGATGTATCTTAAGCCCACTTTTATTTTCGCTCTATGTCGGTGACATAACACAGGCCCTACCAGGCGGAATTTCCTTTGCTGGACAACAATTTAAAACGTTGATGTATGCCGATGACATGTGCCTCTTTGCCGATTCCCCGCAAATGCTTCAGAAAATGATCGATAAGCTACACGAATATTGCAGATTCTGGTGCCTTCAAATCAATACGGATAAGTCTAAAATCATGGTAATTAGACAGGGTGGAGGTCGTTACGCACGTGCAGAAGATTGGACGATAGACGGCGTTATCCTCGAAAAGGTGAAGCGTTACAAATACCTCGGAGTGTTACTGTCCCACAATATGTCCTTTAAAGTCCACCTTTGTGAGAAGCTGAAAGATGCAAAAGTGGCTATCAACGCGTCATGGAAAACTCTGCTTAGTAGGAAAAACGTCAAACCTAGCACAAAATATGCAGTCTTTCAAGCAGCAGTACGATCAATCCTGTGCTATGCTTCTCAAGTATGGGGTCACACATCTTATGAACATGTTGAACTAATCTTCTTCATTAAAAAAGTATTTAGACTCCCGCCAACTTCTCCAAACTACGCAATATTCATTGAAACTGGTCTGCCCACGCTTTTTACGTACACGCTCGAAACCCATTTCAACTACATAAACAAGATAATGAATATGGAAAGTTCAAGACTGCCCAAGATCATAACCAATCAATTTCTGAGCGAAAGGTCCCAGTTCTTTGAAAGATGGGATAGCATCTCGAATGACTGCGGAGTTAACATCGATTTTGGTAACCATATTCGTTGGCAACAAACCCAATCCCAAATCATCTCCAAAATATGTGAAGTAGAAAGGAGCGAATTTATTGCACAAGCAAAAAGGAGCACCGAAAGAAACCAGTATAAATCCCTCGGAGTGAAAAACTACTTTGCTGACAGTGTGGGGGTTGACAGGATCAGCGCTATCTTCAGGACGAGATGTGAAACACTAAGCCTTAACTGCCAACCACACAGGAGTAACACACAGAAGGACTGTACCCTCTGCAATATGTGCACCAAGGAGGATGTGGTTCACTTTGTAGAAATCTGCCCCATTCTAAAGGAGATTCGTATGGCACACTTTCAGCGTCCTTTTCTATCGGAAATTGAATTTTATAGCCTGCTCAACGGAGAAAACTGGATAGCTCTTGCCGCTTTCATCAAAGAGGCTATGCAATACCGCAATAAAATCCTTAGCGAACTCTTTTAGGCTTTTCATATTAGGTTCAATTCAACGGACGGTTTTTATAAAACCATGTTGAAAAATAGTAAGAAAGAAAATTACATTTTATATAAATTTGTTAATTGTAATTAAGTTAGCCAGCTATAATCTAAGATGTTTTTTGTAAAATAGAATAAATAAAAACTACTACTACTACTACTATATTCTTGATCAGCATCAATAGCCGAGTCGATATAGACATGTCCGTCTGTCCGTCTGTCCGTCCGTCCGTCTGTCCGTCTGTCTGTATGAACACCTAGATCTCAGAGACTATAAGAGCTAGAGCTACCAAATTTTTAGTGTAGACTTGTATTGTCTGCACGCAGATCAAGTTTGTTTCAAATTTTTGCCACGCCCCCTCCCGCCCCCGCAATTTGAAAAAACCTCATATCTCCCACAATTTTGAAAATAGACTGTTTAAACCTTCTAGACATATATCTTAATCATCATTACCTATCGATCCGCCATACATAATTTTTCGATCAGATGAACGATAGTAGAGTTGCCGCCCCCGCAATTTGAAAAATACCTCATATCTCCCACAATTTTGAAAATAGATTGTTTGAACCCTCTAGACATATATTTTAATAATTATTACCTATCGATTAATTATTAATATTATTAATATTACCTATCGATCAGCCATAAATCATTTCCTGATCAGATTAGCTACAGTAGAGTTGCCTCCCCCGCAAATTGGAAAAAAACTCAAATCTCCCACAATTTGGACATGTTGATATCCTGAGTAACGGGTATATCGAAGTCGAGCAGGGCCGACTTTAACTTACGCTCTCGTTCTCTTCTGTTTTCGTTTTTCTCTAAATGTTTTGTATATCCTACTCTGTCTCTCTGTTTTTCATGTATATATCATGTAAATAATTCTTATTATATGGTAACTGTGTCTGTAAGACTAAGTTACTTTTGAACGAAATAAATAAAAAAAAAATTAAAAAATAAAAACAGAAATCGCGTTGCAAATAATGTACTCCTGGGTGGTTGTTGAGATATTGAACAAAAATCACTTGCTCACTTAACTGAACCAGTGCACATGTTCTTTATCAATTGTCCCTTTCTTATTCAGTGACCCATTGTTTAGCCAGTCTTTGTTCAGTGTCTGTTCACTCAGTTGTTCTTTGACTCAGATCAGTTACTCTGAACTCAAGGACTACACTCTGTGAGTAATTTATGTTCAGTGACTCTTTGCTCAGCTGATATTTACTTCGCTATTTAGTATGTTCTGAATATATAGCAACTCCGTATTAAGCAACTTTATTTTATGAAAATTTATTATTTAGACCCACTTCATTGAGGTAACTAGCTTAGAGGCAAAATGTAAATATATCACAAATAAACCTTAATCGCCACCTTAAAAGCAAGCACCCGTCCGCAGTGGGACTGGAGCTGCCCAACAGGCCGAATAGGGTGTGTGTGAGTCAGGGAATAATACCGGAACCGTTAATCAAAATAAACTGTATCAAGCCACGTACCGGCATCGATACCAGAACTGATATTAAAATTTTTTGAGAACCGAAATTCGTTAACCGTTATAATAGGAACCGAAAAAACCGAAACGCTTAAAACGGCACTGTTTCGGTTTCATATAATTTGTCTTACTGACTTATGATTATTTCCAAAATTTATTTCAACTGGTAGAATATCAATATAGACATTCAGAAAAAAGGCTTACATTTTAGAATTATGACCTTATGGCAAAACCAAAATAAAATTATTTTTTAAGATATAGAAATATAATTTCTAAAAAACGGAAAAAATTTTCCTTGGTAAATAAAAACCCTCTAATTATATGTTAAAAATGTATAAGTCTTAAAAAAATTCTTGCTAAAATATTTAAATGTTATAAAAATTTGGATATAAATTTTAAACATGAAATATCTTGAATTAAATCATATTTAGCTCTCAAATTTAGAAATATTTTTTTCTATATTTAGAAAAATATAGTGTAAGTAAAAGCTCGTGCAGATTTTACGTTTCCAACTTTTTTAAAGCGTTTTTAGAGCTGTTACACCCCTTAGAGTATTTTACCAGCTTATTATGGGCTATATTGGACCGAAGTTCGATCAAAGTCGAATAAATAAGGGCGGATTTCTCATCTCCTACTTAGCACTATCTGTCACTAAACTAACAAACAACAATAAATGTATGTTTATCTGACACATAGCAGCTATGTAGAAGATGAGAAATTGGCCCTAAATCATTAAGCTTGCATAGTGATGATCGATCAGACAATTGTCTTAAGCAAATATAAAACATTTATTGGTTTTTATGGCAGAAATACAGCAAAAGGTCACGATAGAAATTGTATGCTATCTCATCCCTCAGTTTTAAAGCAATCGGTCTAAAAACTAACTCTAATGGGAAAAACATATTTGTTTTCAATGGCAACGTCTTTAAAAAACTCCTAGGATATTTAATCAACCGCGGATGTAAGCCTTCTACATATTTCTTAAATATTAAATGAATACTTTCTTTGTAGCTAATGATATTTCTTAATTTGATGGCGATATTTCCAACATTTCTATATTTAAGGCAGGATTTTTCTAAGTCTAAGAAATCTTTAACATTTAATTAGAGAGTTTATATTAACAAAGAAAAGTTTAACAGCTTTTTAGGAAATATTTGTCAATTTCCTATACATCATTAAAAATATAATTTAATTCTGATTTTCTTTGACGGCGAATTTCGAAAATGTAAGATTTTTTTATTAATGTATATACGTGGGTAGCTATTTAAATTTCTGGCCTAGGTCACTTCTAGCCATTTTAGGACCAATTGGCCTTTTCCCAAAAAAAGTTTGGACTTTTATCGATAAAAGCTCCATACAACTCTTTCATGTGTGACCACGTTTGAAATCGATTAACGATTAATCAAAAACTTACCTCGGCAGAAAAATGGAATTAACTTGTGAATATTTTGGTGCAAACATTTTTCACAACTTTCGACGTGGATTATCACGACAAGAGTGCAACGATGAACTTAAATCATTGTATGGCGATAAACCACCATCCTATAGCACTGTGAAAAATTGGTTTAAGGAATTCAATCGCGGGCGACGCTTGCAGGAAGACGAAGGTCGTCCAAAAACAGTCGTTGTGCCAGAAAACATTGATGCCGTGCGTGAACTGATAATGCAAGATCGTCATGTGACATACCGTGAGATAGAGGCATCCTTGGGCATTTCTTCCACCAGCATACATTCGATATTGCATGAACAACTGAGCGTAAAAAAGGTTTGTTCTCGTTGGATCCCGCACAATTTGAGCTCGTGTGGATTGGTGCAAAGAAATTTTGCAAAAATATAGTCGCGGTGTTTCAAAAGACGTTTATAAGATCGTCACAGGTGACGAATCATGGATCTATGCTTATGAGCCCGAAACAAAACGGAAAATCGACCGTGTGGGTCTTCTTGTGCACCATGACAATGCGAGCTCTCACACATCAGCACACACCAGCGCCTTTTTGACCGCCCAAAACGTCGAATTGATGGGTCATCCGCCGTACAGCCCTGACTTGGCACCCAATGACTTCTTTTTATTCCCGCACATCAAGGAAAAAATGCGTGGTCAACGATTTTCGTCTCCAGAAGAAAGAAGAAAAAGTGCTTCGACAATTGGTTTGAGCGCATGCAAAAGTGTATAAATCTTGCTGGAGAATACTTTGAAAAACAATAAAACCATTTTTAATCATAAATATTCGCGTATTCATTATTAGACCAGAAATATAAATATAAACCTACGTATTGCTATTTTACCAGTTAAAATACACAATAAAATATATAAGAAACCGATACAGTGCCGGTATTAACGTTTCGGTATGGTTCCGGTTTTTTCGGTTCCTATTATAACGGTTAACGGTTTTTTGGTTCTCAGAAAAGTTGTAATATCGGTTCCGGTTACGGTATTATTCCCTGCCAAAAATATTTAAAAATTCTTAAATTTCCAGGACAGTGCATAAATTTTTTAATTTGGATGATGCTGATATTAATTTTTGTCAGAAAAATCGAAGAATTTATGTATTTCGATTCGAGTAGTAAAATTATCATTTGGCAGCCTACTTGTGTCTACAACGCTACTGATTGTAAGGAAGAAAAAAACTAAGCTAGCCTAGATATTTTGAAGTTTGGTGGGGACTGAGCCCTCCAACTAATTTGGTACCTCTAATTTAGGTGATTGAAAATAATAAGCTTGTAAAATTATTACCTCTCACAGAAAATTTATTTCAGTTCAAAAGTCAACAATTTATTTATTATTAATTGCACCAATCGCAATTAACAATTGATAAATTGCAAATGCTAAAATTTATGACAAACAATTTATTAATGTCAATCATAATATTGTATTCTACTATAGACTGAGTGGCTCAGCATACTTTCAACAAAAAAACTGCCAGACCTACATTTTTAAAGTCAGAACCTTGTGGCTTAAAAGATATTGGTCTGCAAGGGCCGAATTCGAGTTCAATAGGTACCCTTACATTTTAAGCCATATCTCTACTTCTCAGTGTCTAAATAAACTTGCAAACTTGGTATAATGGCAAAACTATGTTAATAAGGTTATTATACATTAACAATCCTGAGTTATCCAATTCATAGCAAGAATTCTCTGATTTCATTAAATAACCCAAATAAATTTAAAATTAAAAAAAAAATGTATTAAGGATTGTAGTTGACACCAAATGGATGCATCACAGGCGTAGTGTACAACGAGGTGCTAATTAAATTTAATACAATCTCTTTAAAATTATTTACTAAAGTGAACGCGGACGAAGTACTAGAAGTACTACTGCTAACACTCCTCCAAGAAGGACTTGTGAATTGATAGCCAATCAGATCTCTTTCAGTTTGATAATCTTGAAAAGGGAATCAGTTTAATTTTAAATACAATACCAAAGCTCAAATCCTAAAAGCCAAGGTCTCACATCACACTCCGTTGTACTTATGTCTCAGAAATGCCCATGATGATGTGAGCAATTCAATAGCCAAAGCTGTCATCGTTGTTATGTTGTACTATGTCAATGAAATTGAAATGATTTGCAGAAAGAAGAGATTTTGCTGGTCAAGTGATCACCTTGGCCCGCTTTCCAGTCAGACACCATCAGCAGAACGCTTGTAACTCCAGTTGGCCCCATTAATTGTGCTAACACTTGATAAGCGTAACAAATTTTTGCCGCACACACAACCATTAAGACCGTGGCACCATCTCCATATCAAACACGGGATAGTTTCAACAACTGCAAAATCACCAAAAACAAGCAAAAGCCAACAGCGTTTGATAATTAGCATGGCCTTAAAATACATCACAAAAATATAAATTTCGAGCGATTTATGCAACCGTCTTGATCAACACTTGGCTGTGGCTTAGATTAAATCTTTGAATATGGTCAATTTTGAACATTGTTTGGTTTTAGTTCAATTGTTAGTGGATTTGGTTACAATTTCTCTGGGCGTTCGTGATGATCTTCACGACGTCCAACATCAGCGAATCTGGGTTTCGGAGTTGTGACGGCATCCAGCGTTGCACAGTGGCCAATTTGACGAATCATAAATTTTGAACAAAAGAGATAATTGGAAAATGTTAAATGCTTGTGATTTAAGTTAGAGTAAATTCCAATACTGAGAGACAATTTCCAATCTTCTAAATGGCTGCTATGTGTTACTTAATCCACTAATTTTCATAGTATAGATAGCGCTATCTTAGCCTGGTTTGGTTAGATTTCAATAAAATAGTCCTCAATATATTTTTTTTTAATCTGATTAGTAAATTAAAAATATTAATTAATTTAATTTTTTGGTCTAAAGGTAATGAAATTGTTTTTCTAATTAAACGAAAAATTTAAAAATGTGAAGAAATTATTTTTATTTATTTATTTGAAGTTTAACGAGGCTCAGTCAAAATTTACAGTGAATAATTAAGATTTGACAATAGAGTATTCCGCAAATCCTACAAAGAAAAGTAAAGTAAGATAATAATAATGTTATAATTTATATAGAGGATACGAAAGAGTTAATTTGAGTGACAATAATGTTCTTATATCGAAACACGTGCTCGAATCGCAAAACTTATTAGGCTAAAAGGTGCGCTAGAGTCAACTGCACCTGACCGCTGCTTATAAAGGAAAAGCTCACTAAGATAAATCCTTCTATAATAAAATGATAGTAGATCCAATAATCGTAGTCTATGCTGATATGGTGGTAGATGCCTGTTGAAATCCCGGTTTAAGGTACGGAAGGTAACAATTACTCAAGAATAGGCCTGAGAGATATAATGTTATTTTGTGACATAGCACTATGGGGAAAAAGTCAGTAATTTTGGCATTAACTCTAAAAATAAAGCTAGAACTCTACAAATCTGCACAAATGTTTTTAAGACTAAATCAAAATTTCGAAAACAAAAATTTAGTCGATTGGACCACGCCTTCCTTCCGCCCCCATACCAACAATAATCCATTTATTTCGCATTATTATAATAAATTTGTTTAAATAATAAATTATGCCGATAATCCTTTAAAAAATATCAGAACTTAAAAAAACATATTTTTAGTATATTTTATATTTGGCTTGTACATACATACATATGTTTAAATAAAAGAATTGTTAGTTTGATTTTCTGTATTTACTCAATACTCTTCAATTTCCTCATCTAAAGAAATGTTATTAAGACAAGTGATTTCGTGATCCCCTTTTCCTTTATAATCATACTGATCTGCGGATTTATAAAATTCTGCATCCGAAAAATTCAAGAAGGTCAATAACTTCTTTTGGGTGGATTTTCTTTATGTTCAGCTTTTTTCTTTCTTTTAAACAAAGATGGATCGGAATAGTCCAATGCTCTATTGAATATATCTGTAATATTTGCCAATCGACTTCATTTCCTGACATGAGATTTTTTGATCGCTCTTATATAGTTTGTTCCGCACTTCTGACTCGTTTTTTCCAAGAATACCAATTGACACAATGAAACGGATCATAATTTGATATCCATGTACCAATAAATAAACAATAAATTGGTTAACTATCTTTGAAATTGCAGTTGTTTGGTATTCAGTCAGAAAGTCTTCATCAATATTTTCCAAATATCTTTTTACGGCGTCTCCTTCGAGTTTTTGTTGCTTTAAACCCCAAGCAGCGTTGCATGAGTGAACTCATAAACACCAGCAAAAAGTCCTTTTTTCCGAAAAGGGGGCAAAAGCTTTAATACTTTTTAATTCTGTATTAATTTATTAACAACATTCAACTTGAACCTTGGTGATTCGTTGTGCTATATAAAAGTAATATTCCACAGAACACACACACGATTGTTATTATTTACCTAAAAATAAACCCGAACAACACATGGGACGATTAAATAACAACATACATCTATCGAAAAACATGTATTAACTATGAATTTACATAGAAAAGCAGGTCAAGTTCCATTTTTACATTTTAAGTTTATATTTGGAATGGAGTTACCATCGAAGCCGCAAGTTGATCAATATTTCCCAAACTTTTTGACAATTTAAAGAATCATTGAATCAGCTGACTTTGAAAGCTCCCAAAAAATTAAGGGTACTCCGTAAAAATGTTCTAAAATTATTTTCATGTTATCTTGATATTAAGGAACCAAAAAATTAAATCCGTTTAAAAATATTTAACATAAAAAAATTACATTTATGCCAAATTTTTCGACTTATTTCCGACAGTGCAAAGGGGTCATTTAATTCCTTGGACCATCTCCTGATAAAGTCAAGATCTCCCTAAGTTTTGTTTGCAATGACAAATATAGGACTATTAAAGCGTATCTTAGGCACCAATAGATTTCCAAAGTTCCGAAGAGTTATCGTTAATCACAAAAAAGTTAAGTATTTACACTTCTCAGTATTGAGTGGGAGAGTGTTGATCATGTACCACTGAAGCCCCTTTGCAAGAGAAAATGTGACACTGGATCATAGTAACATAGGCAACGTTTAGGAACGTCAGCATATGAAAATAAGAAATCACATTCATTTACAAATAAATTGAAAAGCAAGGGACTGGACTGATTTTGGGAACACCAGAGGATATGTGAACGCGTGTTGACTTGAGACTTGAACCACTTAAAGGAAGGAAAACCAAGCAAATTAAGTTTACGTGTAGGGAGCTGTCAAGTGCAGTAGAAACTTGTTTTTAGAAAACTTCTTTCATTACTTTCATTTTATAAAAAAAATAATAATAAATATTTAATGGTTATTTAATTTGTTGTTGTTTTAATTGAAGAAGTCTTAACTTAAAGCTCTTAATTGGCCCTAGAACTTGTGCAAAGGTTGATTTTTTGCAATTTTTATTTTTCTAGATAATTACAAGAAACCAAGGCATTCGCGCGAAATAAAAAGAAAAGTGGTTTTAGCAACCAACAATTGACAAGCCGATTTCAGCAAATCCTGAGGCAATATTGCAATCTGTTAAATTTTAGAATTTTGTACATTGGTGTCACTTAAAAACGGTTTTGATTTTACCCAAAAAAACCGAATAATTCTATTTAAATTAAATTTTTATCACTTTCGCTATTATGGAATTTGAAATACTCATTTGACGTTATTATAGATAAATAAGCGTAGTAAAAATGTTTTCAAGTCAACGGAAGATTTTTTTATTTATTTTCACATAATAACAAAAAAAACAACTAATATTTTAAAAATATTGTTTCTTCCTTAAACTTTTCTATCCACCACTTGCAGCTCTCTTCATTTTTTCACCGACGTTTTTGGTCGTTTAGATACAAATAATAAAAAAGTATGATTTAAAATAAAAAATCATTTTTAAACAAAAGTTTTTTTAATTTCGCACATACGATGTCGCACGGGACCAACTTTATATAAGTACCAAGGTCACAAATCTTCTAATTTTTCAACATGGATTTCTTTTTATTTGAATTGTATTAAAAATCAGTATTTGTACTCAATATTGGATAAGATTTCTGCATGTATTTCCGACGCACAGATAACAAATTATGGTTTTCAATGTCGCACGGGACATAGAAATATGCTATAATGCAAATCAAAAAACTTTGTTTTTTAGCCATTGCATATTTTCATATGCATTTTTTTTAACACTTTGTACGCTTGGAAAGATTAAAGAATGTAAAAGTCAATGCATAAAGAGAGACATTTAAGAAAAACATTTATCAAAAACAAAAAGTGCACGGAAAATATCAATATGAGAAAAGTTGCGCTTGCGCGACAGCCTTGGAACCTCTAATAAAAAGGTTTGTTTTAACTTTATCACATCCGGTCACCTTTACCAAGAATATATATGCGGTACTTAATGTGGTCGGAAATGAATATTTAAATGCGTTGCAAAACTTCTGGGAAAAAATCAAAAAGAAAAGTTTTTCTCAAATGTTAAAAACGGTCAGGTCAAAAATCGGGCCGATCTATCTACCATATATCTGATCCGCCCGACAATTTGCACGCTGGAGTCTGATATATAGAGTTTGTTGAATCGGTAAGACCAGGTATCTTGGCATTTTTGGGGCCTGCAAGTCGATTATTGCAAACAGACTCAAAGGCTCTATTGTTGAGCGATTGTTTGACACCCCAATTCAGGAATGACTTGCCGATTTTCTGAACGTAGCTATAATTTTTTTAAAAAAGAGCAAAATAAAAATCTTTAAATAATGCATCCACTTAGACAAGAAGTCGAAACAGTCTGTAACTCTAACCAATTGACGCCTTGCTTTCGAGCAAGGCCTCAACCTAACAACGCTTTTAGTTCTTCATATGTTACACAAAAAATCGTTACTTTAATTAAGGCCAATTTAAGCCCTTTGATTTTAAAAATGGCCGATTTCTTCAAATTTTTTAAAAATTTTGTTTGAACATTTTTTTATTATATAGAAATTTGTTTTCTAAGCATAAAAAAAAATTTATAAAATTTTTAAATAAGAAAATGTTCTCAAGGCCAATCTTTTTTCAGGGATGCTTTTCTAGAACGTATAAACAAAATTTTCTGAGTGTATACAGCCGTTTGCTGCTTAAAAAAAAAACCCAAATGGACGAGAATTGCAAGCTCTAGCAAGTTTCTATGTATTGAACGCATTTTCATAAATCCGTGTTGTGATGGGGAAATTAGTGAGCAACAGAAATGCTGTAATTAAGAAGTAATGATCGATTCAAGCAGTTTAGGAATTTTTTTGTTTATTTGAAAATAAGTTATTTATAAATACAAAAGTTGTCAGCAATTGAACGAAAGTACAAACAATTAAAGTTTATTAAGAGTATATTATACAAACAAATATTCCCTTTTCTTTGGTATTGGTCGAGCAACAGGCAGTCCTATAGAGACTTGGATTAGAAGTATTGGCAAAACAGTGTAAAGAAGAATTGGTTTCCAACTCCAGATCGTCTTTTTAGTCACACTGTGCCTGTCGGTTGCTCGCACAAATATTTAGTTTTAAATTAATTGCTTGATTTGTTTTTATGTGCTTTTGTTTGTTTGATAGTTTTCGCATTTAATTCAATTTGAGTGAATCATCGCCCAGCTATGCCAAATCGAACACCAGCTTCAACCAACTGACGTCCGCCCAGAACAACCCGGATTTGTTTGGTCTCTTAATTTAGGAATTTAATTGTCTTTCATGTCTGGCGGAAATTTGCGTGGGGCGGCCGAACTGCGGGCACTTGCAATTTTGACAAATGGCCTTTTTCATTATATAGAATTAGAATATGGTAGATTGCCCAAATTAACTATAAACAGAAACCTTCCGAGAAAAAATCAATTAGTGAGGAGTATTAACAGAACCAAAAATAGCGTCAATAAAAATGTAAAGTCCCAGCGAAATAGCCAAAAATAAACCAAATTAAGTCGCTATCTGAGCGAGCGGAAAGCCGCTAACAAAGCCAGAAGATGCCAGCTGAGACGGAGCACGCCCGCACCAAGATCAAGCGCGGAGAGAGAGACCACCAGCAAACGAAAGTGAGCACAAGAGAGCCGGAGCTTGGCGGCAGCGGCGTCTCATCTCAGCAGCCAACAGCGACGCGTCGCTTCTACCACTTAATTCACTTGTTCGCATCTTCAGCAGCTGCTGCTGCGGCTGCTGGCGTCGCTGTCAACAATTTGGCTGCCGTTGTATGGCTTTGCCGGTCGAAGCTGCGCAGCCGCCGCGCAGCGACGCCGATGCTACCAACGTTTGCTGGGCGCATATAAAACAGGCGATCTTGGTAAAAATATTCACAATCATATTCAAGTTGTTCGTACGCGCGTTCGAGTTCCAGTGATTTTTGGTATTTTTTCCAGTGTAAGCAGCAGCAGCCAATTGTTATTAATTTAAACAAAAAAAACAAAAACAGTGCCCGAACTTTAAGACAAATAAAACCCCCAAGTGCCCAAAGACAACAAAGACTTTTATGCCAAGTTTATCAATGACAAGTGACAATGCCCGAAAAGGATGTGCCAGGCAGGATAAATGTGCAGCGAACGACCGTTGGAAGGGAAAAAACAATACAAAACGAAAACCAAACAAAATTAAGTTTACAATGTCTGTGCCTGACTTTTGCTGGAAATTAAACTCATTTGCGGTTGATTGATTGATGGATGGTTTGATTGATTCAGTTGCCGCCGCTGCCTGCCTGTCTGTCTGTCTGTGCATTGTGTTTAAGCTTAACTGAAATTTATTTGTTAGAGATGCGATCTGAACTTTGCATTGTTGCAAAATGCAGCAAGCAAACAAACATTTGCGGTTTTAATTTATGTGAAAAGCGGCAGCCACAATTTGTGCCATGAGCTCAGAACACGCCGAATTTCCATTCCAACTCATTAGCCGCCATCGAGTTCGTTGCCTGAGTCTTTTGTTTTGTTCCCATCGGAATGTGTGTCAATGAATCGCTGGCCATGCCCGCGGGTCATTCTGGGCGCATGAAATAGAAAGTAGAAACTCGCAGAATTTCTACCTCTAAAACCCCAAATTAATGGGCCATCGAAAAAAGCGCATAAAATATCTTATGCAAATTTCGCTCGGTTGGTAAAACCAGCAATTTGATTTGTTTATGTGTGTGTATTTATCTATATTTTGACTAAGCGGCTATTCAACTATTTTTAGCTTTGACTCATGTCGAACGCATCCCGCAATTTAGCTCACAGATCGACTCCGATCGGTTCTTATTGGACGTTGTTTATGGTCGCATGCAAATTTCGCCCGCTTTCAGCTTGACAAATAACGAGCTAAGATGGTGCGATACGAGCAGACATTGAGTCAGCCACGGGGATTTGGCCAATCATTCTTAGCCGGATCTCCAGTGCGAGAATAATTCAAACATCAGAGTTGTAAGCCCATCAAATGCTAATCAATCAGGTTTGTCCATTTAGCTGGCATCAATTATGAAATTGACGCCCCGCTTTGCGTAAGAGATTCATCACTCAGTTCAGCAGCGGCGGCAGCGGCGTGTAATTTATCCGACTTAGAATCTTTGACAAATTGCACGGCAGCCGCCGCCGGCAGCCATAAATTTTGTGGGCATATCTTTTGCAAGAAATTTTCGGAAGTCTGACCCAGACGAGTTGCCATAGAAGTAACTGCCAAAGACTTTGAAATTCCTGCTTTGCGCAAACCTCTTTCAACAGACCAGGCCCAAAGGCAGGCAGTCAGGCAGTCGACCAGTTAGTTAGCCAGTCTGTCAGCAGCAAGTGCCATTTGGCGTGTTAGCCATAGACAAACTGACGGTCGGGTTTGGGTCGGGGGGGTGCACATCTCCATAGCTGGCAATGCGCACTCACACACAGACACACACACAGCTCAGCCTACTCTTAGATTATCCAGCGTATGTTCATTTATGGCATTTACACGATCCCGTTGCGAAATTATGTCATCACGACAATGACGACACAGTCAGAAGCCAGACAGACTGGAAGTAGCCGGCCGGCCGAGTAAATTCCCAACAGCGATTAGCACCTCTTAACATATTAATTATTATTTATGGATTTGAAAAAACATCAATTTGCTTGCCAATTCGCCTATCTTACTCTAAATTCTAAATTCTAAAAATCACACAATATTGCAAATGCGTTGTATTTTGTTTGTAAAGCTCTGTGAGAACTAAAACCTCAAGTAAACAAACTTACTCTCTGCAAGCACTTGGCAAAAACTTACTAGTTTTTTTTCTGACTAATTGACAACATCAAGCTATCGTTCCTCAAATTCGGTAGATATAAAACTCATACATACAAAAACTCTCCAATCTCCCTCTATTCTGTAGGTAAATAGTTCGAACCTTCTAGACATATTTGTATATAGAAATCAGCATTTTATTTAGGCTTTCCACGCAATTTAAAGAAAAACATACCTTCCGATTAGATGAGTATTGAAGTTATGAGAAAAACAAAATTCAAAGCAACAACAACAATATTAGTAGCGTCTCATATACGGCACTTCACACAGTTTGTGTGGCGCAATATTTAAAAATTGTCAGTTATTTAGAAATTTTGCAATGACGGTACAGGGTATATTACTGTCGGGCCTAAACGACTCTCTTACTTGTTAAAATCGGTTGAGTTGTAGGGAAGTTAAAGTGTTATACAGCAAAAAAAAAAAACACCAACAAAAAATTTGATAGATTATTTTAATACAAATTTTAAAAATTCGTTTTGCCAATTTATCCGACTAGCTCAATCCAATCAATTAAAATTTATTTCTTGCTAAAGCTTTTTGGTTATTTTTGTCTTGCAAAATATGTGTATCAGAAATAGTAACTATAAAATGCTTGAGAATTTGAAATGATTTTTAAATTACTTTAATAAAATGTGTGTAATCTTATAGAAATATATTTAAATTTGACTCAAAGGAAAAAAAGCTAGTTAAGTGGACACGGTTGCTCAATTTCGTTTAAAGTGTATTAAAGTCGTTTACCGGTATTTACAGTAATTGTCACTTTTTTATTATTTCAACTGTTTAGATAAGGTGACGATTTCATTATCAGTAAAATATTAATATGAAATTAATATGAAACAAGTACTAAATTTATCCGTTCTAAATAAAGGCCTGAGCATTAAAAATTGCTTCATGTCATGACTGATTTTAGCACGGCAGCAAACCTTCAATATTTTGGAGAAAGTTCGGTTTGGGGGTTCGAGCCCAAGAGGAATCTTTGGGTTCGGTTCGCGGACCGGTTCCTGGATCCTCTGAACTTTAGGTTTTGGTTCGGACTTCGGTTCACTTGTACAAAAAAGTATAGCTTGCTACGTTTCAATTGGTTTAAAGAAAATTAAATTGATATAAACATATCAATTAGCCGACATTACACTGAGAAAATAACATTTTACATTTGTATGGTCTCGTTTTACTTTTTAAATCTTTTTAACCCAGATTTTGCACCTAAAACGACGTTTTTTTTGTTTTTAGAACAAATATTTTTATTCGGCTACTAAAAATATTAATTAAGTCTTTAGTAAGCACATTTTTAACTAGGTTTTTAAAACATTTATTTGTTTTTGTAGTGCCTTCATTTTTAAGTGAGATTTGAAAGCGATCGTTTAATGTTTACAAATGATTCATTTATAATTTTATATGGATTAAAATTTATTTTAAAATGTTTCTTTACGAATTTTTTTTTTAAATGTGCGTTTTAAATATTTTATATTTTCAGTGCAGTCATTTAGTTAGATAAAATTGTTGTGGTCCCAGCACAATATTTTGTAGCTCTTTGTTTTTAGATCTTTTCTAAAAATTTTCAATGTATGCTTGATAGACTTTATATTTTATTATTGCTTCTAATTGCTCTTATAAACTTTTCTTCTTTACAATCAGACGTGTACTACGTTTATGCACAAATAAAAAATCATGGTTTTTGTCCTTCAAAGCATGCTATGTTTATGAATATAAATAATTAAAATATTTATTTTTAAGTAGCCTTAACACTTATTATTTTTGCATACCTTTGACTGGCCCGACAATCTGAGTGAATGCACAATGTGGATTATGTAAGATGCCGTCATAACTAACTTTAAATTATCTCGTTCAAAAAATAATACTGAAGAAAATAAAGTTTGCATACTTTGAGGGGCGAATAGCATGATTTCTTATAAGCAAAAACGTACTAATCGTGACTCTGAAAAGTTTAATTTTCAATAATTTATTAAGAATCGTGTTCATTTGTAAAATTACTTATTGTTGTGAACCGAACCTTTTTTTTAAAGTGATCTGGTTCGGGTTCAGGTTCGAGGGGTAAAAAATTTGGTCCGGTTCGGGGAACCCAAAAAACCCGAACCGATCCGGATTTTGGTACCGTTTTTAGTATCACCCATGAAACTAAAGTCCAATATACTGAAAATAAGCAAACGAACTAAAGAATTAGGCACTGACTGTGTTAAATTCACGACCAAAAGGCATGTAATCAGTAGTTGTCCTTCCAAATCAGGCCTGACTCAGCTTTGATTCAGTACTGACCCAAACTAAAGGATTTAGCGATTAAATAATTGAGGAATATTTTTCGAAAATTTCAACAATTTAAAATATTTGATTTTATCATTAGTTTTATGTATGTAAACCTTAGAGATGAGGAGAAATTGAATCAATAAGAAACTAAAATAATGCCGAAACCTTTTTAGTTCTTTTGTCAATCTGCTTCAGTTCAGGTTCGGTTCGGACTACCATATATTAATTTAATACTGATTCTCCGCCTTTATGCAAATGGATAGCACGATTTGCAATAGGTCAACCAGCTGACGTCAATATATTTATGAATTTTAGTTAAATGACAGGAACTTGTTTCTGCAACTTCTAAAAGACAAAAAGAAAGCGTATTATTTTCTCTCTTTTGGCATTTCCATATATTTTTTTTACCAATTGGTATTGACTACCATTTTGATTTGGCCTCTGGTTTTAGAAATCTAATTACTTTGAATTGAAATGGCGCATCTTAAAGGCACTTATTTTCCCAATCTAATTATTACCTTTATTTTTCCAATTTCTTCCATGTCTCCAGTCCACAGCAGCTTTAGTCATGTCCCGGAGTCGAAAGCAGTTCGCGTTAGTCCTGCCATTGGCCATGCTGGCTTTGGTCAATGCCAGCTATAAGGGCAACATGTTCCTCAATGGTCAATATCAGAATGGCATCAATCAACAGCCGGAGACGCATTACTCGGTGAATCCCTCGTCGAATGTGTTCCTGAACCATGCCATCATTAGCCGACAAGCCTCACCCTTCCAGGGACCCACATATCTGCCGCCCAAGGAGTATCTGAAGTGTGCCCCCGGCCAGCAGTGTGTGCGTCAAGGTCAATGCCAGAATGGCTACTACAGCCAGCAGCTGCCAAAGATTCAGGTAAGCCGCCAGAGCAAGTGATCTCAATTTCACTTAATCGCATTCAAAATGGAGACGGCGCACGGGGCTATTGTTTATTTTGTATATCCAGTTGTCTATTGCATAATTGGGCATTGATTTGGGTTTTACCTGAAGCCAGCCAAAAAAAAAAAAGTAAAAATAAATAATAATAAATGTGCCATCCGCTTGACAGGCAGCCCCGAAATTAAAAGCCTGTCTGCGGTGATAACGCTGGAAATATTGCAGTCGTAGTTGCTGCTTGATTAGCCTGATCTGCATTTTTCGTGTTGTTGTCGAGTTTTTGGCACAGTTACCGTTATTTTCCGGTTTGTACGCGTCTCGACGGCAATTTCGTAATACGGCTAAATAAAAAACGAAGTTCATGTTTAATTGCTCCACGCCAAGTTCAGCGCGCCAGCGAAAAGAAATTTATGTAAATACCAAAGTTGATGCGGTCGCTGTCGCAGACATTCTCTCCCGGCCTTTGCATACGCGCATTTGGCGCCCATAAATAACACACAAAAAAAAAGTCGATCAGCGTGCTCTGAAAGGCAGCGGGCTTCATTGATATCAGTGCACCTGTGCCTGGGCCTGAAATTGACTTGCGGTTTTCTCTTTTCCAAGCGCTTCCTCATGTGCGGTAGCTGACTGGGCACTAAATCACAGATGAGTTCATTTATTTAGCGGTAAATATAGGAGATGAATTGGCAAAAAGTTAAGTACTTTAAAGTACAGTGAGGAGTGCAGAAGTGTGAAAAATTCATTAATTTTTGAATACTGGATAAATTGGAGGGCACAGAAAGCATTGAAACAATACCTGTACTAGAAATTTGTACTTGCATTAGTTTTACTTTTAGTAAGGACAATTAATGTAGTAAATTTCTACTTGCCAAAACCGAATATAACATCATTCAGTAATTCCGAATCCGCAAAATCTTGCCGGAATTGAGATCAGATCACCTTTTAGGCTGCGAAGCTAATAATAATCATGCAGTCGATTTTAAGTGCTTGTTCAATTTGTGACGTTTCTTCTGCCGTTTAAATCTATTCCGGAAAACAATGGACGAAGAATTGTTGAAATGGAATGTTCTTCGCCATCTGGCCCTGTCTTCAGTCAATGCACCTTTGAAAAATAAATGTTTCGTAGCAAAGGCCTAATGATGATAGGAAATTAAAACTTCTACCTTCGGCAAGGGTTTCGCTATAGGTTTTTTAGTACTGATGATTTGACTAAATCGAACCTTAATCCATATTGCATTTGTTTCACTTTCACTTTTATATATGGCCAGTTGTGCCTGTGTCGTGTTTTTATTCGTGACACTAACACGCACGACTCAACACGACGTGTTCGTGTTACAATGTCAGATCTCGTTCGAGCACATGCGTGTCAACTTTAAATTCCCTAAAACACGAACACAACTTAAAACTTTAGTTGGAGAATCTAGTTCATTTCAATGACCTAGATCAATAGTTAATTTTTTGATGAATAGTTCACTTTCGAGTTATAGTTCATTTTTATGAACTATAGTTGATTTTTTGAACTATAGTTCATTTTATGAACTATAGTTCGTTTTTTAAACTATACTTTATTTTAATAACCAATTCTGTAGCAAATTTACCTTCTCAATTTTTATTTGATTATTGAACGTTTCTCAAAAGAAGGATTTTCAATCAAATGTTGTATTTATAAATAATTTAATGAACTATAGTTAATTATTTAAAATGATCATTAAATGAACTATAGTTCAAACACTGAGACCTAGTTCATTTAAATGAATAGTTCATTCGAACTAGTTCATTAAAATTGGCACAACTCTACTTAACACGACGAACACGACAAAGCACGATTCAATTCGACACTACTAGATTCGACTTAACAAATCTAAAATTCTAAATAAATACAGTGATTCAAGAACGTGTTTAGACAGCGGAAAAAATTCAAATATTTTTACTTATTTTGACAAAAAAAAGACTTTTCCAATTGTTTAATATTAAATTCAGATTCTCTATTGTCTACAAAATCCATTTAAATTTAACAGTTTAAAGCTTAAACGGTTTTTGAATTTTGACAAGTATTCAAGATAAACTCGAATCTTGTTTCAGAAATTCCGTATCCCTTCTGGATTAACTGTAAATTTGAAGGTTAAATATTTGTATACACATACATTTATACATGAAAGTGCGATTCGCCAAAATATATATGGTTATAAATAAATATATTTATTTTTTTCATATTAAATAAAGTCGTGACGTGTTAGCGAAATATGCCGCTCGTGTTAGTGTCGTGTCGTGTTGAAAATATACGACACGCGCCCTTCTCTAGTCTGGATACTACTGTTTAGTTATCAAATGGTGAGGCCAAAAATATTCTAATGTACATAATGCCCTGCTATCCACCTAATTGGTTTCCATTGGCAAGTTAATCAAACATGCCATTTGTGCATTTTATTTCGCACATACTTGCAACCCGTATTGCATTGCAAAACACTTGAATTATGTTTTTTAATTAAAAATTATTAAAGCTAAAAAGTTGAGACGGCGCGCTGCTCTCAACGCTGACCCATTGACCAAACGATGCAAGCGACAAGTTTGGCAACTTATATAGCAACAAATGCAATTTTATTGGTGACAAAGTCAATTAGAAAAAATGTAGTTAAAATTACAACACTTGTCGTAACACAAAGGCAAACATATACGAATTTTTGCATATCATTTCGGGCATAATATATTGGACTATGGCCAAATTTGAAATATGTTAAAGTGCTGACACTAATTGGGTTTAAAGCCAACCGAAAAGGCAGCAGCATACTTAAGAGTCATTAACTAAGCAAAGATCATTGAACCTGGAAATTGGTAGAATTGTAATTAAATTAACTAGCTCATCAATCACCTGTGAACTACTTCAGCTAATATTTAATCGCGCTTTAACTTGAGCTTGCTCACACCAACTTGCGGCGCGTGGGTGTCCAAGTCTACTGAGTCAGCTAGATTCGCGATTGTTTTCCCAAATTAGGTAACTTGCCATGTGAACACATTCTGTGTACATACAACTTTGTCTAAACTTGACTTTGAGAACTATTTAGATCCTGTACAATTAAGCAAAATAAGTAGAAGCTTAATTTAATGATGCGAACCGGGAAATTTGGCGAATTCCTAAGCGCATGTTTACGTATAGCGTGCAAAGCTCTTAAATCAATAATCAAATATTTGAACGTCACTGGGCAAATGTAGATGTGAATAATTAAAGAAATGATTGCAAAATGTATAAATATATATTTATATGTATGTATGTATTTATGAGCACACACAGCCAATTAAGCAAAAATTCTCAACGCGATGATGTCAAAAGTTATTGCGGACGGGAAGCCCTCGCTATTGAAGGGTTTTTTCAACTTGGGCTTCAAAAGCCAACAATCTCCGGTTAGATGGGAACCCGAATCAGTTTAGTAAGTTTTAAGTATCATTAGCCACGTGCCTCGTGCCCATTCGCTGACTTGACATAAAGTTGTCTAGTTCTAATAAAATGCCAATCAAAGGTGTTTTGCAATTTAAATTGGTATAAAGCGTCACGCACAGTGGGTAGAAGACGGTTTCTTAACTTATTGTTATTTGGATTGCGGGGAGAGCATTTCATCTGATTTTAAGTATATGAGTAGATCTCAGCACTCCTTAGCTTAATTTGTATTAAAAAAGCAACAAAAACTTTATTTTAAATTTTAATTAACGCGACGAGGCCCTAAAAATTTAAAAGAAAATTTCTCAAACAACACGTTAACCTGATTAAAATTGTTTCAAGAAAGCAACAAATCAATTGTTGTACAATTTTATAAATCAAAAGATCATCAATGGTTTATTAAGTTGACCTATTGAGTAAAAAGCATCGAATTCAAAAGAAATCATCGCCATCTCAAATACTCAAAAACTATATAAGAATGTAAAAACTGCGTATGAGAGATGTAAAAGAAATTCAAAGAACTTCTGTTTGTAGTAAACAACTTTGTTTAATACCAAACTCAAGGTTAACGTGGATAATTCTGCTCTCAACGAAAATAAATTCGTTTTTTAAATCTTAGAATCTCGTTCACTCAAATATGCTCAGGTTTTTTTTTTCATAAAATAAAATAAATATCTGACAAGCCAAGCATCTCGCAAATCTTTTCGCTTGTGAGTTTTTCAATTTTCGCACAAGAGAAAGGGACCTACAGCTTAACGCCGAATTCGAACGGCCACCCAACGCACACACGACCCACGGCTACCCAAAAAGTGGCCCTTTTTAGACGGTCAATCAAATAGACTCAAGTACATTACATAAATTTAATGATTTAAGGCCTAAACTCAGATAACATAAATTTTATTTTTGACACTATGCTTCATATAAATAAGACAGCTGTTCAAAACCATTCTGATTACAAAACTCTACAAGAGTGTGTCTATTCAAATGAAGCATTGTGACGAAAACAATTTTTATGTCATCTGAGAATAGGCCTTTTAAGCTTAAATTATAATCTTAATAGCCAGCTTTATTCGAAAACACTTGAAAACTTCGGTCAGACATTGGGTGCTTTCAGCAGAGACACTGATCACTGATCAGCTTAACAAAACTGCTCTTATATTTTTGCTTACTTTTGATGGTCTTGTTAAATAGACTTTTGGAAAAGCTCCATGTAAATATTATATTAAATATAAGAGGAAATGTGTGCCACGGGAATTACCTAGAAATATATCATTGATCAGGTATTAAGTTTTCTGCCGAACATGGCTATTGATTCGAAAAGGCATTCACATTGGAGTAGCTCCGTTAGCATGTGGCATTCATCTTACATAAAAACAAATTGGCGTTCGAATGACCCATTATGACGGAAAAAATAGTGTCTAATCTTGCTTATATAATGGAAATTGTAATTTAATCCATCTGGCCCATGCAATTTAAAGTGTTTTTCATTTGATATCGTTTACTCCGTATTCCATGTCGCGAGTACATTTTTTAAATGGGTGAAAAGGATACCATGAATTAACAGAAAGAAAGAAAGAAACATTTCCGACCATATAAGGTATATATATGTACTTATTATTGATCAGTGTCAGTGTCAGTCAGTGTACGTCTGTCTGTCCGTCTGTATGAAATCGTCAATCTCAAAGACTATAAGAGATAAAATCACGTTAATTTGCATGTAAGTGGGTGTATACCATACGCAGATCGAGTTTGTTTTAGATTTGGATATGTATATATTCGTAAGACAACACACAAAATCAAGTGTGTAGGGTATGTTGCAGTCTGGGTACTGCACTGCAGCGCTCTTACTGGTTATTTAACTTAATCTCTTCAAATGTTTTGTTTGGTTTTGTTCTGCTGATTATTTTTCGTGAGTTTGCTTGAATTGTAGCTTGTTTGTAGCTTCTTGGAGTATTCCTCGCTCTTCGTAAGGCTGTCGTGCCTTATTAGAAGCCTTTTTCACATTTTTTTCTATTCTAATTCTAATTCCATTAAAACAATGTACATAGTCAAGCTAGCTTAGAAAGTTCACAAAAAACTTTTTCATTTGAATCTCTGTACTTGCTCCACTGTGCAACTTATCGTCTTAAAAATCAGGTCTAAGAACTTTCGAAAGGCAACGAAACTCGTGTTCTAAACGCTTTCATACTGACAGCTTGTTGTTGTTATTTCATACCAATTCAAAATCCACTTATTAGTCAAGGTCATGGCTTAGAACGTACGCACAAAAACATATTTAAATACCATTTCGAGCGGGGCAATAAAATGTGAACACCATTTAGACGGCCATCAATTCTGGCTTGGACAGTTTAAATTGTAATATTTCGCTGGCTGATTGATATATATTCGGACGGAGCGTGAACTGGTTTGTGGAGACGGCTAGGAAGTCAATTTAAATGGCATAATTAAGATTAATGGCGGCATCTTCATCATAGATTATGATGCATTTCGCAGGCGATGCTCAGCCTGCCTCCGGCTACTGTTGACTGGGGGCCACCTTGGCCATTGGTTGAACTCTGGCCGCAGCCACTTGGCAACTCTAACAGAGTTATTAATTTGCAATTGTTAGAATGCCAGCTGACCAAGACTGCGAATCGCACAACTAGCAAAAAAAAAAAAGAACAACAAATTAGCAAGATGTCTCGCTGAAGGTTTGCCAGAACAGCGGCAAAGTTCAATGCAAATACGAGTACAAATAATGGCTGGGCACTTTTTAACAAATCATTTATGCAAGTGGCTGCACTGCGGTGACCTTTTGCCAGAGGCGACGACTGCCACTGCAGCAGCATCGGCATTAACAATCTTAATTAACGCCGTTGAGTGGCGACTCGATGGCCTGCCTGCTAGCCATCGATTGATTGATGGCGCACCAAGTCAGCATTTTAATTCGAGAACTTCTTTTCCTTTCCAGAACTGCGAACCCGAGACCGATATTTGCTGCACCTATCGCGCGCCACCGACCACCACCACGACAACGACCACCACGCCCGTGCCGTATGACACCTGCCCCAGGGACTCGGACTGCGTGGCCCCCCAAGACTGCCGCAATGGCGAAATCAGTGCCATCAACTATGTAAAGAAGCAAGGGGTAAGTCAGAAGTCGATCTGCCTAATTGGTCCGACACAAGGCACAACAAAAACAAACCACTTGTGCAACAAAAGGTTGAATACAATCATTAGTACTACGCAGACCGCGTTTCCTCATGCAATCTTCAAATCAAATGCTGGGCCCCAAATAAGCGCACTTTTGGTCTGCGAAACATAAAACCATTAACAAAAAGTAGCTGCATAAAATCGCTTTTTGATGTGCCAATGATGAGACAGACAAAGCTACCGCAGCCGATGCAGCTCGTCTAAGTCGCAGTTTCACAAGCGATGCAGCAACAATATTTGGAAAAGGAAAATCTAACAAAGCTCCGACAGCTTATTAACACACAATTAGTTGGCATTTTGAGGCAAAGATTCTACGAAATTTCACAGACGACACGAATGAGAAGCGAAACAGAATGACATAAACCTAACATGACATGTGAACTTGATGAACCAACTAAATGGAATGACAATAGTCAATTTGAATACATATGTTTTTAGGTTATTCTTATGAAAGGCAGAAGTGACTGTTTTATGCCGTTAAACGATTAATTCTGTGCGAGAATCATAGATTTGTTTTGCATAGATCAGCAATTTTTTTAGATACCCACAGATAAGAGTCACACGATCTTTTCCTTTCAATTTTCTCAAAAAGTCGTTAGAAACATATATTCTGTTGATTCTATAAGCAAAATATAGGTCGATTTGATTCGCTAGAAAAAAATCTGTGCCGAATGGATTTTCATTGGATTTTCCTTATTCCAAATCCTGTCAGTTGTGGCGCAGTGGTTGGGTGTTCATTTCCGCATCGGACGTGCAAAAATGAAAGTCACAAATACAGAGAAGCTCAATGTAGTCTTTTGTGCTTTAAAATGCCAGTTCCGCAATTTGTTTTAATATATTTTTATTATTATTATTGGAAAGACATGATCGGAAAAAAACAATGAGTACTAAGCTGTATCTAAAAACCAAATCTGGCTCTTTATTTTTGAAAAGCGTGAAATTCTGAGAAACAAAGGTTTCTATACATCTTCACTTTTCTCCGATCTGTTCTTATTTAAATGAGAATGTCTTTGTATTCGCCCGTTTACACAATTCTCTTTTTTTCTGTAGAAAAAAATTCCGGTTTGATATATTTATGGAGCAGTCCCTAAAAAGTCGCACACAATTTATGATGTAATCTTTAAAAGAATTCTGTTCTAAAATTGATTCGCTGTAAAAGGCAGAAGGCTTTCAATATTTATGAATACAAACTATAGATGATCTACCCCAAAAGTAGAGTCAATGGGCATATTCAGCAGATAATTTCGATTGGCGATGACTGATTTACGATTGCTGAAATGTCTCTGCTGAAAGACGTTGATTGCAGGCTTTTAGGAATTCTGTAGCTTCAATACTTTTAAATCAAAAATACAATCACACTTATCAAATTTACTTTTTACTTACTATAAAGAGTCGTCCACACTAAAAATTTTAATATATAGTGAATATCGCTTATAATGATATAATAATTTTATATGAATTCGTCAGTAAAATGCGGTTTGCGATTTGCATACAAGCAATCCAAGTCCGAGGTAAAATTAGCTCATAAGGATCGAAAATGTTGCAGTTTTGCGTATAACCGGTATTTGCATACAAGCGGTTCGTCACATAACCGATATTTACTGTAAATCCTTTCAGCAAAGGTTGGCTGACACATCAATCGGTAATCGCCCTAACCAATCATGCTTTTGGTTCGATTTCTTTTTAGCAATCGTAATTGTCAAATTTACCCATTGCAATCGGCAATCACTACATTCAGTAGGTAAAATCGGCAAATCTGCTGCGAAATCTAAAAATAAAAGTACGAAAGACTTGAAACGATCCCAGAAATCTTAAGTTAATCGGAAAAGCGTCCTTTCAAGTTCGTACTTGATAACACTAGCTTACAGCGAAAAAGACCCTTTGAAGCTATTATTTCTTTATGATTATTTTGGAATGCTGAACTCAAAAATTAATTTCAAAAATTTTTGTTTGTATACTTTTTTGAGTTTTTTGAGTTTTTACCTTGCTTGACGCCATGTAAAGTTTCTATCTCGAGATATGGCATAAAAAGGAAGGGTCTCTACCGAAAAAACTCTCAAAAATTCTAACTCAAAAACCATATTCATACAAAAATGTTTCAATTTCATTTTTGCGTTCAGCATTCCAAAGTACATAAGCAAAAATAACAGCCTCAATGGGTATTTATTTTTTGTTTATTTTTGTAAACTTGTATAATTTTGGGATTGATAAATTCGTGCTCAAGTCAATCCATTCGTACTTGGTTTGAGAATAACAGGGATCAACCTACTTCCGATATCGTTTAGGAAGGATTTTCATTAGGATCTCTTAGATTTGTTTTTGTGTTATATATAAGAAATCCGTATATCATAGAAAAAGAAAGTCATGACTTTTTTCTGATTACAAACTGATGTAAATACCTATATATGTCCGTATATAAATACTTCTGTGACCTTGCGAGTAGATAAAATATCGCTTAAGTTCAGTGTGCATTTAACGTGCATTTTAATGAAGAAGTTCCAAAGTTTGTCATAGCACCCAGTCGAGTGCTTAAACGGCACACTAAACATACATAAGTAGTCATATGCATTCTGGTCTGCCTCATATACGGCAATGACATTGCTAAAGTTAAAACGAGAGACTCCGGCTGCGAACTTGACGCCTGCCTGCCTGCCTTTGCCATCAAGCAGCAATCAAGTTGGAATGCCGTTGAGCCTACAAGTAATGTAATATGCATGCCTGCCAAAAAAAAAAACAAAAAAAAAAGTGTTAAATTACGGCCTACGGATAGGCGAGACGGAGTCAGAGACTGAGAGAGAGAGAGCAATATCCGAAGATTTTCACCCAGCCTCTTGCAATTGCATAATTTGTTTACATGCAATGGCCAACAAAACGGGTCAGTTGCATCTGTTGTTGCAGTTGATGTTGTTGTTGTTGTTGTTGCTGCATGCAATGACTGAAAAAATCAGCACAGCAAGTGAATTATGTTGCAGCCCAGACAGACAGCTCTGCAGCTGCAGGTCGCACTTGAAGCGAAATCATTTTACTTTTTTTTACCGCCTCTTCGTCTTCATTCAAATGAGCTCTTCCCCCTGTACAGGGTATGTCAAAGTCGGGTCTCAGTGGCTTGAGCGTTTTTTTGCTGGTGTCCCTCATAATTCCCCCCCTCCGCTCAGCGACAATTACGCACCATAATGCATCGAACTCGTTAAGTTATGCAGGCATTGACGCCAATTGCGTGGCATGCAACAAAATGCACTCTGGGGACGGGGACGACGATGACTGAACCAGTACATCAGTGTCCGCAAAACCAAGAGCAACAGCTGTATAGACAACCAGTTGGCGAGACGTGTATCCCTAATTTACAAGAGTGCGAAGAGGAGAAATAACTTGAGTAGTTTAACAGTGAAAAATGCGCGGAATGCACGACAAGGTCGTTGAAGGCTAAGGCTGAGTGCGCGATCGTCCGTCCAAGTAGGCCAACGCATACATTGCTGTACACTCGGGCCTAGTAGGAGTCGAGGCAGACCTTTGTGGGCCAATAACTCAGCCTCTGCCCCAGCCCGAACATGTTGTCTCTGTCTTCGCTTAATGCGCATATCTGATCAATTAATGTTTACATGATCCTGACATACCAATAATAAGTATAACTATATCTGGCCGGGGCAACGCTATGCGCTGTGCTATTGACCGACCTTAAGAGAGCCGGGTACCAGGCCACCGACTGATAACAGATTTAAGTTAAACGCCTGCCTGTAAACATCGCTTTAATGGACGCACGCAAACGGCGGACTCTGGCCAGTGCCTGCATAATTATGAATATTATTATGGCGCATATTTCCATTGTGGCCATTTATCATTTCAGTTTAGTTTAGTCTGACTGAGCCTGTTGGACTTGGACGTGGACGTGTGTGCATTGCATGTTTTACATTTTGTAACATGCGGCATTGCGTGAAGAATGAGGTTTTTACTTTTGGGCCGCAAGTAATTTGCGTAAAGCACAATATTCCGGTTTCACGCTAAGCAAATTTTACAACATTTTCAGCACAAGAGTCGTTTGAAAATTTCAAATTAAAGATAGTATTGGGAAAATATTTATGTTTTAAAGAAATAACTTAGACTTGGGTATTGCTGAACCAAAGCTATAAGGAAATTTATGTAGCAGACAGAAGGCAGCATCTCCAAACTATCAAATAAATAAATTCCTGATCAGCATTAACAGGAAAGTCATATATAGCCATGTCCATTTGTCTGTCTGTCCGTACAAACTCACTGATCTCACAATTCGTGTGGCGCTACATTTGAAAATATACGTTATTTAATAATTTGTGGATTTTGTCAGCCATATGCGGTTTCTGTACGAGAATTTAAACGTGTCACGACGTTTTCCTACGTGATCGTAAGAAAACACAGACTCCGTGCGTGATTCGTGCGATTTAAAGTTAAACATCGTGAATATAATCACGAATTTTTGTTTCTATTATATTTCATTAGATTAAGGTCATTAAGGTCACTTCATGCATTGCAATTGATGTTTGCTTGATCGCCATGTAAAAATTGGAGGTGTTTTTTTGTACAACGCTTAGACACACACACAGACATACAAACGTTGTTTTTCATACATTCGCGCTTTTGGCAAAAGCAGAATGTAGCGAGTTATTTGGCATTTATCTGATCAACTGGTACGGGCACACTTAAAATAAAGGCAGACAACAGTTCCACGAATCAACAATTTTGTTAGCGTTTCCACTAACTTGACTTGAAATATGTAAAAACAAAACTTCTGCATATAAGAAACTAATGCTTTTTTATTTATGCGTGGTCATTCGTTATCGTGCATCCTTAAATCGTGCATGAATCGTGCGTGGGACGAAACGCTCCAAAAATTGTGTCCGTGAGTCGTGCGTCAAGACATTTTTATTTGGAAAATCGTGCGTCACGTCAAAAAAAAATCGGTCACGCGAGCACCTTTAGTTAGAATATTGTGACTTATAATATATATTAACAATAAGATCGGTTAAAAACAAGGAAGTTATGTAAGCAAAATGATTTTCAGCATGCTTGGTGGGCCATGGGGTCTGCAGCGCGTCCGAGTCGTCAGTGTTTGTGTTAGAGTATGTGAATATGTATGGAGCGTGCCCACCGCTGTTTCGAAAAAATATATGAACTTATAGGAAATGCAAGGGTATATAAACGTTGGCAGGTTCAGGCTATTTTAAAGTCGGGTTTTTTTTTGCGACTTTTTATTTACTTTATATCCAAATGACCGATCGTCCAATTCATAGACGATTACCTAAGTGACAACAAAATTTAGTTAAAGGGACATTTATTTGCTGGACTATTGCTTTTTTGCATCGTTTAAGCGTGCCTGAGGAGGCTGCAACCTATTTTCATGATTTACTTGTGGTTACTCGACCTGTCTGCATGTTCGAACTTTTGTTGAAAGCTCTTTTCTGACTTTTTGTTTTCAAATTCAAATACACGAGCCTGCACGCTCAGTCTTTCCCAAAATGCGACACGAGCAAGCTTATCGATCAGAAGCTTCAAGTCTTTTCAAACGGATACACAAAGCTCAAATCGAAAACCATTCGTGTTTGAGCGCAACATTGAATTTGCGAGCTTGTGCAATCGAGAGCTCTTTGTGTGTAAAAGCTCGTTTGACTTGTTGCTCGTTGAGAACGAGTCGAAGCGAGCGATTGTGAAATACACAATCAGCTATCCGCGAACATAAAATCCACTAAGAGCGCATAACAAAAAATAAAAATAAAACTTGTGCGAGCAAAGGAGATAGTATAATCGCCTTTAATTTTGCTCTCTCTTGATGTGTTGTTGTGGAGAGCGCGAGAGATTATAGGGGCCGCTCGCTAATTGTATGTTCCTGCAGCCGCAGCTAAGCTAAATTGCTCATATTACTCACATGCTCAAATGAGCTTGAACTATTAATGCTCGTGCATGCAAAAGGCTTGCTCGATTTGATTCATTGTCCAAACAAGACTGACAAAAATAAGAAAAGATATCAGTTTCTGGTCTTTTTAACTAACATAATACTATTGTTTGACTTTATCAAGTCAATCAATTACAATAGTCGAATACTAAAAATACTGATTTCGGGGATGAACGCATTTGTATTTGTATTTATTCAGTTTTTCCTAATGCTACAAGTACAGAGACTCAATGGTCATGACTAGATCAACAAGATTTGATAAAAATCTGGACAAAAGTGCAAAAACATTTATTCTTCAAAATTCAAACACAAAGTAACCATAAATTCCTTAAAAATTTCGATATTTTTACTATTTTTCAAATGTTTTCAGCTCAATTTGCATGGATAAATTCATAATTTGACCTTAAACTTTGCCTAAGCTTTTACCGGTCATTTATCTAGCTGTCACTTTGACAACCTGTAACCGAAACCAAAAACCGTAAAACAAGAGAAACGCCAACAAAACGTTATAGAGAGCAAACAGAGCATATCGTGCGCATCAATATGCAGCCGCCGTCAAGGTCTAGGTCGAGCTTGAACGCGTCGCAGACTCAAGACGAAGAGCGAGACGAGGCACCACCGCAGAGTCGTTGACAGCGTTTAACATTAATTTATATTGTGGCATATTGTGCATATTCGCAGTGTTGTTGGTATTCTCCTGCGATGACTTTGGCTTAATGCGTATTTTATTATTTTGATTATAATAACGCATAATTTGCGCTCATCGATGGAGACAAAACCAATGTTTACTCTTTCGCTGGCATAATTTAAATGCGCATTGTATGTGCTTTTAATGGACGCTGCTGGTCCAATAATTAATATGTATTTTAGCCGAATTTATGTGACATCTAGTTTGATCGTAAATTAACTATTTTACACCCAAGCCTATGCCTTGCCTAGGCTAATGCATAAATTTGCCAAGAAGTCTTTGGCATAAACAAAAGACTTATGCATACAGGGGTTAAACCTGTGCCATAAAATGCAGGCAGCCAACATGCACTTCAGGGCCGCGAGCAGCGTCTTCCAAACTTTGTGTATTTTTATAGGCGCATAAATTGTTAGCAAAAACCACACAATTTTTCAGAACTTGGCACAGTGTTAGTGGCACCTTAATGTTGTCATAAAAACAATCTCATGTTTACGGTGGGACCGACGGGTCATTAATTTAGCAAATGAAAATAAAGTTTTTGGCGGCGATTAGCATTTGGCATTTCAAAGAAGAGATGCTCAAGTTTCCCATCGCAGGGGCTGGTGCAATCAAAACACAAAACAAATAAACACCTCTTAATAAGTAAAAAGTCTAGTGACGAAAGCATACTTCCGGTACCGACATTGTCTAACAAGGCAAATAGGAACAACGGCAGCTACAAATTCTTGCATTCTGTACGATTGCTAGTAAGCTTCTGTAAGACCGCTCAAATTGTTCAACAATTTAACAGGAATACGCAGGATTCACGTTTTGTCAAATTTCATAACACTGTGCGACAATTTAAAGCCTTTTTTCTGACACATTTAGTTTATACATTTATTTTTTTTTTTTTGGTTTCTTAATGAAATTTTGATAAATTAATTTTCAATTAGGCGTCGTGAAAATGTATTGAAATCCCTCTTACAGTTCTCTGTAATGCTCCAGCTAATATCAAGAAAGAAAGTCGGTCAAGCACGACTCTAATATACTCTGTTCCTGTTAAACTTTTGGGGTCACAAAAACTGTTTAAGTGCTGCCCATCACGATATCGGCCAGTGCTGCCCAGCGTAATTATTTGTTTTGCCTATAACTTGACTATCGTTCATCTTATCTAGAAACGATGTATGGTGGATCGATAAGTTATGACGATTAAAATATATCCCTAGAAGGTTCAAACAATCTATTTTTAAAATTGTGGGAGATATGATATATTCAAATTGGAGGGGTGGCAACACTACTATTGTTCGTCTGATCGAAAACCGATGTATGGGGGCTCGAAAAGTATTGATGAGTAGAATATATGTCTAAAAGGTTCGAACAACCTAAATCCAAAATTGTGGGAGATTTTAGATTTTTTTTAATTTGAGGGGGTGGCAACTCTACTATCGTTCATCTGATCGGAAACCAATGTTTAGTGGATCGATAAGTAATGATGGGTAATATATATGTCTAGCAGGTTCGAACAATTTACTTCTAAAATTATGGAAGATATGAGGTTTTTTTCATATTGCCGGGGTGGCAGGGGGCGTGGCAAAAATCAAAACCATACTTTATCTACCTGCAAGTATAAGTATTAATAGTTCCATACACTTCAAACCTCTAGCTCTTACCATCTCTGAGATCTCAGCGTTCTTACGGACAGACAGACATGGCTGTATGGCTAAATACTGAAATTGCTGTAACTAAGTCGTTTTTGTATAGACTTCACGAACGGTACCTTGTTTAACACCTAACAAATGTATTTATGCGATCAACCATTTCTTTATCAGCTTCAATACCGTACATACCTTTTCTGAATTGCTTGAGTTTTATGGAAGTTAGACCCAAAATCCCAAAAAAAAGGATAGATTAAAAAAATAAAACTTCGTTAATTTGAAAAGATCTTTAAAAAAATTTGATTTGGTCGTTCAGCCTTTTGGCTGTTGCAGCATAGTTCTATAGAAACAGCGAAAACAAAAAAGTAACTAAATCATTTCACGATTTTTTCTCTACGATATTTTGTACCCATTATTGTGTAACGATTTATTATTAAAAGCAAATCATTTGGAACTATAAAAATAACTTCTCTACTTTGTCGAGCGCCCTAGATATTTTTGCAGTAGCTAGCAGCTTTCGTCACTAGCCTGTACTCCTCTCCATAGCAATACAACTAGGCAGAAGTTTGTCGCCTAAGTCATTTGTTTCGCACACCGCCGCTGCTGCTTCTGCTGCTGCAGCACAGTGAACTTGGAAACTGGCATTAAAATACATTTAGTTTTTTTTTTGTTTCTTACTATGTACACATACTTATAGTAATTGCAACATTATTAACAAATTGCGGCTGACAATCTAAGAGACATCGGCCACAAAAACAGCAACAACAGCCACAGCAATGGACAAGTTGTCTGGTCTGGCCAACAACAACATTTATTAAAAGCATTTTGGCGTTGTGGTTGTTATTGATGATTACATATTTTAACTGTCGCTTCGTACACAAGTAGCTTGTGGTTTTTGTTGTCGCTTTTGTTATCTCTCGGCTGCAAAATGATTGATCATAAGCAATGCCAATGCAGGTAATCGTCGATCAGGTGGAAGGTACCAGCAGCCTGTTGTCATTGATCAAAATTATATATATATACGTATGTGGCCCTGCCGCTCGGTGGCATCCTTAATGATAACGTGTATTGCATAAAGCTGAATGCGTGCCTCGGAATGATGTCTACATTATGTAAGATAACATTTGATTAACGCTTAATTGATGAAAATTACGCGAGAGGGTCACCAGCAGTTGCGCCTAATGATACTGCCCAGAAGGACAGGCCGCGAAGGCGAATGATAATGGTCATTTCCATTAACGACGCCAAATTGGGCCAGGCCAGCGACTTGTCAAACGGAAGCGCATATATTTTAATTAATATTATTATTAATATTTGTCCCCGTCGCCGGCGCCGTCGCGGCGCGTCACCTCGCATTGCCAGTGTTCTGGTTTTTGCTTAATTTTTAACAAATGAGCACATTATTTTGCCATTACACACGCCAGCGGCTGCCGTCTTGAGTTATGAGTTACAAATTGCGCGAAACAATGGCCACAAGGTCGTGTCCCGTTGACATGGGCGTGTGAGAAAAGCCGCCTGGACAGGCGACAAAGAGCAACTCTTCTGAGTTTCTTTTGTTGTTGATTGTCGCGCGACGATTGCGTAAGCAGGCAGCAAGAATATTTGGATTGCCGCTGGAAAATATGCAAATTATCATCGTGTGCTTTTGTGTGTGCTCTTGTAAATCCTAATGGAATTCAGCCGCGGCTTCCATTTATGCTGATCTTATGTTTCCGCGGCTCATTTTCGAAGCACAAAGTGTTTAAAATATAATATCAAATAATTTAATTTGCTGTCTGCTAACTAATTGCTTCTCAATAAACCTGTTAACAAAATCTAAAAATATCAATATGCGAATAGACAAATAATTCTCAAAAATTTAGACAACATAAATTTAAATATTAAGTCACCAGCTTTCATTGTCAAGACACCCACAGAGCATGCCAAATGTTTTCCGTTTGCCATCTCAGTTTGGTCCATGAATGGATACAATTTGCGCAAAACTGTGTGAAGTTGTGGGTGCGGTAGCACCATAAGCAGTTCTATGTGCACTTGGAGAAAAGTAACTAGCTTACAGAAATTTGAAAATATTTTAAGGTATTTTGTAAGAAGAAAAGCAGCAGAATTTACAGAAGGATCTTTTAGTACATTGCAATCTTAAGACGAATCTGATATTTAATACGAATTCATTTTTGATTTGCACAAAGTGAAAATTGTTATTTTAAATTAAAACATATATATGGATATTTTCAATAACTTGTGATAAAATTCTTAGTCCTATTATTCCCTTATTTGAGCGTGGCATTTAATCCAGATCTGCTATATTCTATTATTGTCAATATTATATTAAGTCAAGGCGGAACGTAAGTCTAGTGTGACCAGATTTATTTATTTCAATTGCCATAGCGATGGTCAGACTACTCGATTAGCAATTTTGTTCTTCTTTTTTGATAAAGATAAGCAACTTCTCCTCCAGCCTTGTTGACCAAAGACAACTTTGAAAAAGTTTCTATGAAAATTTTAATTAGTGTATGATTTAGTCAACTTTTCAGATTTATAGTTATTTAGTTTTTTAAGCCCTTCTTACAACGAGCATTTCCGATTGTATTAAAACATCGACTTCTCGTAATAAAATTAATTTCAGCTGATGGCGTCAAGGCAGAAGTAGGGTGAAGTAACATTGTATGCAACATGTTTCTTTAGCTTTTCGAAGTAACTTGATTACCACAGGCTATTAACATACGATCCATTCATGTGCTGTTAAGCGCAAGAGTACTTCTTAGCTCCGTATGGACTCAAAGTAAAGGGTGAAGGAATCATCATGGATTCCGTCCCAATAAAACTGTTTGTCTATGAACGCGGATGATGAATGAAGCCAATATTGTATACCCTCAACTGCAGTAAAGTGAGATCCGTAAGGCCGTTCTGCATCGACCGGAACAAATGGTAGTCTGTTGGTGCAAGGTCTGGGCTATACGACGTATGGGTTTTGTACTCCCATCCGATACCATCGAAATAGTTTTTTTTTCACTTCCTTCAATTCCATAATTTGCTATCTGTGGAGAGTTCTTCTTGGGCTTGGCACGGGTCTTTGTCCAAAATTGCCTCCGATTTCTGCTGCACTTTCTTCAGATGGAAGCAAAATAACAATACTTTTTGCGAAAGGGGCGTTCAAGGAACAACAGCTGACATTGTAGTCGCATCACTTACACTTTGACACCAGTGTTGACATCTGCATTCAATCCTTCAAAACTTACTTCTACACCCAATACATAAACAAACTGCAATACTTATTGACCAATCCGCATAGTCACAGTCTGGCAGACATGATCGACACGGCTTTTCAGAATCCACGAGAAAGGCCAAAAAATATAAGATCAAGCACTGTTAAAAAATAAAGCTTTTATATAGAACAGTGGTCGGCAAAAAACACAATGAACAGACACGAAGTTGACAGCTGCGCCACCAGCTTGAACTATCGGTGTGCTGACGTGGCTGTCGCAGAGTAGTTTTCGCCAAAACAAACCCTTGAGGTCCTAATGTTAGAGTAGTTTCCTGCCCCAGAAAATAACAGAACCGCGTTTCTCTAATTGACCCTCTTCGTTCTGATCATCCTTTCTTTCTACTTGGCTCGTCCACTATTCTCTCGCTTGGTTTTTCTCTTGGTGTACACCCACACAACTGCTGCAAATTTCCATGAACAAAATACTTGGGCGACAAACTTGACACAGCAACTGCATCTGCCTCGCCAGAGTCAGAGACATTTCAAAACCTCCGCCTCCGGCGGGGATTACACCATGAAACTGCAAGTTTCTGGGTTAAAATTAACACCAAACCAAAACCAATTGACAACCAGCATTGGCCACTTTAATGACCAGGTAGCAGCGCATTGCCAGTCAAGTAGTTAGCTGCAATTTAATGCGCTGGCTCATGGACTTCAAAGCACGACCACGTCATGGCCCGGCTGGCACGTAGCTGGTGCTAATTTATGCGGCAGAGCGTGCCTATCGATTTACTCTAGCCACTCTTCTCCCTCTTTTTTGCTTCTAGCCCAATCGCTGCTATGCGCCCGAGGTCTGCTGCCGTATGCCCTCTACAACTCTGACCGAGGACGGTTACATCTTCAACCTGCCGGAGAAGAACTTCCCGCTGCCCACCAACCCGACAGTACCTGCTGTTCCCCGCACTACACAGCCTCAGCCCACCTACCGCCCGCAGCCAACGACTGGAGTGCCCCCCACTCGCCCCACCAACGAGTACTTGCCCCCTCAAACCACGCGCCGTCCTGTCTATCAGCCACCACAGACCACACGCCGTCCAGTCTATCAGCCACCACAAACCACACGTCGTCCAGTCTATCAGCCACCTCAGCCCACCCAGCCACAACCCACTCGTCCACCCACTCAGCCACCCACTCGTCCTCCCAGGCCACAGCCCACTAATGGATACTTGCCACCCGTGTCGGTGAACGAGATTCCTCACCGTGAGCGTCCCACGCAGCCACCTACCTATGAGCAAGATCGCGTGCCTCAGCCATCCAACGAGAAGCCCGTCTATCGCGGCGAGGATCAGCTGTCACCACAGATCTTCCCCACGCCCCAGCCCGTGAACGTGCCCAAGCACTTTGCCAAGTGCGCATCTGCCTTAGTCTGCTCACCCGAGAATTACTGTAACGCCATCGGTGTCCTTAGCGACACTCCCGTTGAGTTGAGCCCCATGGAGCAAGCATTCCGAGTGCCACTTACCGATTGCCTGCAGCCTGAGAACGGAGCACCCGGCAAGTGTTGTCGCGATCCCAACTATGTGGACCCCTGGCCCGTCAATCTGGCTGGCGTGTGCGCCACCAGAAACAAGCGGTAAGCATAAACTAAACCTAATCTCTAGCACAACTCATTTGCATCTGCTTGCAGTACCAAGCCCACTGGTGTCAAGGACATAGATGCCAACTTTGCCGAGATTCCATGGCAGGCAATGATTCTGAGGGAGTCCAGCAAGACACTGCTCTGCGGTGGTGCTATCATTGGTGACGAGTTTGTTCTGACGACGGCCCACTGTGTCAATGGGTAAGTGATTTGAAGTCCTTAAGAATCGAGCAACTGACTCATGCCAAATTTCTTGCAGCGTTCCCGTGAACGATGTGCGCATCAAGGCTGGTGAATGGGAGTTGGGCAGCACCAATGAGCCGCTACCCTTCCAGTTGACCGGTGCCCAGACAATTGATATCCATCCCGCCTACGATCCAGCCACCAATGCCAACGATCTGGCTATCATACGATTACAGAAGCGCTTTGAGTTTGCCACCCATATTCAACCCATCTGCATCAGCGATGAGGATCCCAGTCCATCGGAGCAATGTGTGACGACCGGTTGGGGCAAGCAGGCACTGTCAAGTGAGTTGCGGTAGTCAGTTATAATGGGGAGATATTTGAAGTGGTTAAAAGGAACGATATGGGGAACTAAAGTTACATTAAGGAGGTATTTAGGTGGACAGTTGTTGCTTTAATGCACTTCCTTTCAGAGATTAAAAATCCGACCGAGTTAAAGCAGAATTAGCGACTTCGCTATGTACAAAAAACTAAAAACATCACTAGCGAAAAGGGGGAACTGATGAAAGGGCTCTCTACGGGTGGTTAGCGAATGTACTAGTACTACCACTCTAGAGAAAATTGACTTCGAAAAGAGCGTATATAAAAGTATTCGTTCTTTCTTTGAGTTATTGAATCATTTGCACATCCCTTATATGTGTCGCTTGTACTCATCTGGATAGATTCATTTTACTAGGTACCATAAGTAACATGTTAGGGGAATACATTTTAAATACTTAATCTAGTCTCGCAATTTAGAAATAGTTTAAATTAAAATCTGGTCGAATTCTAGTAGCATGCCATCTAATTATCAAATTAAGATCGAGTACTGGGTTCGCGAAAAAGAAAAGACAGACAAAGGGTGAAGGAATTGGTTGCGAAACACAAGAGAAAATACAAAATTTTATTTTAATTTACATATTTACCGGTTTACAACATTGATCCGAAAGTTATTTTTTGGCAACTGCCGCCACTCTGTCACACAAGCAATTGCTACGCTTTGGAGTGAATAACAAAAACAAAATGCATGCAGTATCGGCGCCAGCGAGCACGTGCAGGCGCACTAGAGCCGTGTGAAATTGTGTGAATCCCTGCTCTACTCGAGCTTCGCTTATAATGGTTGTTCTTTAAATCATGTACCCCTAAAATTGGGTGAAAAGGGTGTGATGAAGTTGTTCAATATATATATTCTAGATCAGCGTCAAGAGCCAAATAGATATAGCCTACTTGACAAACTGTTTTAACTGTAAGATCGATCTTAATTTAACCGGACTGTCCTAATTTTACTGTATACTAATCCAACTCTTCGTTTCTCCCACATCTCTTTCTCTCTTGACAGTTCACGAGGAGGGAGCCATCATGCATGTGACTGAGACCAATGCGCAATCACGTAGTGACTGCTCAGCCGACGGCACCGGAGTTTGCAGCGCCACCAAGTTCGATGCCTGTGAATTCGATGTTGGTAGTGCGCTGGCCTGCGGCAGCGGTTCCAATGTTCGCCTCAAGGGCGTCTTCAGTGGCGAGAACAACTGCGGAGAGGGTCAGTCGGTGCGCTTCGCCAAGCCCGACATTAAGTGGATCAATACGGCATTTGCTGACAGAAACAAGCCGCTGCTCCTGAAGCGCTTCTAAAGTGTCCAGACCAGATCAGCGGAATCAAGAAAAAGAAGACGGCAAATCGGTTCTATTGTTGAACTATTTGTAATTTAGCCAACATTTACTCTGCTGTTGTTCATAGTCCCAACATGCCACGCCCACTTAATAGATATTTATTCAAAGTCACAATGACCCGCACCCAATGGTTCTGCAAAAGCAAAATAGTTCAGTTTCAGTTGATCAATGGAACTGCTTCCGTACAGCAAGTTGTAAAATATTTAATACTAAGCCTTAGGTTCTTTAAACGAGCTCGAGAATTGCCAATAACAATGACGACCCCAGCCACAGCCACCATCCCTTCCCCACAGAGAAGCATTGAATATTGAGATTATATAAATATTTTGTTCAATCTTTCCACTCTACATAGCGTAAGTCCCTATCCAGTGCACACCTTTCTATATACATAAGCACCAACCACACACCTCTACACCTCTGCACCCATTACACCTGCGCCACATCTCAGCTGCAGCATCTATACTCGTACATACATTTACTGTTATTTAAAGCTTTTCCTATATCGTAAATCGTATATATGTTAATATTGTAATACATGTATTAAGCATGATGTATAAAGTGTCTACGCGTCTAAATTTAGTTTCTAATTTAATTTTTAAATAAAGAAAAATTATTTAGATATATCGAAGCTGGCATTGGTGTTTTATTCAATGGAGCAAGTGATTGGAAATTACTGATACTAAGGGGAACATTAGTAATTCTTTTTAGATCTCACCTTGAAATCACACCTTGTTGACTCTACCATTGAATACAAAAGAAATATTCTCATTAAAACTAGTTTTTGCACCGATTGGTTCTATGACAGCTATATGCTCTAGTCCTCCGATCCGACCGGTTTTGACAAATGTGCACCCCATATGTACTTCAAGATTCTTCTTCGAGTTTCGAGGCTGATGTTGTTGTCGCTGGTAATTATTTGTTCCTAGATAGACGAAATCCTGTACAACCTTAAAGTTGAAGCCTTCCATTGTCACAAATTGTCCAAGACGCGTAGACTCTCTGAGCGTGGCTAAAAAATACTTCGTCAATCTCTAAAAACGCCCTGCTTACCGGCCCATTCGATAGCATTACATCTTTAAAGAAGACTAGCGTATACCCGCGGCTTCGCTCGCTCTTGTGTTAAAAGAAATAAAACTTCCATTGAAAAGTAACCCAATATGGAAGCAACTATATGCAACATGTTTTCAAATTATTGAAAGTCCGCCTGCAAAGTTGGAAAATTGTCGGTAAACTGATGTATGCAATTTTTTTGTTCTTCTTTCAATCAGCTCCAAGCATGTTTTTACGGCCTTTATTTAACAATAATAACAAAGATATCTCAAAATTTTGAAAACCAACCTGCCAATTCGGAAAATGCGTTCTTAACATGAACATTAAAAACAAAAAAAATTTTATTTAACTATTTTCCGCAAATTTTTCAACATTTGAAAATCCTGTTGGTAATAATTGGTTATGTTAGCAAAACTCTACATTGATTTAAATCTAATGAAAACAAATATTTCATAAATTTTCCGCCTTTTTCCGACTTTAGGGGTAGATTTAAAAATGATTTTGAAGCCGATTAAATTGGAAAAAAAAAATTTTGTAATCTATTTCCAGTTTTTTTTTCGTAGTTCACAAAATTTAAACATCCCGATGAAAATATTTTGTTATATAAAGCTTTAAAAATAAATCATTATAAAGCGTCAGAGTTCCGCCCATTTTCCGACTTTCGTGGAATATTTTCAAAAATTTCAAAATAATGTATTCAATATTTTTGTATTTGCAGCTTGGAATATGGGTGGGTAGAATTTACAACAAAAGTGAATACAATTTTATTGAAATTTTAGATAGAGCTTTTAAAAAAAGTATGTGTTCGATCGAATGGAACATAACATTTTTTTTCATGAATTTTTCGCCAATTTTCCGGGTTTTCAAAGATGTGAAAATAATTTTGGAGTTGTTTGGATGATAAACTAAAGATATGCAGACAACAGTTTTCCGACTAATTTTCTATTTTTGGGGGATGATTTTCCAAAATTTGAAAGTCACTCCCATGTGTTCTACAAATCGCTTTTGACGCCAAAAAGTCCACACGATTCGGGTCATTTTTAGGGTCAGAGCGATAGGTAGAACACTTGAGACTAAGGTTGCAAACATAATGCGCGCTAAGACGAAGATGAAGCCGAAGACGAAGCTGAAGACGAAAATATTTCATATGAATCTTTGCTTTCGTCTTCGCGTGCACTGTGAACGTATTTGAGCGAATTCAAATAAATCCTACTGCACAGTTTTTATACACTTGAAAAGTGTATATTAATTTTGCCCAGAAGTTTGTAACGCATAGAAATATTCATTTCCGACCCCATAAACTATATATATTCTTGATCAGGACGACGAGCCGAGTTCATTTTCGCTTGTCCGTCCGTCTGTCTGTCCGTCTGTCTGTTTCTACGCGAACTAGTCCCTCAGTTTTAAAGCTATCGAGCTGAAATTTTGCACAGAGTCTTCTTTTTTCTGCACGCAACTAATATGTCGGAACCGGCCGGATCGGATGACTATATCTTATAGCTGCCATAGGAACGATCGGTCGGAAAATAAGACTTAGTGAGAAAAACTTTTTTACTTTCTATTGTAGCGTCACCAATCTTGGTATATATTAGTTTTAGATGATTTTACATATTTGTGGAAAAATTTATCAAAATCGGATGAATATAGCGTATAGCTGCCATATAAACGGTCGGTCAAAAAACTAGTTCTAGTGGGAAAAACTTTTTTATTTTCCATCGTAGCGTCACCAATCTCGGTATATATTAGTTTTATATGCGTTAACACAATTCTGGAAGATTTTATCAAAATCGGATGACTATAGCATATAGCTGCCATAGGACCGATCGGTCGAAAAATGTGTTTTACTAAGAAAAGTTTTTTTTTATGGTATCAAATTTTTATAATCAATGATTTAAAAATTTAAAATATCTGATATCTATATCCTCTATATATTTTACCGGTTAAATTAGCTGGAGTAAAGTTTTTCAAGTGTATTAAAACTTCGGCACAGTCGAAGTTAGCTTTGCCTTCTCGTTCGTCTTCAGCTTTGTCTTCGGCTTTATCTTCGGCCTCAGCGCGCACTATGTTTGCAGCCTTACTTCATATTTGGGTATGATAAGCTTTAAAAATGAATTTGGAACTAATCGCTAAAGCCATTTTCCCACCCATTTGGGGGTTTAGAGGGTTATCCAGTTATTGTTGAATTTTTATACACTTGAAAAGTGTATATTAATTTTGCCCAGAAGTTTGTAACGCATAGAAATATTCATTTCCGACCCTATAAACTATATATATTCTTGATCAGGACGACGAGCCGAGTTCATTTCCGCTTGTCCGTCCGTCCGTCTGTCTGTCCGTCTGTCCGTCTGTTTCTACGCGAACTAGTCTCTCAGTTTTAAAGCTATCGAGCTGAAATTTTGCACAGAGTCTTCTTTTTACTGCACGCAACTAATATGTCGGAACCGGCCGGATCGGATGCTAATATGCTGCCATAGGAACGATCGGTCTAAGAACTAGTTCTAGTTAGAAAAACTTTTTTGTTTTCCATTGTAGCGTCACTAATCTTGGTATATGTTAGTTTTATATGTTTTCACACAAGTCTGAAAAAAATTATCAAAATCGGATGACTATAGCATATAGCTGCCATATAAACGGTCGGTGCAAAAAGTAGTTCTAGTAAGAAAAACTTTTTTGTTTTCCATCGTAGCATCACCAAACGTGGTATATATTAGTTTTATATGATTCCACACAATTCAGGAAAAATTTATCGAAATCGGATGACTATAGCATATAGCTGCGATAGAAACGGTCGGTCAAAGAACAAGTTCTAGTGAGGAAAACTTTTTGTTTTCTATCGTATCGTCTCCAATCTTGATAGTATTAGTTTTATATGCTCACATATCGAAAATTTATCAAATCATGCTATACTAGCTGTCATATAAAGGGTCGGTCAAAACTAGTCTAGTGAGAAAACTTTTAGTTTTCCAACGTAGCTTCCCAATCATGGTTTGTTTTAGTTTTATTTTCGCGTAATTCTGGAAAATTTATCAAAACGGAGACTATAGCTATGCTGCCATATAAACGGACGGTCTAAAGCTAGTTCAGTGAGGAAAACTTTTTGTTTTCACGTAGCGTCCCTAATCTTGATATATATTAGTTTTATATGTTTTTGCACAATTTGGAAAAAATTTATCAAAATCGGATGACTATAGCATATAGCTGCCATAGGACCGATCGGTCGGAAAATGTGGTTTACGAAGAAAAGTTTTTTTTATGGTATCAAATCTTTCTTATCAATGATTTACAAATTTTTAAATATTTTATATCTATATCCTTTATATATTTTACCGGTTAAATCAGTTGGAGTAAACGTTTTCAAGTGTATTAAAACTTCGGCACAGTCGAAGTTAGCTTTGCCTTCTCGTTATTTAGATTTTTTTAATTAAGTTTTGAACTGATCGGATGATAAACAAAAATGTTGCATTCTACTGTTTTCTGTGAGTTTTCCACATTTCCCGGTGTAATTTTCCAAAACCCCGCCTAAGTACTTACTTTCGGAATAAGAGGAAGCTACTGTAAAAAACTCAACTTCCTGCAGTCAGGTTAAACTCTTTTGTATATATAGATGGTGCACGATATGTTCGCATTTGGGCACTGGCGCAGTATATACTTCTTCAGCAGGTTAAAGAAGTCGCACGAAAAGTTGTCGCCCTGCCTCTTTTGCTATCAAATGGTTCGGAGAGGTTCTTCCCGTTAAAATCGCCTAGCACGATCTTACTGTCGTAATCGGGGCAGCGCTCATAAAGGGTTTCATGGCGCTTATAAAGGTTTTCAGGTCGCTTGTCCTTGTCTTCTGTCGGGGCGTGTGGACAGAAAAGACTAATATTAACGTACTTAGCCTTAAAGTGTGAATATGATGACAGAGCGCCGTAGTGATTCGCTGACTGCGAAACCGCACCCAAACTCGTGCTTGGTAGCATGGCCGCTATATAAAGATATTAACTTCGGTAGACCCGTTACTCCTAAAGTATAAAGGTTATTCCAAGACACTATAAAGTATTTACGTCTGTCTGTATCAACACATCGATCCCAAAGATTATTTGATCAATTTTGCATGAATATATACCATACGCAGATCAAGTTTGTTTCATATTTGGAAAATTGTGTGTTTCGTTGCCTTATCCTAGCCGGGTTGTTTATGAGTTGGTGAACAAAAACGAGTTGTTCACTAAACGAACAAGTGAACATGTTCTTCTTCAATTGTTCTTTTTTGTTCAGTTGACTGTTCTCTCAGTTCAGTCACTCACTCGGACTTTAAGCCCGACATCTCTTCTTTTTATTATCTAAACGTCATGAATCGGTGAGCAATAGATAATCGTTGCATCTACAAGTTTATGTGTGCAAAATTCGAACTTAAAAATCGTAAAATCTTTAAAGTTATTTAACAATTTTAATTGCGTAGGCGGGGCGGGGCGTTTCCAAGTTTTGAAACAAACTTGATATGTCGCGACAGTAGGGCAGTCAACATGCCAAATTTGATTACTGCACCTTTTACTGTATCTGGACATACAGACAGATAGACGGACGAATAGGGCTGGATCGACTCGACTACCTTTTAAAATTGTTTTGTTATTGTATTGTTTTACGTGAGCATATACAGCCTTTTCCTTTTTATCAATTCACTGGACATCGAACCAATTAACGGCTACCGATGAAAGTTAAATTATTAAAATTATCAAATTATGGGTTGCAACTTTTAAAAGATATTTAGGGTATTTACGAAAACTTGCTTATTAGATAACCTGCTTATGATCAGTATCCACTTCAACAAATTTGCTGCCAAAACAAAAATCTCCATACAATATTTTGACACAAAAATTTTGTTTGTATATTTTTGTATGGATATTTTTGTAATATGCGAAAATATTGCTAAAAATTGCAGCTTGGTCTTAATGGTAAAACTCTAGATTATTTATACCCTGTGTCGGGGAAGCAAACTGGTCCTTAACCGAACCAAACCGTACTGAACTGATTTTTTGGTGCTCATAAACCGAACCAATTTTTAAACAGGTGTTCTTTCAAAAATCCTGAACCGATTAGAAAATCGCCTATGACATCGGGTCGGTTTAGTTTACGAAGAGTTTAATAATATTTAGAAATATTTCCTCATTAATCGAATTTGGCATTCAAGTTCTCTATTTAACTATTATAGAGAGATTAGTACGTGTTGTTCTATTTCAGAGTATAGACTGACACTTATTTTGGCTAGTCACCATTTTCGAAATACCATGGTATATATTAAATTTTCGCTTGTCAAGGATTTTGATTTTATGAACGGCGCTTTCACATCTGTCATTATATTTATAATAAGTACATTTATGATAGGATCAGCGGTACCTGACTTCTATTTATATAATTAATAAAACTCTATTAAGAATCAACGTTATTTTAATGCTTTCCAAAAAATCCAAATAAATGCAAAATCTAGTAAGTTTTATTTTCGAAAGTTCGAATAAACGGTTTCAAGCGTGATAATAATATATTTAGCGCAAGCCACTGAACCGAAATAAACCCGCAGTTCGGATTGCTACAAAAACCACATTTTAAACCGAACCGGTGATTTAAAATCTCTGTGAACCACAGAATCGAACCACACCTTATTTCCGAGCGGATGGCTTCCTTGCACTGTACCCAGTGTTAGGGAATACACAGAAAAAAGATTCCGGGCTAATTTTAAAAATTCTTGTCCCGCCCCGGGCGGACAGTTCTTACAAAATTTAGTTTTTTTAGTTTTTTATGTTCCTTGATATATTTGAATATATCTGCACAAAAAAGGGAGCATAGGGCGAAAGTATTAATGGAGAGGCATTGACTGACGGCCCTCTAATCAATGAAAAAGATATGTCAGTGGATCTTGTCTTATCCTTGAACCCCTAGGCGAAGACAAAGGCGAAAACTTTTCGAATCTTTAGACAAAATTATCAGTAAAATTAAGGAAACGCAGGACATGGAGAGTAAGTTTGCTTACCATCCTTCTTCAATTTTGCTGGATTCGAAGGACATCAAGTGGAACTTAATGCATTCAGCAGGAAACATATATTAAAGCATAAGCAAGTGATTCAGTTGATTTACTAGGCAACAATTTGTTTATTTTTTCCCGTCTTCTGGGAGAAACCATATTTGTTTTTAAATATCTATTGATATAGACTTTGATATAGAAACTAATTTTTTCGGTTTTTTTTTTTTGTGATGAAAATAATTTTTGAAGAATTTTTCAATTGACCTTTATTTTGTCAGTTTAGCCATTGCTCCACTGCCAATAAATTGGCTAACAAATAAGTCAAGACATCTTTATACATAAAATTATTTGTTTTCGAGATATTTCAAGAAAACTATTAAGAAAGTTTATCAAGCCCTACTGTTATATACTCTGTAGTACAGAGCTGTACCAGCCAAGGTTTGTTAAAAACTAAATAATTTTAAATGAAAGTGCTGCCTATAACTCGACTACTGTTCATCGTTTCATCTTATCAGAAAGCGATTTATGTGAATCGATAAATAATGCTGAGTTCTAGATGGTTCGAACAATTTATCTCCAAAAATTCTGAAAGATATAAATTTGATCTGCCTTTAGCTCTTACCATCTCTGAGACCTCTTCGGACATGACAATAACGACTCGGCTGTTGATGCTGATTAATAATTTATGTACTTTATAGGGTCGGATAGGCTTCCTTCTGGCTGTTACTCATTATACCTCCGGTAAGAGTATAAAAATCGGAATGACAAAAAAGAAATTTCAAGCGGATTTATAGTACCAAAGGTAACCAAATGGTTTTGATTATCAGCGGTAAACAAACTGATAAATGTTAACAGGTACAGAATCCAGAATAATATGCAAAGCATACTTTTGGGTAAAAGTATTAAATGTAGATAACATATTAGGTGTAGAAAATATATGTAAATATTAGATGGGTGTGAAAAATAAATTATTCACTCCCGTATAAGAATTTGACGACCCGTCACTACCGAAAAGAAAATATACAATTTATTGGGCTCGATGTTATCAACTAACAAAACATATTCTGAACAGTGATTGAAAAGGTATTCATATTTCCTAATTAGCAGAGGCACTAGGTAAATGTCAAAAATATATGTACCTTGGTAAGGTAAATGGTGTCAAAAATTTCCAGTACATAGGTATAGGTAAAGGTAATCGAATTATCTTTTTAATATGCTTTTTATAGAATAATTCGAACCAAAACCTTAGGACAGAAACCCGAATTTCTAAACCTATAAAATTGGTAAAATTTGGTTCGAGCCCGAGAACCGCACCTCCACAAAAATTATTTGGGTTTGCAGCTCCGATTAAAACTTCAAATTTTTCATAGTTTTGGTGCCACTGTGCGCTCAGTCAGCCAACTTAATGTTAATCTTTACATTTGATGTTAATGTTTTATGTTAACACTATCATTTGATGTTAATATCAACATTTTATGCTTTAATACAAGATTTTTTATTGATCCTTTTTAAGTAACGGGTATATCCAAGACGAGCAGGGTCGACTTTATTTTACGCTCTTGTTATACACTTGCAAAGTGTATATTCATTTTTCCCAGAAGTATGTAACGTATAGAAATATTTATTTCCGACCCCATAAACTATATATATTCTTGATCAGGACGACGAGCTGAGTTCAATTCCGTCTGTCCGTCTGTCTGTCTGTTTCTATGCGAACTAGTCCATCAGTTTTAAAGCTATCGAGCTGAAATTTTGCACAGAGTTTTCTTTTTACAGCACGCAACTATATGTCGGAACCGGGCGGTACTATCGGTCGGAAAATAAGATTTTGTGAGAAAAACTTTTTTGTTTTCCGTCGTAGCGTCACCAATCTTGGTATATATTAGATTCATATGCTTCCACATAATTCTAGAAAAATTGATCAAATTTGTGAAAAATTAAACTTTTTAAAGGCCGCTGGATTGGAATGGAGTAATATATAAATTTTTTAACTTGAATGGGTGGCACTGATTGGCTTTGTGTAAAACTGAGGAGCGCGTGATGTGTTTAAGAGCATTTTTATAAGAGTTTAATCGTCCATCACAATCCACTAACCTTTTTCATTGAGCAAACGGTCTTAAAGCTTTTTAACTCTTTTTTTCTTTTTTTTTACTCCGTGGACTTTTTCAAAACTTTTTAATATTGTATGTCTTTAAGTAATGCCGTTACATCTTTCTTCAAATCATATTGGTACTTGTTAACTTTTTTTGCAGAAATTCATTATCTTTAGAGTGTTTAAGCATAATTTTTTAAACATCAATTTCCATTTCTGTTCTGCAAGTTTGTGCGGCACTTTGAGGATTTTCATTTTTCATTACTAATGTTTCTAATACCAGTAGTTCTGGCCTTTCAAAATTGGATATGATTATACTTGTGCATCAGCTTTATGCGACCGTATAACAAGGAATAGCAAATCTTCAATTTCGTATAAGGGGATATTTCTTTATTTGGTTATCGATACAAAATGCATTGAAAATGTATAATTTGTATGGTATATTACGTATTATAAGTGCACATTAGTGATGTTCATTGTGATGATAGCTTACGGATCCTTTATTCGGTTTACAATTTACCCACCTCGTGCAGGTAGGCACCCAACAGTTTTGTCTACAAGAGAGTACAAATAGTTATTGACGAAATGGGAATCAATTTTTTAGATGTCTGTACACTTACGCCTTCAATATAGTTGTATATATCGATTTTCTCATTTTGCGAATGGGCACCATCGTCGCAAGCACCCACAGGTATTAGGATGACATTCTTGCCCGTGGCCTCTTGCAGGGTGAGAGTCACGGGAATGGAACCACCCTCACGTGTCATATCTGGCTCGACATGGAAGACATGTTTGATGGCACGCTTAGCGGCCTCGTAATGTGGATGGTTGGGGTCCTCAGTCCACGGCTTGCCGGCAGACAACATGACAACCTAGGTGAAAATAAAGAAATTTTGGATAGTACCAAGTAGTTTCAGGGTTTACAGCACAACGAGACGCACCTGCATCTTGTTGGGCGAGCCACGCTCGGCCCATTTATCATTAAGATATTTCTTAACGCACTCTTCAATGTGATTGGGATCTTGGTCGGGTACCAGACGAATGGAGAACTTGCCAATGACCTTTTTGGGAATAACAGTTTTGGCGCCGGGCTCATAGAAAGCTCCTTCAATGCCATGGATTGACAAACTGGGATACCGCCACCTGGCCTGAAGCAGCCTCATTTTGTCTCCGCTGTGCGGCAGGTGGTCAACGCCAATATCTTTCCTGAAGAGATTACAATGGATGGAAATTAAAGATTAGCGTGATTTACGATAAGGGGCGACCGATTAGATTAACTTACTTGTACTCGGCCACTTCAAAATCGATGTTCTCGTATATAGATTTCTCGTTCTTCAGAAGTGGGGCAACCTGTTAAGCAATAAAGAAAAAATAAACGAAGCGTTAGCAACAAGCAAAAATTTTAAAGCAACATAATGTTATTTATTAAATATTATATTATTCAATATAATTCCAAATTTAAAACAAACAAAATTTATCTGTGCATGGGATACACCATATGGTTTCTGAATTCGACGTACATGGGTATGTTAATCGCCGCTGATAAAGAATAAATATACTTTATTGGGTTGCAAGTGTATAAAAATTAATAATTTTGGGTCATAATTTTCCATACCTAAGAACCAGTTATTCAAGGCTAAGTTCTAATGTTACCCTAAATACGGTCGTGAATTCGTTTTGGATACTATAAATGGTATAACAGCCTGATATGGGCGCGGAACGGGACCCGAATTGAAATACCTCCTCTTTGGGACGTCCCGCGCCCATTTCTATAACATCCATTAACTCTAACCATGAAACCAACAATGGAGTTAAGGTCTTCCTCGTTTGCTGGATCGACATGCAAAAATTAGGTTGGTGGCCCAGTCCCGGCTAAGCCATAGCTACCTGTAGATAAACGCATTCGTGTTTTTCACACAGACGCGAATCCAAATCATAGCTGGGTGAGTGGGTGAGCACAAAAAACTAGATCTTACATCTTGCAGTGATTGGAAAGGTACTCATTATTTTTACCTAGGTTAGGTACAAGGTAAATGCCAAAAAATATACATAGGTAAGGTAAAACGTATCACATACAACGAACTCGAAAGCTTTATCCTTACTCCAACAAAAAAGTTGAAAATTTTGAATTTATGTGAAGCTATATTTTATTTTCTTGTATATTCACATAGAATTCTAAAAATTCTTTCAGATGGGTCTAACATAATAGTATTACATTGCACACCTTTGACTCGTTGAATATGTTTTTAAATCTAGGTTGCCAACTTTAGGCCACGTTTAAGCAACATACATTTAGGCATTATATATTCTTCTTAATATACAGCTAGATTTAAAAAACATGAAGATGGTTTCATCCAGCATTATATACTAGTTCATCGATCCCACCAAGTGCGATTTAATTCAGCAGTGTCAGAATTCTTTTTTGTCATATCGGTCCATTATTATTCCTTCTTTTCATTAACAATTTTCCTGTTCAAAAAATTAACTAATTCGGTGAAATCACTAATCAAAAGGCGTGATGTATGAAAAACAATTTTCAATTGTGGAAATTGATAGCAACTGATGCAAAGAGTTGTTGTATGTTCTTCTCACGTGTGTTGTTGCGACAGAAGAAGCAAGTGAAGTCGGACTTATACAAGCACAATTTAACAAGCTCTCAATAAAAATGTTTGCCAAAAAAAGTCTTGTTATATTGTGAATGAATCGAGTGTGACGCGAAACGCTTAAAAAATTGTGTGCGTGAATCGTGAGTCAAGATATTTTTATTTCGTGAATACTGCGATACTTGAAGGAAAAATCGCTCACGAGCGCACCTCTATTACATATATCCTATCGGAAAGCGATGATTATTAAAACTATAATATCTTTAGCAAAGATGAAGTTAGCTTCACCTTGTCGTTTATTAAATGTTCCGAAAGCTTTAATCTAGGCCTACCCATAGTAGAGTTGTGCCAATTTTCATGAACTAGTTCGAATGAACTATTCACTTAAATGAACAGTGTTTGTTTTTCATCATAAATGAACTATAGTTCAAAAAATTAACTATAATCCAAAAATGAACAATAACTCAATAGTTAACTGAATAGTTAATCAAAAAATTACCTAATGATCTAGGTCATTGAAATAAACTCGATTCTCCAACTCTAACCCGCAGCAGTCGAAACCAAGGTTGCAAACTTCCATTATTGTAGATGAGGTTCGGTTCGGGGGTTCGAACCCGTGAGGAATATATAGTTTCGGTTCCCGGACCGGTTTCTGCAACCCTTGAACCCCAGGATTTTATTCGAACCTTGGTTGACCTGAACTAAAAAGAATAGTATTTTTTCGACATGTATTAAAGTTACAATTGGTTTCATAAAAAATAAATTAGTAAATTTTATCATTTGCTTAGTATAAGTCGCGAATATAAAATCACTCAATACAGATTTTAAGTACAATTATCATTTTTTCTGACCGCCAGGCTGCAATTAAGTAGCTTGACTCGATATCCTGCAGTTCTATGCGGACAAACTAGCGATAGGGAGAACACAGAAATGCCTATGGCAACGTGCATGCTCGTTTTACGAAATATCTTCGAGCTCAAAGCAAACATTGCCAAATCAATGCGCAAAGCGCTCAATGGAGACTAAGGGCCATACCAGGGTATATTGGCTGGTCGTGACGAAGGGACAAGGCAGAGCCTTAATCTAACTGAGACAGAAACATCTCGGATCTTCTAATAGAAGTCACTGATCTTGCAGAAAAATTCTGAAACAGCTGAAACTACGCATTGACCAATTTATCTGGTTTCATCCAAGCCTCCAAATAATAGTTAATCTTTCTTTTCAGACTCATTTTGGACTGAAGCGAATGAGGAATGGACAGTAAAGTATGCCACATCACATAGGACCAAATACTTACGGCCTAAGTGTGCTGGCTACGCCCTTGTGTCCAAAGCTAAACCAAATTCCAAGCAATAAAATTTCCTCTCACACTTTTAAAATAATTACGTATAATTCATTTACTACTCACATCACGATCCACGCCAGGAATGAGGATCTTTGTGTCCTTATCGACAAGATGGTTCAGCAGATAGCAGAGATCCGGCATGGCTTCATGCACTGTACCACCGAAAACGCCACTGTGAAGATCCTTGGTGGCGCACTCCACCTCAACCTGGAAGTAGGCCAGACCACGCAAGCCATAGGTGAGGCAGGGTCGCTTCTTGCCCAGCCAGTAGTTGTCCGAGATGCACACATAATCGACGTCAGCGAGGAAATCGCCTTTGCGAGCCATCAGCAAGTCATCGAGGCCTTCGCTGCCACTTTCCTCCATGCCCTCAAACACGAACTTGACATTCAGTGGCAATGGAATGTTCAGCTTTTGGAAGGCTTCAATGGCGTGTATCCAGCACAGTACGGGGCCTTTGTCATCGGTCGAACCGCGTCCAAACAGCTTGCCATCGATTTCAGTCAGCACAAAGGGATCGGTATCCCAGCCATCCTCCTTGAGGGCTGGCTGCACATCCAAATGACCGTAGACCAGGACAGTCTTCTTGGTGGCATCTTTGCCTAAAGTGCCCAATAGGACTTTTGGCAGGGGAATGACCTGGCCACTTGGCAATGTTTGTTTGCCCACATCAGCCAATTCAATCTCGGTGCCCAACGCCTTCAATTTGTCTGCGGTCCAGTCGACCATACGATCGATCTCACCGCGTTTATCCGGCCAAGCCGAAACCGACTGAATGCCCACTGCGGTTTTCAGGGTCTCAATGTAATCGCCCTTCTTGCCATCCACAAAGCTAGAACAAAGCGATTAGGATTGGTGAGTTAAACGTGTTAAACTGATAAGGACAAATGGTGGTTAGGCCAGCACATGTCGAACTGGGAATTGCGGTAGAAACATGAGCGGTTATGCCCTCGGCTAACAAAGAAAGCGAGCAAAAGCAGAGCAGACAGCGATAGCATTTTCAAAGCGTTCAGCAGGTCCAAGATAAAATGCAAATCGCCTTTGTCTGTTCGTCTGTATATATGCACGTACATATGTATGTATACATACCTTTGTATGTATGTGCGCGTGCATTATTAATAAAATAAAAATTACGAATGATTAGCTTGGATACTCACATAAGTGAGCATACCTTGAAAATATTTACATATATTGGATATTCCATATCAACTCAGCCACCCCGATTTTTTTATACTCCTGCAAAGAGTTTATTAATTTTTGCCAGAAGTTTGCAACAAAGAGAAATAATTATATCCGACCACAAAAACTTACAGAGTCAATTGATTTTTAAAGCTATCGAGGAACGATCTGCCATAGAAACGATCGGTCGAAAAATAGGTTTTAGTAGAAACAACTTTTTGATTTGCAATGTAAGCGTTCCTAAACTCAGCATTCTTACAATTCTGTAACTTTATTTTTATCGCTTTCATAGGAACGATCGTTCGGAAAATATGTCTAACTGAGAAAACTTATTTGATTTTAATTATAGCGTGATCAAATTTTCAAGTCAACTATCAGATTTTAAATGACTATTACTTTTTCGAAAAAAAAAACACAAAATTAAAAGCATTCGATTCCTTAATATCTTCCATTTTTGCCTTAAACATATTTTGAAAAACCTAATATCTTCTGTTTTTCCAATTTAAATACAGAAAAAACCATTTCGCCATATTTGAATAAATTTTTTCGTAATCAGTATCCCAAAATATATACAATATATGGGTCATTCCATGTGAACTCAGCCAACCAATTTTTTTTTTTTTTTTTTTGAACAAAAATTCAGAATAATATAATTAGATTAAATTAATTAATGAAATTAGAATAATCGTATTTTTTGAGATTCCCACCACTAACAGAACGCGATATAATCAAAAAAAAAGAAGATAAAACTTTAAAAACATAATGCTTCACAAGGGTGCATTCGATTTAAGCGAACCAAATTGTGAATTTACTATTTGTATGTCCTCTATCCGAGAAAAAAAAGAGATTTAAAAAAATTAGTTCTTAAGTAGGGTTTTAAATTTTTTCTAAAATAACCAGAAAAAAAAATATATTTCATGAAAATATCGGTTCGGTATCGATACCTTGAAAAAAGAACAAACACCATTAAATATCGCTTAAGTCCTACTTAAGAAAATACTTTTTTTAACCTTTTATTTTTTCTCGACAGACATGAAAATAGTAGAATCACAATTTGGGTCGCTTAATTCGGATGCACTGTTTCGATTCTGAAATTTATTTATGTTTAATGTTCTTTGTCGGTGATCTCGCGAACTGTTAGTGGTGGGGATGTCCAAAAATAGGATTATATTCTCAATGTGTAGAACTTTGAACCGCGTAGTGATTTTTTTGTATACTGAAAGTTTGAAAAAGATTGGAGGTGGGAGTTTTTCGAAGATTGTTATTAAACAAAACAATCATTATTTCCCGAGTTGATTAGTAGAAATCAAAATTAATTATTATTTTTAGAGCAATTGAATAAAAATCCCTAAACAACTATTTACAAAAACTAGAGTTTGATTTTTAAAATAAATTCATGTTTGATAGCCATTACCAAGCGCCTGCCTATGACAGAAACATGACTTTTCAATCGGTAGCTTCATATTCATGCCTGTTCCCGTTTCCGAATTCGATTCATCGGAATTGGTAAAGCCTTTTATTTCCCTGAAACGATTGGAGTATTCGGCTAAAAGGTTGTGCGATTTGGGCCGTCGAATGAAGTCAAATGGAATAACACAATCGGTTTTTAAAAACGGAAACATTTACCAATTCCGATTCCGCATGATTTGATCGAAATCGAAAATGGGGACAGGCCTGTTTATCTAATCATAATACAAATCGGTTACTCTATAAGTTAAGGGCTTGAGGGGGTCTTCCACCTTTGAAAATTATTATTATAGCTTGGACATTCCCCTTATATCCCCTTCAAACCATTTTTTAAAATTCGAAAAAGTTTAGCAGATATAGCCTTTTTAGTGGAGCAATGTTCTTGCTTAAGTGAGTAGTTTTTACATTGCTCAAAACTTTAACCAAGTTTTTCGACCTGGTAGCCATGATCGAGCCAGTTCTACTGAACCGATTTTTATTTTTTTTACACTAGACTACAAAAAAAACTTGGAAAATCGAATTACATTTTTAAAATTGCAGCCAATTTAAATAAAAAATATTGAAAAATATGATTGAAGTATCAGAATTACATAAATTCAGATCATAACCTCATTTACCGTTTTCAATTCTAAACAGGAATCATGGCTACCACCTCTACTCCTTTTTATACCCGTTACTCGAAGAGTAAAAAGGGTATACTAAGTTCGTGCAAATGTATGTAACAGGCAGAAGGAAGCATCTCCGACCCCATAAAGAATATATATTCTTGATCAGCATCAATAGCCGAGTCGATATAGACATGTCCGTCTGTCTGTCTGTCTGTCTGTCTGTCTTTCTGTCTGTCTGTCTGTCCGTCTGTATGAACACCTAGATCTCAGGAACTATAAGAGCTAGAGCTACCATTTTTTCAATGCAGACTTGTAACTTCTGCACGCAGATCAAGTTTGTTTCAAATTTTTGCCAGCCGACTTCAACTTACGCTCTTGTTTTTTGAGACCCTAATTGGCAGGCCGATAACTTGTTGAACAGCCCTCGAATTCTTATATATTATTTGTAATTTTGTATTTTAATAATAAATAACACAAAACAAAAAACTAATCTGAAAGAGATCTAATGGTTTTTGTCTTCAGGATTTTTTTTAAAAAACACTCAAAAAACCATGTGCAAAGGTAGAAGACCCCCTTAATGTGTGTTATCTAGAGTTTGATAAATATGAAATTGTGCAAAATATTTAAAATATTGTATTGCAGGGGGACGGGCGTGGTAAATATTTGAAGCAAACTTGCTCTGCATGCGGCCTCCAAGATTTAGGCAATCGTGCAGGTCAATCCTGCTTTTAATGTTGATCAAGAATTTATAAAGTTTCCCTTCTGCCTGTTGAATACATTTGCACTAACTTTTTTCTCTAGAAGTAACTCTGATATAAAAACTATAATAATCCATCTCTGGAAGAGTATACAGAATACGTTTGGGAGATGGACGTGCACTTATTTTCATTTTCTCCTCGCGCTTATCGTGCTTTTTTCGCTGCTGTCGCCTGTCGCCACGCAGCGTCATTATCACAATATAGCAGTAATAAACCAATAAACAACCCATAGATAAGTTATCACAATGCATTCACATCCCGATCCTCTTCTGTCCGCCTGCCGGCTTGGTGCCGGCCAATTGCCATCTGCTTTGACAGCATCCACTTGCTTTCACTTACGCGAAAAATTGCTGCAGCTCACTGGGTAACTCTGCCATTTCGTAATCGGTGCACAACTGGAATTCCTGACAAATGACTGGAACGATCACAATTTCAGACTGAATTTCGGTTTGATTTGCAGTCTGCTTAAATATACGAAAGGCCCGACGACTGTCAGTGAAATTGCCGGTCCCAGCCGCAGTGACTCAGTCACAGCTGCTCGTACACCGATAACAGTTAACATAATGTTAACTCAATACAGACATTTCGATAACTATTTGGGTGTCAAATCTATCATCGTTGGCGCAAAATTTGAAAGTGCTGAAATAATCTTACCAGAGTTGACACCTCGTTGCGGTTAACAGCACACTGTTATGACAATTTCTTGAAGGGATAAGCGACATTCGTACGCTTTTCGGTCTTGTTTTTATTTTTATACACTTGCAAAGTGTATATTAATTTTGCCAGAAGTTTGTAACGCATAGAAATGTTCATTTCCAACCCCATAAACTATTAGGGGATTCACGACAACTTGCTTATTTGATAACCTATTGAAAAATAATATTTAATCTTCATCTGTCGTGAACACACTTTTGAGTAAATTTCTTGATTATTAAAACTCAATAAATCAGAGCCAACTATATTGAAAAAATTTATGTTACGTAAATTTAAAATATACGAAAAGATAATGGCTTAAAATAATATGTGATTGCATTTTATGTAATTGCAATCGTTAAAAGGTTCTTAAAGAACAAAAAATAAAAAATATTTATAGACCGACCTTACCGTAATTTAAACTCAGGTTTTGTTGACTTCCAGTCTCACACCCTAACCTCTACACCATTGTCACCAAGGTCGAAGTGACAGCTTAGTGTGCTTTATAAAATAGTGGCGCTTTATCATCAAAATACTACAATTCTGGCACCTAATAGGTACACACTGTTTGAAGTGTTTACCAATACTGAAATTGAATTTTAACCAGGCAACACATGACCCAGCTCTAGGCTGGTGATGTCAGCTTATTTTTCGGTAGTACATTTTGTTGTTGGAGATTTCATTTTTTAACAGGTTATCTATTAAGCAAGTTGTCGTGAATCCCCTATATATATATTCTTGATCAGCATTACGAGCTGAGTTCATTTCCGTCTGTCCGTCCGTCTGTTTCTTTGCTATCTCCTCCCTCAGTTTTAAAGAACTAGTTTTTGGACCGATCGTTCCTATGGCAGCTATATGGTATAGTCATCCGATCCGGCCGATTCCGACAAATGTGCAGCGTATTTGTATTTAAAAACTTTTTGCAAAGTTTGGTCAAGATTTTTTTTTTTTAAGCTTTTTTGGTATTTATTGAATCTTCTCTTAATGAGACTAACAATAATTTTGCAAATCTTAATCTAAAAACTATTTATAAGAAAACTATCTCCAATTGGATGTAGTTTTGTGTTCAGCGGCCCTTTAGTACAATCGCTGGGTTGGGAGGTCTTTTCTTCGGAGTCGGGTATGCGTTGCTCGCAGGGTGAGAGATTGGGCAAGTTGATTAGGGTGGGCATGGAGCTTCTCGATATATTTGCGTTTTATTTGGGCTATTTCAGTATCGACCAATGGGATGTTGAGATCGTTGTGTATACACTCGTTTCGAATGTACAATGGCGCTCCAGTGAGGATTCTAAGAATTCGTGATTGTGCTCTTTGGAGGATTTCCACGCTGCTCGCACAGGCATTTCCCCATAGCTGGGAGCCGTACGTCCAAACAGGCTTTATGATGGTTTTATACAGTAAGACTTTATATTCCAGTTTTAATGGGGAACGGGAGTTAATAAGCCAGTGGAGGCTATTGGCCTTCAGCTTTATTTGAAGTTTTTTCGAATCTATGTGTTTGCGCCAAGTTAGCCTTCTGTCGAGGTGAATACCGAGGTATACAACATCACTTGATTGTGGGATCAAGGTCCGGTTTAGGTATAGTGGGGGACAGGTGCTTCTGTTGAATGTGAAAGTGACATGTTTACACTTTTGCTCGTTAATCCTTATGCGCCAATTGGCCAGCCACTCTTCTACTTCAGCTAGGTGGCTTGCCAAAAGTCTTGTTGCGTTAATTGGACATCGTGATCTACTTAGAATTGCCGTATCATCCGCAAATGTGGATATTGTTAGTCGGGGGTCTGTTGGGATGTCAGCAGTGTATAATACATAAAGAAAAGGGCCAAGAACGCTACCCTGTGGCACTCCGGCTCCAATGGTGAACTCTTGCGTAGTGTACTCGTTATGACGTATAGAAAATACTCTGTTACTGACGTAGCATTCGAGGAGTTTATGTGTGTTCGGCGGAAGCAGTGTCTTAATTTTGAAGATAAGACCTTCCAGCCAGACACGGTCAAATGCTTGGGCAACATCTAGGAAAATTGCGGAGCAGTATTCGTGGTGCTCAAACGCCGTCCGAATATCTGAAGTTAGGCGGTTGACTTGTTCAATGGTCCCGTGTTTTGCCCGGAACCCAAATTGGTGAGATGGAATGATATTTTGTGCATGAGAATCAATTTTGCGGAGTAAGATCTTCTCGAATAATTTTGATAAACAAGGTAGCAGACTAATGGGTCTATAAGACGACGCTTGTGTTTTATCCTTTCCTAGTTTGTGAATCATTATGATTGTGGACTTTTTCCAGTTATTTGGAAAGTATCCACATCGCAGAACAGCATTGAAAAGTCTGGAGATATAGTTAATGGCTGGAATTGGAAGTTCCATAATCATTTTTGGCGTTATGAGATCATGTCCTGGTGCTTTTCTCGGATTAAGTTCTCTTATTAGGTTTCTTATTTCAGACGAGTGAACTTTGATTGGGTCAGCTTGTGCGGCAGTTGAAATTGATGGGAGTGCAAATCCATTTGTTGGTGGATTAGGCATGAAAACATTTTTAAGGTGAAGTGCAAATACATTTGCCTTTTCTTCGTCACTACGGGCCCATCTTCCTCTCTCATCCCTCAAAGGCGTGTCTATCTTTGCAGGTGGCTTTATGCTCTCGTGTGCTCTCCATAAAGGAAATTTTGTGCTTGTAGGCGACAACTTATCTATGTAACGCCTTTGGGCTTTTTGTTCTTCAGTTTCGAGGGCTCTGCTAAGTTTGCGTTCTGCTTCTCTCAGCCGATTCTTTGCAGCAGGTGACCTATTGCTCTGCCATTCTCTTCTTGCACGGCGTTTCTCAGTGACGAGCCGCTCTATGTAGCTGTTGGTTAATCTACTACCTTCCTTCGATGTTGTTGTTTTTGCTGTTTGAGGGTTCGAGTGATAAGCTGCAGCTGTAATGATGGAGTTAAGTGTTTGGACGGAATTTTCGATGTCTTCTTTGCTGTTGATGGTTGGGCTCAGTTCGATGTGACTGCTAATATATTTTTTGTATTTAAGCCAGTTCGTCTTGTGGGATGTCAGACGCCGAGGATATTCGATGATCAGAGGGCTCTCCAGAAGGGTAAAAATAATTGGGGAATGGTCTGACGACAAATCTGCTAATGCTTCTGCAGTAACCAAGTTATGTGGAATTTTTCTTGTTATGGCGAAGTCTATAAGGTCGGGCATTTTTTTTTGGATCTGCTGGCCAATATGTAGGCCTACCCGGTGATACATAGTCGAGTTTGTTTGATGCTCGCGTGAGTGCGTTGTATAGTTGCTTTCCTTTGGGGTTAGTTAGTCTAGAGCCCCAGTGGGGATGTTTGGAATTATAGTCACCTGCAGCTAGGAAGCGTTGACCCAGTGTATTGAAGAAGTCTATAAATTGATTTTCCGATATTGCGAAACGTGGGGGACAATAAACTGCCGACACAGTAATATTTCCTCGCTTTGATTCCACGCATATCGATGTAGCTTGCATGTAGTTTTCCGCAAATCCAGGTAGTTGGTAATGTTTAATGCGGTTTCTGACTAGGATGCCAGTTCCGCCATGAGCTTTACCATCTGGGTGATTTGTGCCGTAAAAGGCATACCCCGATAATTGAAAATTGTATCTTTCCGTAAGATGAGTTTCTGCAAGCAGCATTATGTCGATTTCATTGTCTTGTAGGAACTTTAAAAGCTCCAGTTTGTGGCGAGAAATGCCATTTGCATTCCAGAGAGAAATTTTTAGGAGGAACTCTGTTTTGATTGTTGCGCAGCGAGCATTTGAATGAGAATGCCTTGATTTCTCATTTGTTCTTGCATTGCGTTTTGCGTATATACAATAAAATCTTTCAGAGTTTGCTGCAACGAGAGAAACATTGTTTCTAGTTTACTAAAGATTGATGATTGTTCCGCTTGGTTTTGTTCAATTTGCAGAGTCTGCTGTGTTTGTGCTTCGTGTGTAGTATTAGTTGTGGGTGCGGATCTATCTGTTCCGAGTTTGAGGGCGCTTGCAAAGGAAACGCCTTGGGTGGTGCTTGTTGGGGCAAATGACGATCTAGCAGCTTTGGTGAAGAAAACACCCGGTGTCGAGTTTGAGGGTGTAAACAGATTTACGTTTCCATACGAACGGGCTGTTTCTATGCGTGTATTAATCCTGCTCTTCAGATCTTTGTAGACTTGGCAGCCTCTGTAGTTTGCAGTGTGGTTACCTCCACAGTTGCTACACTTTTTCGCGGTCGGATCCTCCTTGTTTGCAGGGCACGAAGCAGTTTCGTGAAGCTCTCCGCATGCAACACAAACTGATCGCAAAGCACAGTAGGCTTTAGTGTGCCCAAATTCTTGGCAGTTGGTGCATTGCACTGGACTTGTACGTTTGTGCGGCTCCTCTACAGTAATTCTGCGATGCAACAAAAACTGTAGTTTGTAAATTGGGTGCACCTCATTTTTTTTGGGAGCTTTGTCTTCCGGGCTTAGTTCCACTTTGAATAGTGGTTGAGGTTTCTTGTCCCTGTTCATAAGGTTTATTACGGATTTTACCTTATAACCCTGTTCAACCAAGGCAAAACCAACTTCCTCTGATGGTACACTTGATTCAATGCCTTTGATAACGACTTGTAGGCCTTTGCTACTTTTGAGTTGGTAAGTGTAGAAGCTTTTATTATCTTCTCTTAAGTATTTATCGACTGCTCGATAATTTTCCTCAGTATTAACTTGGAGCTTTGTTTCACGAATATTTCCTTTGCTGACGGATGTTACGTAGAAGTTATTATTGCCTATTAGCGGGACAAGTTTTGTTACCAGGGCTGCACAATTGTTGTCCCTTATGTAGATTGGTGGTGGCTTTAGTTTTGTGACTTGTGGAGCCACTTTATTGCTCTCAGCGTCAAGCTGTTGACCAAGAATTTGGAACCTATTTCCAGAGAGGGGATCTTTGTCCATAGGCTTATCGCTTGTCTTGTTGATTTTCGGGGTGTTGCCGCTTTTTTTGTTTTGTGGGCTTAATTTTCGTTTGTTTATTTGTACATACCGATCGATGCCAGTCTGCACATATGAGCGGGTTGTTGGTGTGGCGGTACCTTGGGTATGTGTTAGTGGAAGTGCGTGCTGCGTTGACATTATTGGAAACTGATTCGTGGTAATCGCTGCAGTCTTCATACTTGTTGTTGTGCTGGTTGATGTTGATTGAGCGGTAGTAAGAGTTACCGTACTTGTTGTTGCACTTGATGAAACGGTGATCAGTGCGTGTTGAGGGGAGAGGGAGGCGCATTGGGCACTCCAAGTCGGAGTGGTAGTAAGGGAGCTTACGTTTGCATTATTAGTTGGTTTTAGCGTGCTGGTGGGCTCTGGGGAAACTATTGCAAAGTAAGCATTGTTGCGCTGGACAGAAAGTCGGCGTTCGTCTTGCTGTTGTTGCAGTTGAACATTGAGGTCTCTCCGACTCATGGTGTTGTTGGTAATTTTACCAGTTGCACTTTTTGTATTTCTACACGTTGTCATTTAGTTAATTTAATTAAATTAAATTTAAACTATTAGTTATTATTGGACATCATAAGCACAAGTGCCTATGTATGCCCACTAGCGTCTTTTGTCGCGGGAGGTAGGTGATTTATTTATTCACTTTTTTTAAAAAAAACACTTTTAGACTGTTTTATAGCGGAGCACAAGAAAAACACGTCTGACCTGGTCAGCGGTTGTTATTCTGTCAAGATAGCTTCAAAACTGAGGGAGGAGATAGCATAGAAACAGACGGACGGACGGACGGATAGACGGACAGGCGGAAATGAACTCATCTCGTCATGCTGATCAAGAATATATATACTTTATGTGGTCGGAAATGCTTCCTTCACTGCGTTACAAACATCATGACAATTTTAATATACCCTCTGCAAGGGTATAAAAATGCGGTAGTAATGCGGTGCTAACGATATTAGAATGCGGTAGTAGGCGGTGAACACGATATTGAAATGCGGTATATGCGGTTGCGGTGTATTCTCGATATAAATGAGATTGGATATACAGTATTTGCGGTAGTTGCTGATTGCGGTGAAGTGATTTTTTTGTATGGGTTATGTTATTAACCGCATGAACGCATTATCATTTTTGTTTCACACGAATGCGGTTGCGATATATTTTATATAAGATATAAATCAAGTTGACTCACATGATATATGAGTATATGTTTGATTGGCAAAAAAATGCGGTGCACCTCTGCAGTTCTCTGGCTTCCACATAATATGGAAAAATTTATCAAAATCTGATGACAATATACGTACCATATAGCTGCCATATAAACGGTCGGTCAAAAAAATAGTTCTTGTGTCATATACTTCCACACAATTATGGAAAAATTTATCGAAATCGGATGACTATAGCATATAGCTGCCATGGGAACGATCGGTCTAAAAACTAGTTCTAATCAGAAAAACTTTTTTGTTATCAATGGTAGCGCCTTTCAAGAACTGCAAGGTTATTTAAAACCAGGGTTCGTAAAATGCACAAAAATGATTTACATGCCATGATAAATAACATCAATGCTAAAAATAATAATTTTCAGACATGAAAATAAAATAATTTACTATGGCAAAATTATTTTATTCAGTAACTAACACGCGATTTTTGCCACGCCTGTATTATACTTGTGTGTGAATTATTTTTCTGCCAAATGTAAGCAAAAATTCTTCTAAAGGGGTTAACCTAACCTACTTCGTTTGCGTTTGATAACTAGCTGAGGTCTTGCGAAAACAGCAGTAGTCAAATTTTAAAGGGACGACGATCCGACTCGTCGGACGTATTCTATTTTTCCACCACCGTTGACGGCCGCGCACAAGCGACTCTCACATACACACCAATACAAATGCAATGATAAAAAAATCCGAAATTCACATTATTCCTCACATGGGCGTGAAAAATTTTGTGGCAAGTATCTTTTCTTATTATACCCGTTACTCGTAGAGTAAAAAGGGTATACTAAGTTCGTGCAAATGTATGTAACAGGCAGAAGGAAGCATTTCCGACCCCATAAAGTATATATATTCTTGATCAGCATCAATAGCCGAGTCGATATAGACATGTCCGTCTGTCCGTCCGTCCGTCTGTCTGTATGAACACCTAGATCTCAGAGACTATAAGAGCTAGAACTACCATATTTTCAGTGTAGACTTGTATCTTCTGCACGCAGATCAAGTTTGTTTCAAATTTTTGCCACGCCCCCTCCCGCCCCCGCAATATGAAAAAAACCTCATATCTCCCACAATTTTGAAAATAGATTGTTCGAACCTTCTACACATATATTATAATCATCATTACCTATCGATCCGCCATACATCATTTTTCGATCAGATGAACGATAGTAGAGTTGCCGCCCCCGCAATTTGAAAAATTCCTCATATCTCCCACAATTTTGAAAATAGATTGTTTGAACCTTCTAGACATATATTTTAATAATTATTACCTATCGATCAGCCATACATCATTTCTCAATCAGATGAACGATAGAAAAGTTGCCGCCCCCGCAATTTGAAAAAAACCTCATATCTCCCACAGTTTTGAAAATAGATTGTTTAAACCCTCTAAACATATATTTTAATAATTATTACCTATCGATCAGCCATACATCATTTCTCAATCAGATGAACGATAGAAAAGTTGCCGCCCCCGCAATTTGAAAAAAACCTCATATCTCCCACAGTTTTGAAAATAGATTGTTTAAACCCTCTAAACATATATTTTAATCATCATTACCTATCGATCCGCCATACATCATTTCTTGATCAGATGAACGATAGAAGAGTTGCCACCCACGCAATTTGGAAAATACCTCATATCTCCCACAATTTTGAAAATAGACTGTTCAAACCTTCTAGACATATATCTTAATCATCATTACCTATCGATCCGCCGTACATCATTTTTCGATCAGATGAACGATAGTAGAGTTGCCGCCCCCGCAATTTGAAAAATTCCTCATATCTTCCACAATTTTGAAAATAGATTGTTTGAACCTTCTAGACATATATTTTAATCATCATTACCTATCGATCCGCCATACATCATTTTCCGATCAGATGAGCTATAGTAGAGTTGCCACCCCCGCAATTTGGAAAAAATCTCATATCTCCAAGCATGTTGTGATCTAATAAAATATTCTTAAATAAACCTTACCCTGAGTAACGGGTATATCGAAGTCGAGCAGGGCCGACTTCAACTTACGCTCTCGTTTTTTGCTTACATTTGGCAGAAAAAATAATTCACACACAAGTATAATACAGGCGTGGCAAAAATGCGCGTGTTAGTTACATGAATAAAATAATTTTTGCCATTTGTAAATTATTTTATTTTCGTGTCTGAAAATTATTATTTTTTTCAGCTTGTATATTTTACTTTAGTGTTAATATCATGCATTTAATGAAAAATTAGTGTTATTTTACGAACCCTGTTTAAAACATCAGCTAAATATTCCTTAATGATATAATCAAATATCACTAGGCCACAGCCAGAGTGGCTTCTGAAATTCGAAACCGATTTTTGTTTTATATAGGAAGATATAGGCTGCCAATAGAGGGAAATTAAAAAAAAGTGCTGAAGAATTTTCCCATTTTCCGTTATTTAGTCAGTGGTTTTTCAGATTTCCCCATTGCTTCCGTAATCCTACACCGATTTGAAAATGTAATATACGAAATTACTTCCAAAAAAATTTGTCTACAAATAACTCCAAAATACTTTACATACTTTAAGGTTATTATTTTCGACATATTTAGCTCAAGAGTTCGAACGAGAAGGCAAAGCTAACTTCGACTGTGCCGAAGTTTTAATACACTTGAAAAACTTTACTACAACTGATTTAACCGGTAAAATATATATAGGATATAGATATCAGATATTAAAAAATTTTAAATCATTGATATTATCAAATTTGATACCATCAAAAAAAACTTTTCTTAGTAAAACACATTTTCCGACCGATCGGTTCTATGGCAGCTGTAAAGTTTTAAGTTAATTTTGAATTGTAACGGCCAGGAAATGTTTTGTGGTGGCCCTGAGTCGTTTGAATGTTTGCCATTTTTAGAGAATTAAGAGACGGTCACACTGCCACGAGGAAAAGGCAGTGATTTAGATGGAGTGATCGAGAAAAGACGAAATTTGAAACCGCACTACTTATTTTGCATTTAACCTACATTTAAATATATTAATAAACAATACATATTTCATTTTCTACAATAGATGATTTCTGGTTATTCATTTGTGTTTCGGAACATTTACATTTTTCAAATTTCGCCAAAAGTTGAGCTGAGAAATATATGATTCAATCGAATGTTGGTAAAAGGCAATTAATTTGTGTAAACGAAGATCAGTGGAAAAATATATGACAAAACAGACAATAATAGTTGAAGTAAAATAGTGTATATGTTTCTGGTTGACCAAAGACAGCTGTGAGCAGGGGCATAGCTAGCCGCGAGGGCAAACAAATCACTCCCAACGGGTCACCAGGACTGTACAAAACAGTTTTAAATGAACTAGTTCATAAAAAGTGAATCAGAAGAGAATGGCTAAAAGGTATAATTTGAGAAGCAATTCTGAGAAGATGAGACAGTTGGTGAGTCGATTAGTAATGCCAATACTAACAGTCAATCCTTTGAAACAGAAAGACGACATTTTGAAGTGCCTGCAAAAATATATGACCTGCCGGCGTTTTCTGGAACACCTGAAGAGTGGCCGTTATTTATAGCAAATTTTAACGATACCACAAAAGAGTTTAAGTACAACAATCGCCAGAACCTAATTCGTCTGCAAAAATGCCTTAAAGGAGAAGCGAAAGAAGCTGTTGAGGCCATGCTCATCTACCCAGATGATGTACCACAGGTCATCGATGAGCTGAAATTTCGTTTTGGTCGTCCGGAAATACTTATTCGTTCACAGCTTGCAAAAATAAGAGAATTTCCAAAGATTTCATATAACAGGCTTGAGCAGGTGATCAACTTGTCCACAAAGGTACGTTGTGTTGTTGCTTTTCTATCATCAGCCAATTGTAGTCAGCATTTAGAAAACCCAACCCTTTTGGAAGAACTCGTCAGTAAGTTGCCGACAGATAGCCAGATGGATTGGCTTCATCACGCAGACTCGCTAGAGTCACATCCATCTATAGCTGAGTTCTCGACATGGCTGAGCAGTTTTGCCAGAGTAGTCAGCCGCTTGCCCTTGGTGGAGGGCAATAGTAAACCAAATTATCAAAGGGGTCCGAAGCCTATGTTAATGGCCAATCGTGTTGAGGAGGACTGTCCCTTATGTCACAATGGTCATCAGATTGCTCAATGTAAGATATGGATTGAAAATATGGATGTCAATACCCGCTGGGACACAGCCAAGTCCAACCGCCTATGTTTCGCTTGTCTAACCAAAGGACACAATGTGATGAATTGTCAATCCAAGAGTAAATGCAATATTGATGGTTGTACTCGTATACATCACCAATCTTTGCATCATGTTCAAGCCCAGACTGAAAATACTAATGACGGAAAAAAGATTGAAGTAAAGACAACTGCCATGCTTACTTGCAATTCGAATATAGACCCAAATGGCCAATTGTTTAAGATTTTGCCAATCGTTTTGTATGGTCCCAATGGTAAAGTTCAAACATTTGCCATGTTTGATGAAGGGAGTGCCATAACCTTGATTGAAGAGCAAACTGCTGAATTGCTAGGTCTAAAGGGTCGTGAACATCAGTTGAACCTACAGTGGTACGATAACAAAGTAGTTACAGAGAAATCCAAAAGGGTCAATTTTGAGATCTCTGATACTAAAGATGCAGTCCGTTACAGATTAAAAGATGTGCATACAGTTAGAAAGTTAAACTTGCCTTTACAGTCATTTTCGAAGAAAGATTTCAACAATCTCAGAAATGTGCCGATTTCAGAATATGAGAACGCTAAGCCTGTTTTGCTAATTGGTCTTGACCACGCTTATTTGGGGTTATCCAGAGTTGTTGTTGGAAAGGGTGTGTCGCACCCTGTAGCGATTCAAACAAAGCTTGGATGGTTGGCGTATGGTCCAACAAAGAATAGATCTGCGATTTCGACCATAATGCATATCAAACTTGAGAAGAAAGACGATCTTCATGAACTTGTCAAAGAGTATTTTTCATCAGATTATTTTGGCACAAATGATCTACCGATATTGGAATCTGAGGATGACTTACGAGCTAAACAAATATTGTTAGAAACAACAGTACAAATTGACAATCATTTCCAAATAGGATTACTCTGGAAAGAAAATGTACAGTTGCCAAATAGTTACGATATGGCCGAAAAACGATTAATGGGCATTGAAAAAAAATGCGTGGTAACCAAGAGTTTGCTGAAAAGTATAAAAGGGAAATGAAAAAATATTTGGAAAAAGGGTATGCCAAATTGCTGTCACCAGATGAAATAGATGATTGGTCAAAAACAACATGGTATTTACCTCATTTCGCTATACAGACTGTCCATAAACCCGATAAACTTCGAATTGTGTTCGATGCCGCAGCCGCTGTTGACGGAGTTAAAAGGTCCCGAGCAAACTAACCCACTTATTGAAGTATTGCTGCAGTTCAGAAAGGGTATAATTGGAGTTGCTGCCGACATCAGAGAAATGTTTTCTCAAATTAGAATCCAGCCAATAGACCAGACTGCGCAGCGTTTCGTTTGGAGAGATGGTGATGTCACGCAGCCGATACAACATTTCGCCATGACATCGCTTATTTTTGGAGCCGTATGTTCACCCTATTGTGCGGAGTATATCAAGAATCGGAATGCAGAAAACTTTCGAGAAGAATCACCAGAGGCCGTGGATGCTATTGTGAAACATCACTACGTTGATGATTTGGTCATAAGTTTTGATACTGAGAAACAGGCTATCGAAACTTGTAAGGAAATCGTACACATACATAGTCAAGGCGGTTTTGAGCTCCGCAATTTTGTATCAAACTCAACACAGATAGAAAAGGAAATGAATGGCACATCAATCTGCGAAAATTTATTGAACATGGAAAGTCTAAGCTCTACTGAAAAAATATTGGGAATGTACTGGAATACAAAGGAAGACAGCTTTCAATTTAAAACCAAGTTCCACCGTATATCGACTGAAGTAATTCAAGGAAAACGTGTGCCAACAAAAAGAGAGTTACTCGGGATAGTTATGGCCATATTTGACCCGTTTGGACTAATTACGGATTTCCACATCTTTGCCAGAATCCTGATACAGAAAACTTGGAACTATCAAATGGAATGGGATGATATGTTGCCACAAGAATTACAGAAAGAATGGAATTACTGGTGGACTGCGCTTCAAGACATGCACAATTTCCGAATAGCGCGTTGTTATTCAGCAAATTTGAACAACAGTCATTGTGTACAGTTACATATTTTTGTCGATGCCAGCCAATTTGCCTTCGCCGCCGTTGCATATCTTCGTATGGTTTTCAAGGAGACAGTCAACACAGCATTTGTTATAGGAAAAGGTCGTCTCGCGCCTATAAAGCTACTGTCCATACCTCGTCTCGAACTGCAAGCCGCAGTTCTCGGAGTTCGCTTAAATAACTTGATCAAAAAACATCAGAATTTACAGATACATGAGACACTTTTCTGGAGTGACTCAAAAACTGTCTTACAATGGGTTCAATCTAAGAAACGAAAATTTAAACCCTATGTCGCTCACAGAATAGCAGAGATCCTGGCCTCAACAAACTCACAGCAGTGGAAATGGATTCCAACCGCAGAAAATACAGCCGATGCAGCAACCCGTCAAATGGTGAAATTGAAGATCAGTCATGATAGTCCTTGGTTATGTGGACCATCATTCTTAATGAAGCCTCGAGAAGATTGGCCACAAGTGGCTCAAGAAATCTCTGCCGAACCACTTGAAGAAGAAATTGTTGTAAAAGTCGTACTTAAGTGTCAGGTGAGCACGCTGTTTATAAATATTACAACATTTTCGTCTTTTTTGAAGCTTACAAGAGTAGTGGCCTGGGTGATTCGCGCTAAAAAAACGTTCTTGCATCTTACGAGGAAAGAAGGAAGCAAGCTGCTGGGTCCAATATCATCTACAGAGATAACAGAGGCTAAGGCTGTGTTATGCCAGGGTGTGCAGCACGAAGTGTTTGAAGACGAGATTTCGAAATTAAAGAAAGGCGAACCAATAGAAAAATCGAGCACAATATATAAGATGTCTCCGTATATAGAGGAAGATGGATTATTACGTCTGGCCGGAAGAATTGATGAAGCAGCCTGTTTGCCGTTTAGCGCACGACGACCGATCCTTCTGCCCAAGAACCATCCAATATCAACTTTAGTTATGCAACATTTTCACAAAAAATTCCATCATCAGAATTAGAGCTGTAAATCTATCTACGATATATCGATAATATCGATGGTGGCTGTGCTATGGGTCATCATCGATTGTTTTTTCCACCATCGATACATCGCGATGATGGAAAATTCGCCCCAAGAGTGGGGAAATGCCTGGAAAATTCTATATGGTAAAACCTATTTTTAATCCGATTGGCTTCAAAATCGTTTTGTGAACACATTATAGAAAATAATTAGACATTTGATTTCTCGGTGGTGGAATTTCCGCCCACAGGCAAGAATAATGGTGGGCGTATTTCGGTTCAGTGACAATGGCTATTTGTGAGCCGATCTGAATAAAATTCGTTTTGTAAGCTCTAGGGTCAGAATGAATGGATTTTTTTCGGGAAGTTTACTGCAAAGGTCGGAATATAGGTGCGGGGGTGAGTTTTTAGCAACCTGAACTGTTAAAACAAAATGTGTTTTTTTTGTTTCGATAATATCGAAATAATCGATGGTTTAGAATATCACTATCGAAAACATCGATGGGGGGCACTATCGATGTTTTTACAGCTCTACTTAGACCGATCGTTCCTATGGCAGCTATATGATATAGTCATCCGATCCGGCCGGTTCCGACATATTAGTTGCGTGCAGTAAAAAGAAGACTCTGTGTAATGATGAGAACTGCAGTACACTTTATGTATAAAAGAATGTACTGTCTTATTGTTTATATATTAAATAAAAAAAAAAAAAAAAAAAAACAGACGGACAGACGGACGGACGGACAAGCGGAAATGAACTCAGCTTGTTGTCCTGATCAAGAATGTATATAGTTTATGGGGTCGGAAATGAATATTTCTATGCGTTACAAACTTCTGGGCAAAATTAATATACACTTTTCAAGTGTATAAAAAGTCGACAAATGGTGGCTGTCAACCAAAAAAAAAAGAAAAACTGAATACGTTATAAAAAGGCTTAATGAACTAAGAAAGCCTAACAAGGAAAATCTAACAAAATTACAAATCGACTAGTAACGACTTCGACACGGTGGGGAAATTTTATTTGCCCGTCCGGCCAGCTATGCCCCAGTTCACAGCCAATTGAAGCCAGAGACGTTACTAGACCTAACACAGATTCAAATAGTATAGAAGTCGAAAAAGAGAAAAAGAGAATAGTGAGGAAAAAGAAAAAGAGAAGGCTTAAAAATATGTTTACAAAATCATAAAAACAAACAATAAATAAACAATATTATAGAATGAACAAAAATAATATAAAATAAAACAATAATGAAAATAAAATTTAAAATTAAAAAATTAAAAAAAAGGAAAAAATTAAATTAAATTAAATATAATAAAAATAAAATAAATATAAGCTAAAATAAAGATGAATTAAATCATCCGGAAAATCTCTGACCCGGTGGGGGAATATTTATTAGCCGGTCCGGCAAGCTAGGCCCCTGCTTGCTGGATGTGGTCAGAGATTTTGCCGGAGATGTGCAAAAAGAGATAACTTTATGGAAAAGAGAGAGATTTCTGTTGAGAGCAGGTGATAAACATCATTATAATTTTGACATAAAACCCGAAAACGGTTGTGCTGTGCGTAGTCGGTTGTGCATCTAGGCAAGATTAAAGGCAAATAATTTCTAGTTGGTCTAGAGGGAACAGAGAAGTTAAGGCGACCTAAGAGTTCAGAAGAGTCTACATCACCGATAACTAACTTATGAAGAAAAGAAACGCCTAGGACTGTTCTACGGTTAGCCAACGATGGAAGGTCAATAAGCAAAAGCCTACTAGAATACGATGGCAACCGAAGGTTGGGATCCCAATTTAAGCCGCGGAGGGCAAAAAGCAAGAATTGCTTTTGGACAGACTCAATACGATCTATATGGTTTTTATACTGCGGTCACCAGACGGATGAGCAGTATTCAAGCACCGGGCGAACTAAAGATGTAAAAAGAACTTTTGTTGTATAGGGATCATTAAATTCCTTCGACCAACGCTTAATGAATCCAAGTACACCATTCGCCTTATTAACTATACAGGATATATGATCATTAAAGCTTAATTTGCAATCAAAAATAACTCCAAGATCAACGACAGTTGATATTCGTTGCAAGGGTTCATTGCCAATCGAATAGGAAACTAGCGAAAGTTTGCAACGATGAAAAGACATAAACATACATTTTGCGCAATTAAGAAATAAATGATTAACCAAGCACAAAAATGAAGCGAGTTTAAATCATCTTGCAACCTAATAGAATGCATCGGGTCGTTGTAAGATAAAATGAGTTTAACGTCATCGGCATACATAAGTATCCGAGAATGAGATATTGTCGAGGGGAGATCATTAATAAAAAGAGTGAAAAACAAAGGACCGAGGTGGCTTCCTTGAGGTACACCGGAAGTTACGTAGACAGGTTTTGAAATATTAGATCTGAGCAGAACTTTTTGAGTTCTATCTTTTAAATATGAAGAGATTCAAAAAAGAAAAGGGGAGGGAAATCCAATACGATCAAGCTTAAGGAGGAGGAGATCCTGGTTCACGGAGTCAAAAGCCTTACTGAAGTCAGTGTAGATGACATCAGTTTGGCATTTCATAAGGAATCCATCGTTAACTAATGATGTGAATTCAAGCAAATTGGTCGTAGTTGACCGACTCTTTACAAATCCATGCTGGAAAGGTGACAAAACCGATTTGCAGTAATGCTGCAATGTAGAGGTTATAATTTCTTCAAACAACTTAGGAATAGCAGATAATTTGGCGATACCTCTATAATTGGAGATATCTGATTTTCCACCCTTTTTGTGAAGAGGAATAATGAAGGATTCTTTCCAAAGATTTGGAAAAATAGTAGAGTCAAGCGATAGATTAAAAAGCTTTAGTAAAGGTTTGCATATGGAATTACAACACTCTCTGAGGACATAACTAGGGATGTTGTCAGGTCCAGGAGAGTATGAAGACTTTAGAGATTTCAAACATGAAAGTAGAGAAGATTCAGTAATTATGGGAGCACTAAAAGAGTTTGAAGAAGAAATGTCATAAGGATAAGATTTGTTATTAAAAGGGACAGAGGAGTAAGTTGATTGAAAAAAGTCAGCGAATAAGTCCACGGCAGCGGAATCGTTGCTAGCCTTTTGGTTATGTAAAAAGAATGAAGACGAAGTTTTACGCTTAGAGTTAACAAATTTGTAAAATTGTTTAGGGTCTTGTGCGAATTGAATTTTACAGCGAGCAAGATAATTATTATAGCATTGAGAATTAAAAAGGGTAAAGTTTGACTTGGCTATCAGAGTATTTAGAAAAGTCAAGATTAGAACCAGTTTTTTTATACTTTTTAAAACATCTAGACTTAATATTTTTTAAATTAGATAGCTTAGGACAGTACCAAGGGGGTTGAAGAGACTCAGAAGAAGCAACACTATTTGGAACAGAAATATCAAAGAGAGAGTTAACAGAGTCATAAAAAAAGGAAACAGCGACGTCAATGTCAACTGCATTGTATAAAGGAGACCAATCTTTTGAACAAATAAGTTGATTAAGCATGGTAAAATTAGCTTTACGGAAGCAACGACGAGGTTTTACTGAAGTCATTGAAGATAAAGGGGTAAATCCAGGATTTGTTAGAGATATTTCTAATGTAGGATGGTAAGAATCCTCGGGTAGTGTTAGGGGGGAAGACCTAGAGACAACAGCATTAGAACTGTCAGTGACAAAAACAAGATCTAACAATTTGTTTAAATGATTTGGAAATGAATTTATTTGAAACAAAGACAGATCAAGCAAACAATCTAAAAAATCATGCTGTGCAGATGGTACAAGATAAGTTGACCCATTAAGATTTGACCATGCGATGTTTGGCAAGTTAAAATCACCAACAACAACCATATAATCAACTCAACAATCGGGGAATCGAACTCAGGACCTCGGGGACTGAAGCACAGTCCAATCGACAAAAGAGAGAAGCCAAGAGAGTGAATTTGCTATTGCTCACTTTTAAGTCCGAATCGGATTAAAAACAATCCAAACAAGTAAGAAAGTCGGTCAAGCCCGACTGTAATATAATCTGTACCTGTTTGTATATAACTAATAAGTTTAAAGTGTGGGGTCACACAAACTGTGCAAGTGCTGCCCATCACAATTATGGGCAGTGCTGCCCAGGGTAATTATTTGATTTACTTATAACTTGAATATAGTTCATCTGATCGGAAAACAATGTATGAGAGTTCGATAAGTAATGATGAGTAAAATATATGTCTAAAGAGTTCAAACAACCTAACTCCAAAATTGCGGGATATTTGAGGTGTTTTTCAAATTGCGGAGGAGGCAGGGGGCGTGCCAAAAATCAAAACTAAACTTGATCCGCCTGCAAGTAAAAGAAATATATGTTCCATTCACATCAAACCTCTATCTGTTACCATTTATGAGATCTCTTCGTTCATACGGACAGACGGACAGACAGGCAGACGGACTGACAGACGGACATGTCTATATCGACTTGGCTGTTGATGCTGATCAAGAATATATATACTTTATAGGGTCGTAAATGCTTCCTTCTGGCTGTTACATACATTTGCACTAGCCCAATATACTCTTCGTTCCTTCGGTAAAGAGTATAATAAGGATCAATCACGGATTATTAATCCTAATCGGGTTTAAAATTTCAATCTTTCCGTCGGGTTCAAATCGCGCTTTTTAGACTTAAAAATATCCCGGCATTTTTTTTCTGTTAACGGACAGACAGACAGGCAGACATGGCTAAATCTAATCGGCTGTTGATGCTGATCAGGAATATATATACTTTATAGGGTCGAAAATGTTTCGTTCTGTCTGTTACATACTTTTGCACAACTTCATGATACCCTTTTAGCCATTTTTATGGGTACAGCGTATAATTAATGAATACATATGAAAACGAGAAGGCAAAGCTAACTTCGACTGTGCAGAAGTTCTAATACACTTGCAAAAGTTCATCCACCTGATTTAACAAGTGAAATATATATTTATAGATAGATATCAGATATTTATAAGTTCAAAATCATTGAGAAAAATCTTCTCTTCATAAAACATATTTTCCGACCGATAGTTCCTATGGCAGCTATATGCTATAGTCATCCGATTTTTATAAATTTTTACAAAATTATGTGGAAGCATATGAAACTAATATATACCACGATTGGTGACGATACAATGAAAACAAAAAAGTTTTTGATGTCATGTTAAAATTTGGATGACAACCAAATTTTTCTATAAGCGCTTTGTATACCTGTTTTACTCTACGAGAAAAGGTAATTTAAAGTAGAATCATAAACGTAAAAATTAAGCATAAAAAAAATCACTAAAGGAAATAAAGAGACCATCCCTTACCGGGACTCGAACCAGCATATCAAAAAAACAAGGCATCAAGTCTATCTATCTAATTTAGGTAGCTTAATTTCTATATATAATGAATCGATACCTAATGTTAAATTGGAATACTTTATGTTAAATTTCTCGGATGTACTCAGTTTGTTTGGGGCGAGTACCAACATCATGAATTGATGTACATCATTTTGGACCGATCGTTCCTATGGCAGCTATATGCTATAGTCATCCGATCCAGCCGATTCTGACCAATGTGCAGCCTACGTGTATTTAAAGACTTTTTGCAAAGTTTGTTCAAGATAGCTTTAAAACTGAGGGAGGTGATAGCATAGAAAAAGATGGACAGACGGACGGACGGACAGACGGAAATGAACTCAGATTATTATGATGATCAAGAATATATACACTTTATGGAAAAGCTTCCTTCTATGCGTTACAAACATCGTGACAATTTTAATATACCCCTTGCAATGGTATAAAAATAAATTTACGTCAACTGCGACTATTTTTTATTCCAAAATACATATGTTCTGAAAGTTTGATAAAGATTGGTGGTGTGTCCTTTCGTAAGTTCAGCCGTAGCTTATTTTATATATATTTTTTAATGACAAATTTATATTTTTTATAAAGAAATATAATAGTTTTCAAATGATTTGAAAAAAAAATTTATTTGATCAAATATCATATTAATCAGCCTAAATTAAAAATATTTTTTCATTGTTGGTGAACATTTGTGCATTTCCCTAACATAGTCTTAAGGGTTCATATTTACCAACTTTGATAATCGACTCATGGTTAAATTTTTATACACTTGAAAAGTGTATATTAATTTTGCCCAGAAGTTTGTAACGCATAGAAATATTCATTTCCGACCCCATAAACTATATATTTCTGATCAGGACGACGAGCTGAGTTCTTTCCGCCGTGTCGTCGTCCGTTGTCGTTGTTGTCTGTCGTCTGTCTGTGTCGTCCGTCTGTTGTCTGTCTGTTTCACGCAAACTAGTCCCTCAGTTTTAAAGCTATCGAGTTTAGCACACTAAATGTCGGAGGGGGATTGTTAAGTTTAGGAACGGTATATTTAGTTTTTGTTCAAAATTCGAAAAAATTTATCAAAATCGGGTGACTATAGCATATAGCTGCCATATAAACGGTCGGACAAAAAACTACTTCTAGTGAGAAAAACTTTTTTGTTTTCCATCGTAGCATCTTCAATCTTGGTATATATCAGTTTTATATGCTTTACATGAAAAATTACAAAACGGATGACAGCAAGCGGAAACTATAATTTTTTAATTGTTTTTTTACATAAGTTCGAAAAATTATCAAAATCGGGTGACTATAGCATATAGCTGTCATTAAACGGATCGGTCGGAAAATGTGTTTTACTAAGAAAAGTTTTTTTTATGGTATCAAATTTTTATTATTAAATATTAAAAAGTTTAAAATATTTGATATCTATATTCTATATATTTTTTACCGGTTAAATCAGTTGGAGTAAACTTTTTCAAGTGTATTTAAACTTCGGCACAGTCGAAGTTAGCTTTGCCTTCTCGTTTTCCAAAAATACAGCCAATTAACAACAGATGACTACTTTTGCCACCCTGTATATAAAGTTGACTATTTAAGCTGTGAACCACAGTACATGCGATTGTATGTTGAGAGCAGTAGTTACTATACATAGAGCTATAAAACTATCTACGATATATCGATAATATCGATGGTGGCTGTGCTATGGGTCATCATCGATTGTTTTTTCCACCATCGATACATCGCGATGATGGAAAATTCGCCCCAAGAGTGGGGAAATGCCTGGAAAATTATATATGGTAAAACCTATTTTTAATCCGATTGGCTTCAAAATCGTTTTGTAAACACATTATAGAAAATAATTAGACATTTGATTTCTCGGTGGTGGAATTTCCGCCCACAGGCAAGAATAATGGTGGGCGTATTTCGATTCAGTGACAATGGCTATTTGTGAGCCGATCTGAATAAAATTCGTTTTGTAAGCTCTAGGGTCAGAATGAATGGATTTTTTTTCGGGAAGTTTACTGCAAAGGTCGGAATATAGGTGCAAAGGTCGGAATATAGGTGCGGGGGTGAGTTTTAGCAACCTCGGAAAGGGGGCAAATAGCAACCTGAACTGTTTAAACAAAATGAATTTAGTAGAGTTGACCCCCAATTGAAAAACTCATATAATAAAAAAAAAAAAAATAAAAAAAAAAACATTTTTGATTCGATAATATCGAAATAATCGATGGTTTAGACTATCACTATCGAAAACATCGATGGGGGGCACTATCGATGTTTTTACAGCTCTAATCAGAATACAAATGTCATAATCAACGAGTGCCGACAAAAGTTTTGGATTCCTAATGCTAAGTCCTTGTTGAGACGTGTACAACGAAGTTGTTCACAATGTATTATCGATCGAAGCCAACCTGTAAATCCGAAGATGGGTCAACTGCCAGTTGACAGACTAATGCCTTACGTCAGACCATTCACCTACTGTGGAGTCGATTTATTTGGTCCTTTGAATGTTTCTGTTGGTCGTCGTCGAGAAAAGCGCTGGGCCGTAATATTCACGTGTTTAACAATACGTGCAACACATTTGGAAATAGCCGAGAATTTGTCCACGGATGCCTTTATAGTTTGCTTGCGTAATTTTGTCAATCGTCGAGGAGTGCCAGTGGTAATACGAAGTGATAATGGAACGAACTTCATTGGTGTACAAAAGGAGATGGCTGCCCATGAACGATTGCTGGATACAGATGCCCTGGTAAATGAATCTTCACGTCAGAAAATTGAATGGATATTCAACTGTCCATTGAACCCCAGTGCTGGGGGATGCTGGGAACGCCTTATACGTATAATCAAACGTTTGCTTGGAAAGACTTTGCGCGATATTGCTCCCCGGGTGGAGACCTTGCGATCGGCATTAATTGAAGCTGAAAATATATTAAACTCACGGCCCTTAACTGAACTGCCACTTGCCCACGAAGATGACGAACCGTTGACGCCGAATCACTTTTTGCTAGGTTGTGCCAATTCGACTCAAACCCCACATCCGCCTGAAAATACAGTATGCTTGCGTAGACAATGGCGCATTGCGCAATCGTTAAAGGATCGTTTATGGAAACGCTGGATTACTGAGTATCTGCCGCAACTTATGTGTCGCAGCAAATGGCATGAATTTACCAAACCTATCAAGTTGGACGATGTGGTTCTGATTATGGATGAGTCGACTTCTCGTGAAAAATGGATCCGAGGAAGAGTCCTCAAACTGTACACAGCGAAGGATAAGCAGATACGCAGCGTAGATATAAAGACAAGCAACACAATTTTGCGACGCCCAGTTTCGAAACTGATAGTATTAAATTTAAGTGGTGAATCCCATGGAGATTCACCGGGTGGGGGAATGTAAAGTTTTAAGTTAATTTTGAATTGTAACGGCCAGGAAATGTTTTGTGGTGGCCCTGAGTCGTTTGAAAGTTTGCCATTTTTAGAGAATTAAGAGACGGTCACACTGCCACAAGGAAAAGGCAGTGATTTAGATGGAGTGATCGAGAAAAGACGAAATTTGAAACCGCACTACTTATTTAGCATTTAACCTACATTTAAATATATTAATAAACAATACATAATTCATTTTCTACAATAGATGATTTCTGGTTATTCATTTGTGTTTCGGAACATTTACAGCAGCTATAAATAAATAATAGAAATAAATGAAATAAATACTTAAATACTAATTGGACTTCGTCATCATTTTTCTTGGGCTCAGTACCTGGCTTAAATATATAAAAACCTGAAGCCACCCAGTGAAAGGTGTCCAATTTGTCCTTTGCAAACTGGATCCTCTGGGGTGGCTCTGACTTGCCAAATTCTCATCTGGTAGTCGCGCTCTCGTTAGTGATTTTGATAGAAATTTTCCCTTGTGAAGAACATAAATAAATTATTTGCCAAAAAATTAAGTTTATTACTCCTACCGAATTCACGATTCCACACTTTCGAAGCCACTATTTTTGATGAAAATTTGATTAAATTCTAATAGTCTATGCTGTGAGCAGCCAATGAAAATGACTTTTCTAATTTTTGGCCCTTCTTCTTCGCCTGTGAAACTATTCGCCCAGGACGGTCCAACTTCAAATTCAAATCTGAACCACTGTACTGTCGAAATAAGCACGAGCTCTAGACTCACGCTCTCCTCCCCAAGCACTGAAAACTATCGATAGACTTGCTCCTAGTGCTCTCCCATCGCTATCAGTTTTGACAACAATTTGAAAACTAATAATGTGCTCTTTTTTTTCCCGTTACTCGTAGAGTAAAAATGGATATACTAAGTTCGTGCAAATGTATGTAACAGGCAGAAGGAAGCATTTCCGACCCCATAAAGTATATATTCTTGATCAACATCAATAGACGAGTCGAGAAAGACATGTCCATCCGTCCGTCTGTATGAACACCTAGATCTCAGGGACTATAAGAGCTAGAGCTACCATTTTTTCAGTGTAGACTTGTATTGTCTGCACGCAGATCAAGTTTGTTTCAAATGTTTGCCACGCCCCCTCCCGCCCCCGCAATATGAAAAAACCTCATTTCTCCCACAATTTTGAAAATAGATTGTTCGAACCTTCTAGACATATATTTTAATCATCATTACCTTTCGATTCGCCATACATCATTTCCTGATCAGATGAACTATATTAAAGTTGCCACCCCCGCAATTTGGGCATATTGTGATCTAATAAAATATTCAGAAATAAACCTTACCCTGAGTAACGGGTATATCGAAGTCGAGCAGGGCCGACTTCAATTTACGCTCTCGATTTTCTCAAATACGAGAAAAATTAGATTTCATAAAATCTGTAAATGGTTGAAAATAAAAATTAATAAATTGTTTTTTTTTTACACTCACGAATTCTACTTTTACGAAGAAAATGAGGTATTGATGACGAAATCTATCAATCAATCATTTTTATTTCGTTACAAATCTGGCTAAAAGTGATGGTAGACAGCTTTGAATTGTATTTAAGCGCTAATCACACTCGGTTATCGATAAGTTATCGTTTGGTATTTTGCGGCACCTGGTCACACCATTTTCTAAGGTTGGTGTGTTGTAGCCGAGATTTCACTGCGGCCTTCCACAAGTGCGTCGCGTTCGATTGCAAACAAATTAATAAATTGCAATAAACACAAAACATACAGAAACAATTGCAGTTGCCCAACATTCACCCACATGTGCCAGGCATTCAAGGAGCAGGAGTCACAGTGTGTTTGTCGTGTAAGGTCGCAGTTAATGTTGATTTGTGTTTGGAGTTGCAGCGATTAAAATAGAACAGATTGCGTGTGTTCGTGTGTACTCTGGCTTTTTCTTTGGCAAACTCCAAATTGAGCGACATAGTCATGTTTTGTCTTCCCCTTTGTGGCTGTGCCGGATTATAAATAGTTGTGCGTGTTGGTGTTGGTCTGTGTGTGAGTGTGCCGGAGTTGATTTCTGTTCCAACTTGGTGTCATGCCATGGGAAAGGAACAACAACAACAAAAACAGTATCGAAGAGTTAGCAAAGCGGAACTGGAAATGTGGATGACTGTGCCGTTAGAGCTGCTCCCAGCTTTTAAGCTGCCGATCAAACAACAACAAAATAACAGTAAGAGCAAATGTGGCGCAAAGCAGACGCAGAAGACGATTTGCTGTTGTTGTTTTATTGCCCTCCCCACTCTCGCGACCCCGCCCGATCACCAGCAGTCACCGTTAATCAGTTGCGGCGTTGCGGAATTGTCCAAAAACAGAGCGAGCAGCGAACAGCTGCAGCCGCCCATCGAGTTTTTTTGCTTTGCATAAATGGCAAATAATTAGCCATCGCCTCGGCCCCGTGTCCGCTGCCCGCAGATCCCCATTGTTTTGTACGATTACAAAAGTTATTGCATTTCTCTTTTGGTGCGCTTGTTCCCAGAGTAGTGGGCGTTGGACTTGCGCTGCGGCAGCAATCTGTTCGTTTCCGTATACAATTTTGTAGACTTGTCTAGCATTAAATTAATTCATTCGTACACACATTTGGGAGCCATACAGAAGTAAACATATATTCCCCGTACAACTTTCAGGCAAAGCTCTCATGGATCGCAGCCTGGACTCCATTGGCAGCTGTTCACTTGACGTAGATGCCGATTCATCCGACATATCAGGTAGAGGAACCACGGCTAGTCTTAAGCGCAGTGCCTTATTTGCGTGTTCTCTCATTCACAGATACAAGCGGCAGCCTGAATTTTCCAACTCCACTCTCCGTGAAGGACATAACACGCGAATTCACGGCCAACATACGTGAGCGCTGCACTCTACGTTCTCCGCCGCCGCAGCACCAGTCGCATTTAGTGCATCACTCGACCACCGCCTACGTAGATCCCGGGACGGGCCTGGTGCGCATGGTGCTGTCACCGCCAGCCGCCGTCAATGAGGCGAACCCCATGGATGCCGCCGACGAAGTTGTTGAAAAGAAGCCCAGCTATCTGAATTTGGCCTGCTGCGTGAACGGTTACTCCAACTTGACCACCTACGACTCAAAAATACGCCAGGACATTAACAAGTCGCGCGAAGTTTCGCCCATTAGGCCCTCGACCAGCAGCCTGCAGTATTGCAAGCGCCAGAACTCGTTGGCGGCTCCGCAGCTGATTGCCAGCAGTATGCCGCACACCAAGCAGCCGCAACTGGTCGAGACCAACAACAACATCAAGTCGAGCATGAGCAATGGTCACAGCCTGGAAAATGGGAAACAGCCTGCCACGACCAGCAGCTTTATCCAGCAACGCGTGGAGCGTCTATATGGACCCGGAGCCTTGGCCCAGGGCTTCTACAGTCCGAAGAAGCATGGTCAGGGCTTGTCGCCCGCCCGGAAAACTCAACTGGAGGTGGACTCGTCCCAGAGCACGGAACTGGCACGTAAATTCAAGCAGCTGTCGCCCAGCAAGGACTATGGCGAGTTTCGCAAAAAGCTGGACAATAACTGCGGGCAAGCGGAGAGGGAGCGAGTGCGGGAGCGTGAGCGTGAGCAGTCGTCATCATCAGTTCAGAATGGCGGCGATGGAGATTTGCCCGTTTTTAGGCATTTAAGTCACGAGTTTCGAGCACAGTTGCCCACTGTCTCGCCTAAAAGGAATGCGCCCCGCGTCTCGCCACCCTTAGAGCCACTCGTTGATGTGGTCGATCATGTGTCGACGGAGCAAGTGCCACAACTGCGCTTGGAGGAGTACGTCAGCACCACAAAAATATTGCTAGTGGAACCAAGTGCTGTAGCTGAAACTGTTGTCCCTGTCGCTGAGAAGGATGGGAACTATTTTCTGAAAATACTTAAAGCCGAACAGGCTCGTCTGCTTGCGCTGGCCGCTATTGCAGAGAAATACACAGATGCCTTGGTTGTAAGTTAAGCTGTACCTAGGGAACGGGTCAGTAAATAATCCTCCCTTTCCCAAATCCTTACAGAATAATCCCGATATCACTGAGGACACCTTTGGACTGTTGCGGTCGGCATCGGGCAAGGCACGTCTCTTGGCTTCGCAGAAGATGAAGCAGTTCGAGGGTGAGGCTACTATTAAAAACAAAACGGATTTTCTTATTAAGATCAAATTATTCACCGATCCTTATGGCAGCTTTGTTATATGGTCATCCGTTTTAAATCAAACTTGGTAGAATTATTTATTATTTGAAAACAACAGTTTTTCTTACTAGAACATGTTTTCCGACTGATGGTTCCAGGGGAAGCTATCCGAAATCGGGAAATGTGCCGGCCATGTTTTAACTTTCCTCTATATGGCTTTGAAACTGGTGAAAGAGATGGCATAGAGATAGAAAGACATGGCTTTATCGCCATATATAAGCTTTATTGGGTCGTAGATGCTTTCTGAACAAAACTAAGCACTAGAACTGCTTTCCCATAAAGCCACTCCAAATGTAGGATCCTCCCAAATACGACCGCTCCATGCTAAATGTACATAAGATATCTTATAAACCACTGGACCGATCGAACTTAAATTTTAAAGATTTTTCATAAGAAAGATCAGACTGCATATAAATTATTAAGAATGGTGCAGAATCCAGGACCGCATATAAAAGAAACACCATATTCCACATCTTAGTTTGCGTTTTTATACTCTGCACTAGAGGTGGGCACGGCCCGAACTTTTTCCGGTCCTTGAAATATAAACCGACTCCGCCTTACCACAAAAGCACGATATCCGGAGAGGGTCGAATCACGCCTAAATTTAAATTGAATAAAAGAAATCAGAGCTTGCTGGAATTAAATATTTGTATCTCAGGTGTTCTACCCAAATCGTATGGGAATAGAACAAATGGGTATATCTAAAAATAAAGCATCTGTTCGAAATATTTCAACAAAGATCTATCAAATATATTGGACTTAATAATAATAATCCAACAATTTGTAGAAACAAGAATAGCAGCCGTACTCCGACCCAATGGGAAAAAATTTATTCGCCGATATGGTCTGACTCACAGCACAAGGTGGTGGCTGAGAGTACAGCCACTACCTAGAGCTTAAGAATGTTACAATTTAGTTTATTCGCTCAGCCCCACGAATACAAATGTTGCTAAGCATTATAATGATAGCAAAGTCAACACAGCGGATTATTATAGGCATGCGATTAGGCGAATGGGTAATTTAAGCAGCTACAGTTTAGTATCCATCTCACCAAAACAGCCGCCAAAACCAAAAAAGTAACAAATTTTTCTTGCTTGCAATATCCACCTTTGACAAAAGGTCTTAACTTAATAACAAAAAAATACTAGTCGTTTTTTTTGTGATGTTATCGATAGCTCAAGAAATAATATTCTGTAATTATTTCTTAAGGTCGATATACAATTTTGAGCAGGGAATAATACCGGAACCGTTAACCGAAATAAACCGTTTCAGGCCACTTACCGGTTTCGAAACCGGAACATTTTTTAAGAACCGAAAACAGTTAACCGTTATAATAGGAACCGAAAAAACCGTAACCATACCAAAACGGTTATACCGGTAATGTTTCGGTTTCTTTATATTTATTTAATTTATTTATGATTATTTCAAATATATATATATTTCCACCGTTAAAAAAGCAATATATACACTCAGAAAAAATGTCTTATATTTTATAAATTTTGCCTTAAAGAAAAAAGAGGATCAAATTATTTTTTTAAGATAAATAATATATACCCAGGTCTTCTACAAATCGCTTTCGACCCAAAAACTACCGAATTCCCATACGATTTGGGTCGTTTTTGGGTCGAAAGCGATTTGTAGAACACATGGGATAGAAAAAAATTTCTTAATAGGCAGAAAAACGTTTTTTTTTTCGTAAATATAATGGTAATATAAAATATAAAAATAAAGTTTCCTGATTTAAATCAAATATCGCTAACAAATTTAGAAATGTTATTTCATATTTTAAGAAAGTTTTGTTTTAAAATTTAGAAAAATGTAATGTTAGGAAAAGATCAAGCCGATTTTAGGTTTCCAAATGTTTTAGAGCGTTTTTAGATCTGAGCGTCTAGAGCTATAAGTATTTCACCAGTGTATTATGGGCTGTATTGAACCCTAGTCTTATAATATGGCTTCAAATCTATCTAATTGGCAGGAATGCAGTAGATTTCAGGACCGATTATTTCGAATTATAATTAGGAAATATTTGTCTGCTTTTAAGAAAGATTTGATATAGGTTAGGTCCAATTTCTCATCTTCTAGAGAGCAGAGTCTGTCACAGAAACTAACAAACATCAGACATTAAAGCTTATCAAACACATATTGGCTAATTGGCTATCTTTAAGATGAGAAATCGGCCCTAAGTAGGCTAAACTTACAGTTTAATCTGTTATTGTTAAGATTAATTGACAGATCGTTTTATGTGAAAGATGTGAAATCATGTCGGGCCAACAAAAGAAAAAAGAATTTTTTATTTATTATATTTTAAAAAATGAAGTGTGTATCGTGGAACACACGGTACGAGCGAAACTCTTTACAAAGAAAAATCAGAATCAAAATTAGAACTCTAGCATAAATTCTTATAAAGTATATAAAGTTATTTTATTAATATTATTTTATAGTTTCATTTGTTTGAATCCTATTTTGTGAATAACAAGAAACAATTATCTTATGATAACTGAAATATGGGACATATGTTTGCGACCGTAAAACAGGGCATCAATTGTTATACCATCTTTTGTTGTAGACTGAGAACGTATTAAAGAAACATTTTCTCAAGCCGATCCCAGTTCCCAGATCCCTGACTCCAAATCACTGATCCATGATCCCAGATCCCTGATCCCACATCCTAAATCCTAGATTCCTGATCCCAGATCTCTGTATGTGTGTATGTGCATGGTTGCGCTTGCTTGTGCTTATTTAATGCAAATGAATATCAGCACAAATAAAAACAAAACACCGAAACAAAGATAATCTCACGCAAATAAGTTGTCGCAAAGAAATCAAAGTAATCAGTCTAACGTCCGTTTAAGAGCTTCACTCTAAAAGCGTTGTTTCATGTGACATATTCTTAGAATATGGAATATTCTTAATCCAGGGATTAATCCCAAAACGAATATCGGTTCCGGTACGTACGAAATGAGAATTTCGGTTAAAGGTTCTATTTCGGTTTTCAGTTTATTTCGGTTTTCGGTTCCGATACGGTATTCAGACTTTTATTTCGGTATACCGCTTCGTACCGGTACTAGTATAATTTTTTTAATATACATTTTTTTTAATTAGTTCAAAGATATCCAAAAAATCAAAGGATTTAATAGAACTAAAAAATTGTGTTTTAAGAATACGACACACATTTTATTTTTGGACGAACAATTTTCACGCTTCCAGTGGTATCCCTCTACACTCAGAAAAACAACCTAGAATAACCTTCTCTGTTCTTATGTCGCCCAGACAAACTCGCCTTGTGGTCATTTCTAATGAAACTGATCTAGATGGAGATCTTTAGCGATTTGGATAGATTTTAACCCATACTATAAGACTAGAATCTGGAAAAATACTCAAATGGGTTTCTCATCTCTAAAAAAAACACAAAATTATATTGAAACGTAAAATCTGCCTTAGCTTTTCCCTTTCTAAATCCAGAGACTTCAGTTCTAAAATTTATATTAAAATTTTCTAAACACACTTTTCTATATTTAGGGGTTTTTATGACTTTGAAACTTAGTCTTGGAAGAAAAGGATTTCCGCTTTTTAGAAATTTTTATTTTCTATCTTATATATCATAAAAAGTGAATTTGATTGTGTTTATTCTTTAGGGCGTCTTTACGGATGACATAAAAACTTGTTTCGGCACAATCCTTCATACGAATAGAAACACATTTGACAAGCTTCGAAAGCTGAATGTTTTTGAAAAGCTGTCTTATTTATATGAAGCATAGTGCCAAAATAAATTTTTATTAATGAGGACTTCGAGTTGGCATTTTTTAAATGTAAGACTTTTTCTGAGTGTTGCTATTTTACCAGTTAAAACACATTTTAGAAATAATTATAAATCTTTAAGATAAATAATAAGAAACCGAAACAATACCGGTATTAGCTTTTCGAATATAGTTCCGGTTCTTTTTGTTCCTATTATAACGGTTAACGGTTTTCGGTTCTCAAAAAAATGGTAATATCGGTTCCGGTATCGATTCCGGTACCTGGATTTAAACATTTTATTTCGGTTAAAGGTTCCGGTTACGGTATTATTCCCTGATTAGTTCTATTAGATCCATTAATTTTTTGGATATCGTGAAACCATTTAAAACTTTTAATATTACAAAAAAATTATACTTGTACCCGTACGAACCGGAATACCGAAATAAAAATCTGGGAACCGATAACCGAAATTTCCATTTCGGTTCGGATAACTCAAAATCTAATTAACCGATTTGCCTGAAATTTTGAGTATTTCTTCTTTATAAAATTAGTTTTAATATGAACTTAACAATTTGTGTTTTTTATAAAAATTAATAATTTTTTAATTGCAAAAAAGTTTGAAAAATTTGTGTAACATTGAAAAGTTTTGTTTCAAACCCTGCCAAATGGGAAATTTTATTAGTGAGCGGCGCAACCCTGTTTAATGAGTGGGGCCATTATCTAAGACACATACCTTCTAACTATAAAATCTCTCGAAGTTCTGTGACACCGACGAATTTTTCGAGCGGTTTGGGTTTATTATGGTGCATTGAACTCTTATTACTATGGTTGTTACTAAGTTGTCACTTGTTCTTATTTTTCAATTTATCTCCTTTCCCATTCTCAGGTCTCTGTCATAACAATTTGAATCGCTCGCCGGAGGATGAGTTCCCTACCACACTGGATGACTTGCAGGGCTTCTGGGATATGGTTTATCTACAAGTGGAGCACGTTAATTCAATATTCGCTGACATTGAGGACTTGAAAAGCAATGACTGGAAGGTAATAATTCCCAAGGTGGACATTATGAGCATGTTAACTCTAATTTTTTATTATTTGCAGCGCCTCGTTGAACCACACAAGGTTGAGACGGTGCCAATAACCAAAACAAGCAAATCGGCAAAGACTGGCAACTCTGTATCGAAAACGAAATCCGCCGGAACAACCAACAGCAATACAAGTGTAAATAGCTCCAAGTCCGCTGCTGCAAATTCGGCAGCCGCTTTGAAGCGCGAAGCCCAAAGGAAGCAATTGCTTGAGATGAAACGTCAGCGCCGTGAGGCCATGGCCACCGCTACGAAGAATCAAACTGCCTGTGATGGCGCCACTGAGCACCAGGAGGCAATCGGCGATAGTTCTATTAACAATATTGGCGTCAGGAACAGCAGCTGAATCGTGCTCACGGCCCCTGCGAAATGCGAACCATGCTCTCTAGTTATACGTGTATTTTATTTAAAATTAACACACTTACACACTCTCCCAACACTCTCACACTCAAACACACATATGCTTAAAAAATTCCTAGTTGAATTAATCCTTAACTAGTCCCAACTAAAATGCACACGGTATGGAGCTTCTAACTCTAATTGCATAATAATACTAAAGTGGAAATGTGTCACAAGGTGTCACAAGCAAGCGTATATCATATGATGCATCGATAGCGATACGCCGTAAATTTTTTCACAAAAAAACACAAAAAAAAAAAAACAACAAAAAAACGTTTGCCTTATCTGCGTGTGTTTTCGCCCGTTAAATTAGTTTGCTGTGCACTTTAAAGAACATTAAATTGTTTGTAATTATAATTATTACATTTATAAAAGACATTTATCATGGTGTAATAGAAATTTAAGTACAACAACAAAAACACCAACAACAAATTTTGTATTACATGGCATTGATCTTTTTTATATTCATTTTAAATGTGAAAGAATCGAATCTAAATAATATATATATATTTTTTTGGCATATTAGCGGCTGCATATAATGAGAATTATTATTCTGTAAGCGGAGGCAATCTCACTCTCAATTAATTTATAAAGTTTTGTAATAAATTATTTTTCACTTATACGGCAATAAATGCAATTGCGTTTATTTGTTCTTTTGGCGACAATTCGAGTGTCTTAGCGGGATACTTAGGCGGTGATTGATTGTTAATTTGTGTTTTTGTCTCCTAAAAATGTGTTGGTTTGATTCTAAACAATAAGGCAAAGCTTACTTCGTTTGCGTTTGCTCCTTAAAACTAATATTTCCGATACGATATATATAGGATGTACAATTTTTCCCACTTTTAGAATTAGTTAGGGTGTTCAGTAGGTTGGGCATTAGGACAGTTTTGCCTGATTAATATTGTGAGCAACATTCTGTGCACAACAGCTGTCACAACTTTTGATGTGTTGACTGCTGCGTTTATAAATTTTGATCAGTCAATAAATTATTTTAAGTATGATGCCATTTAAAAGCGCTTAAGATATGCTTCTATAATGAAAAGCAAGCGAAATATATCGTAAAATCAAATTAATTGAAAGTGTGTATAGTGATACCAATTAGCTGTTCGTTTTAATGTTGTCCACATTCGGCAATTCACATGCATATGAGCCTATTTCTTGCCGACTTTATGCCTGACTGATTGGCAGGAAGCTAAACCCAACCTACGCTTATTGGGAAGCACATCGACGTCGGTATGCTGCCATGCAACACTTTCACACGTTTTCTCTCCTCTCTTCTTGGCGAACCCTGGTTTTAAACAGGGCTGCAAACCGGTTTTGAACCGAACCGGTTCGAACCCGAAATTTCGGCTTTTATTGTACTGTGAACCGAACCTTGAGCCGAACCTCTTGTAAAAAACTAGTTGAACCTGAACCGGTGTCGAACCAAAACTTTCGATTCGGTTCAGCCAAAGGTAACACGTCTTAAGGTCCCACAAGCAAGAAAATTATCCCAATTTTTATGAAAATTTGTCCAAATAGTCATTTCTCTGATTTTGCGGAAAACTAAACTAAAGCTATACATGCACACGCAAATCATTTGCTCAAATAGTGCCGAAAAATTCCATATTAAGGCCTTTTTAGAACAATTTTCATCAGTTTAGCGGCGCTTTTACCAGCCTAATATTTATAATGTCTTATCAAAGAAGAAAACTAGACCGACAATTACTCGAAGAAATACTATCTGTAAATTTAAATTGAAAATAAATGAAACCGTATTTTTAAGTAAACAAAAATACAAATTCAGAATATTTTTTTATATTTTTAACAAATTAATTGCTTTTCTATAAACATTTGGTATAACTTGGGATGACCCAAGGTTCAAACCAAAACATTAGCACAAAAACCTTGAAACTCAAATTTCCGAACCTAACTAACCGCTAACCGGAACTCTGCAAAAATATTTTGGGTTTGCAGCCCTAGTTTAAAGAAAGGCTGCAAATCCCAAAACTTTGTATTAGGTTCGGTTCGGAAGTTCGATCAGAACGGTTCCTGGAACCCCTAAACCCCACGTTTCACTTCGAAACTAGGTTTACTTGAACAAAAAATAAATTATTTGAAGTTTCTTGTGGACGTGTTGGAAAGGAGTAAAGGGGTTGGAGAAATTCAATGTCAATGGTCTGTATTAGAAGTTTCATATATTTGTTCAAATTAACGAAAAGTAAAATTCAGCTAAATATAATATTTCGACCGGTCTTTTTGTGTGTTCGGCTCAATCTAGTATATATTTTTTTTATATGTTTCCAAATCATATTTTAGTTTTTACTAGAGTATTCAAAATTTAAAATGGATGTAATAGAATTAAAAAAATGTATTCTAAGAATATGCCACTTGAAAAAGCTTTTATTAAAATATACCGATTTCGAACGCTACTGACCGCGCTTCCATTGGTATCCCAACACTCGGAAAAAACATAAACGTCTTGCACATAGAACTATCAGTCACCTAATCTTACATTAGTTTATCTCTCTTAGGCCGATTTCTCATCTTCAAGATAGCCAATATGTGTCAGATATTTCTTAATTATGGTTTGAAATAATAGGTCTTTAAATCTGCTTTATTCCCGACATAAATATAGATCTTTTGTCATTTGTATAGATTTGAAACCATACTATAAGACTAGGGTTCAATATAATAACGTAAAGCGCTCGCAAAATACTTAAACGGGTGCATCAGCTCTAAAACAGTTAAAAACCTAAAATCTGCCTGAATTTTTCTCTTACATTAAATATTAAAAACTAAATATTAAAACGAATCTTTCTTAAAACAGGAAATAAAATTTCTAAATTCAGGAGCGAAATTTTATTTAAATCAAGAAACTTCATTTCTTAAATTTATATTACCATTTTTCTAACATTTCAATATTTAAGGGAGGATTTTTCTAAGACTTAGGGCCGATTTCTAATCTTATACATAGCCCTTCTTGTCAAATAAACCTACAAATAGCAGAGCAAACTCTCAGTTTATCTGACAAATAGCAGCTATATAGTAGATGAGAAATCGGCCCTTAGAAATCCTTTACATTTAATTAGAGGGATTATATTTACGAAAGAAAAGGGTTTTCGTCTCTTTAGAAAATTTGTTCTATATTTTAAATATATTAAAAAAATATTTGGTCTTGATTATTCTTCTATAAAATGTAAGACATTTTTTTCTGAGTGTTTATATTCCTATTTTACCGGTTGAAATATATATTTGTAATAATCATAAAACAGAACCGGTACTAGCGTTTTTGAACGGTTCCGGTTCTTTCGGTTCCTTTCATAACGGTTAACGGTTTTCGGTTCTCAAAAATTTTTTAATATCAGTTCCGGTTTCGATACCGGCTTAAAACGGTTTATTTCGGTTAACGGTTCCGGTTTTATTCCCTGGTTTCAAGTATTAAGAATCTTACAAACTAAATTCATTAATTTGACAACAAATTAAAAGATGTTTAAACAAAAATAAATTAAAAATGTTAAAGTTTTCCAGATTTTATTTCTAACATATTAACAAAAATTGGTATTTTCGACCTTATCAAAATTATAAGACACGTTTGGTTTTAGTATTAAATGGAAGATTTGTCTTAGGGTATAAAGATAATGTAATTTATTACATCTGACAACATTAAAATCCTTTTTTTCATGGAATCCGCCAGCTTCACCAATAATTTTCGATCAAGTTGGGCCCATTCCCTCACAATTGCGTTTTTAAGAGCGTTAGTGCTTTCGTAATTGATGTTTTCCTTATAAATACGTATTGCCAGTATGCCCCAAATATTTTCAATCGGATGAAGATCCGGTGAGTCTATAATATTGACAGAGCAATCCTGTAAAAATACCTAGATCGTGCCAGTCATTTCGAAATCCATCTGGTCCATCGAGATTAAACTTTTTCCCCATCAGAAAAACTAACCTGTAAGAAAATATATGGTAAGCATAAGCGAGAGAGGAATGCAACTTTTTGATTACCGAGCCCCAGTTGGTCCCTAAGTTATTTATTCCAAAATTGTGCGGAATCTTTTTAAGCCCACTTCGGACAATGTGTGCAGATCGATTTAAAGTGAGGCAAACAGTCATGGTACACACTTTTTTGCTTACAATTGCGGCAAGGTGGGAACAGGACGCTGTTGATTTGCTTACCCTTTAAAAAACGCTTCCTTTATCGCGTTTACTTAAGAGTGCCTTTCTTCCAGAACTGCGGGTTTTGCCATAATATTGAGAATTCTTTAAACAATTGGCGATAACAGTAAGCAAATTTCCCTTGATATTTGTCTTACATTAAATCCGGACTTCGAAAAAGCAAGAATTGAGCCCTTTTCCCCGTCCCGAAGCAATGTTGGGCGCGGCATTTTATGATTATTTTTCTAAATTAGTTTTTTAAGATTATATTCAGCGCAGAAATGTCAACACGAACAGTCTCACTTTGCTTTTTAGAATGTGTCTAATAATTGTGATAAGGTTGGAACTAGACGAGTTTCGAAAGCTTTCACGCAATACTAACGTATGTAAAGTTTCACAAGAACTGCTAAAAATACTAAGTAATGGAGATTTTTCACAGCCAATGCTTTGTTCTTCTGTTCTTTATTTTTGTTTAGGTAAAATTAAAACCTACAATGATTTCTCGAGGGGAGGAAACAAAGTCTTTGTTTTAAGGCCTTTTCAAAATGATAAAACATTTGTCGATTTATGTTCTCTTGGACAATTTTGGAAGCAATCTTTAACATAATCAACAGATTTTATATTTGATTTCACTGTGCAAGTCGAAAAAATAGAAACGAACTGCATCATTAGTTTTATGAGTTATAACGATGGGTTCAACAACAATACTTGATTTCTAATTAAATATTTCCTAAGCAAAGCAAATAAAACTAATATAGACCAAGAAAACAAAAAAGTTTTTCTCATAAGAAGTAGTTTTTTGACCGACCGTTTCTATGGGAGCTATATAATATAGTCATCCGATTTTGATAAATTTTTTCTGTATTATGTGAAAGCATATACAAATAAAATACACCATGATTAGTGACGCTACGATGGAAAACAAAAAAGTTTTTCGCACTAGAACTAGTTTTTTGACCGGCCGTTTCGATCGGATGACTATATGATATAGTCATCCGATTTGGCCGGTTCCGACATATTAGTTGCGTGCTGTAAAAAGAAGACTCTGTGCAAAATTTCAGCTCGATAGCTTTACAACTGAGGGACTAGTTTGCGTAGAAACAGACAGACGGACGGACGGAATTGAACTCAACTCGTCGTCCTGATCAAGAATAAAGTATATAGTTTATGTGGTCGGAAAGGATTATTTCTATGAGTTACAAACTTCTGGGCAAAATTAATATACACTTTTCAAGTGTATAACAAGTAAGAAAGTCGGTCAAGCCCGACTGTAATATACTCTGTACCTGTTTGTATATAACTAATAACTTTAAAGTGTGGGGTCACATAAACTGCGCAAGTGCTGCCCAGCGTACTTATTTGATTTGCTTATAACTCGAATATCGTTCATCTGATCTGGAAACGGTGTATGGTGGATCGATAAGTAATGACGATTAAAATATATCCCTAAACGGTTCAAACAATCTTTCTTTAAGATTGTGGAAGATATTCGATTTTTTTCAAATTGTGGGGGTGGCAACTCTACCATCGTTCATCTGATCGCAAAACAATGTATTGCGGTTCGATAAGTAATGATGAGTAGAATATATGCCTAGAAGGTTCGAAACACCTAACTCTAAAATTGCGGGATATTTAAGGTGTTTTTCCAATTGCGGGGGTGGCAACTCTACTATCGTTTATCTGATCGGAAAACAATGTATGGGGGTTCGATAAGTAATGATGAGTAGAATATATGTCTAAAAGGTTCGAACAACCTAACTCCAAAATTTCGGGATATTTAAGGTGTTTTTCCAATTGCGGGGGTGGCAACTCTACTATCGTTTATCTGATCGGAAAACAATGTATGGGGGTTCGATAAGTAATGATGAGTAGAATATATGTCTAAAAGGTTCGAACAACCTAACTCGAAAGTTGCGGTATATTTGAGGTGTTTTTAAAATTGCGGGGGTGGCAACTCTACTATCGTTCATCTGATCGGAAAATGATGTATGGGGGCTCGATAAGAAATTATGAGTAGAATATATGTCTAGAAGGTTCGAACAACCTAACTCCAAAATTGTAGAAGATATACGGTTTTTTTCGATTTGCGGGGGAGGCAGGGGGCGTGGCAAAAAAAAAAACTAAACTTGATCTGCCTGCAAGTAAAAGAAATATATGTTCCATACACATCAAACCTCTATCTCTTAACATCTCTGAGATCTCAGCGTTCATACGGACAGACGGACGGACGGACAGACGGACATGTCTATATCGTCTCGGCTGTTGATGCTGATCAAGAATATATATACTTTATAGGGTCGGAGATGCTTCCTTCTGGCTGTTACATACATTTGCACAAACCCAATATACTCTTTGTACCTTCGGTACAGAGTATAAAAACTGTAAATGTACTAAATTAGAGGACTTTTAAATCTATTTATTAAGATTTCACGAGAAAAACTATCATATTTTTGAAATTAACAAAAAAATTGTAACTTCGTAAATAACTTAAAAAAAATTGTTGTATGAAACCATCGTGAACTCAAAAATGTAATGATGCAGTTCGATTCCCAAGCCCCGAATTAGGGGAAACCCGTTCAAGTTGGTCATGTCTTTTTTATTTTTTGAAAAAAACTATCACAGTGTTATTATTAAGTGCTTCTATAAACTTCTCTTCTTCATGTGATTGCAGAGTCATTTAAAGTCTACTCTCATTACGAATTTCTTTCGATGACTTAATATTGTGAATCGAACCTGTTTTTGAATAAATGGTCCAGTTCGGGTTCAGGTTCGAGGGCTTCACAATTTAAAAGGTTTGTTTCGTGGTCCGGTTGTGGTTAACATTAATAAGTCTAACTAAGCTCGATATCCAAACATTTTATATTAGCCATCTGAACAACATTTGAAAATTTCTTAATATATTTACAACTAATTTATTTAATTTCTCAAGAAATGCATGTCCAAGGAAAAATACAGTGTGGGAATAACTGTGGTGGGTAAAGTGAAATTTAATCAAAAATTGCAAAAATTCTAGCATTTCTCACCCATCGCGTTGAACCGACATATATAACCACTGATTAAAATATATTATATATATTCCGTCGCTATAGGAATTGTCAAGGTTATAAACAATCAGACGGTCCATGATTGAATTATTTCAACGTAATGGAGAAAATTGGACAAAAATCTGTTTCCGAGCTATAACTTCAGATTTTGGGGATGTATTGAACAAACCAAGTATAAGTAAGTGCTTTACTCAACCAGCCCCACAATCTGTTTTTAACGCTGTTATTAACAATAAGCGATTTCAGCAAATATTTGAACCAACACCGGCTCCTCTGTTACCTGGCACCACGCCTTATTATTATTTAACTTCCATTAGATAATTGTTGTTGGCGGTGGCCCCCGGGGGCCGAATTTTCACCCACATGCTGATCCCACTGAATTGGCTCTGGATTATTTGGCTCAAAAGAAGAAAGAGAAGTTCCGCTAGGTACAAGAACAGCTGGATATGGATGGCTTTGTTGGTGCAACAACGTTCACAGCTCTGGCTATACTAAAGAAACTCACGATAAAACTACTCGACATAAAAGGTATGCAAAATCAAGTTATAACTTTTTGAAGGTTCTCTAAGCAAGGTGAAAACAAATGCCTTGATACCGATCCAAATATAAGATGAAATTTTCACTTCAAACAGGCACCTTGCCACAATTGCGTCATGTAATAACACTAGTTTACAGCGAAAAAGACCCATTGAAGCCATTATTTTTAATGATGTATTTTGGAATGCTGAACTCAAAAATAAATTTCAAAATTTTTTCTATGGATACGTTTTTGAGTTAGATTTTTTTTTTAGTTTTTTGGTAGGTACCCATACCTTTTAAGCCATAACTCGAGTTACAAACTTTAGATGGATTCAAGCAAGGGATTAATCAAAAGGGTATACAATTTCTAATAATCTAGTTGTAGAACATATTTTAATCGGTTAAGTAGTTTGAAAGTTAGAAGCAAAAATATTTCGAAAAAAAAATTTTTTTTTTCTCAAAAACGAGAAAAATTTGATTTTCTAAAATCTGTAAATGGTTGAAAATTAAAATAAAAAAAATTGTTTTTTCATTTACTCTAATAAAGTGCACTATTACGAAGAAAATAAGGTACTGATGATGAAAATCTGTGGATAGTGAAGTTTTGAGCAATTTTGTAAAAGTACTAAAGTCAAATTTGACTATTTTACGTGTTTTTTTAAAAATAATTTTTTTATTTTACTTCGTTTTGCTCAATGAACGAGTTCCAAACGAAGCTTTATCACAGAAAAAAATTAAGAGCAAGGCCAAAAACTTAGAAAAAATAAAAATATTTTCTATTAAAACCATAAAACACTGAAATTTGACTGTTAGTACTTGTACTCAATTGCTCACAGCTCCTTTATTTATCCATAGATATTCTTTACCAATGCCTTATTTTCTTCGTAGAAGTGATATTCGTAAGAACAAAAGAAAAAAACAATTTTTTTTTAGCAGATTCAACCTTTTACAGATTTTAGGAAAAAAATTTAGGTTGTCTTTGAGAAAAAATCGATTTTTTCGAAATATTTTTGTTTGTAGCATTCAAACTACTAAATCGATTGGAAAATGATCTTGAACTAGATTATTAGGAATTGCATACCCTTTTGATTAATACCTTGTTTGACGACATCTAAAGTATCTATCTCGAGATATGTCATCAAATGTAAGGGTGCCTACCGAAAAAACTAAAAAAAATTCTAACTCAAAAACGCATCCATACAAAAATTTTTGAATTTAATTTTTGAGTTCAGCATTCCAAAGTACATAAGAAAAAAATAACAGCTTCAATGGGTATTTTTATTTTTTTATTTTAGTAAACTAGTGTAATTTGAACTTGCTGCGCTTGCGCGATGACTCGTTTGCTTAACTCCAACAAAAATCTAGTAATAACCAAGGTGGAATTATCATGGTGCGGCGGTCGTTCAAAAGCGTTCATTTCATAGCTTACAAATTGTCAGCGAGCTATTCATTCAAACGTTGGCTGTCTAACTCTTGACCAAGTGTACAAATACTTTGGTGCAGACTAAGTTAGCTTTGTTCCTTGTTATTTACTTGTGCAGAAAAGTCTGAAAGTATGATGATCTAGCGCCCTCGATTGGAAAAGTCTAAATCGTGTTGGTTTTTCTATGTAATACTTACCCGAAACCTGGTCGGCAACCTCCAATTTTGCCTCCAATCAAATAATATCTAAATGCACTAATAATTTGCGCATTTTTTGTCGTTTGTTTTAATAATTTTTATTTGGCTTCTATGGTACGACTTATGTTTTAAACTATTTGTAAGTACAAATCTCTCTGTAATTTACTTTGCATTTGCATTGCATTTCATTGCTCATAACTTGATCTCTGCCGTGGGTTGTGGTACGAGTATATTTTCAGCGTTTTGCGAAGCAAATGAAGTGCCGTAATACTACGAAATATGCACTATTTTAGATAGACCGCTTCTCGTTAAACTAAATTCATCACTAACTATAAAATCTGGGCAATAAATATTAATGCATATAGACTAATGTGTATGCTATGTGTACATATATATATATATATATATATAGTATTAACAATATCTGTGTGTGTGTGTGTCTAAGCAAATATATATATATGCTATAAGGGTCCAGTACGTATTTACAAATGAACGATAGAATTACAGAAACAACATGGAGGAGGTGGTGCGGCACAAGACGAAAGCCTTGGGGGGAGTTGTGGAGCTCTCTGAAACCCAGTGGATGTGGGTGAAGTGCTGGCAATGGGCTAGAAGCAGCTACAAAAATACATAATATATGCGCATTTCAACAGCCGGGCAGCTGGTCTAACAACATTCTCTAGACGTAGTGTGTATGTGTATTGACGTGGAGTATTCCGATCCGTGCTAATCGTCACTGCAGTGCAACTGGTCCGCCAGCGAGCCCCGTTCGGGGGGACGCAGGAGCTGCATGCCGTAGGCAGACGCATGGCTGCTCTCCCTGAGCAGCTGTTAGTCCAGGTTGTGCGGCGGTGTACTGTTCGGCCCGCCCATAATGAACGAGGTGGGACTGTGTACTGAGATGCTGTCCAGGTCCAGGGTGCCGTCGCCCTTCTCCAGCATACCGCTGCCATCCTGCTTCATCATCATGCGGCGCCATTTGGCGCGTGCATTCTGAAACCAAACCTGTCGTGGGGACAAAATGAACGCAAATGAGCAACTGTCATCGTCTGATGGCGGCGACCGGGTGGCAGACTCACCTGTAGGACCCTCTTTGGTAAACCAGTTTTCTGTGACAATTGCTTCAAATCCTTGGCATCGGGATTGTGATTGATGGCGAAGTAGGACTTCATGGTGCGCAGCTGGTGATGCTTGAACGAGGTGCGCATTCGCTTGGTGCGCGACGAGGCACTCATGTGCGAGCCGCGCCCAAAGTCCACGTATTCGGTGTTGAGATCTGCAAGCAACAGACAATTCTTGTAGACTTTTACAGCCTCCCGAGGTTTATGACGAAGGCACATAAAAGCTGCGGCTGCTGCTGTTGATGGTACAATGGCGCCTGCATGCTGCTGCTTTTATGGCCACAACTCGGATCGCCAAAGACATTGGCATTTACAACCCGTGTACTCGTGTATGCACGTTCATCAACCTACCTATATTCGCGGTGAACGCCTCAATGTCCTTGGGCTTGCGCTTGCGCGGCCTGCCCTTTTGACGCGCCGGCTGTGGCAGTCCGGTGATGACATGCGATGTTGGCACAAAGATGCCTGTAGGAACAATACTACGACTGGGATCCGAGTGCGGACTAGACGAGTCGTTATGCGGCGAGCCGAATTGCGTGCTGTATGGATATGTGGCGCTCATGCTGGACGAGGCTGCATCGCCCTCCCTCGCAATGCTGTAGTGGGTTCTGCAAGAAAAGAAGCAAGAGGTCAAAGGAGTGTCCAGTGAGTGGGTTGCTCCAACTACGCACCTGCAGTAGATTAGTGCATCGATGATGCCATACTGGTCGCCCTTGGTGAGCGGCGTGTGGCAGACCGTGCAGCAGAAACAGTTGACATGAAAGACCAGGTTGCGGGCGCGCATCACTAGCTCATTGGAGCTGATGGAGGCCAAGCAGCGCGAGCAGCGGCGAGTACCGAAAAAACTGCAAGCAGAGAGAATGAGAATGAAAATTTATGAGCGGGAATAAACTAAGGTGGAATATAAATATAGTCAAGAGCTAAACCTGACAAAACCTGTTCGGTTCGTTAAATTTGGCCCTAACGAAACTTTCAAATTTATGACTTTCCGAACTTGAAACCGAACCGGATCCTTTGGTTTGGTGAGAGGTTCGGTTCAAAAAACAAATTAAATCTCTTTTTTAAAGAACTTATATTATTTGAGGAAACATTCTAAGTTTGGCCGGTAAAAGGAAGACAAATTGGAGGTGGAAGCGCGATCAGCGGGTGAGCCATTCGCCAGGCAGTTTTTAGATAGCCATAAGCCAGTGCATTTGTGTGAACTATCCGGCAGTCTGTTACGGATAACCTACAGCCTGGCTGATGATGATATCAAGTCATCGTGGAGATAAGTTTAGCACTGAATCCTTGGAAAAAGATATGTTTGTAAAACTTATTAAAGACTTATAATAAACTGCAACTATTATTATTTGGGACGTCATTGGCAATAATCAAAAATTAATAATCTGTCAATTTAAAACACAATATAGGTGCGAATTTAAAAAGGCGAAAGGCATTTGTAATTCTAAACGAAAACAAATGATCATAGCGAAGAAATTTTGTTTTCTTTAAAATTGGCCTGAGTCATTGCTGTACCTTCAGATTATAACCATATGCAATCATGTTCATATGTGTGGATATTGCTTCATAAAAATGCCATTATTTGAAAAATTATTTTTATTTTGAGGAAACGAATAAAAATCATTTAATAACTTTTATATTAGATTTTTATTTATTTGATCAAAAAATTATCGTTCTATTTTCAATTTAATATAAAAATCATTAAATAACTCTCATATTAGATTTTCCTTTTTTTACTCACAAAATAATTGGGTTTTCGTAAGTTTAATTTAAAATCATTAAATAACTCTTATTAGAGATGTTTTTTTTTATCCATAAATAATCGCTATTTCTTGAGTTTTATTTTATCTATAAATAAATATTTTTAAAAATTTTTTTTACTCAAATAATAATCGTTATTTGTTAAGTTTATAATTAATGTTAAAATTAATCGTTATTTTTGAGAATTAACAAAAAAATTCGAAAATGTTTTAAAAACCGATATTTTCTCAAAAGCCTGAACAATTTTTATTCTAAAATCTGTAAAAAGTAAAATAAATTGTTCTTTTCTTTTGTTCTACGAAGAAAATAAGGAAATGATAAAAAAATATCTACCGATAAATAAGGGAGCTGTGAGCAATTGCGTTTAAGTACTAAGTTAGTACTACTTACATTCAAATTTAAGTGATTTATATATTTATTAGAAAATATTTTTATTTTTTCTTTATCTTTGGCCCAGCTAATAATTTTTTCTGGGATTTGTCTTCTATTGGAACTTGTACATTGAGCAAAAAACGAAAGAAAATAAAATATTTTTTAATAAACGCGTAAAATAGTCAAATTTGACTCTTAGTTCTTCACAAAATTGCTCACAACTTCGCTATTTATCCACAGATTTTCGCCAACAATACCTTATTTCCTTCGTAATAGTGCAATTTGTAAGATTAAATGTTTGATTTTAATTTTTAACCATTTACAGAGTTTAGGAAATTAAATTCTTCACATTTTTGAGAAAAAAAACATTTGTTTCGAAATATTTTTGCTTCCAACTTTCAAACTACTAAACCGATTGGAAAATGTTCTTCAATTAGATTATTAGAAATTGCATACCCTTTTGATTAGCAACTGCACCATTCCTGGTTACACCCTTGCTAAAACTAATGAATTACCTAGAACTGTGGCAAAGCAACAACATAGAAGCCCTCCACTAACAACTTTGTGTGTGCTTTATCCTTCGTGCCATTTTTTTTCCTTATGTTGATTTATAAATAATCTTAATTAATCTTAATCTTATATAAGTATTTTATTTTATTGTTTGTTTCTTATAACCAAAAAACTAAGACTGTGCCAGAAGGCAATTCTACATATTTTTGTATACCCCAGTATCAGTTTGCATCAAATACTATGCACAACAGCTACAGAAAATCTATACGTTATTATATTGTCAAGAATTGAGACATAGCACATAAGCACTACGATGACTCAATTACGCTTGAATCGTAAATACAGCTAGTTTGTATTTGATATGCTAGGCACAGTTGAATTAACATTAGAAATATGAAACGTGCGACGCTTTTAAAGAATTGAAAATAAAATTAATATATTCATATAAATATGTTTCTGGATCCTGGAGATCCGTTGAATCCACTAGAAAAATGTCAAAAAATTTCACAATGCGCGAAATCGAATATTGTAACCCGCGCCCACCTAAGGCTAACGGTCAACGTATGTATATTATTAAGCACCCCTGATTCATTCCATGGAGATCCCCATCGAAAAGTGTTATGCGCTAAACACCATTATTTTCTAAAGAAATAATTCGTTGGATGCAAGAGTTTCACTGACTCCCACAGAACATGCAGGGCACATCTAAACAGGCTCCGTCCCCTCAACTACTTATGCACAATTATCTGGCATGATGATTACAAAAAAATCAAACCTTAATACGTACAATATTTGTGTCGGCTTGGCCAACTAAATAATGATTTCTCAACTAATAACATGTTTGGCAGGAAGCTGCGCGCTACTGTCTGCAGCTTCCATAATCATGGGCACCCAGTCCCAGACAGAGCTCCGATCAGGTCCCAGCAATAACAATGAGCGGCCGGCAAACGCCTACTCATCGTCGTCGTCGACATCGGCAGTCGGCAGTCGTCGTCGCCTTTCGGCTACTGTTTTCACTTTCGCAAATGACAGATCAAAGATTACCAGCATCGCTCCATAATCATTGGGGAGTTGCTGGTTTCGTGCCAAAAATGATGAGCTTGCAGCGGCTATGCAGGCATTTTCCTGGCTGCAAGGAAATGAAACATCAAATGCGCGAGACACGCGATTTCTTTGACATTAATCAAAATAATTGGCGCATTTCACTTCAACTTCAACTTCGCTCAACAGACTCATTCTCACATTTTGTCGTGGCAAGGCAGACACCAAAACAATTCCATATAAATTTATCATATTCATATAGAGCGCACTCGATCCCGTTCTCGTTCCCGTTCCTATTCCCCCCCATCTGCCTTTTCATTTCGCTGAAAATTATTTGGGAAGAGACGCCGAGATTTCTGTCACTTCGCCTTGTCGCACATCTTGTTGCTGCGACTCTCACCCGATCTTTGGCCGTGTGTGTGTGTGTGTGTGGATGCGAGTACCTTGCGCCGAGCACGACGTAAGCCCCATAAATAATATTAAACATGGATGCAGGCAGCGTCAACATCAGGCGACGCTGTGCCTGCTACCAACTCATAAAACTGTTTCAGACTACAGCTTCAGCAGACATTATTTCATGGGTCCCGCCGCCGCCGCCGCCGCTGACACGCCCCCTGCGCCCCAAAAACTGAGGCCGACGAGAGAGCGAGAGAAAAATGAGTTATGATTATTGCCATGTAAAAGAGCAGGCGAAATGTCAAAGTGACAACGCCTAATATATGATTATGTTTTCGAGCGCTCGAAATCTGATACTCTCACACACATTCTGGACGTGGACCGTGGTCCCCCAACCGCAGTGTCAGCTCTGTGATGTGGATGTGTCGCATTCGCTGTTTTGGCTTCTGGCTGTTGCTGAGCTGGCCGCAGAACGACGACTATTTCCCACCACACATTGCACATCAATCCCGTACCTAGCCGGGAACGATGACTACCTCGGTTAACCGCATCGTTCAGTATCCTGGCGGAGCCAGCGTTTGGCACTTGTTTCGCTCAACCCGAAAACTGTGAGTGGTAGGCGTAGCCCACTCAGGTTGTGAGAGCAGCAGCCGCAACTGCAGAGATGCCCATTAGAGATGGGCGCGGACCTCCTCCCGACAACTACTTGCCGCGAGCCACAAAATCGTATTCGTGCTTTTTTCGTGCGTGCTTCGGGCGAAGGCTTAACAAACTTAGACTTCTACTTACTTGAGCCTTTGTAAGCTTTTCTAAACCGATTTAAGGAGTGCTTAGAAAATGAAGCTCAAGTAAAGACTCCACTATGCACATTTTTTTCAACCGATACTGTTGACTCTGAATTAAAAGCTAGAACTATGCAATCTTTGATAAAGCGTAAGTACTTCATTCAATGGAGAATGTTTGAACTACTATTATTGCAATGCTCTCCGATATAAATGCGGTGCAAGTAGAGCGCAAGGATCTCCTACAAATTATACGACCAAAACAAATTTTTCTGTGTATCGAAAATCCTGAATTTCGGGATAAAAAGTTTACAAAGTAGAGAAAAAGTTGAAAAAATGTAATAGAAGCAAAAATAGAAAACTATTCCTCCACTACTTTTCTACTAATACTCCAATTTTAACATTCTGGAAAAATGCCAAAGATCTTAAACTGTTGATGCCCTAATGTTGATAAATTTAAATTCCTACATATTTGAATAATTTTGGTAAATGTTTGTAGATTTTAAAATTTAAATAAGGTTAGTTTGGTAGGTTCGAACTAGGGATGTCGGATATTTGAAAAATATCTATATGGATATTTTTTTCGGTATTAAAAAAGTGTCATTTCGATATTGGTATTTTGTTGACAAAATCATCGATATTATATTTTTGATATTTTTAACCAAAAAAATATTATGTTAAGAATAAACAGGTCTTTTGGTATAATTGAGGTGTCTTTTAAAGCGTAACAAAATCTAAATTCTGTCTTTTAAAGCGTATTAAAATCTAAATTCTGTCTGCGATCAAAATCTACAGATCAGAGCTCCTAAACCCAAAAAATATGGATAAAATGTATTTTTATAAGTTTGGCAATCATATGTGTTTTTTCTTTTAACATAAGATGTGGTATCTTATTTGAGAATTCATATGTTTCATATCATTAATGAATCAACAACAAAGAAAATATAAAAATAAACATAAGCAGTTAAATCCAAGAAATGTAAGAACTTTTCTTTTTACCAATAATCGTTAGAGATTTTAGGAAGAAGTAAAATAACATATGCCAATGCCAAGTCGAAAAGCGTTGGGAATTTGTCTTTTTCCAAAAAATTTGATTATACGATATTTGGTATACGATATATCGCGTTAGTAACATTTTTTATATTTATTTATCTTTTTTCAACAAAAATATCGATATTTGATATATCGATACTATTTCCGGCATCCCCAGTTCGATCCCATCTTAGAGCTTAAGGTTCGGTACGCGTAACGGTTTTTAGAAGCATTGAATCCTCGGCTTTGTTTTGAACCTTGGTTTATTGCTTATTCAATCGTTATCAATTATTGGCGCTTCTTTTAAATAACTTGATATTTAAAATCTTTCGATAATCAATATTGATGGTAAGTGGAAGTTAAAGACCTTCTACGTTAACCTGCAAGACAATATTTTATGTTAAAACTTTTGTTGCTATATTTCATAAAATAAATTATAATATCCCATAATATTATTATTATTGTTAAGAAATTTAAGTTTTTAAGAAAGATGATAGAATGTTATTTTTTAAGCCGAGGTAAAAAGCGGCGTTCTGGTTCTGGTTAGGGAGGTCATTAATTGAAGAGGTTCGGTTCTGAACCGGATGTTAGCTTGTTTAGATATAAGAAAAAATGAATATTATGTTCCTAAATAAAAATCTCGCATTTCTAATTTACATTTAAGAAATGGGACTCATCGAAAATCTAATTTAGGTACCGGAACGTCCCAAAATTAGTGTTACGGTTGTTAATTTTTTCAGTTTTTGTTTCCGATACGATAACCGGTTTATTTTGTTGTATACCGGTAGGTACCGGACTTAGACTATTTTTTCAATATTTCAAAAATTGCATTTTTAAAGATATCAAAAAAATTGAGAAACGTACACTTACTAAAAAATGTCATTCTTAATTTAAGTATGTTCGAGATTGAACTTAAACCGCTTTGTTACTTAAATTTAAAAATGATTTTATTCTTTTTTTTTTCTTGACTTACGCATGGATCAAAATAATAATGTAACCAAATATATTCTTTCAAGGGACTTTATAATAAAAATACCAACTTGTAAAGGAAGGCTTCGAAAAATAACACTTTTTTTTTCCTTTTTCTACACACTCAAGATGTTAACACAAAGTAAAAAATACAAGCTGTAAAAAATAATTGTTTCCAGACATGAAAATACAAAATTTTACATAGGAAAAAAATTACTTTTTTCATTAACTATCACGAGCATTTTTGACACGACCGTTATTTACTGGCGTGAAGAAGGCAGCTCAAATTATTCACATGCCTGTAAAAAACAATCGTGTCAAAAATGCTCATGTTAGTTAAATGAAAAGAATAATATTTTCCTTATGTAATTTTTTGTATTTTCATGTCTGAAAATAATTATTTTTTACATTGATGTTATTTATCATGGCGTGAAAATAATTATTAAATAAATTAATTAAATAATATTAATTAAATTATAATTTTCAATTTAATTTTAATTTCAGATTTGGAATTTCTGACCTTAGTCTGCTTTTGAGACTGTTTGTACTTGAATTTCACCTGTTTAGGTACCGAATTCTTGTTTTTTTTTCATCTAAGTGTTCCGTTACACAAAAATTGTAAATGTTAGTGCGGTTAAGTCCATATGAATCCTAAAGGGAAATATTAAAATTTTCTCACAAAAGGAAGAAATATTTCAAATTTCTCCCAATTTTTGAAAATTTTATTGTGTTAACGGTTCCGGCTATGGACTTATTCCCCAATTTTAGGCCCACGTCCATCTCTAATGCCCTATCCCCCTGATCTGTCTCATATTTAAGGTTGCTTCGTGGCAAACAGTAAAAAGTCAAGTTTTTGCCTCTGATTACGCAAATAGATAAGTTCAAAAGGCGAGCAGGGCAGGGCAGGGCAGGGAGAGGGGTTGAGGGAGGGTGGAGTGTTGAGTGGAGTCTGAGTCTCAGTCTGATAACAGCCGGCAGCATCGAAATCGTGGTTAAGTGGCGCGCGGCGTTCCACTCGGGCCACTCGCGGCCACTCGATGGCTTGATCTCGATGCTGATGCTGTTGATGGGCTGTAAAACCTGAATAGAATAGGGTTTGGGCATGCTCTGTTTGGAAGGCGGAAAGCCTATACGGCGAGGAGCGCTATGCACACTGAAGTGTAAACCGACGTGTGGCGCAACTGGACGTACAAGCGCACAGGGACGGCGGCCACGTTTTGTAACGTGAGAGCGTTTGTAACGCACTGAGGGATTGCTCGATGTTTCAAGTGCCACCCGCTGGGCCCGGCTCTTCCGATTACATATGTATATGTATACCGAAAACAACAACAATAACAACAGTGAAGGGGGCTGCAACGGATTTCCCAGCGGCAACCCCACCCCGTTCGCTGCATTTGCAAAATTTTCGCTGCCGGATCTCGTGAGAGCGCATCGAGCCGGCCCTGTCCCTGCCGCTGCGACGACGTCCCATGGTGATAATTCGATTCTAGGTCCTGGGCCTGCGTCGGCCTAAACGTATACAATAATTATTTGCATTTTTTAGTGTTGTGTGTTTTGGTTTTGTTATGACTCTGACCCAATCGACAAGCTTTCGGCCACAGATTTGTATTTTTTACGTGTTAAATGCGCTGGAAAATTAGTTGGGATTGCTGTCTGTTGAACATACATATATGACTGTGACCACAACAAGACATCATCAACATCATCATAGGAGCAACCCAAGCGCTCTTTATAGTGGTTACATTTCCATTTGCATACCTAAACGGTCTTTAATAGGGCTTTCCGGCTTCCACGAAGCGCGAGCCTATGCTTAGTGAAATTGTGTTTATAATTTAATAGTCAAGCTGATTAGATTAGCGCCCCCATTGTTAGCTAGCAGCTGGAACGAAACCACCAAACTGCCGTCTTTGCCGGAGTGAGTGCGCTCTCTCGCCTAAATTCGGCGTAAAATGATTTTTTAAGATGCCCATTAAACATTTTAATTATCGCGTTGCCGCTGTGAATAGTTTTTATATTTGTTCTTCTACTCCGGCCGTTGGACACGTTGGACAAGTGGCCAAGTGTCCAAGCGGGAACAGAAATTTAAAGGCATTGCGCAGCCAAGCGAACGACCTGCGAAGCGACTTGGATGCGCATTGCGAGCCCTTTCAGCATCAACCATCAACAGTAGGTGGCTGACAATGGGGCTAAAGTCACAATTTGTGTCAAAAAAATGCGAAGGATTGGATGAAATCTTCCTCAAAATCGCAAGGGTTTTACTCCGTGATTCCAATCAGCGATACTTTTCGGGTTCAGGTTCAGGGAGCGGCGAACCTTTATTTAGGTTCGATCCCGGGTAAGAATTTATGTTTTTTGCTTATTCATTATAATGACGAAGTGGGTTTGCTGCATCGATATTACCCTCAATGAGCTTGCGCATGAACACTATGTATATTAAACGTAATGCTTAAATGATCTAGTATATGAGGGAGTCTGAAAAGTCAGTGCTTATCAAAAGAAACTGCTACATATTATTGGGAGAATGCATTGAAAACCGCGTTTTTTTTAGTCAAAATTAAGACGTGGCTTTTGTTTTGTAACCAAAATATTTGATACGTTATCCATAGTGAAATGGTCCACATTCATTTTAATTGTCGATTGAACGAACCCTTCCAAAAATGTCTGTTACTTTTATTATGCACTCATACATTAATATCCGGTTTAAGTTCAAGTAAGGCAGGTACATGGTTCGATTCGAGGCCTCTAAATAAATTGTACCGAACCGGTTCGGCGGGGATTGGTTCTGGACCAAATAGAAGCCTTGAACATGGGCTTCATTCCAAGGGCGACTTCTAAGGCCTTTAAGTACTTTCATGTGTACTATATTATTATTTATTTTCATTGACATAAAACTTATTTTCATCTAGTCTAATTTAATCTTGAAGTTATGGTAAGATAAATGTACTAACGATACTTGATACTTAAGTGAAAGAGAATCTTACAAATGTCAAAACTCACTGAGGTCCAATGACGCTCGGAAATTTTTGCGAAAAACATTTTTTTTTCCATTTTCTAACATCCAGGCCTGTTGCGATTTTCGATTTCGATCAAAATATGCGGAATCGGAATTGGTAAATGTTTCCTATTTCATAAACTGATTGAGTGATTCCGATCTTAGCTTCCAATTTCCATTTAAATTTATTCAACTGTCTTAAGGGCAATTGGTTTGAACCGAATTATCTAATCCTTTTTTGGAAATAAGACCTTTTACAAATTCCGATCGATCGGATTCGGAAACGAGAACATGCCTGATTACCTCTGGGATAACAAATATCATGAAACGCTCTACCAGGGTAACATTAAAACATCTTTTTGCAGGTACGAGTTTAGCAATTAAAATATTCGTAAACTGGAGTTTCGAAACTTTTAAGCGTAGGTTTCGGTTCGAACATTGGTTCGGTCTATATTTTATCCAATTTAAAAAAAAACGAGAAGGCAAAGCTAACTTCGACTGTGCCGAAGTTTTAATACACTTGAAAACTTTACTCCAACTGATTTTATTTATTTATTCGCCAATTTTTTGTAATCGCCAAGATTTAACCTGTAAAATATATATAGGATATAGATATCAGATATTCAAAAATTTTAAATCATTGATAATAAAAATTTTATACCATAAAAAAAACTGTTCTTAGTAAAACACATTTTCCGATCGATCGGTCCTATGTCAGCTATATGCTATAGTCATCCGATTTTGATAAATTTTTTCAAAAATTTGTAAAAGCATATAAAACTAATATCTACCAAGATTGGTGACGATACGATGGAAAACAAAAAAGTTTTCCTCACTAGAACTTGTTTTTTGACCGACCGTTCGTATGGCAGCTATATGCTATAGTCATCCGATTTTGATAAATTTTTCCTGAATTGTATGGAAACATATAAAACTAATATATTCCACGATTGGTGACGCTACAATGAAAAACAAAAAAGTTTTTCTCACTAGAACTAGTTTTTTGACCAATCGTTCCTATGGCAGCTATATGATGTAGTCATCCGATTTCGATAAATTTGTTTAGTATTATGTGGAAGCATGTAAAACTAATATATACAAAGATTGGTGACGCTACGATGGAAAACAAAAAGTTTTTCTCACTAAGACTTATTTTCCGACCGATCGTTCCTATGGCAGCTATAAGATATAGTCATCCGATCCGGCCGGTTCCGACATATTAGTTGCGTGCAGAAAAAAGAAGACTCTGTGCAAAATTTCAGCTCGATAGCTTTAAAACTGAGAGACTAGTTCGCGTAGAAACAGACAGACGGACAGACAGACGGACAGACAGACGGACGGACGGACGGACAAAGCGGAAATGAACTCGGCTCGTCGTCCTGATCAAGAATATATATAGTTTATGGGGTCGAAAATGAATATTTCTATGCGTTACAAACTTCTGGGCAAAATTAATATACACTTTTCAAGTGTATAAAAACCAATTAACTTCTTTAATAGTACATAATACTATTCCGAATTTCTTCATTTTTGTTTTTTTAAATATGTGTCTTCGATTAATTGTTTGTCTATGTTAGTCAGACAAAATAAATTTCAATAATCATTTTAGTTTTTGAAACACATTTAAAGTGGATTATAGCATGAAAAACTCGTTTTGTGATTTCTGATCACAAATTCGTGAGTTTCGCCCATTGTCTCGGCAGGTCGCTGACAACATAGCGGCGCTACATGGGATCGCTGACAAGTGCTCATAAAATATAAATACTGCGCTTTTTTCTCAGACTTTTTCAGTGCATGTTTTCAACATCAGCCTGAACTTTTGCTTAACTTTTTTGATGACGCCACAAGGTGAAGCTGAAGTGCCAGCGCCTACCGTTTGCAGCAGCTCTTGGGGGCGGCGGCGGCTAGAACATAAAAACCGCCGTGAGATTGAATCGTTAAACTGCCTCGGTTGTTTAACTCGTCTGGCTTGATGTTTTTTGTGGTTTTTCAATTTCAATCTTCTTTTTTGCCTCGCCTCACCTCGCCCGTACTCTATTTACTTAATGAATTCTTTAGAGTTTCTATGATTCAGGAGATTGGGGTGGGTTTCTGGCCTCTAGAAATTATTTTATTGCATAACGCGCGATTTCAGAGTGGCCATAAATTCGGTGCTCGAGTCTCTTGCTCGTTGGGCACAATTAAATGGACGCGCTTGGCTGGCTTTCAAAACTGTAAACATTTTATGCCAAACTTTTTCTTCCATTTGCCCACTTCTCCGTCAAGACGGAGACAGAGCGCTTCCCTAGTCGTTGATTAAGACATTCCCCTGGCCGCACACGCATTTTTGGTGATAACGAAGCCAATCAACGGGAGAGTTCTAGCTCTTCCCCGTTCATGAATGGGCCCTACGATGGTGCACAATATAGAGATTAAAATTATGACACTGGGTCCTTCGCGGCGAAATACGGTTTATGGCTGCACAAGAAGCCCGTTGCTCGGTATGTATTAAGATGCTGCGGCCGATAAAAGCGCCCGGCTGCAGCTCGCACTGCATTCGCCTGGCCTTATCCGTTATTGCCATCAGCACAACATCATCGTGATAGATAAGCACTTGCTGCTTGGACTTTTATGACACTGTCGCTGCAGTGGCCACGAAATATGCAGAAATGAGGTGACAGCAGCAATTTTTATATTTATTTTTATTTCATTTTGGTCTTTTCTCTCTACATCAGCGGGCCAGCTTGCCGGGAAAACAAGAATCGCGAGGCGAAACAGGTACACTGCCCGATTGTAAAATGTCAGCGGCTGAGTGGAGAACCGAGACGATGGTGCAGAAGGAGCCAGCCTTGGAGCAGGGGTAACAACTGCAACGGCCAACGAGTTGCTGTTTAATCCACAACAATCCAATTATTTGCTTTGCGAGCTTAAATCCTAAACAACAAAATTATGAACGGGTCGCGGTTACCTGGCCAACACGGAGACTCGGACGGCGACAGCGGCGGTGCTGAACATGTGTTTTGATGACGGAGATTAGTGAGAGACAAAAACCGAATGCATCTATGTATAGGTATGCTGCTTGGGGACAACCAGTAGCCAGGTGAACATATGTTTTCATGCTTATCAGATGATTTGGAAAAATCCGAAAATACCGCAAATAGTTTACAAAATAAAGCGCAAGTGAATCAATGGAAGCCCCAATCGAAATTCTGTGGTTTCAACACGACATTAAGTGGCGTTGAAGTAAAAACTATTTCGTTGTTTTATTAGTTGCTTATTTTCTACACAATTCCCTCATCTTTATATTTTTGCAGAATATTTTATAGTGAATCGCAGAATTAAATGTACACGAGTTCGACAATTAGTCAAGGTTCATTTAACCTTTTTTGATTAGAAACAACTTTAATTTCAGTTCGGAAGGTTTTGGTATAAGCAACATTTTAATTAAAAGCATAACTCTAAACACTCGCCTGACCAAATGTGGCTTCAGTTTTAACATGATCATTACAATTGAACTTTCAGTAAGAATAATGGAGAGCTATTGTTGTCCTTTTTCGTTTAGAATACTTTCTCATGGTTCAAAACTTTTCGCCAGGACAGGGGAATACCATCGCTGCAGCATGAGGTTGTTTTCAATTATTTTATTGATGGCCTGAGATTCTGCTTGATAGTCATAGAAAACAAAACTATTATGAAAACAAATGAAAGTAGAGATGGGCGCGGGGGAAAGAATATTCAATCCCGTCCTATTCCGAACTCGACCCTAGTCTGCCCCGACGCGAAGTTTCAAATTCAATCCCGTCCAAAAAAAAAAATATTACATTTAATCCCGGCCCGTCCTGATTCTGTAGCTTAATTTAGGGACCCGCGGGTATTCCGTCCTGGACTGATATTCTTGAAAGAAATTGTTTTTACATGAGTAGCATTTCGATAATGGTTTTTGCTATTTTGAGCGACTATGTCGGTGCAGGCTACTTGTGCCAGAGCGACCTGCATATGCTAACTCATTATTACACCTTACACAAAGCACAAAATCCGAATAATTGTTATTGGCCGTGTTTAGCAGGAGAACTTGATCGCCCATTGTTGCTGAATGTTGCTAGTACAAGCAACTATGTATGAGTTGATGGTTACAAAAGTCCAAAGTTTTAGAATTAAGGGGGCTTCTATCGGGGTAATCAAAAAGTTGTAACTTGTCGATCTGTATAAATTGGCAGTTTTTTAAATATTTAAAATTTAAGAAAGAAATTTAATTTAAGAACGTTTTTTTAATAATATCACCTTTATTTATACTTTTTGCTTTAATTTGCTTCTTGCTAGGTGTGCCCATTTCATTTGTATGTCAGTGAGACCAATTAGTTTGATAAAGTACATTTAGATAAATCTTCTATCAAGATCTAGGATTAATCCAGTCCGATCCTGACCTTAGTCTGTTCCGATCCACCCGATCCTGACAACAAATTTTAAATTCATTCACATACCAATCACGCAGTTTTTCTTTGGGTCCTGCGGGAATCTTGTCTCGCGCCCATCTTAAGTCGAGAGCTTAAAGCCAGAAACAAAGCAGAGAGCATCTTAAAAACAAACACAACAACAACAGCATTAACAAATATTAGTGTAAGTCCGGATTAGTTCGTGATCAAATTTCAATTTTACACCTTGGTGCAAGTATTTTGTTGTTGTTGTTGCTACTACTCCCGGTTAGGTTTCTTATTTCAAATACACTTCGATGGATGGCCAAAAATTGTATGTAAATGCTTGTTCTTGGTTCATCTTAACAAGAGTCCAAATTATGTGGTGATTAGGAACTCGCTGTTTAATAGCAAACGAAATTAGCTTAATAATGCTTTAAGGCCTGAACTCGGATAAGATAAAATTTTATTTTTTTACAATGCTTCGTATATATAAGGAAGCTATACAAAAGTATTCAGCTTTCAACCTGCTTGAAAGTGTTTCCATTTTTATGAAGTATTGTGAAAAAGAACATTTTTATCTCATCTGAGTATAGGCCTTTAATGTTTAAAAAGTTTTACGGAACTCAATCCGCTCTCCATTATTTTCAAGGTAACAAGGACAGGAAAACGTTACATAACTATTAGTACACGATCGGCCCTTTTAGGGTGAGCCAAGAAGACTAACTAGTCGGTCGCCTACCATGAATCCAGAGGTCTGACGGATGACGCTTTTTTAGCCGTCTCCATATCCTTATTGTAACCAGCTCATTGGCGAGACGATTTGTGTGGGACGCTTAGATCTTGAGTGTCGAGAATTAGCTACCTAAACGAGGCAGCAGCAGTACAGCAGCAATCGATCTCGTGTGTTGCTTGGCGTTAAATTAGTTTATTTCGCAACACACCTTCTACCTTTTATAAGCTCGCTTACTAAAACAATGAGTCATTGATTTTAAAATTTTTGACAGGTCCCCTGCCTCTCCGGCAACTTGAAAAACCTGCATATCTCCCACACTTTTAAAGATAGATTGTTCGAACTTTCTAGACATACATATAAAGTAATCATTATTATTTATCGGTCCACTATACTCGGTTTTCCGAGCAGATGAACGGTAGTCGAGTTATAAGCAAATCAAATAATTATGATGGGCAGCACCGGCAGCAGTTTGACAAACTGAGTTTGTATGGTCTCACACTAAGAGACGTTTTCTTGTCTTGCCGACACAGTCTACTTTAGCTGCAGTACGGTTTATTTTAAAAGCAGGTTTTAAGAAATTTCGCTTTCATATCTAAATGTTAGCAAAATATTTAACATTTGTAAAACCGTGGGAACTTTATGCCTTACAATGGGTCACACTTTTCGAACGAGTAGCCAATGCGAGTAGAAAATGTCGCAAGTGTTGCCAGTGTGGGCAGTAAAATACATTGTGCGATTATAATTGCAAAATTATTTGGTCTGTTGTGGTGTAATGGATGGCGTATTTTCTTGGAAATTCAAATAAAATGTTTTTTCCTCATTTTTAAAAATTTGAAAAATCAACTTAGTTTCTTAAAGGCGGGATGATCTGCAAGCTTAGTTAGCACCCTGCTGACATGCTTAAGTTGACTTATGACAATGAAATATCTTTTATCGGCAAGTTAAAGTAGCCTGTAATGTTATTAGCAGGATACAAAAGCGGGTCTTAGGGAAGTTTTCTCATGTTACTATTTTTCAAATCCAGGTGCTTTTTGGGTAATAAAGTGTTGCCTTCTTTTAGGAAATTTTAATTGTCTATATTTGTGTCTTCTGCAACCAGGATGTGATTTAAAAGCGGCCTAAAAGTAGACAACATAGATTTTTTCAAACAGCACCTAGTTTTCAAAAACATGAAGATGAGAAAACGGCCCTTAAAGTCTATTTTACCTTTTTTGGTTGTTGCGAAAGGAAATTCGCATATGTATTTTTTTGTTGTTTTTCTTCTTTCAAATACTTATGTAATATTTTTTCCAATTGCAGTTCTCGATTGTAGGAATTACGTATTGTATATTTGTTTATTTTATATTAAACCTGACATATGTAACATAAACTCAGAAATATATTCAGAATACAACTGACAATTGAGATATAAGTATTTGCCCCGTATAATCTGCCAATTTTTAAGCACATTTCAACAAACAAATATGAATGTGCAACACTTCAATAACTAAATTTAAATTTATACACACATCGCCCTCGCGCTGACCGCATGTAAAAGGCAATCCGTAGTAAGCGTTTGTGCGAAACATTTAATACATAACAAACTTAAGCTCTGCCCTAAATGAATTTTAATTCCCTTTCAAAGGCCAAATCACCTGAAGTCTAATTAAGAACAACTAACGGAGCTTGTTACTTGGCAATTGATGGTCTTTACATGCAATTGAAATTGTGCGTATTTTCACTTCTTTGTTGGTAATCAAATGGATGGAGAAACATATGTTTCACTTGTTGGCGATATTTCATATGGATTTTTATGGTGAAAAATGCTTTGCTCTTCAATTTGACAAAACATGAATTTATTTCATTGGACGCGCTGATGCTGGTTCATTGGAGTCCCGGCCTTCGTCCCGTCCCGCGCCGACTCGCGACCCGAAACACCCACAAGATTTACATACAGTTAACGGTGCATAAGGGCATAAATTTGCCTCCGCTTCTCGCCGTTGTCATATTTGACATCTGCAATATAAATCAAGAAAGAATGCGGAGGGAGCCGGGGTGGGGGGGGGGGGGGGGAGCCACTGCCACTGGGTTTCGATTTGATTGATAATGCCTAGCAAACAGAGCGCAGGCAGCCAAAGCCGCCGGAATGAAACGAAATGAAACATTACGGCGGAATGGATTGTGTATGACATGGCGGCCGCCAAGCGCATCCCCATGCCCCGCCAAGCTGACAGGCAGATCCACTGTGCGAGAGTGCAAGCGGAGCGGATCGCTCACAGATGCAGACGCAGATGCACAGACACAGACGCAGCATTGGTTACCGCAGCAACTGCGACTCTGACTGGGAGCCCGACTACGATGAGGCATATTTTGAAATATGGAGCGGTAATAAATGTCACAAGAATCATTTGAGAGGAAATACGAGTGACGAGCGTGACTTGCATTGGATTTATGGTACGCCGAGCAGAAGGCAAAGTTGAACATTTTCCGTTTTCGGTTGCTGCCCCGCATGAATGATAAACTTTTTGATTTACGCAGTGGCGAGGCAGGTGTTGCTCCCGCTCCCTCTCCCCCTCCCGCCCCACACACAATTGAAGGAAATGCCAGTGTATGGGGAATTTTTGGTATAATTATAACCTGTTTGCTGTTTGCATTTCGCTGATGCACCATTCTCGCGTGTTTCTTGCGGCGCGTGAAATCGCGTTGTTGCAGCTTCCTATTTCCACCAGCGTCAGGGCACCCACCCAGGCGGAGAGTGTCAACCTGGCTGCGGCTTCAGCCCCAGCCACAGCCCCAGCTACGCTTGGTCTTGGTCGTGGTCTGAGGCTAGCGTGCGCCGAGGTGAGCGAGCGTTCTTGAGAATGCGGCGGAATGCAAGCAGCAGAACACACGCAGGCCCATTCAGCCAGGCGGAGGAGTTGGTGGTATCTCCGTTGCGGTCTGCTTCGCGTCGTCACCGTCACTCGCTTAGCCTTCGCACAGTGGTGCAAAACAATGACGGGCTTTCGGCGGCTTTTGGCAGAACTGCATGCATAAATATTTCATTTGCGTGTTTGGAAATCATTTTCTAGTCAATGTCTTGGCATGCCGTTCGCGGCTTTATCTGATTCATCAGACCCAGGCCCTATCCCTATACCTACACCTGGGTGCAAGTTGCTTCCCAGAAGCAACTCTGCTCTGTGAGTAGTAATTGAGCCAAGGCAGTGGGATTGCCACTCTCCGACCTGCGACTTACCTATAATAATCGTTTTTGCAATAAATGTTGCCATCACGTGAGTAACATGAGGATTCCCGTTCCAGCGGTTGCCGACATGCATAACACTGCAAACAGCTGGCGTGCCACCGTTTTTCCACAGCGGAGAGGTAGAAACGATCCTGTGAAAAAGTCGAAATAAGTACATTAGTCCAAAAATTGAAATATCAAATGAAATGAAGCGATTCAATAATTGGGCTATCCCAATGGTTAGAAAATATTTACATAAGAGTGCAAAAGTATGAATTTTCCCTATTCTTTTCGTAAATATCGATATGTGGCTTTGATTTTCGAAAACTACATTGCTTGTCAAATAGAATCACGCCCCCACCCGCAGGTACAAACAAAAATTATGAATAACAGATACACCCATACCACGCTTAACGGTTGCCTCGCTCCACGGCATACTTACTAAACGGCCACATTATATTTAATACCAAGTTTTACATAGCGCCCTTTTTTACCTCGCTTAATGTTAACAAAATAGCAAGTGAAAAATACAGTGTTTAAAAAGTATTTCAGGTTTGCTTTACATTGAGCCAATGGCCACATTTACTTTGCGAACTTTAAGCGAAAACAAAAATAAGATAAAAGATATATTTAAGTCTGTAGGCCCAGTCAATAGGCTTGTAGGACATGCATTTTTGATGATCAATTGGATATTTCCCATATCCATTTGGACTGGATAATAATAATATTATTTTATTTTCTAATTGTGATTTAATACTGTTAAATTGACCTTAGTTTTGCATCAAATGTAGCTGAAAAATTTCCAAAGGATATTATAATATCCATTCCTAATGAATCCTGTAAGACTAAATCAATATTGAAGTAATAATTTCTCAAAAGTATTTGGTAAAAGCCTAGCTGTTGGTTGATAACACAGTGCAACACATAAAATCTGAACCAATTTTTGAGAATCGCCACTGAAAGTACTTGCAAAAACTAGAAATTCTGCATTATTACTTTTGCCAAATTGGTTCGGGTTTCGATTTTATGCTATCATCCATTTTTTTTTGCTCAAACTTGATTTTGACCACTTTTTCGATATTTTGATACGGCTATATCTCGTAAACCGAGAGAAAACATTTTTTTCTGTCTTCAGCAAAGTTGTAGGTATCGAATAGGAGAAAAAATATGCGAAACAAACTTGCCCGAAGAAATTGCATCTTGTGCCTCAAAATCGCAAAAATTTAAATTTTTTAACAATTTTTCTACAGTTTTTGGTCAATATAGCTGAACGCTGAAAATCTGTTTGCTGTCAACTTGAATTTAATTTTTATACACTTGAAAAGTGTATATTAATTTTGCCCAGAAGTTTGTAACGCATAGAAATATTCATTTCCGACCCCATAAACTATATATATTCTTGATCAGGACAACAAGCTGAGTTCATTTCCGCTTGTCCGTCCGTCGTTTCGTTGTCTTCCGTTGTTGTCTCGGAACTAGTCTCTCAGTTTTAAAGCTATCGAGCTGAAATTTTGCACAGAGTCTTCTTTTTACTGCACGCAACTAATATGTCGGAACCGGCCGGATCGGATGACTATATCATATAGCTGCCATAGGAACGATCGGTCTAAGAACAAGTTCTAGTTAGAAAAACTTTTTTGTTTTAAATCGTAGCGTACCCAATCTTGGTATATGTTAGTTTATAGCTAATTCTGAAATGTATAAAACGGATCACTATAGCATGCTCAACGATCGGTCGAAAAATGTCGTTGTGAGAAAAACTTTTTTATTCATCGTAGCGGCAATCGTAGTATATTTTGTTTTATTGTTCCACACAATTCTGAAAATTGTCAAAATCGGATGACTATAGCATATAGCTGCCATATAACGGTCGGTCAAAAAACCACTTTTAGTGAGAAAAACTTTTTGTTTTTATCGTAGCGTCCCCAATCTTGGTATATATTAGTTTTATATGCTTTCACATAATTTTGAAAAAAATTATCAAAATCGGATGACTATAGCATATAGCTGCCATAGGACCGATCGGTCGGAAAATGTGTTTTACTAAGAAAAGTTTTTTTTTATGGTATTAAATTTTTATTATCAATGATTTCATAATTTTAAATATCTGATATCTATATCCTATATATATTTTACCGGTTAAATCAGTTGAAGTAAAGTTTTTCAAGTGTATTAAAACTTCGGCACAGTCGAAGTTAGCTTTGCCTTCTCGTTTTTCTTGTTTACGCGATGTATGGTTGCGTCCTTGGTTTATCATGCGTGTTTTGTGCAACGAGACAATAATAATTTAGAGCAGCGGTGGGAGCGATAATTCAGTTTGGGAGCATTCCAACAACAAGATCAATAAAAAACGAGCCTCGACTCCAGACGCCGTCTGCAGCCCAAGTCTAGGTCGCACTCACTGCATATATTTTGTTTTTGTTTCCGTCTGTTTTTGAGACTTGGCGCCATAAATTACATGCATTTTGTTTTGTTTTATTCTTTTGCGAACGTCGCAATTGCAACCCCGCCAAGTTGGCGGCAATTGCCAAAAATTAAGTCGAAGTCGAATGGGAGCTGCTGGAAGCAAGGCCTTGCCCATCGCTGATTTAGAGTGACAATTATTTTAAAAGCAGAAAAACATTCAAAATTTCAAAATGAAAGTTACCAAGTGCCCAAAAATAAATGATTTTTGTTCCGTCTGTGGTCATATAGTGTTGAAAAAAGACGAAAAGGAGCGAAAAAATTTGTTTAGTGCGGAATTCATAGAAGCTTATACTGAATATTTTGATGAACCTGATTTAAGTGCTGAAGATTATACGCCAAACACCGTGTGCAAAAAAAATGCTACATTACACTTTTGGATTGGAAACATCTAAAAGAAGCACATTTTACCCGATTTTGAAGATGGTGGACCACAGAAATAGATATGCCATTGAATCCTTTATATTCAGATTTTAATGAAAATGATAATGAAGACTCAGATGATGATTTTGAACCACCCACGAGAAGATTGAGATAATCAGAACCAGGGTCATCAAATTCAATGGATGTCAACAATTAACATATTTTCATCTCTATTTCATACACACATAACAACAATAAACTCATATTTTCTATGTAATAAAAGCCATAAGATAAATTGAAAAACATTTGTTTCATTCTAAAAAAGCAAAAAACGAGAAGGCAAAGCTAACTTCGACTGTGCCGAAGTTTTAATACACTTGAAAAACTTTACTCCAGCTGATTTAACCGGTAAAATATATAGAGGATATAGATATCAGATATTTAAAATTTTTAAATCATTGATAATAAAAATTTGATACCATTAAAAAAAACTTTTCTTAGTAAAACACATTTTTCGACCAATCGGTCCTATGGCAGATATATGCTATAGTCCTCCGATTTTGATAAAATCTTCCAGAATTGTGTTAACGCATATAAAACTAATATATACCAAGATTGGTGACGCTACGATGGAAAATAAAAAAGTTTTTCCCACTAGAACTAGTTTTTTGACGTACCGTTTATATGGCAGCTATATGCTATATTCATCCGATTTTGATAAATTTTTCCACAAATATGTAAAATCATCTAAAACTAATATATACCAAGATTGGTGACGCTACAATAGAAAATAAAAAAGTTTTTTTCACTAAGACTTATTTTCCGACCGATCGTTCCTATGGCAGCTATAAGATATAGTCATCCGATCCGGCCGGTTCCGACATATTAGTTGCGTGCAGTAAAAAGAAGACTCTGTGCAAAATTTCAGCTCGATAGCTTTAAAACTGAGAGACTAGTTTGCGTAGAAACAGACAGACAGACAGACGGACAGACGGACAGACAGAGACAGACAGACAGACAGACAGACAGACGGACAGACGGACATGAACCGGACCGACGTCAGACCAGAAAAACGGACGGACAAATGTTATCTCTAATTTTAATGAACTCGGATCGTCTTCACTGATCAAGAATATATATAGTTCCTTATGGGGTCGGAATTGAATATTTCTATGCGTTTTAAACTTCTGGGCAAAATTAATATATCACTTTTTTAGTTATTTGTCAAAATAAGTAAAAAAAAAACCCTGTATAAAAACACGACATATTTGTGGATGTGTGGTCGAGTTATTGACCAAAAGTTGTAGAAAAATTGTTAAAAAATTGACATTTTTGCGACTTTGAGGCACAAGATGCAATTTTTTCGGGTAAGTTTGTTCCGCATATTTTTTCTCCCATTCGATACCTACAACTTTGCTAAAGACAGAAAAAAAATTTTTCTCTCGGTTTACGAGATATAGCCGTATCAAAATATCGAAAAAGTGGTCAAAATCCAGTTTGAGCAAAAAAATGGATGATAGCATAAAATCGAAACCCGAACCAATTTGGCAAAAGTAATAATGCAGAATTTCTAGTTTTTTCAAGTACTTTCAGTGGCGATTCTCAAAAATTGGTTCAGAATCGATGACCGTAAAAATGTTGCACAGTGTAATGCACATTATCACTTAAACGCTCTGCTTGATTTGAATGGAAACATATCATACAATCATGCAACCAACGGATCAATGAGCCAACTTCGAGGTTTAGTTGCAGAAAATATTTTGCTTACTTATTAATGCAACTGACAAAAATGTTTAAATGACTGGTAGAAAAAAATTCAGCAAAAAAGATGATGTAAAGGTTATCGATTAGATGTGGAAGCAAATTATGTTTATACACTTGAAAAGTGTATATTAATTTTGCCCAGAAGTTTGTAACGCATAGAAATATTCATTTCCGACCACATAAACTATATATATTCTTGATCAGGACGACGAGCTGAGTTCAATTCCGTCAGTCCGTCCGTCCGTCTGTCCGTCTGTCTGTCTGTTTCTACGCGAACTAGTCTCTCAGTTTTAAAGCTATCGTGCTGAAATTTTGCACAGAGTCTTTTTTTTACTGCACGCAACTAATATGTCGGAACCGGCCGGATCGGATGACTATATCATATAGCTGCCATAGGAACGATCGGTCTAAGAACTAGTTCTAGTTAGAAAAACTTTGTTGTTTTCCATCGTAGCGTCACTAATTTTGGTATATGTTAGTTTTATATGTTTCCACATAATTCTGGAAAAATGTATCAAAATCGGATCACTATAGCATATAGCTGCCATAGGAACGATCGGTCGAAAAATAAGTCTTTGTTAGAAAAACTTTTTTGATTTTCATTGTAGCGTCTCCAATCGTAGTATATATTTGTTTATTATGTTTCCACACAATTCTGAAAAAATTTATCAAAATCGGATGACTATAGCATATAGCTGCCATATAAACGGTCGGTCAAAAAACTAGTTCTAGTGAGAAAAACATTTTTGCTTTCTATCGTAGCGTCACCAATCTTGGTATATATTAGTTTTATATGCGTTCACATAATTTTGAAAAAATTTATCAAAATCGGATGACTATAGCATATAGCTGCCATAGGACCGATCGGTAGGAAAATGTGTTTTACTAAGAAAATTTTTTTTATGGTATCAAATTTTTATTATCAATGATTTAAAAATTTTAAATATTTGATATATATATCCCATATATATTTTTCCAGTTAAATCAGTTGGAGTAAAGTTTTTCAAGTGTATTAAAACTTCGGCACAGTCGAAGTTAGCTTTGCCTTCTCGTTAAATGCTTGAAGGAAGCCATTTTTGTACCATTACAGAGGCTAAATATGCGTAAAATTTATTGAGTGAATCATCTTGATGCATTTGAAGTCAAGTTTGTCGCATTAAAAGTAATTTAAAATTTAAAGCTTGATACCGATAACCCCGATTGTTTATTAGAAAAGTAATCATGTACCACATTCGAATTAACTTTAGTGAAAAGCGGAACAGGCCTTTATATATACTTGCATGATGCGTTCTATGTTTTAAAGCTATCGCCTTAGTTACATATATCTTCATCAAACTTTCTAAACTACATAAATATCGACTGCACATTTGTCGGACCTGGTCGGATCGGGTTTTCGGTCCAAAAACGAGTTCTAATAAGAATTTGTATATGCTTCCACATAATTCTATCAAGATTAATTAAATTCGAATGACTAAATCATATAGCTCCCATAAAACCGAACGGTCTGAAAATAAGTCTTAGTGAGTAAAACCTTTTTTTTTTCAATAAATATTATATGCTTCAACACAATTTTTGCCGAGTCTAATCAATATATTTGAACTTCGGCTTCGTTTTCCTTAAATTTTTTACGTAATAAACAATTCAAAATTATAAATATCCTATTTTAATAGGCAATTGCATAAAATGTATGTTTTTTCTTTGAGCTTGAACCACTTAGAAACAATTTTATTTGAATATATGAAAATTTGTGATTTAATTAGTAGCCCAATTTTTCCAATAAGCAAGGAGTTCAAAGCTCTAATATTGAATAGTTTGACACATTTTCAATAATAGACTTCCACTTGCATACAGAGAAAAGCATGACGATCTAAAATTATGACAAATAAATGAACTCAACTCAACCACCGTTCAAAAAAAATAAATAGCGCCCTAGAGGTGTGTGCGATGGTATGGTGCGCTAAGATGTATTTATATCAGTGTTTGTCACCCATAGCTGCTGGCAGCCGAACACATTCGGCAATTTACACAGACACGAGCCGAACACATGCCGAGCCCTTCGCAAAGAGAGTAAAAATATCCGCAAAACCAATCAGTGGCTGCCCAGCCTTCAACGAGATAGGTCAGAGCCGCTTTGCATCGCATTATATACGCTCACCAAAACACACGGTTTTTTTCTCGATGTAAGCTTAACAATGTTTTATTAATGCTTTTACTGTGTAATTTTGGTTGAATTGGTTAGACAACACCTTTTGCAGTTATGTCGGACATAAGATTTTCAAAATCGGTAGTTGGGGTTTTTTTTTAGATTTTTCTTGTGAAGTAGGTGCTAAATATTCGCGGGCTATACACTTCGCAACATCGTGGACTTAAATTTTAAGTCGAAAATGGGACAGCTGATTAAATCAAACTAACCTTAAGCTTTTAGTGAAAAAATGGAACAAAATCTACAAAAAGAACGGTGACTTAAACTATTTTATCTCTTTTGATTTGTGTTGGGAGTCACTAATTCAGTAAGACCGAATGGGTACACACTAGGACTGTAAATGAATCATTCATTTCGGATTGATTCATGATTCCTTTTTAACCTGTTTTTAAAATAAAGATTTCAAACAATTTAGCTTATAATCATCAAGATTTAAATCTGATTCAATCATTGAAAATTGCTTTAAGCAGATTTATAAATCATTTTGAAGCAATTAGATTGTAAATATTTTCATTAAATTCATTTGATTTAAATCATTGAAAATTTGTATTGTTTGATTTAAATAAAAATATTGCAATCTTTAATGATTTTAATGAAAATATTGAAATCTCGAATAATCACAAAATGATTTAAATCTATAAGGAAATAAATCACAAATGATTATATAAGTTTGATTTATATCAAATGAATAAATCTTTAACGATTTAAGTCAAAGATCAAATGATTTAAATCTTTAATGATTTAAATCAATTAAATTAAATCAAAATACTTCCAATCAGATTGCTGCAATCAACTTATAGCAATCTTTCATGATTGAATCAGATTTTAATCTTGATGATCTAAAGCTCAATTAAATCAATCAAGATGCTAATAAATCATTAGGAATTAAAATCAAAAATGATTTAAATCTTTTACAGCTTTGGTACACACACATTTGTTTTCTTGTGGCGGGTTTTGCACTTTGTTGGGCTTAGGCTCCCCAACCAGTTATTGCATCCCCTTCATGAGAAAGTAGTTGCAGAATTGCAGTTCGTCCAAAGACTACTGAAGATGAAGGTGGGAACCTTTTGAAACAACGGTATATGTGTGTACCGTTTCTATAGTTAGTTAGTTACATCACTTATATGACCTTGAACCGGCTAAAACTTGTAGTTTGTAGTTTTTTCGTACGTTGACGACTTTTAATAATTAATGCCGACAATAAATATTGTTCAGAAAAATATTATTTTAAAGTCTTAAGCAGTATAGGGTTTTCAGAACCAATTCTAAAAATGTTTGCGTCAGATTTTATAAGTACGAATACCAGCATTAACGTTTTTACTAAATGAACCCCATATACTTTCAATACTTTATCAACATTAGCTTAATCAACTTACCTGTATTTGCCGCCCACAGCCGGCGCAATCATCCAAGCTGCGTGTTACTTTGCTATCGTTGGTGGACTCAGGACTGCTGGGTGGTCCGAAGGGCTCCGTTTTGAATGATATGCCCGAAGTGGTCTCATCGCTGACTTCCGTGCAATCCGTGCGACTGCGGCTAATCGAGAATTTGGCGGCTGAGTCCTCAAAAGTGGCGCGATCGGCGGTTTCATAGCTAAGTGTTAAGAATAAGGAAAATTGACGTAAGATTCGATCGGGGTAAGGATTATGCATTTACTCACCTTCTATATGACTCGCTGCCGTATGCATTGCCAAATGGCTTTGTACTGTGATCACAAATATCTGGACACGAGGATGAGGAGCATGTGCGAAACAATGGGTGATTGTTATTTGCACCTGCAGCACTGCCACATTGATTGCTCCCTTGATGTGCTACAGGTGGTGTTGGACTTTTCTCCCTTGCGCCGGGCCCAAGAAATCTTGCGCTCTGCTGCTGTAATATGCAAGCAATAAAAACAGATTTATGCACATGTTAATAGGCGGCTGGACAGGAGAGGGGGATAGGGGGTCTAAGCTGCCCCATTCAGCTTTGAAATTTCGTAAACTTTAAAGGATGCGCTGCTGGCTCACAAATGATGCGTGAAATTTTCAATGGCGTTGGCGGCAAAGCCAAAAGCTGAAGTTAATTTCAATTAAAGAAACGGCAAGTTTTCGCGTTTTTCCAAGAAAACGTCGCGCGACATTTGAGACACACTAACATATGAGGGAAACCTACACGACATTCCCCATCCCATCCCCATGGCAGAACAAACGATGGCTGATGCCAGCCAGTGCATTCATTGAAAAACACAATATTCTTTGGGTACTGTCTGTTGGCGGGAACGGGACGGAACGGGTCGGAACGTAACGGCGGACAGACATCATGTCGCACATTGCCAAGTAAAAGATTTCATACAGGCAATTCTGTTGTGCTCACGTCTCGCCTCGCCACGAATCATCGATGCTCCAGTTTACTTATTTTTGATTAATTAGTTGAAAATAGATTGCAACCGAGTGCGCCTATCGCCATCTCTGTCGTCGGTCCGTGTTTGAGTTAGAAGGATGACAGGTTTTCCTTGCACCAAATAAAACTTCATTTTTGCGAGTTGCGTTTCCCTCTCTAGCTAATTTTGATGAAATTTACAAACATTTCGTTGTTGTGTATTGCTGGGGAACATGTTGTTACCTTTGGGGGAACATGCGAGGTGGCTTATGCCAAAACACATACGGGTCGTCCACATTTCTGGCAAGCATCTTGGCTCGATATTTCACCATTTTGGTTCGTATGTAAGGCCTAAATCAACACATAATAGCAACAGCCATCTACAAATGTCCACTGACAAGGCATAACAACATTTTTTTCTTGCAAATAGTTTGCCATTGCTCAAAACTCTGCCTACACGTAATTCAGTAATTTTTTTGGTCTTGCATAAAAACGGAATGCATGTCTTTTTAATTTTAAATGCCAGGACTCGAAACCTTTTCTAGCCATTTACTTATTTGAAACAAACCAAAGGTCTACTAAAGAATATTTTAAAATCATTATTTTTATTCCCAGCACCGACAATTAAATTAATTATTAAGTCCATCTACTTAATTTCGGAAGATGAATTGAAAAAGCTTTCAGTTAAACGATTATTGAATGAAGTGAAACCTGAGAACATTCTTTCGATAATTTTTTCCACCGAAGATTCATATTTTTCAGCAATAAAATATCTTCTCATAGTTTACTGTTCCAATCGGCCTTAAAGATGAGATTTTATCATAAAAAAACTTTAACTTAATAACAATTCAAGTAAAGCTATTTCTTATTTTGCCTTTAAAGCGAATCCCTATTATTTTCGGTTTATGTGGAATTTAAGTGGCTATTTAATGGTAAAGTTGTAGCCACATGAATACGAAATTTTCATTTAAATTCTTATTAAAATTTTCGTCCATTAAAAATGACTTGTGAATCTTTAGATCAATCCGAAATGTTTGAAGCAACAATTAGACATTTTTTACAAATGCTTAAGAGCCTACAAACCGTATAAGATTTGACCTTGAAATGTTGAATTAAATGACTTGTTAGATTTCTTTCCAAATATAATCCCTTTTTTTATAAAAAAACTTAAGCTCTCTTAAATATATAAATTGATACTTGAAATAAAATCCTTAATTTCTGGGATTTCTATCATAAATAAATTTGTAATTTGTAATTTATTTAAGAAAAATTTAAAAAGTTTTAAAAATTATATCATTAAAAATGAATTACAAAACTTTGCTGGCAAAAATATCGAATGTGCCAGAAAATATTAAATTTTTCACAAAAATATGTTTAAGCAGAGCTGCAAACCGGTTTTGAACGGGACCCGAAAGTTCGACTTTTATTTTACTGTTAAAGGTCTGTTCTCAGATGACATACAAATTATTTTCGTCACAATGCTTCATATGAATAGCAACACTTTTGTTGAGCTTTGAAATCAGAGTGCTTTTAAACAACTGTCTTATTTATATGAAGCATAGTGCCGAAAATAAAATTTATGTGATCTGAGAATAGGCCATTAACCGGGCTTCAGATTGAACCACGTGTGAAAATTCAGCTGAATCTAAACCTGCTCTGATCCTTAATTTTAGGTTCGGTTAAGCAAAAGATATGGACATTAAATCTTATTTACTGTCTAACAACTTTTGTGATATCTGGTCGATAACACTTTTAAATTTATTTTGTCTGATTAAAGAAGTATTAGGCTGGGTTCATATTGCCTTATTTTGTGTGTCATTTTGAGTCAAATTCCTGTTATTTTCATACACTTTAAGAAAGATATTCTCAATATTACAATCGGGTAAATATTTTGGAGGACTGTTCACAGTAGGGATGGGCGCGGGAAGGGATTCCTGTGGAAATCCCGAATTTTCACGAATCTTAAAAATTGTATTTTAAGTATAAAATCAAATGGGAGTTATTTTATTAAAAATTCATCTTTCAAATATTTCGTCCAGCGCACGTCTCTAGTTTACAGTTTGCAGGTTGTTAAATATATCATGTTTGACATTTTTTGTTCATCAACTCCTTTTATTTGCATAAAATGTACATTTGTGTATGTAAATGCAACAACCTCCTGGGAAAACACCAGGGGGTTGAGACAAGCTATAATCGTGATCCATGATCACAAAAGGTTCCAAGAATTAATCAACTAGAAAAGGATCCGGTCAGGGCTCTACACGGGACACTGCAGACTATATAGGATGGGGATATCAAAAACCCAAATTTGCAGATTCACTCTGGTAAGTCGTAGATTGAACAGTTTTGGGAAACATAGCCTACATCCCAACTGTATTAGGAACCTAGACCACACAAAAATCCTTGCATTCGTACAGGAATTGGGGCAGCTAGAGGTGTGGTAAACTTTGCGTGGGGTACAATAGATCAATAATTGTCGCAGTGCACTATATTCCCAACGACAAAACAAAACTAAATGTAAATGCAAAAGTTCATTTGAATAAATTAGTTAATGCTTAAATGGTTCAATTGCTTGGGTATCCGGTTACAGTTTTTCGTCGAACACTATTAACATTCAATTTCTAAAAGATAAATAAACATTACACATAAAGTCAAATAAAGCTTTGATTGTCAATTCTGAAATCATAACCTTGAGCCGGAAATAGTTTAAGGGTTTTAAAACCCGTATCAAATAATCGATATATTAAAATCAAAATTAAATTTTTGTGCTTTATCATTTGTAAAATTTTAATAATTTGCCTATTAAATCTAATCAGGGTCTACTTCAATGCAACAGTGTTTTTGCTCTTATACGTGTCTGAGATCAACGCGTTCATTCAGACAGACATGGCTATATCGAGCTTCCTTTATTACAAATTAAGCAAATATTTTCGATTTTTTTTTGGAGTAGCCAAGTCGTAATTTTCAAAACTTGCTGGATTGTCCTGAAATTTTTCAAGAAATTTTGGTGCGAATTTTCTATCAAACGAAAGGTATAAATAATCAATTAATCCTATTACTGAAATCTTGCTTCGGACCTGATTTAGCTTTGATCTAAGCAAAAATGCTCGAAATCACAATTGAAATTAACATTCAGAAAATCATTAATAATAAACTCTCTTTTGAAGAACGTTTTTATACGATTGTCAAAAAAGTCAACTTTTCAACACAAACGAAGGCAAAGGTAAAAGATGATAATTATAATGTTAATTCGGAAATAATCTTTATAGCCCTTTTTCAACTGGTATCCAAAATACACGAATAAATTTCGCAATACAAGATCCTTACTGTAAATGATAAGCTCATAATAATGATATGTACCATCTGTTATTCAAATATAAAGGATATAAATGGGATGAAGAAGACATTCATTTTTCAACCAATTGTTATACACTTGATAAGTGTATATTAATTTTGCCCAGAAGTTTGTAACGCATAGAAATATTCATTTCCGACCACATAAACTATATATATTCTTGATCAGGACGACGAGCTGAGTTCAATTCCGTCTGTCCTTCCGTCCGTCTGTCCTTCCGTCCGTCTGTCCGTCCGTCCGTCTGTCCGTCCGTCTGTCTGTTTCTACTCAAACTAGTCCCTCAGTTTTAAAGCTATCCAGCTGAAGTTTTGCACAGAGTCTTCTTTTTACTGCACGCAACTAATATGTCGGAACCGGCCGGATCGGATGGCTATATCTTATAGCTGCCATAGAAACGGTCGATCAAAAAACTAGTTCTAGTGAGAAAAACTTTTTTGTTTTCCATCGTAGCGTCACTAATCTTGGTATATGTTAGTTTCATATGCTTCTACACGTTTTTTGAAAAATTTATCAAAATCGGATGGCTATATCATATAGCTGCCATAGAAACGGTCGGTCAAAAAACTAGATCTAGTGAGAAAAACTTTTTTGTTTTCCATCGTAGCGTCACCAATCTTGGTATGTGTTAGTTTTATATGCTTCCACACATTTATGGAAAAATTTATCAAAATCGGATTACTATAGCATATAGCTGCCATAGAACCGATCAGACGAAAAATGTGTTTTACTAAGAAAAGTTTTTTTTATGAAATCAAATTTTTTTATTATTAATGATTTAAAAATTTAAAATATCTATATCCTATATATATTTTACCGGTTAAATCAGTTGGAGTAAACTTTTTCAAGTGTATTAAAACTTCGCCACAGTCGAAGTTAGCTTTGCCTTCTCGTTTTTATGGTATAATGGATATTGTCATATGACTGTGATCGAGCAAAGGAGTTTTTTTTCCGATTGCTATAGGAGTAGGGAGATTGGCTAAAAATTGTAAGAAATTGATCTTAGTGGAGCAGAATTAGTGAGGGCACTCGTTTGGCCCTCAAACTCTAAATACAATTCGATCCATATATGGAAAAATGACTTTGATGCATAAAACCAGCAGAAGTATTACAGTCAAATATGTTTAAATTGTCCCATAAGGTACACTTTCAACCAAATGCTTTTCATTTGAAAACCAACACTTATTTGTTCTAGCCACCACCGCGTTTTTCTTTTTAGTCCTTTCACCTCAATGTTCACGTTTGCAATAATGATTACCTTTTTAGCTATATGGAAAACCCGATTTGCCCATTTTCCATTCCCTTTTTTTTCCTAACGGTATCCTAGTTATTGGTTTTGAAGTTGGTTACAATTCTGTACCCATCGCAGCAGTCCAGTCGCCCCTGAGCAATTAAATATGTAATGTTCGGTGAAATAATGAATCTACATACATAAAATTCAGTCCACTCACATTTAAATTCATTAACTATGACGCTAACAAAAAAAATAAAACAAGACGAAGACAAAACAAACAGACACTACTTGCATCGACTTAATAGAACATGTTCTGACAATGGAAAAAATGTTAATTTTCCACATTTATTTTGAAAAACAAATGCTTTCTCAAATTTTGCATATTTGATTAATATTTTATTCTGATTCTCTATGGATCTGAGACCTCTATAATTCTCTATTCAATAGAAAGTAACAAGTTTGCAAAACTGATTTATTCTTATGACAGGAGCTCAAATTTTTCAAGATTTTCAAGATTTTCACGCTGAACTCGAATCTGGTTTAAGAAATTCCATATCCCTTATGAATTAATTGAAAATTTGAAATTGGAAAAATATGTAATTTTTTTTCACATATTATAAAGCCGTCCGTGTCGTGCAGTGTTCAGAAAATTTTTGACCGTGTGTTTTTATATTGAAAAAATCCGGAAACGAAAGAAAAACCAAAAATTTGATGAAGCCCCCGACAAAATGTCCTTAAAATTTGTCTAATATTTCAATTTAAGTTTTTGTATTTTTTATTTGGAATCTGTGCAGCTTAGGACAATATGCGATTTTTAGGAGCTGTTATTGAGATTAGAATATTTGATTTGATAGGACAGTATCTCAATCGTATTTGACATAACTTATGTCACTTTGACATAGTCAGGAACTAGTTATAGTGAGAAAAACTTGTTTGTTTTCAATGTTAGCGTCTTTATACTTGTTCATCGTGAATATTATCTGCTTCATCATAATTTTTGAAATGAAATTTATTTAAGAATATCAGTAAAATCTGTGCTTGTATAAAATAAAACAAGTAAGAAAGTCGGTCAAGCCCGACTGTAATATACTCTGTACCTGTTTGTACGAAACTAATAACTTTAAAGTGTGAGGTTTTTTCAAAATCTGGGGGTGGCAACTCTTTCGACTATCGTTCAGCTGGTTGAAAAACGATGTATGGGGGCTCGATAAGTAATGATGAATTACCTAGTACATAACTCGTAAAATTATAAAATTTGTGTATAATTTCCTATTAACATAAACGTATCTATATTAGTCACGCGGGAATCACGCGTGATTTCTGACCGCAGGCCATCTCATTTACATTGCTCCTCTCATAGCAAGGTCCAATTGGGAAATTACCAGTTAGCTATTGCCTTCTCGCTCTCTCTTTCTCGTAAGTTGTCGTGTTGTTGTTGACGTTGGTTTTTATTATACCCTTGCAGAGGGTATATTAAAATTGTCACGATGTTTGTAACGCATAGAAGGAAGCATCTCCGACCCCATAAACTATATATATTCTTGATCAGCATGACGAGCTGAGTCTATATAGCCATGTCCGTCTGTCCGTCTGTCCGTCCGTCTGTTTCTATGCTATCTCCTCCCTCAGTTTTGAAGCTATCTTGACCAAACTTTGCAAAAAGTCTTTAAATACACATAGGCTGCACATTTGTCGGAATCGGCCGGATCGGATGACTATATCATATAGCTGCCATAGGAACGATCGGTCCATAAACTAGTTCTAGTGAGAAAAACTTTTTTGTTTTCCATCGAAGCGTCACCATTCTTGGTATATATTAGTTTTATACCCCTTCACACAATTCTGGAAAAATTTATCAAAATCGGATGACTATAGCATATAGCTGCCATATAAACGGTCGGTCAAAAAACTAGTTGTAGTGAGAAAAACTTTTTTGTTATCAATGGTAGCGACTTTCAAAATTTGCAAGGGTATTTAAAACATCGGCGTAGCCGATGTTAGCCTTCTATTTTTTTTTTTTTTTCTTTTACATATAGCTCTTATATCGTTCATCTGATCGAAAAAAGATGTATGGCGGGTCGATTCAAAATAAGTAGTAGAATATATGTCTAGAATGTTCGAACTATCTATCTTGAGAATTGTGGGAGTTATTTCGTTTTTTTTAATTTGCGGCGGAGGCAGGGGGCGTGGCAAAAATTAAAACTAAACTTGATCTGCCTGCAAGTATAAGAAATATATGTTCCATACACCTCAAACCTCTATCTCTTACCATCTCTGAGATCTCTTCGTTCATACGGACAGATGGACAGACAGACGGACAGACAGACGGACAGACAGACGGACAGACGGACATGGCTATATCGACTCGGCTGTTGATGCTGATCAAGAATATATATACTTTATAGGGTCGGAGATGCCTCCTTCTGGCTGTTACATACATTTGCACAAACCCAATATACTCTGTGTACCTTCGGTACAGAGTATAAAAAAATTGCAAAACTTTAAAATTTGGTTTTTTAAGGGTTTGATGACAAATCCATAACAAATATAGTTCAATAAATGATCGAAATCGATTGCATAATACAGACGTTATTGGCATATATGATAAATGCAGCAATTTATTTATGGTTTTATTAAATTGTATGATTTTATTGATATTAACTTTTAAAACTTTTGGAATTGATCTAAAAGTAGGACAAATGTCTTTTGCTTGTGGCGCCAATAAAACGGTCATAGTATGTATTTGGTAATTATTGTAATTGTAAAAAATCAAATTTCTCGTTTTGTCGATTTGCAGCTGCCCAGCAAGATATCTTTTCTTTAGGGCTTTTCGATGGCAAGTGTTTATGTGAACAAGGCACAGACTCTAAAAGCTATTAAAGAGCATATCGCCCAAAACTTTCTATAGAACGATTGAAAATGCGGTAAAAAGAACCTAAATTATAATAAACAATGACGGCACCAAAAAATTTAAATTTTAAAAAAATCAATAATCTAAATAAAAAGAGTCAACAAAGTTTTTGTCCGCTAACTCAAAGAACTGGTCGATAAAACCAGAATTATATAAATAAAAATAATAATAAGATATTGCAAACTTAAATCGGGTAACCTACCCACACTGTAGGTACTTTTCACTTTACATCCAATATACTATGATGCATTATACTCTCCGCTAGAATTGTAAAATTTAAATTAACGTGCAGCACTCAATTTCAACATGAATAAAAATCCCAATCAAACGCAGAATAAATTGTTGCTGGGACACAATTCCATTTATTTAGCCTTCTCGAGTTTAATAATTATTAATTATAATTAATTTGACAGAAGAGAATGGGTCAGATATGCAAAAATGGAGCATTTAGTTCAAGTTTACCACAATTAACATTAAAGTTTTGATAATATATTTAATTGTGCGCACATAAAATCAATGAATATTTACTTAAATGACAATATCTTCTGCAAATTTTGATCATTGAAAATAATTTTGATCTGCCTTCCTTTTACTATCTTTGAGATCTGTGCGCTCATAAGGACAGACGGACCAGCAAACGGACCGACGATCCTGGCTATATAAACTCGGCTCTTGATGCTGATCAAAAATATATTTAGTTTATGGGGTCGGAGATGCTATTACATACATTCGCTAAAACTCAATACCTTCTTTGTATCTTTGGTACAGAGCATAACAAATTAAAACCTTTCTGATTCAGTAAGTGAACTAAAATGTAAGCAAAACAAGACGGTCCTATCTTGCAAGCTTTGGCTATAACCGATTTTTTTAATAGAATATATAAGATCCAGAATTAAAGCTTGACTTAGACACATCTAATAAAAATAATGAAATATTTGGCTTGAACTGTTCAGAGAGTCAAAACCAAGTTCCTCGCGTTTTAATAACCTGTGTACCTTTCATTTTAGCACAAGAGCAAGGGACCTACAGTTTGACTATACAAATTAAGATTTTGAAGTTGTGAACCTATTATTGGGACATGAGTTTTTTCTATGACATAAGTGAGCACTAAAAGGGATATTACAAAATGGGTGTCAATAAACAATTAAAAATTAAAACCAATATCTCACAATACCAAATCAGTTAGCGTGAACCACTGAATCCGAAAACTATTTTTTTGAAACGAATCTGTTAATTTTTTTTTATTTTTTATTTTTGTTCTATATTTTACAACATTTTAATTGAAAAATCCAAAATCTATATGTAATATTTCGCCTGCCTCGTTTTGAGCATCCAAAAGAATTCTGAAAGGTACGAGTTTGAGAGCTGTGGCAACGTTGTTAACTTTTCTTCTTGCCACCTCAAATAGGCTAAGCAGCGGAGCGGGACCCATTTGAACTACTGAACCGAACGAGTCCCACTTGCCGAGTGGTTTGCATCCCCGATATTGTAATGTACATATATGTGCCAGTGGAAATAGGCTATTATAAATAAATTACTCTTCTATACAAATTTGGAAAAACTTGGGACGAAACAAGGTTCAAACCACAACCTAGAACCTTAACCATTTGTAAATTTTAGTTCTAACTAAAAACCGGACCTCTGACAAAGTGATTTGGGTTGTCAGCTCTGATTTTGGTTTTCATTGGCCATTCACATTGTTGAGAAATTCCAACATTTCGAGACTCATTTGAGTGCACACGCCAGTACTGGACACAGCCACAGAGACACTACAATTATCAAATTAGCACACACGCCGCTAACTTCTATGGGCCAATCTCTTGATTAGAACAATTATTACTGGGTTGGAAGCAGCAACAGTTTCGAATTTTTTCGAAATCCTAAAGCCATTACACGGCCATGTTATTCAAACATCAATGATTAACTCATTAAACCAAAGTTCGCTCAATGGTCGTAAGTCCACCAGCAAATTAACTTTTTGCGACACGCTTGCTTACTTTTCAATAAGAATTGTAAATATGTTTAATTTCGGGCGTTATAACACTCTTAAAAGTGACATAACGCCTGAGGGCGTTTCTAACAACAGGCGTTATGTCAATGGGCTTTATAACATGTACCCGAAAATTATAATTAAGATATCCAAAATAAAGAAAGCCAAAATTATAAAGATTAAAATTGCGAAAAAGAATAGTTTCCGAAATTAAAAATTAGAAAAGCAGAAATAGGGAAACCAATAAAATAGAAAGTACCGGAAAATAATATTAATTACGGGTGTTTTAGACATGAAAATTAATTTCAGTGAGCCTTATGCCGGTTTTCGTTTCCGACTTGGGAGGAGCTGTGGCAACACAAAATGATCAGATGTTTAAAAAACACGTCTCGCGATGTAAATTATGATTTGTATGGAAATAAAAATAGTATAAAAATAGCAAACAAAATGTGTTTTATTTATGACTAAATATTGTGCGCCTCCCCATTTTAAAATGGAATGAAACCATATTTCGTTTCTTTATCATAATAAAACAAGACGCAAGACTATTGTCAATCTGTTTATATTTTGAGTGTGATCTTGGGGCTCTCTTCTGTGATGATTTGAATAATTTTTAGATCTTGTTTGTCAAAGTGTATAATAAAGCGCTGAGTCGATTTAAGTCTGTCTGTATTTCTGTCTGTGGCTATCCAAGCTAGTCCCTCGCACAGAGTCTTGTTTTTACTGCACGCTGCTAATATGTCGGAACCGCCCGGAACCGATGGCTATTTCTCATAGCTGCCGTAGAACGGATCGATTAGAAAATGAATTTTTGTAGGAAATCTATTTTGATTTCAATATAAGTTATGAATATCATAAGCATTCTAAAAGTTCTGCAAAGTTAGGTCAAAATCGGTTGACTATATTATATAGTTGCCAGAGGATCAATCGGTCGAAAAATGGTTTTTAGGCAGAAAACTTTTTTGATTTTGAAGGTGGGGTTCGTCAATTATAAATCTTAAAGACTTTAAATTTGATAAAAACAAGCGAGTTTCGCATGTGTATTAGAACTTCGGCACAGTGAAAGTGATCTTTGCTTTCTCGTGTTTCTTCATTATACTGCACAAAAATATGCAAATTAGTGAAAGGTTGCTTTCGGCTCTTGTCCTTATTATTTGTAATATCAATTTTTTAAAAAAATCGCAATTAAATCAAAATTAAACAAAGTGTTCCTTTTCAACCTACATTAGTCGACATAATTATTTTGGCAACAAATTCTTATAGGTATTCCATTATATATTTTAAACAAAAATATAATCAAAAAATCTGAAAATGTTAATGATTTTAAACTGAAACTGGTACAGACGGGAGCTTTCAATAATGCAATAAAAATAAAGGAAAAGGGGGATTGGAATAATTTCTTTAACAATATTATAAGCAGGGTTTGTAAAATGCACAAAAGTTATTTTCACGCCATTATAAATAACATCAATGTAAAAAATGTATTTTATGTATTAATATCATATATGTAAAGAAAAATAAGTGTTATTTTACGAACCCTGATTATAAGATTGATTTACTCTCAGTACAGAAGTGCTGAATGAGATATTGATTCTAGATTCATTTTCACGCTGAATCCGAATCTGGTTTCAGAAATCCCATATATCCAATGGGTCAACAGCAAATTTAATATACAAATGCCACAAATTGTCAATTTGTACTTAATAATATAATGGTTTAGTTATACAAATTAATTTGTCAAAATAATTCTGCCGACTAGTGTACTTTGTAATCATGTTTCACAGATTAATTTTAAGTAGAGCGTTTTTCCTATGGTTCATTCATAGGTTCGTTTAAAATATCCAATAAGATTTTGATTTGCATCAAATAATTCGTCGAGCGAGTCATTATAATGCTATAGATGCTCTAGCATCTTTATATTGAAATTAAATTTTTTCTTGCTTGTACCCAGATGAGATAAAAATTTAGTTCAGCATAATTCTTCATATAAACATGGAACCTTTTCTAAAGCATTCATATAAAGTATTGTGCCGAACTCAATGATTATCTCATCCAAGGCCATGAAGTAAAATATCTTGCTGGTAGAATAATTAATGCTAACATTGGATTTTGTTAAACGTTTTTTTTTCCAAATTTTTCGTTTACCGAACAGAAAAATACCAGCTAAATTGTAGATTCGACCGTGATTGAAATAAGATCGTTGTTAGAGGTAGCAACGAAGCATGCATTTTTTTCGGGTCGGTCCTTCGACATTGAAATCGGACCGGGCCGAAAAGGCCCGATATTAAGCAATCAATGTAGAATTTAAAACAATTAGGACCAATCTCAACTCTAAATATTGTTTGCTCTCAATAGAATTGTTTTAAAATTTCTTTTTATTCACATTCTTAATAATGATTTCCAGAGGTCTCAAAATGAACTAACATAAAAATGTTATTGGTATAAAACTGGGAATGTATATAGATCTAGTTCTGAAACATCTGCTTTAAACTTTTGGCAAAATGCTAAGTACTTGGTTTTGCTCGAAATATTGAAGCTATCCCAGTGAGCTCAACCAGAAGCGAAAGAATTTTTATCACATCAGGCAACTTAAAGTTTAAGTTCCAACTCCGTAAAATGAAGTTTTCTTAATCAAAATATGTAAAAATTTAAAAATTTTTGTATAAGAAAAAACATTTTCTTTGATTTCTTATTTCAAGAAACAAACCTGAAATATGAATTTTGTTCTCAGATTTGGAAATTCCGGTCTAGGGGCCGTTTTCACATCACCTACCTAGCACTATCTGTCACATAAACGTACAAATAACAGATTAAAATTGATGATTATCTGACACATAGCAGCTATTAAGAAGATGAGAAATCGGCCCTTAGTCAGCTTGTGAGATTATTTACACTGGATTTCCCCTGTTTAATGTATGAAATTCTTGATTTTTTTTCTGAGTGTAGTTTTTGTTTTCCCAACTATATTTCTCTTCTTTATTTGATGTTTTGATTTCCTAATTTTAGCATTCTAAAATTATTATCCTTTTGATTTTCCTAATTTATATTTTTAATTTTATTACATAAAATGTTTGAATTGATGGTTTTTATTTATTTGCAAAGTTTTTGAGTTTCGTAAAGTCATTGAGTCTGAGACACTTTCCCTCATATTTTACAATCTTTCAGTTACAACTTAAAAAAAAGTGATTCTTCCAAAACTTAAATTTCAATATTTTGAGTATTATTTTAACCCTAATACTTGAAGTATCAAATTTCATTGATTTCAAATTGATTCTGTGATACTATCTTCTGTTACTATTCATCTTTCAATCAATATTGAAATGAACTGAATATAATACTCCCTTCTGCTGTCAGTGTTTCGCTTATCGAATCAATCTAATTGATATTGTTTTGGGTGATTCGACAATCTTGCTGGGTGGTAAATATTGGGATGAACCTAAAGGTCAGTTTCTTCCATTTGATACTCATGCGTAATAGCAGCTGGCTAGTTAAAGCTCATCGTATCTGATCTTTCCACTATTGCACTAACGATCACAAGAAAATATCGCCGATGTACGACAATTCTGAGAAATATTTATTTCCAAACTGAATGCACAAGGGGGTTCCTTATCGCCATTGTGTATGGGCGGCTGTGGCCTTTGCCGCCTAGCTGGGCTGACTAGCTTTTGGTCTGGCGGTGATAACATTCGTAACCCGGGCCCCGAGATAAATCACAAATTAATCAGCAGCACTCCGGAGCTACGCGGAGACGACCTGATGCTGAGTCAAGTATTCCAGCGATCAACTGACAACGACAACAGTGCGATGGTTGAGATGAAATGTTTCATAAATTTGTCTGCTTATCGTTGGCCCCCGTGCTGAACTCGGCTGTCGAAGACTCACCCAATGCATCACAGGGCGCTCCTCGGTGCAGACGCCCATGTGCGTCTTTTGGAATGACACGAGGTCTATTTCCAACGATGATTTCTGTCGGGCGTGGTATGTTTTTTTTGTGAATTGTGGTCGTTGTGGCTACTGCAGCGCTGATCCTGGCGTGGATGGGCGCAGGAGGGTGTGTGGAAAGGCTATGGCGGTATTGTTGGTCCTGGGTAATCCTTTTGTGCGTATGCGGGGGATTCTGGCGAAGGCCTGGAACTGGTCTGGTGCCGAAAACCACTTAATTTACGATCGAACGTTGGCGATTTATGGGCTGGGGATTTTATGTGCACTTTTATTGCTATTTTGGCATCTTCTTTGAATCTCCCTCGTACGTACGGATGTATGTATGTATGTAGGTATGTATATTTACAACTGAATTTATTTCACTAAATATGCATGTAGATTGACTTTCGTTATATTTCAGCTTCAAGGTAATTTAAGGAACATTAGGGTCACACACGAACACACACTTGACTTTGACTCGGCGGCAGGTAGGAGGAGGACAGGACGTTCCTGACCGCACAGGCGGACTACTGCGGCAACTGGGTCTGCGTCTGCGACACCGGTTGCAATGTCAACGACAGACCAGACAGAGTTCCAAATTAATTTATGACATTCATTTACGAGACAGCGCGAGAATGGCACTCCAAATCCAAATTGAGTGGTAAAGGCCTGGTCGGATCGGTTTGGGTCGGGTCCTACGGCAGCCCGAGATGCGTGCTACTGATAAGGCATTAGAGAGGCGGATGCGCCTCGACTTTTTAGCTGTTTATTGCCGCCGACCGCTGGAGGGATCGAATTGGGTTGAGTTGTTGTTTGTTTTTTTGTGGATTGATAACTAAATAGGCAGCTGTGCGTTGCGTTAGTGCCAAAACCCGACGGCGCGAGACTGCTAGAGGTTATGCCCGCGGCAAACCCAAACGCAGGTTACTTCAAATCGGAAAACAAAGGCCGCTCTACACGTATTGTTGTTGTCGACTTCGACTCGAACTTAATCTCGATCTCGTTTCCGTACCGCAACCGGAGCTCGCGTGCAGACAACCAGTCAGCGTAGCTGCGTAACTGGGAATGTTTGCTCAGAATCCAAACGTGCGCGCAATCCCTCCCTGGCTCGGGCTCTCGTCTGTGTCTCTGGCTCTCTCTGGTGTGCTATGGCCGGCTCGCTTGCGCTCGCTGGCGGGCATTCGCAGCAAATGGCGGCGCTCTCAGCTGATTTGTGTGCACGCCGAGTAAGTGGCTCTCGCTCCCACTCATGGGCACGGCACGAGAGGGCGTGGTGTTGCGTTGCTTTCCCCTCACGGTGCTGGGGGGGCTCCAAACCTGAATTACGGCAGCAGAGGCAGGCAGGCAGCAGCCGATTGTGGCATCTCGGCATCACCATCACTACTTGGTGAACCTGGACCCCATGACAGGAATTCTGCGCTCGCCGAAGATGCTGGGCTGCTACATAAGCGTAAGAAGACTTTTGCTTGTCGTTGCTGTTTCTTCTGTTCCTGCTGGTGGGGCTGGGGCAGCTCCTGCTGTAAAAGGCAAAAAAGTTTTTAAGAAAATCGAGCAGGTCTTATTTATTTAGATTTTTTCTTCTGGGCATTTTATGATTTTTTTTGTGTTTTTTCCTCTTGGCTTTAAAGTTTTTTTTATGCTGTCGATTTCTTTTCGGCTTCTACTACCTCTTCTGCATTGTTGTTGTTTTTGTTGTTGCTTTGATGGCTTATGAAATAAAACCCGCACCAGTCGAGGGTGGCGAGTGTTTGGCCGGGGGAGGGGCATGTGCATGGGGGGTTTTTTTTTGTAGGTTGGCAGTAAGTATCGGATTCGCATTGTCAGCTTTTCGTATTTCGTTTATTTTTCCCCAAATATATATACATATATACCCAGTATTGTGTATGTGTGTGTGTATGTATGTAATTGCGTATTGTAAGTGTTCAGAGATTTACACAGCAGAGGCTTGCTGCTATTGCCATTGCTTATTTACTTTCCATCAAGTGATTTTCCTAAGAGCCCAGAGCCCTAAACGCTTTACGATTTTTATAGTTGCATCTCATGAGTGAAATTAAATACTCAATTAGTACTTTAATGCCGGGCTGCAAACCGACTTATTTTTCGTGTGATCCGAAAGGGCTGAACCTGTCCCGAACCAATATTATCGGTCCGGTTCATACAAAATTATGGGCAATCAGAAATCTGACCTAGTGCCTAGCGACTTATTTTTGTTGCTGTCTGCGCGATTTTGTGCAAATGAGTCTCAAAATAGGCTGGCAAGTATAGTTCCGTTTAATTCCAATTTCTAGAAAGACGTTCACAGTTAATTATAAAATCGTCAATCTATAGAAACTCTGTTTTAGATACTTTCAAAGATAATATTATGATTTACAAAAGCAAGAATCTAAAGCTCAAATATGTAGTGTTGAGGTTCCGAATATGGCTTTGTCAATATACCTTTCTGAAGATAACGACACGGAAAAAAAGGCGATATGATGTTAGTTTGATATATAATATTTAAGGATAAAACTCACATGTCAATGTTACCTAATTTTTATAACATTATGACAGTTTTAAATATCCAAATTATTTTGATGACAGTTGGTATTGCCCCAGCTTCAAAGGGTCGAGCCGAGCTTCTCTTAATTGCTTGGTACAAGAAAATTGGACCTGGAACGGCAAAGTTTGGGAAGCTTTTTTATGGCTAGTTAATTTTCAGCTGGCGCCAATAGCTGGTGAAAGTTACCGTACCAGTAAAAGATTATATATATATTCTTGATTAGGACGACGACACATCTAAAAGGTTTGAACAGTCTATTTGGCTCAAAATTGTGGGAGATATGAGGTTTTTTCAAATTGGGGGGCCGAATCGAAAGATGTATGGGATCGATAGCAATGATTAAAAAAGTAAGGGTTATTTTCAAATTGGGAGAGAGAGGATTTTCAAACGCAGGGGCGGCAACTTCTATCGTTCATGAAAAATGGAGAAGGCAATAAAAAATATAGTCTAGAAGGTTTGAACAGTCAATTTTCAAAATTGTGGGGAGATATGTGTTTTTCAAATTGCCGGGCCGGCGGGAGGTGGCAAAAATTTGAAACAAACATGATCTCGTCAGAAGATAAAGTTAATGAAAATATGGTAGTTCAGCCTTATAGTCCTAGATTAGGTGTATACAGACGACGGCGCAGGAGATTGAGTATCGACTTCGACATAATGAGAATTTAGTATACTTTTTCTCACGAGTACGAAAAAAGTCTTCGCTAGCTCAACACCAAACGGGCTCAATAATGGGTTGATCCCGGAATGGCTTAAACTGAGACCTAGTCGGAATAGTCGCCCGATAAAAGTTCAAAAAATTTAGAATCCCCGCCCGAGAGATATTTTTTTTTTTTCTTATAACTTTGGATATATATTTTTAATAATTGTATATTTGGATTCACACTTAATACGCTGTTTAGACCGGCCGCGGATAGAAGAAGAGCCGCATGTTTAATGATGCGGCAATGATGCGGAAAGAGTGACCGTATTTTGAGGAGTATCGAGTATTGTTTCACAGTGTCGATAGCGAGCAGCTGATTCTGCCATCAAATTTCGATAAGCAACAACAACATAATTGGACCGCGTAATTTAAAAAAATAAATTATCCGCAAAAGCAAGCCCCAATTTCATTTTGGTGAACGCAGTGCCGTTGCCAAATACACCGCGTGCCACATTTAAAATATTATTGCTCATAATTGTCTCTATTTCAATAAATTACATTTGTTCTCTTCTTCTTACTAATTCGGTTTGTTTACGTTTGGCATGGCGAACAGCTGTTTCAATGATGCGGCTGCGGTCTAAACGCCTGCATCATTTTTTCGCATCTTCGACAATGAAGCGCCCTGTGTAACTCCGGTTATAAGTCTTCTTTAATCTGAAGAAACATATATAAATTAATAAGAACTTACTTTAACTTGCCTTGTCTGGGAATCGAACTCGGGACCTCGGGGGGACTGAAGCACAAGAACGTCTGCGTCTCAGCGCACTCGACCACAGCGCGCTTGCCAGACTGGTCGCCCAATGACATACAAGAGCGTTTGCTCCAGACGACAAAAGAGAGAAGCCAAGAGAGCGAATTTGCTATTGCTCTCAGCTTGTTCGCTCTCTCACTTGACATTTAAGCCCGAATCGGATCAAAAACAATCCCAAACGGGATCAATTACGGATAATCAATCCTAAACGGGCTTAAAATTTCAATCCTTCCGTCGGGTTCAAATCAAGCTTTTTCGGCTTAAAAATATCCCGGCATTTTTTTTCTGTGTAGTTCTAGTGAAAAAACTTTCTTGTTTTCTATCGTAGCGTCCCCAATCTTGGTATATATTAGTTTTATATGCTTTCACATAATTTTGAAAAAATTTATCGAAATCGGATGACTATAGCATATAGCTGCCATAGGACCGATCGGTCGGAAAATGTGATTTACTTAGAAAATTTGTTGTTTTATAGTATCAAATTTTTATTATCAAAGTTTTTCAAGTGTATTAAAACTTTGACACAGTCGAAGTCAGCTTTGCCTTCTCGTTTTTATCCATTTAAAATTTAATAATGCTGCTGAAAAATATCCAAAAGATATGAAAATTGATATGGGCATTCCCAATCTGGCGTGACGTGACATTCGTACGAAAAAATATTTCAAAAATATTTAAAGATACAAGTTGTTAAAATTTTTCTCTCATTTTTAAAGCTATCGAGCTGAAATTTTGCACAGAGTCTTGTTTTTACTGCACGCAATAACAAGTAGGAACCGTCCGGATCGGTTGACTATATCTTATAGCTTTAGAAATATCTGATATCTATATCCTTTATATAAATCAGTTGGAGTAAGCTTTTGCAAGTGTATTAAAAGCTCTTGAAATATTTTTCGTTTTTGAATTTTTAGGAATTTTGTTCTTGAAATCAAGAATTTCTGTCGGGAGATTCTTGCATATAAGTAGTTCAGCTCTTAGTTCAAGAATGGAAACTTCTTGGATTTTAGTACGTTCAGCTCTAAATTCAAGAATGTGAAATTCTTGGATTTGATTATACTTGGCTCTTAATTCAAGAATTCAAGATTCCATTCTTGAATCCTGAAAACACAGGACTAAAAATCATTTATGTTAGTGCTGCGATATTGCAATTGTGCAGCTAACAATCTATTTGCTGATATGCCGCCTCACTCCAATTGCACTTAGTGTGTAACTTGTTTCGATATGCGAAACTTCGCCAGCAATTATTCAAATCGATACAGATATATACTTAGTTACTAACGTATGCGCCCCTTTTGGCATATTTCCATATGGAATATATGCATTCTTTATGACCCTGGGAACATCGTCATTGTCGTTGTCGAAGGAAAATAAAGCGGAGAAGGATCAATTAAAAGAATTGATAGATGCTCTCAAGTTGACAATGTGATTTTTATGCCAGAATGGCTCTGCTGGAGCCCAAGTCAGTGCTGACGTTAGGGAGGCTTTGGGGACTTCTGGCGCTGCTGCTGCTGACATCGTTTCGTTGTCGATGGCTGTCATTGAGTTTCGCATTTCAGAATAAAAATTCAAAAGTGCTGGCTGAGTTGTACGTTGGGGTGGTGGGTTCCACCTGCTTGTCGTCCGCGTGTGTGTGTGTGTGTGTTTGGCATGTTTATACATCAACGCGTATATAACAAACAAACATATAGAGCCAAAGAGAAGACGCGCGAAGGTCCAAAGTGCTGTTTGAAAACTTTCAGCTCGCTCCCGTTCGCCTCGTTGTTTGCGCTTGCCATTGTGAATAACAACAACGACAGCAACAACAACAACGCACACAGAGCATAAAACAACAATGCGCTGAAATCTTTTGCAAGTTGTTGCTGCCGTTGCCGTTGCTGTTGCCTGGCCTCTGTTTTTCTTTTCTTTCAGATACTCGTACTTGCATTTGCTTTTTACATTTTTCTTGTTGCTGGAAAGTGTTGAATGTCTGCGGAAAGTTACAAAGGTGGTGTCGTCGTAGTCGACGTCGGTGGCGGCGACTCTGGCCCCGTCCTGGACCTCCACCACCATGTAACCATCCCCAACCTCCTGCACCTCTCGCCAGTCGCCGCCGCCATTGCTGACTGGCCCCGGGCTGCCTCTTCAACATTTTCTGTGCTGTACTGCAGCACATGAAGTTTTCATTTTTATACCCGTTACTCGTAGAGTAAAAAGGGTATACTAAGTTCGTGCAGAAGGAAAATGTATTAGTAACAGGCAGAAGGAAGCATTTCCGACCCCATAAAGTATATATATTCTTGATCAGCATCAATAGCCGAGTCGATATAGACATGTCCGTCTGTCCGTCCGTCCGTCCGTCCGTCCGTCTGTCCGTCTGTCTGTATGAACACCTAGATCTCAGAGACTATAAGAGCTAGAACTACCATATTTTCAGTGTAGACTTGTATCTTCTGCACGCAGATCAAGTTTGTTTCAAATTTTTGCCACGCCCCCTCCCGCCCCCGCAATTTGAAAAAAACCTCATATCTCCCACAATTTTGAAAATAGACTGTTCAAACCTTCTAGACATATATCTTAATCATCATTACCTATCGATCCGCCATACATCATTTTTCGATCAGATGAACGATAGTAGAGTTGCCGCCCCCGCAATTTGAAAAATTCCTCATATCTCCCACAATTTTGAAAATACATTGTTAAAACCTTTCAGACATATATTTTAATCATCATTACCTATCGATCCGCCATACATCATTTTTCGATCAGATGAACGATAGTAGAGTTGCCGCCCCCTCAATTTGAAAAATTCCTCATATCTCCCACAATTTTGAAAATAGATTGTTTGAACCTTCTAGACATATATTTTAATAATTATTACCTATCGATCAGCCATACATCATTTCTCGATCAGATGAACGATAGAAAAGTTGCCGCCCCCGCAATTTGAAAAAAACCTCATATCTCCCACAATTTTGAAAATAGACTGTTCAAACCTTCTAGACATATATCTTAATCATCATTACCTATCGATCCGCCATACATCATTTTTCGATCAGATGAACGATAGTAGAGTTGCCGCCCCCGCAATTTGTAAAAAAACTTATATCTTCCACAATTTGTGATCTAATAAAATAAATTTATTATATTTTTAAAACGAAATTGCACAAATTTAAGTGATAGTGTTTTTTTGCTGTATTAAAAAAAACCTCACTTTCTGAATTTCATTTGCGAAAAACATGCGCCGATGTTTAAAAGGCCTTCCATTTAAAAAACGAGAAGGGAAAGCTAACTTCGACTGTGCCGAAGTTTTAATACACTTGAAAAACTTTACTCCAACTGATTTAACTGGAAAAAAATATAGGATATAGATTTCAGATATTTAAAATTATTAAATCATTGATAATAAAAATTTGATACCATAAAAAAACTTTTCTGGGAAAAGACACATTTTCCGACCGATCGGTCCTATGGCAGCTATATGATATAGTCATCCGATCCGGCCGGTTCCGACATATTAGTGAGACGTAGTAGTAAAGAAGACTCTGTGCAAAATTTCAGCTCGATAGCTTTAAAACTGAGAGACTAGTTCGCGTAGAAACAGACGGACAGACGGACAGACAGACGGACGGACGGACAAGCGGAAATGAACTCAGCTCGTCGTCCTGATCAAGAATATATATAGTTTATGGGGTCGAAATGAATATTTCTATGCGTTACAAACATCAGGGCAAAATTAATATACACTTTTCAAGTGTATAAAAATAGAAGGCGTAGCCGATGTTTTAAATACCCTTGCAGTTTCGAAAGGCGCTACCATTGATAACAAAAAGTTTTTCTCACTAAAATTTGTTTTTAGACCGATCGTTCCTATGGCAGCTATATGCTATAGTCATCCGAATTCGATAAATTTTTTCAGAATTGTGTGAAAGTATATGAATCTAATATATACCACTATTGGTGATGCTACGATGAAAAACAAAAAAGTTTTTCTCATTAGAACTAGTTTTTGGATTTGACCGTTTATATGGGCTATAGTCATCCGATTTTTATAAATTTTTCGGAATGGTGGGGAAGCATATAAAACTTATATATACCACGATTGGTGATGCTACGGTGGAAAACAAAAGAAGTTTTTCTCACTAGAACTAGATTTTTGAACGACCGTTTATATGGCAGCTATATGCTATAGTCATCCGATTTTGATAAATTTTTCCAAAATTGTGTGAAAGTATATAAAACTAATAAGTACTACGATTGGTAACGCTACAATGGACAACAAAAAAGTTTTTTTTCTCACTAAAACTAGTTTTTGGACCGATCGTTCCTATGGCAGCTATATGATATAGTCATCTGATCCGGCCGATTCCGACAAATGTGCAGCCTATGTGTATATAAACACTTTTTGCAAAGTTTGGTTAAGATAGCTTTAAAACTGAGGGAGGAGATAGCATAGAAACAGACGGACAGACGGACAGACGGACGGACGGACAGACGGACAGACGGACAGACGGAAATGAACTCAGCTCGTCATGCTGATCAAGAATATATATACTTTATGTGGTCGGAAATGTTTCCTTCTATGCGTTACAAACATCGTGACAATTTTGATATACCCTCTGCAAGGGTATAAAAAGAAGAAGGCTAACATCGGCTACGCCGATGTTTTAAATACCCTTGCAGTTTTCGAAAGGCGCTACCATTGATAAAAAAAAGTTTTTCTCGCTAGAAGTTGATTTTAGAACGATCGTTCCTATGGAAGCTATACTTTTTATACCCGTTACTCGCAGAGTAAAAAGGGTATACTAAGTTCGTGCAAATGTATGTAACAGGCAGAAGGAAGCATTTCCGACCCCATAAAGTATATATATTCTTGATCAGCATCGATAGCCGAGTCGATATAGACATGTCCGTCTGTCCGTCTGCCCGTCTGTCCGTCTGTCTGTCTGTCCGTCTGTCTGTCTGTCCGTCCGTCTGTATGAACACCTAGATCTCAGGAACTATAAGAGCTAGAGCTACCATTTTTTCAGTGTAGACTTGTATCTACTGCACGCAGATCAAGTTTGTTTCAAATTTTTGCCACGCCCCCTTCCGCCCCCTCAATATGAAAAAACCTCATATCTCCCACAATTTTGAAAATAGATTATTCGAACCTTCTAGACATATATTTTAATCATCATACCAATCGATCCGCCGTACATCATTTTTCGATCAGATGAACGATTGAAGAGTTGCCACCCACGCAATTTGGAAAATACCTCATATCTCCCACAATTTCTAAAAATAGAGTGTTCGAACCTTCTAGACATATATTTTAATCATCATTACCTATCGATCCGCCATACATAATTTTCCGATCAGATTAGCCATAGTGGAGTTGCCACCCCCGCAATTTGGAAAAAATCTCATATCTCTAAGCATGTTGTGATCTAATAAAATATTCTTAAATAAACCTTACCCTGAGTAACGGGTATATCGAAGTCGAGCAGGGCCGACTTCAACTTACGCTCTCGTTATACACTTGAAAAGTGTATATTAATTTTGCCCAGAAGTTTGTAACGCATAGAAATATTCATTTCCGACCCCATAAACTATATAAATTCTTGATCAGGACGACCTGCTGAGTTCATTTCCGCTTGTCCGTCCGTCCGTCTGTCTGTCTGTCCGTCTGTCTGTCCGTCTGTCTGCTTCTACGCGAACTAGTCACTTAGTTTAAAAGCTATCGAGCTGAAATTTTGCACAGAGTCTTCTTTTTACTGCACGCATCTAATATGTCGGAACCGGCCGGATCGGTTGACTATATCTTATAGCTGCCATAGGAAACGATCGGTCGAAAAATAAGACTTAGTGAGGAAAAACTTTTTGTTTTCTATTGTATCGTCACCAATCTTAGTATATATTTAGTTTTACATGCTTTCACATAATACTGAACAAATTTATCGAAATCGGATGACTATATCATATAGCTGCCATAGGAACGATTGGTCAAAAAACTAGCTCTAGTAAGAAAAACTTTTTATTTTTTTCATCGTAACGTCACCAATCGTGGTATATATTAGTTTTATATGCTTTCTAAATTCAGGAAAAATTTATCAAAATCGGATGACTATAGCATATAGCTGCCATACGAACGTTCGGTCAAAAAAACAAGTTCTAGTGAGGGAAAATTTTGTTGTTTTCCATCGTATCGTCACCAATCTTGGTAAATGTTAGTTTTATATCATATTAAAATTTTCGAAAAAATTTATCAAAATCGGATGACTATAGCATATAGCTGCCATAAGACCGATCGGTCGAAAAATGTGTTTTACTAAGAAAAGTTTTTTTTTTATGGTATCAAATTTTTATTATCAATGTTTTAGAAATTTTAAATATCTGATATCTATGTCCTATATATAGTTTACCGGTTAAATTAGTTGGAGTAAAGTTTTTCAAGTGTATTAAAACTTCGGCACAGTCGAAGTAAGCTTTGCCTTCTCGTTAGTAATCCGATTATGATACATTTTTTCAGAATTATTTAAAAGCATATAAATCTAATTTATACCAAGATTGAAGTCGTTACAATGGAAAACAAAAAAGTTTTTCTCACAAGAACTATTTTTTGGACCGAGTGTTCCTATCGCAGCTATATGATATAGTTATCCGATCCGCCCGATTCCCACAAATGTGGAGCCTATGCGTATTTAAAGACCTTTTTTCAAAGTTTGGTCAAGATAGCTTCAAAACTGAGGGAGGAGATAGCATACAAACAGACGGCCAGACGGACGGACGGACGGCGGCGGACGGCGGGGGGAGCGGACAAACGGAAATGAACTCAGCTCGTCAATGCGTTACAAAACATCGTGACAATTTTGATATACCAAGGTATAAAAAGAAGAAGGCTCATCGGCGCCCACCTTTTAAAATACCCTTGCAGTTTTCCTGGAAAGGCGCTACCATTGACAAAAAGTTTTTCTGCTAGAAGTTGATTTTAGAACGATCGTTCCCATGGAAGACTATACTTTTATACCCGTTACTCGCAGAGTAAAAAGGGTATACTAAGTTCGTGCAAAATGTATGGAAAAAGAAAAAGGAAGCATTTCTAACCCAAAAAATATATATTTTCTTTGACCAGAATGGAGAGCAGAGTCGATATAGACATGTCCGTCTGTCCGTCTGCCCGTCTGTCCGTCTGTCTGTCTGTCCGTCTGTCTGTCTGTCCGTCCGTCTGTATGAACACCTAGATCTCAGGAACTATAAGAGCTAGAGCTACCATTTTTTCAGTGTAGACTTGTATCTTCTGCACGCAGATCAAAATTTTGCCACGCCCCCTTCCGCCCCTCAATATGAAAAACCTCATATCTCCCACAATTTTGAAAATAGATTATTCGAACCTTCTAGACATATATTTAAATCATCATTACCAATCGATCCGCCGTACATCATTTTTCGATCAGATGAACGATTGAAGAGTTGCCACCCACGCAATTTGGAAAATACCTCATATCTCCCACAATTTCTAAAATAGAGTGTTCGAACCTTCTAGACATATATTTTAATCATCATTACCTATCGATCCGCCATACATAATTTTCCGATCAGATTAGCCATAGTAGAGTTGCCACCCCCGCAATTTGGAAAAATCTCATATCTCTAAGCATGTTGTGATCTAATAAAATATTCTTAAATAAACCTTACCCTGAGTAACGGGTATATCGAAGTCGAGCAGGGCCGACATCAACTTACGCTCTCGTTATACACTTGAAAAGTGTATATGGGCATTCCGCAGAAAAGTCTACCAAGACCGAAAACTTAAAAAGTTCCTTAAAAAGTTGATTCTTACTTGATTTAGAAAAGTAAATATGCAAATTATTTTAATTAATGAGTTTAAAAGCCACATTGACAGATAGCGATATATCGGGCTAGAAAGTACAAATTTACGTTTTAGCCAGTTTTTCAGTGCATTTTCTCTTTTCGATTTACAGCTCTCAGAGTCATTAAGCAATTCCACTCTTTTCGCAAAATTTTAGCTTACAATTAAAAATGATTTTTTTGTTGCGTTAAATAATTTAAGAAAAATTTTCTTCACTTAAAATTGCCAAATGTAATTTAAGTAACGTCACGTCAGTAACGTCACGTCAGATATAATTAAGCTAATAAAAAAGAACGAGAAATGATTTTTATATTTGTTAAATTGGAAAATAAACTCATATTATTCTAAAACTACTGAAAAAAGTTTCATACAAAAAGAGTTTCTCAATTCGCAGAGTTTAGCAACTTTGTAGTCCGAGTCAAAACCCACTTCCGTTTTAAGTAACGTCACGTCAGGGCATATTTTTAGTGATTTCTTTGAATCTCTGGGTCGATTTTTGTAATTTTTTTTCTAAATAAAGTGCTATTGAATTACTACCAAAAATAAAAAAAAATTTTTTTTTAACTTGTCTCTTTCATATTTTTTTTTTATATTTTATCGTACGAATGTCCCGGAAGTTTGTAACGCATAGAAATATTCATTTCCGACCCCATAAACTATATATATTCTTGATCAGGACGACGAGCTGAGTTCATTTCCGCTTGTCCGTCCGTCCGTCTGTCCGTCCGTCTGTCTGTCCGTCTGTCTGTCTGTCCGTCTGTCTGTCCGTCTGTCTGTCCGTCTGTCTGCTTCTACGCGAACCAGTCTCTTAGTTTAAAAGCTATCGAGCTGAAATTTTGCACAGAGTCTTCTTTTTACTGCACGCATCTAATATGTCGGAACCGGCCGGATCGGTTGACTATATCTTATAGCTGCCATAGGAACGATCGGTCGAAAAATAAGACTTAGTGAGAAAAACTTTTTTGTTTTCTATTGTATCGTCACCAATCTTAGTATATATTAGTTTTACATGCTTTCACATAATACTGAACAAATTTATCGAAATCGGATGACTATATCATATAGCTGCCATAGGAACGATTGGTCAAAAACTAGCTCTAGTAAGAAAAACTTTTTATTTTTCATCGTAACGTCACCAATCGTGGTATATATTAGTTTTATATGCTTTCATACAATTCAGGAAAAATTTATCAAAATCGGATGACTATAGCATATAGCTGCCATACGAACGTTCGGTCAAAAAACAAGTTCTAGTGAGGAAAATTTTTGTTGTTTTCCATCGTATCCGTCACCAATCTTGGTAAATGTTAGTTTTATATCATATTACAAATTTTCGAAAAAATTTATCAAAATCGGTCGAAAAATGTGTTTTACTAAGAAAAGTTTTTTTATGGTATCAAATTTTTTATTATCAATGTTTTAGAAATTTTAAATATCTGATATCTATGTCCTATATGTTTACCGGTTAAATCAGTTGGAGTAAAGTTTTTCAAGTGTATTAAAACTTCGGCACAGTCGAAGTAAGCTTTGCCTTCTCGATTAGTAATCCGATTATGATACATTTTTTTTCAGAATTAATTAAAAGCATATAAAACTAATTTATACCAGGATTGAAGTCGTTACAATGGAAAACAAAAAAGTTTTTCTCACTAGAACTATTTTTTGGACCGAGTGTTCCTATCGCAGCTATATGATATAGTCATCCGATCCGGCTGATTCCCACAAATGTGCAGCCAATGCGTATTTAAAGACCTTTTTTCAAAGTTTGGTCAAGATAGCTTCAAAACTGAGGGAGGAGATAGCATACAAACAGACGGACGGACGGACAGACGGAAATGAACTCAGCTGGTCATGCTGATCAAGAATATATATACTTTATGTGGTCGGAGATGCTTCCTTTTATGCGTTATAAACATCGTGACAATTTTTATAAGGGTATAAAAATCGAAAAAAAATTCAACAATGACTGCGTAGCAGTTTTTGGAAAATTAACCCCCTTCACCCCCTTGGGTTAAAAACGGGTTAAATGGCCGAAAGTTTACTTTCGAAAATATTAGCTCCAAATAAATAGGACTTTTACAATTTGGAAAAACATACGGGAAAATGGACTGAAAATGGCCGGAAAGTGCTGTATTAAGCTTATATGATGTTCATCCGATTGTTTCTAAGCTTATTTGCAAAGCTCTGCATAAAAAATATTAACCACGAGATTTTTACATTGCACTATGGTCCAAAAGTCACATTTTTTTGGCAATAACTCGAATAATAAACGTATCAACTTGAAACTTGGTAGATTTGTTAGTTATGAGTCATAACTTATGACAGAATAAATTTTCAGACCGATCCGACCACGCCCACGCTTACCGCCGATATAAGCGTATTTTCAAAACTTTAATTTTTTTAAGCTAGATCGCAGAAATGCTGAATTAGGGTTAAATATGTGTAAATATAGGCATTATCAGTCTGGCATTAATCAATAGACTGAGTCAGGTCAACCAGATAAAAACTTAAACTCAATAGAATAAGGAATATATATATATATAAAAATTATATTTGTAATTCCAAAAAAAGAGGAAGAATAAATTTTAAAAACCATTAAATATCTAAATGTAACAAATAAAATCAATAACAAAAATAACCTTCCTCTAATAAAGCGTAATTTAGTCTGAAGGATCAACATTCAATTGAGGCTTCGGTCTATTGTATCGGTGAATTATTTTCTCAGGCAAACTTTCTATTCAATCTTGGTCCAGCATCCATATAGTTTATTTTTGGACAATATGCCTCATTGACAGAAGTCTCCTCTTCAATTATGAAAGCGACTTCCCTTAAACACATTCCTGACGCAACAATTTTAGACTTTCTAACATCCCATGACATTTTGGTAAAAGTTTTTAGTATAGCTAAGAATTCTCTCGATTTTTTCCTTAGTTTAACTAATACTTGAGTCATATTAATCTTAAAATTTTAGTAAAATTTTCGCTATAAATACGGACAACAACAAAAAAACACACATTTTTAAGTAGCAAACTATACACATTTGTTAAAACACTTTCACTTTTCAATTCCATATAAACTTTATATTAAGTTAAGATGATAAATCTTGATATTGAGAATATAAATCTTTATTTAGGATTTTTCAATCTTGATTTTTCTAGATTACAATCTTCTTGATATATAGATTTGTAGTCTTGTTTTTAGATCGATTTTTTTTTCTCTGTGTAGCTTATACCCACGGCTTCGCTCGCACTTGTAAAAAGTACCCCAATACGGAACCAACTATCATCAACGGGTTTTCCAATTATATTAATTCCGCTTGTGAAGTCCGAAAATTGTCGGAAAACTGTTCTTCTTTCGGACCTACATAACACAATAATAACAACTTTATCTGAAAATTTTGAAAATCACCCTGCGAAGTTGGAAATTGAGTTCTTAGTATGAACATGAATAACAAATAAAATTTTTTTTAACCAATTTTCGCCAATTTTCCGGATTTTCAAAATCTTAATATCCCGTTGGTAACATTTTGTTTGTAGAACTTGAAAAATAAATTTGGAGGTGATCGGATAAAACCCACAAAAAATTCATACAACAGTTTTCAGCCCATTTTCCGATTATAGTGGAATATTTCCCAAAATTGAAAAGCAATGTATTTTACACATACTTTTGTATGTGCAGCATGGAATATGAGTTAGAATCAAATCGGTCAATAATTGAAAATCGACACAACATTTCCACGCGGGTGGGTGAATTTCCCAACAAAAGTGACTACACTTTTTATAAAATTTTCCTATAGAGCTTTGAAAAAGGTTTTGAGATCCGATGAATTTTTCGCAAATTTTCCGGTTTTTCCAAAATGTGAAATCGCGTTGTTAATAATTTGTTATGTAGAGCTTTGCAAAATTAGTTTAGATCTGATCGGATGACAACAAAAGAGTTTTATACAACAGTTTTCCGAACATTTTCCCACTTTTAGGAAAAGTTATCCCAAAATTGTGTATATTTTGCTTGGAAAATAAGTTAAGAACTAATCGCTAAACCCATTTTCCACCCAGGGGTTTTGTCAACTATTTATCAACAATTTTCCGGATTTTCCACACTGCACTATGATCCAAAAGTCGAAAAAAGTGGCATGAATTCAAGAAATATTTAGTCTCGAACTTTAAAAGTTTGAATTGTAGATGATTAGGACTACCCCTGTCAAAAAATAAAACGAGAAGGCAAAGCTAACTTCGACTGTGCCGAAGTTTTAATACACTTGAAAAACTTTACTCCAGCTGATTTAACCGGTAAAATATATTGAGGATATAGATATCAGATATTTAAAATTTTTAAATCATTGATAATAAAAATTTGACACCATAAAAAAACGAGAGCGTAAGTTAAAGTCGGCCCTGCTCGACTTCGATATACCCGTTACTCAGGATATAAACATGTCCTAATTGTGGGAGATATGAGTTTCTTTCCAATTTGCGGGGGAGGCAACTCTACTATAGCTCATCTGATCAGGAAATGATGTACGGCTGATCAATAGGTAATAATTATTAAAATATATGTCTAGAGGTTTCAAACAATCTATTTTCAAAATTGTGGGTGATATGAGGTATTTTCTAAATTGCGGGGGTGGCAACTCTACTATAGGTCATCTGATCGAAAAATGATGTATGGCGGATCGATAGGTAATGATGATTAAGATATATGTCTAGAGGATTTGAACTGTCTATTTTCAAAATTGTGGGAGATATGAGGTTATTTTCAAATTGCGGGGGCGGGAGGGGGCGTGGCAAAAATTTGAAACAAACTTGATCTGCCTGCAAACAATACAAGTATACACTGAAAATTTGGTAGCTCTAGCTCTTATAGTCTCTGAGATCTAGGTGTTCATACGGACGGACGGACGGACGGACAGACGGACAGACGGACATGTCTATATCGACTCGGCTATTGATGCTGATCAAGAATATATATACTTTATGGGGTCGGAGATGCTTCCTTCTGCCTGTTACATACATTTGCACGAACTTAGTATACCCTTTTTACTCTACGAGTAACGGGTATAAAAACTTTCCTTAGTAAAACACATTTTCCGATTGATCAGTCCTTTGGCAGTTATATGCTATAGTCATCCGATTTTGATAAATTTTTTCAAAATTATGTGAAGGCATATAAAACTAATATATACCAAGATTGGTGACGCTAGAACTAGTTTTTTGACCGACCGTTTATATGGCAGCTATATGCTATATTCATCTGATTTTAATAAATTTTTTCCACAAATATGTAAAATCATCTAAAACTAATATATACCAAAATTGGTGATGCTACAATAGAAAATAAAAAAGTTTTTCTCACTAAGACTTATTTTCCGACCGATCGTTCCTATGGCAGCTATAAGATATAGTCATCCGATCCGGCCGGTTACGACATATTAGATGCGTGCAGCAAAAAGAAGACTCTGTGCAAAATTTCAGCTCGATAGCTTTAAAACTGAGAGACTAGTTCGCGTAGAAACAGACAGACAGATGGACAGACAGACAGACGGACGGACGGACGGACAAGCGGAAATGAACTCGGCTCGTCGTCCTGATCAAGAATATATATAGTTTATGGGGTCGGAAATGAATATTTCTATGCGTTACAAACTTCTGGGCAAAATTAATATACACTTTTCAAGTGTATAAAAATAAATTTCCAGAAGCTTGGTGGCAACCCTTTAATACCCATTGGCACGTGGCCATTGATCAAAAATAATTGATTGACTTTATATATAAATAAAATACACCATCTCTATTTAAGATTGACCAATGTAGAATGAAATAAGATTTAAAATCTTGTTTTCAGATTTTTCGTTCTCTGTCGAATTTTGAAACGGTTTGGTCACGGTTTGAAGAACGAAATCTTGATTTTTTTTTCTCTGTGTAGTATAGGATATAGATATTAGATATTAATAAATTCAAAATCATTTCGAATATGATTGTTGGCGTCAAAATTTAAGCAAGCTACCATTAAAAAATCTACGAGGATACTGATTTCAAACAATAAATACTCATTGGAATAAAAACAAGGCTCCCCTGCCACAAACTGGATATCCATCCAGTCGATCCCGCCTTCTTGATGCTTTCCTTTCGATGGCTGGGGCACTGGCAGAGCTTCTGGCATTCGGTAGCAGCTGCTGTGGCAGTTTCGTGGCCCGTTTTGTACTGGGTGTGGCTGCTGGATGCATCCACATCTATCCACCCACACACACGGTGCTGCACACCAAGACCGAGACTTCAGTTTACTTGTCTTTTGCCGTTGAATTTGCCATTTCAACTTTTTGTTTTGTAGCGCGGCCCTCGTTGGGGTTTTCGGTTTGTAGTGTTTTCTAAAAGGATTCGAAATGAGGGCTTTGGTTTTGCGTGCAAAGTTTTTGTTGCTGCTGCTCCTGCTGTCGTATTTTGAGTGCAGTGCCAAAGCGCAGCACTTGTGTAACAAGCAAACATTCACACACACACACACACGACGAATGGAAACGTAATATCGGATTTTCGTATTTACGTAACTGCGGTTCCTGTTCACACAGGGAGTCAGAAGAGCCAGCCAAAGAGTCGCCGCTGCCGTCGCAGTAGTTTTTGTTGCTGTTCTGTGTACTTTGGAAGACCAAAAGGTTGCTTTGTAGGGCACACCCATGCACTCACACACACACACAGACACACGGAGGGGTACTCACACTTGCCCTGCACTGCGATCCTTCGTCCTGCTGCTGCTGCTGCTGCCCGTCCTCGTTCTGTTACGCACACAAAGCAGCAGCAACAACAAACAAAACAGCACACCGCACTCGAAGTGAAACGTAAACTTTGACAACCATGCCGATTCCAATCCGGAGTCGGGGCCCATGCCCAGTCCCCTACCATCAAAGTCAGCCCCCAGGCTATCCATGCCCCCTGAAGTTGGAGAGGGAGCCAAAGCCGGAGACGAAGCATTCCCTGCGTTGTTGTTTTTTGCCCAGTTTCAAAGCGAAATGGTTTTTATGTTTCTTTATGTGGGAGCTGGCAAAAGGGATTTTCAACGTACGACCGCGCATCACCCTCCCCGTGGACTCTCCTCCACCGCCTCCGACCCATAACCATAAAAGTTAAATAGACAGAAAATTGTGTACAATTTTCTGAGCTTGGATTTTTCAATTCGTTGCCTAGCATCATTGACTGAAAGACTGAAAGGCAAAGAGCGTGTGTTTTTGAGCCTGTGTGTGCGATGAAAGGCGCCACCAAGCACATCCATCCAAAGGCAAAAGGGAAAGATTGATGGCGCTGCACAGGCGCTATTTCGGTGGGGGGGGTATGCGTCCACATTGAAGCCTTAGAAGGGGTGGGCATCGCCATTCATATTGATGGGCGGTGCCAAGTGAATTGGTTGTTGTCAAGTAAATTTCGACTCTGAATGAAAAGTGGAAAAAAAAAAACATTATTAATCATTTTACATTTTCAATGAAATTCTGTGAATACACATTGTAAAGATATTAGAGGAAACATTTAAAGCAAAAATTTGGAACACTAAGTCGGGTTGCCACCCGAGAGATTTATTTTGTTTTCCAAACAGTCGATCAATGTACCCAATATACTCATTAAAATGTGCAAAAATGGCATCAAAAAGTTGTGGTAATAGACAGAAAGAAACATTTCCTATAAATTCCTGATCAGCTTCAACAGCCGAGTCAATGTATAGCCTTGTCCGTCTGTCTGTTTGACCGCGTCGATCTTAGAGTCTACAAAAGATAGCGCCAAGTGTTTTTGATCAAAGTGAAAATTTGATTGCACCACCGCTTTTTGACTGTGAGATCTTGGTGTTCAAAGAGACTGACTACTACAGGGCTACACTCAAAAAATGTATTATCTACGTTTCAGAAATAACTAAACAAAAACAAGGCATTTACCAGAGAGGACAAAATATTTGAATTCTCTTTGCATTTACTTATCAAATCTGCTAAAGATCTAGCTTAATACACTGAAAAGGTTACATGAAATATGCAAAAGATTTTCATTTCTTTGAAACAATTTATTAATTATGCAGTTGTAAAACTAATTAAAATTAACAAATGTACTACAAATCTAATTTTATATAATAATAATAAAAATATTTATTTTCATACAAAATTAGTTCTAACGTGGGAATGTTTAATTTTCTTTTACCTTTGACAACCTTTGTCAATATCATTTGTACTTAAAAGACCTAATATTTCTGGTGAATAAACGTTGGTTAATTCTTCGAGTGTTCTGATGTGTCTGAGAGGAAATACGGGAATCAGAGGAGGCCCACAACATGTTGTGTTTTCTGTGATGTCTTGTTATGGGCATTTCTAATCTGACGTGACGTGACATTCGCGCGATAAAATATGAAAAACGAGAAGGCAAAGCTAACTGCGACTGCGCCGAAGTTTCAATACACTTGATAAACTTTAGGCTCCAACTGATTTAACCGGTAATATATATAGGATATAGATATCCGATATTTAATATTTTAAAATCATTGATAATAAAAATTTGATACCATAAAAAAAATATACCACGTTTGAGTCGGAGGCTTAGATGGAAAACACAAAAGTTTTTCCGACTAGAACTAGATCGGCCCTATGGCAGCTATATGCTAAAGTCATCCGATTTTGATCAATTTTTCCAAAATTATGTGAAAACATATAAAACCAATATATACCACGATTGGTGACGCTACGATGGAAAACAAAAAAGTTTTTCCCACTAGAAGTAGTTTTTGGACCGACCGTTTATATGGCAGCTATATGCTATAGTCATCCGATTTTGATAAATTTTTCCAAAATTCTGTGGAAGCTACTAAAACTTACATATACCAAGATTGGTGACGCTACGATGGAAAACAAAAAAGTTTTTCTCACTAGAACTAGTTTTTGACCGATCGTTCCTATGGCAGCTATATGATATAGTCATCCGATCCGGCCGGTTCCGACAAATTACATTGCGTGCAGTAAAAAAGACGTCTGTGCAAAATTTCAGCTCAATAGCTTTAAAACTGAGGAGGAGATAGCATAGAAACAGACAGACAGACGACAGACAGACGAGACGGACGGACGGACAGACGGACGGACGGACAACGGAAATGAACTCAGCTCGTCGTCCTGATCAAGAATATATATAGTTTATGGGGTCGGAAATGAATACTTCTATGCGTTACAAACATCGTGACAATTTTAATATACCCTCTGCAAGGGTATAAAAAAATACAAGAATCGATCCAGACGATTTAAAGATATAAATTAAAGTATGCCCTGATGTGACGTTACATAAAACGGAAGTGGGTTTTGACTCTGATTACAAAATTGCAAAACTCTGCGAATCGGGCAACACTTTTTGTATGAACCTTTTTTCTGTAGTTTTCGAAAAAACAAAAGTTTATTTCCCATTTACCAAATTCAAAATCTTTTTGCGTACTCTTTTTTGCCCTAAATATTCTCGACCACAAAAAAAAATCTACAGGACGGACGAGCTGAGTCTTCGCGCGTCGCCGCCCGCCGCCAGAAAAAAAAGAGGAAATAAAGTTTTACTCAGCAACTAATATGTCGGAACCGGCGGACGATAACTACAAGCGGGCGGCACACTAACGTACAAGTTTTATATTTCACAAAATTCTGGAAAAATGTACAAAATCGACACTAACAAGCTCTAGGACTATCGGTCGAAAAAAAAATCTTTGGAGAGAAAACTTTTGATTCACGACGCCGCGAGAATTTGTAGTATATATTTGTTTTATTGTTTCCACATAATCGAAAAATGACAAAATCGGATGACTGTAGCATAGCCATAAAACGAGGCAAAAACACTCAGGAGAAAACTTTTGTTCTTTTTCCAACCTATATAATAGTTTTATGTTTCACATATAAAAGGAGATGCAAGCGCCAGGAACGACGGTGGAGTGTGTTCCTAGAAAAGTTTAGGTACAAATTTTTATAATAAATTTAAAAAATTTGGGAAAATATTGGAATTGCTCAATGACTCTAAGAGCTGTAAGTCCAAAAGAGAAAATGCTTTGAAAAACTGGCCAAAACGAAAATTTGTACTTTCTAACCTGATATAAAAATAAAAAAATAAAAGTAATCATTAACAATAAGGAATATTGTTTAAACTTATAAAAATAAAAATCATGTTAGATTTGCATAGATAATCGAAAGAGAATCAGTTTGGTATAATTATAATTCTTCTATGACGATTCTAAGTGAATGATTTTTATTATACCCGTTACTCGTAGAGTAAAAAGGGTATACTCAGTTCGTGCAAATGTATGTAACTGGCAGAAGGAAGCATTTCCGACCCCATAAAGTATATATTCTTGATCAGCATCAATAGCCGAGTCGATATAGATCTGTCCGTCTGTCCGTCCGTCCGTCTGTCTGTATGAACACCTAGATCTCAGAGACTATAAGAGCTAGAGCTACAATTTTTTCACTGTAGACTTGTATTGTCTGCACGCAGATCAAGTTTGTTTCAAATTTTTGCCACGCCCCCTCCCGCCCCCGCAATATGAAAAAAACCTCATATCTCCCACAATTTTGAAAATAGATTGTTCGGACCTTCTAGACATATATTCTAATCATCATTACCTATTGATCCGCCATACATCATTTGCCGATCAGACGAACGATAGTAGAGTTGCCGCCCCCGCAATTTGAAAAATACTTCATATCTCCCACAATTTTGAAAATACATTGTTAAAACCTTCTAGACATATATTTTAATCATCATTACCTACCGATCTGCCATTTATCGTTTCTTGATCAGATGAACGATAGAAAAGTTCCCGCCACCGCAATTTGAAAAATACCTCAAATCTCCCACAATTTTGAAAATGGATTGTTTGAACCTTCCAGACATATATTTCAATCATCATTACCTATCATTACCTAGAGTTGCCTCCCCCGCAATTTGTAAAAAAAACTCATATCTTCCACAATTTGTGACCTAATAAAATATTCTTAAAAAAACCTTACCCTGAGTATATCGAAGTCGAGCAGGGCCGACTTCAACTTACGCTCTCGTTTTGATATAAAAATAAACACTCATTAATTAAAATAGTTTTATTATAAGAAACCACTGTAAATGAACTTTTAATTTTTCGGTCTTGGTAGACTTTTCTGCGGAAATGCCCAGATCGATGCCCATTCTATACTTTTTGTAGTCCTTGTTTTTAGATTTTTGGGCTTCTTATGACAACTATCCCATCGATAAAAGCTGTCGTTGTATTAGCTGCTCACAATTTTTTATCATGATATTTTGCACATATAAGATTTCTTTCTCCTTAGCATATTTTACAAATTTGCATGCATCAACATTTTCCCCACAACTTAAGGCATTGAAAATGATCTTAAACCATTTGATAAATTCCTGTTATTTGAACAGTTGCCTCATTGCTGTTGAAGAATTTTCGGAATGTGCTACCATCATTCGTGTTTTTTTCCCAGCTTCGGGCAGTCGACTTTTGGCCCGAGCACTGTTTAAAACTTTTGTTGTACATCCCATTTCCTTATTTTAATCTTGTTTTTGTGTTGGCACTGTCATCTTTTTCTCATGGAAGAGTATATGCCATTTTAAGCAAGTACTGATCCTTGCATGCAATGGTGAAATGCCGCATTCATGATTATGCTCGTCTATTTTCGATGTCTCGAAGTCCACTTGCGTTCTCTTGCAGATAGCACATGTGATGTCGTTCGAGACTTTTTCATTAATCATAGTCAAGAAGCATTGAAATCCAATCTTGACTTCCTTGTATCATTTTCACTTTCGTAAAAATTTTCGATTTCAAACCGGTTTTAGGAGCAAAATTTGGTCTCTAAATCGCAAAAATGTATCACAGAAAAACGAGAAGAGGGAAGCTAACTTCGACTGTGCCGAAGTTTTAATACACTTGAAAAACTTTACTCCAACTGATTTAACTGGAAAAAAATATATAGGATATAGATTTCAGATATTTAAAATTATTAAATCATTGATAATAAAAATTTGATACCATAAAAAACTTTTCTGAGAAAAGACACATTTTCCGACCGATCGGTCCTATGGCAGCTATATGCTATAGTCATCCGATTTTGATAATTTTTTCCAAAATTATGTGAAAGCATATAAAACTAATATATACTAAGATTGGGGACGCTACGATAAAAAACAAAAAGTTTTTTCACTTCACGAAAATATAAAGAAAAAAAAAAAAAAAAAAAAAAAAAAAAAAAAAGAGAAAAAAATAAAAAAAAAAAAAAAAAAAAAAAGAAAAGATAAAGAGGGGGGGGTGGGAAAAAAAAAAAAAAAATTATTTTAAAAAATAAAAAAAAAAAAAAAAAAAAAAAATATAAAAAAAAGGAAAAAAAAAAAAAAAAAAATAAAAGAAGTAGTTTTTTGGCCGACCGTTTATATGGCAGCTATATGCTATAGTCATCCGATTTTAATAAATTTTTTCAGAATTGTGTGGAAACATATAAAACAAATATGTACTACGATTGGAGACGCTACGATGGAAATCAAAAAAGTTTTTCTCACAAAGACTTATTTTTCGACCGATCGTTCCTATGGCAGCTATATGCTATAGTGATCCGATTTTGATACATTTTTTCAGAATTATGTGGAAGCATATAAAACTAACATATAGCAAGATTAGTGACGCTACGATGGAAAACAAAAAAGTTTTTCTAACTAGAACTTGTTCTTAGACCGATCGTTCCTATGGCAGCTATAGATATAGTCATCCGATCCGGCCGGTTCCGACATATTAGTTGCGTGCAGTAAAAAGAAGATTGTGCAAAATTTCAGCTCGATAGCTTTAAAACTGAGAGACTAGTTCGCGTAGAAACAGACGGACAGACGGACAGACAGACGGACGGACGGACAAGCGGAAATGAACTCAGCTCGTCGTCCTGATCAAGAATATATATAGTTTATGGGGTCGGAAATAAATATTTCTATGCGTTACAAACTTCTGGGCAAAATTAATATACACTTTTCAAGTGTATAACGAGAGCGTAGGTTAAAGTCGGCCCTGCTCGACTTCGATATACCCGTTACTCAGGATATCAACATATCCAAATTGTGGGAGATTTGAGTTTTTTTCCAATTTGCGGGGGAGGCAACTCTACTATAGCTAATCTGATCAGGAAATGATGTATGGCTGATCGATAGGTAATAATTATTAAAATATATGTCTAGAAGGTTCAAACAATCTATTTTCAAAATTGTGGGAGATATGAGGTATTTTTCAAATTGCGGGGATTTTGAAACAAACTTGATCTGCGTGCAGACAATACAAGTCTACACTGAAAATTTGGTAGCTCTAGCTCTTATAGTCTCTGAGATCGAGGTGTTCATACAGACAGACCCCTTCGCTTAGGGGCGGCCGCCGTTACAACTACGAAAGATAAAGAGACGGAAGGATTGAAATAAAGGGGGTTTTCCGATGGAAGAGGAGACGAACTGAGCAAATCTTGTATAATCATTGGGTGCCTAGTCTGGCAAGCGCGGCGCGGTCGAGTGCGCTGAGACGCAGACGTTCTTCAGTCCCGAGGGTCCCGAGTTCGATTCCCCAGACAAGGCAAGTTAAAGTGTAAGTTCTTATTAATTTATTTCTATATGTTTCTTCAACTTAAAGAAGTCTTAAGTGAATCCAAATATACAATTATTAATATATATGCAAATTTATATGGAAACAAAAAAAATCTCTCTCGGTCGTTCTAAATTTTTTTAAACTTTTATCAGGCGACTATCCCGACTAGGGGCTCAGTTTAGCCATTCCGGGATCAACCCATTATTGAGCCCGTTTGGTGTTGAGTTGAGCCCGAATGGCACAGTTTTTTTTTTCTGTGTACTGGTTTCTTATTAAAATATAAAGAGTATCCAATCCTTGCCCTAATCGAGCAAAATTTTACAAACTTTTAAGATTTTAAGGATAATTTAAAACAAATAAACACTAAAACACAACTAATTTTTTATTTTTTTCATCATTTTTCTTAACTCCTCAAAAAATAACTTAATTGAGATGTTTTCCTCTTTAGGTTTAGGTACATTTTGTAATAACTCAAAAGCTGTTTTTGGCATTTAATTTATTATTTTTGTAGATTTTTTAAATGCCTCGAGGTTATCAACATTCTATTTAGAACATCGAACATTTATGTAGAGTTGTCTCCAACTTTATACCAAGGCACACTGGCCCCAATAGCCAAAATTTTCAATCATTAATTTGTTTAGTTTTTAGCCAAAGAAGAAAAATATCCTTTTTACATTTTTGTGTGTGTTTAGAATTGTTTAATATACCGTTTGTTAGTAGCAAATTTAGCTGTATAATGCAGGAAATAATTTAATTGTATTATTTGATCAAATTTGGTAAATTCATTTTAACATTAAATCCTAATGTTGTATGGGCGGTTTAGGTGGGCGTGGTCGGAACGGTCCAAAATTTCGTACTTTTCTTATACAAGCCATTACAATTAATTGTTCCAAGTTACAGCACTCCAACTATATTCGTTTAATTTATGCCACAATTTTGGCATTTGGGGCCACTGTGCAAGGGTACAAATTTTATAAATGCATAGCAGTCTGCAAGGCTTAATTTTTTAATTTTTCGACATCCATTTCATGGTTGTATGAAGCAACTATTAATATTTCTTTGATCGACAAATCATTTCGATCTATCACCCAAATCCAAGCTTGGGGACATCAATAAGTAAGCCCAGTTTTTCCCTAAATAAGTTTTGAACTCGATTTTTTCCTTGGCAACAATTTCTTTGTGCTCTACCAGCCAGATCTTGCGACCTTCTTATATGAAAATTGTGGGACTAATGCAAAAAGTATTAAAAAACCGAAAAAGGCTGAAAAAGGGAAATTTTTGTTCTTTTCAATTTTAGGATATAAAGTTTAATATTAAAAAATATTTCTTATTAAATTGTGACCTTATTAAAAAATGAAAAAAAAAATACATAAAATGTTTTTTGAAAACTTTATAAGTGCTTGTGAACTAAGAAAAGTCAAAACTTGTTCTTTCAATTACCACATATTCGCATAAATGTGTCATATTCATGAAAAACGATTTCAAACAACATTAAAACGACATATGAATACCTTCAAATCGAGTTCGAAAGATGAACTTTGATTGAGTGTTATGGGAGAACCAATTATCCTAGACTCTTTTTTCGGATTACAAATTTAATGGTTTAATAAGAATGAAATTAGTAATAAATATGTGTCAATTGTGACTTCACCATTTCTTTTTTTGTTTTGTACCTAAAGCCTTGGAAATTTTTCCTTGATTAATAAAATGCTTAGAAAATTTAAATAAAATTATGATTTGCATCCATTATTAAGGGCTGTGTCAAATTGTGTGGGAGTGTCAATGTCTTATATATAAATAGTTCAAATGCTTTGACAACTTTTCAGCGTGTTCCTTTTGATCATGTGCACCAGATCAAGATCAGCCATCTAAATTGATATGTTCTTTTAAGTACATTATCATCACCAAACAAAGCACCATCAAAGGGCAGACACACAATAATAACTCGACAGTCAGCGGGCGTCGTGCTTTTTAAGCCCATTTAAGCGGCTCAATGATCAACAAAAGGGCGATACGATAACACAACACCCCTCTCCGTTTACCACCAGCTAAAGTCGAACTCATTAATTCAGTGGCAACTGATGACGGCGACTGCGGCGTCTCTAGCCCAGATCTGTGTACATTTTAGCGAGCGTGCGCTGGACATTTCGGTGGGACTTCTTTAATAGTCAAAATAACGGCAACGGCGGCGGTGTGGAAAAGGGGGCGTGGCATGCGTGCGAATCCGACCTCGAGATTGGAACCGACCAGCGCTTTCCCAACACTCCCCGCCGCTGGCATGCCCATGCCGCGTACTCGTGCGTGTAACGCATCTGAAGTGATTTGTAAACAAATTAAAGGCGTGCACGTGTCAGCCTCGTTAAACTTGGGCTCGGGCTCGAGCTTGGCTATGGCTACCGTGTGGTTGCGGATGCGTGTACACCGCCGCCGCCGCCTGATACGAACTACAATGCCGCATTGTGGAGCAACGAGCTTTGCGGTGGGTGGTGGTGAGGCGAGACATAATCCTGGTTCGTTTTTGGTCCTGCACTTGGTGCGGCATGCACGAGTTCATCATTTGCATTTAGCGCTCATAAGCGTATCGTAATTATCAGTTTCATAATCAGTGGCCCGCTGGCATTAATGGAGAAGTCGGATTCTTAAAACGTTGTTGTTTGTGGACTTAACTTTTGACATGCTCTCATACCATCATTTCAATTCAATTCGTTGAGGACATCAAATTAGAGGGTGCTGGGGCAAAGAGAGTCGAGTGTTTGAATGCATTAATGATGCAACACATATTGCGCCGAGTACTTGGAGAAGAGTGCAAGGAGATGCACTCAAGATGAGCACAAAGAGTGACACAAACAGTGAAAGAATCGATTTTCTCATTTGGAATTAATTGTTCCCACTTCCGCCTCATAATCAAAAACAAAATTTTACTAAATTTTTGAAAGCCATTGATTAGTTTATTTGAGTTAATCTTTTAAATTACTGCAACAGCCAAGAGAGGATAATACACTGTTTTTCAAAAATTTTTGAAAATTTTTTGCTAGGGTCGACACAGCACACACATTCGACACATATCTCTCAGCAATTGTCCGGCCAAGCGTGGCTTGATTCTTAGCATGCACATTACAACAGAACTTTTGTAAGAACATTTAAGAGCGATTCTTGTTCTCTTTTGTTTACAATCACAAGAACAAAACATTTTTCTGCTGTATGATGTTTTAGTTGTTGTCCATTATTGCATTGATGGCTAAAGACTTTGCTTGCTGGTCATAGAAAACACAATTTTAATCAGAATACTTGAAAGCTTAACATCACCAATTAAAGAAAGCGATTTAGAAATAAACACAGCAATATCCACATTGGAAAGAAAAGAGGTTAATTCGTGAGCGAATTACCGTCTATTTTTCTGCTGAACTTGGAGAAGACATTGACAAGATTTTTCTAATTATGAGAGGCGACATCAATGTAAAATTGTCTACAAATGAAGCAAAAGAATATAAGTCCTAATATATATTGAGCCTACGCTCAAACAACCATTTTAAATAAATGATGTACATTGGGTCTTATAATAAAATGATTTTATTGAGGTACAAAAACTTAAGTAAAATTAAATGAATCCTGAATAGTTAACACACACTTTATTTATTGAATTTTCTCAAGATATATCCAATTATTAACCAGAAATTCGTATATTAGATCTAGTGTAAGAACTATATGACTATCTTTCAACTCTATAGCTTATCATATTTAAGCTATAATCGACCAATAGTCTAGTGTTTTAAGGGGCAAAGCTAGTGTACGGCCTAAAAAAAGGTGATTTTTTGGAATTTGTATAAAAAAAACTCTTTATTAATTGTGGCAAACATTTCTAAGCGGTGTATTTGGATACATGTTTTACGAATATAGCAGCGAAATTTAAAAATATCAATAATTATTTAAGTTAAACACGATAGTTCCTATGGCAGCTGAAAAAAGGTTTTCTACACTGCTGCCGTAATTGCGCTGCGTGGATGAAATTTAAAAAAAAACAAAAACTCGTTAAACTATAAGATATTGTCAAAACCAGAGATCGGCAAAATGGGAATTATAATTAACCATTACCGAATTACTTGCTCATTTTATAATAATTAAAATAAAATTACAAATTACTATATTAATTTTTAATAATTAAAATAAAATTACAAATTACTATATTAATTTGTAATAATTAAAATAAAACTACAAATTACTATATTAATTTGTAATAAAATTTTCCGTAATACAATTTTTAGAAATACAAATTACTATATTAATTTGTAATAAAATTCTTCGAAACACAAATTACAAATGACATAGAGAATACAGTGGTAAGGTAGATGCCTCTACTACCTAATACCATACTCATTGCATCGTAATTCAGTGTTTTTTGTCATTTCAATATTTAAACAAAAATACTCGATATCTCGCGAACGGTAAAAGATACGGCAAAAATAACGAAATTTCACAGGGGTATGTTTATAATTTTTTATAATTTTTTTTATAATTACTTGAGTAATTTTTAATTTTACTCGTAATTATTACGAAAAGTAATATTAATGCCGATCCCTGGTCAAAACCATGACCATAACCAAACCATGTCATTCTAAATTTGATTAAATTTAGACCGATTGGTTCCTTAAATTTGAAGATAGTTTAGTTCTTTTTTTCTTGAATTACGCATGAATAAGTTTTAAATGTTGCTTTATAAAAGATGGGGAAATAATAAAATACTAATATATATTTTATTTCAAGTTAAATAGACTTTTTAATCAAAATACGAACTTAAAATAAGAATTTGGAAATCCCGCACTTAGTCAGATTTTGCGATCGCTTGTACAAAACGAAAGTTTTGCAGAAACCATAGAATAAAACCGTTACTTGAAAACAATGTTAACTTGGTCCTGCTAGTATCTTCGTACTGATCGAAAAGATCAAGAAGCAGTGTACCCAAACATTGTGCCCAAACGTAAAAAGAATTGATCAAAGTATTTCACACCTAATACCGAACTCGGAACTGTTAATGTATTTGGTAAACCGAATTCATGCCCAAAAGTACGCCTCCGATCATGAGGCCATTGAATTGGCCGCCCGACTACCAAGCTACACGCTGCGTTGGCGTTTCACCTACACCAACCATCCATGTACATATAGGGAGAGAGACGAAAGACGCCATTGGCAAACAACCCGAGGTCGGGGTAGTTGCAATGCACAAAACTCTCACCTACGCCTCGATGACGAGGCTACCATAAAGACTTCCCTAGTGTGCACATAATCAATATAAAAAGCAGCCTCGATTTATATACCGAAATGATTAGCAGCTCAATCTTAAATACTTTTTATGAACTCACAGTCAAATAAAAGCCAACCAAGCTGAGGGCAAACAACCAGCGGGCGAGGAGCCTCCAAAAGGGTTCCTCCGAAGTGGCGAATGTTCTCAGACCCAGGAATTTTTACGCAGAACAATGTCAACGTATCGCTTCCGTTTGTCAGCAAATATGCGAGAACTGGGCCAGCCCGGCGACGCCAAAATGATAAAAATTACCACTTAATTGGATCGCCCCAAAATGAGACAGCCACCCAGGGCCTGCGACAGAGCTGATCATATCCCCACGGGGACAAGATAAGCATCTAATTTATGGCTACGCCTATTCCGTGTGATCTTGGGATCCATCCCAGCCACAGGTAGCGGGCCAACGATTTTCGGGCGTAGTATTTTCGTATTGGTATTTAATAAACGGGCTGCCGCTACCGAATTTCGCATTTCCTGTCATCGTCATCGACTCTCGCTGGCCAGCTCTGGGCCTCCTATAATTTGTCAGGCAATTTGACTAACGCATCAATGTCCTTACGACGCCCCCTTTGCAAAGCACGGCAGTTGTATAATTTCGGGAACGCGAGCGCATGTGTACGTGACGGCATTTCTGGGGGCCAAATCCCACGGCATGTGGGGATAGGGATAGGAAATGCCCAGCAGAATCAAAGCCGGCAATGATCATGCAAAATTTCGGTTCGAACAATCAATAAAATGTTGACGATTTAATTTTACGCTGACGCATGCAGACACCAAGCACAATCAGATGATGAACAAAGCCGCAACCTGGAACTGGTTTTGGGCTCTAAGACCAGTAGCAAGCGGAAGAAGGCCTGTCAGCTTTCTGGCCCAGCTCCACCCCGGCTACAAAGTAACTTAATTTACACGACACCCAGAAAGTGTCCAACAATTGTTGCTTGCCGCCTCGTCTCGCCTCACTTCGCCCCTGACATGCCCATGACGTGGGCACAATTATTATTTCTGTGTCTTCTAGTACATATGTATGTACGTTTATGGGCACATATATCATTGTTGGTCGTTGTCCATTGTTGTTGATCATTGTGCGCGACTTTATTCACACTTTCTTTCGGGCCTTCTGTTTATTGTGATTTACTTTTCTTTGCGGCCGCTTTATCGCCCCGTAATCACAACAAAGTTGTACGACAAATATAAATATGGACACAAACAATGATAGCGAGAGTTGACAGCAGCTGCTTGGCTCCCATCCAGCTAGAAAGTAACCAGACCAGAGCGGGTGGTAACGTCCACTAACGACGACGGATTTCGAAACCTTGAATTCGGCCAGCGGTGTAATCATATCGATACATTCATAGTGCGACCTAATCCACTATCCAAATCCAAAAATTTCAAAGCCATTGCAACTTTTCATGAACAGTGCTTGGAAAGGTACTCATTTTTGTTACATGGGCAAGGTGCAAGGAACTTGTCATAAAATATACCCATACGTAGCCCTTTAAAACAGCGGTGGGCAAGAAATTTGATTTTGGGAGCAGCCAACTATAACAGGAAAAAATCAACCCTTATAAGCGAGCCTTAACTCCATCCGCCGTCTGTCTACCCAAGTATTAAGTTTTTGCTCCGACATTGCGTGTATTTTGTTTTTGGAATGGTTTTCGAACTTGGCGACAGTTACTCGGCGCTATGGGAGCAGCCTTAGAGGAGCAAAGTCTTGCCCACCGCTACTTTAAAACATGGTTTATCCATTAATTAGAATAAGAAAAGAGTACAAATAACGAATTCTTTTAGAGGCAAACATTGGCCGTGTTCACCAGCACAAATCGATGACATTAAATAGTTGGATTTAGTTTGATTGTTCTGCTGAACCAAGTTTACATCCATCATTCGCCGCGGCTATTTAGAAATGCAACAAATTTATGTCATTTTTACAGACTTCAGCAAAGCGTTCGATTCATCTTCTGCTCTTGGAAAAACTGTCACAAATAGGATTCTCTGACCTACTGCTCAATTGGACTAATAAGTATTTATCCGAACGGACTCAGAGAGTCTTGTTTAGTTCTACTTCATCCAAAGTAGAAAACGTAATTTCGGGTATTCCTCAGGGGAGTCATCTTGGCCTTTTTTGATCTTTTGGGTTTGTTTACAAATGACCTTTTAAAAATTATCACACTGATTCGCACGTTTTAATGTACGCTGATGATGTAAAAATCGTTTAGTAGTTCAGAGTCGCATTATCTGTTGTAGAATGATCTGGCCTGCCTGCTATCTTGGTGGCGTAACAATTTGCTGTACTTAAACCATTCAAAGAGCAAGTAAATGCCTTTCTACCGCAATAACCCTCATTTGTTCAATTATTCTATTGGTCAAAACAGCCTTAAACGCATCCAAACCATGACTGACCTAGGTGTTCTATTCGATCATAAACTTTGCTTCAATGACTATATTGGAATTATTGTTAATAAATCTAAGGGTGTTTTATTAATCGTTGGTCGAATGAATTTGATCATCCGTATATCACGAAACTTTTGATCTCTTCCCTTGTTCGCCCAATTTTTGAATATTGCTCATGCATTTGGTCTCCTCAGTACGTCAGGTATCAGGAACTTATAGAAAGTGTTCAAAAACAGTTTCTTCTGTTTGCATTGGGCGGTTTAAACAGGGATCCTATTCTTCAACTACCATCCTACACTGATAGGCTTCGGCTAATTGACTTGCCAACACTTAAGAATCGTAGGACTTGCCATGCCGTGCTTTTCGTTCATAAGCTGATAAATGGAGATATTGATTCTTGTCTTCTTCTAAGCCTAGTATGATTTGCTTCCGGGTCGAAAGAGATTTATAGAACACAATAATGAATTATATGAATTGTCGGAGGACGTGCTTTCAGATGTAAATCACACAGACTAATGCAAGACTCTGGAGGCAGTCCTGCCAATGCCTGGCCCCAATAGCCAACATTTTCGAATAAATTAAAAAAAAAAAGTTGGAATATGAGAAAAAAAACCTAAACTTAAAATGAAAATTTTGCGGTGCATCCCTGGAATTTTTGCACGACCCTGAAACTGAGTTTTTTTTTGTAATATTTTTATTTTGCTTTTGTTGCTGCAAGTGTACTTTAAAATAATGAAATCACATATTAATATCAAGTTTATTAATTGTCTTAAAATGGAAATTAAAGCGCAAGGTATGTCATATTCTTAAGAAATAGAAAAGTTTATGCTTTTTATGTGTTGTGTGTTTTTTAGACGAGCCTAACCTAAAAGTCACGTGTGTTTTGTGGGATAAAAAGTAGTAAGCTACGCGAGTATTCTCACACCTAAAGATGCAATTATGTTTATTTGATTGTATATAATATAGCGTAAACAACCGAGTTTGCTTAAATTAGCTCGATTGCGAAATATTTGTTTTTGTTGCAGGCAATTTTGAATTCAGCCACGCTGAAATGTTTCCAAAATGGATTGAAGGTGATCACAAATCGCACATAATTTCAGATTAGATCTTTAAAACGATTGTTTCAAATCGTAATCTAATGGAAAAAGCAACTAAGTCTAATCAAAATCTGTTATTATGCTGCTTATATTAATAACGAGAGCGTAAGTTGAAGTCGGCCCTGCACGTCTTCGATATACCCGTTACTCAGGGTAAGGTTGCCCAAATTGTGGGAGATATGAGGTATTTTTCAAATTGCGGGGGCGGCAACTCTTCTATCGTTCGTCTGATCGGAAAATGATGTATGGCGGATCGATATGTAATGATGATTAAAATATATGTCCAGAAGGTCCGAACAATCTATTTTCAAAATTGTGGGAGATATAAGGTTTTTCATATCGCGGGGGCGGGAGGGGGCGTGGAAAAAATTTGAAACAAACTTGATCTGCGTGCAGAAGATACAAGTCTACACTGAAAAAATGGTAGCTCTAGCTCTTATAGTTCCTGAGATCTAGGTGTTCATACAGATGGACAGACAGACAGACGGACATGTCTATATCAACTCGGCTATTGATGCTGATCAAGAATATATATACTTTATGGGGTCGGAGATGCTTCCTTCTGCCTGTTACATACATTTGCACGAACTTAGTATACCCTTTTTACTCTACGAGTAACGGGTATAAAAATCTGAAAAAATGCAATAGACTCATTTTAAGATTCAACCAAGAACATTATGCATGTCTTTAACCAAGGTCGTTGAGGAAAATGATTTATTAGGAAATGCCAAAGAACGCCCATTTGATCTATAAAGCTAAAGCTATAAAGCAAAGCTAAACTTCGACTGTGCCGAAGTTTTAATACACATGCAAAGTTCACTCCAACTAATTTATCCGGTAATAATATAGGATATAGATATCAGATATTTAAGATTCAAAATCATTGAGAATCAAAATATGATCACGCTTTCACAAAAAAACTTTTCTTAGCAAAACACATTTTCCGTCCGATCGGTCCTATGGCAGCTATATGCTATAGTCAACCGATTTTATTAAAACATTACAACATTTTTTGGAAGCATACAAATCTAATATATAACTACGATTGGTGAAGCTACGATGAAAAACAAAAACAATTTTACACTATAACTAGTTTTTTGACCGACCGTTTATATGGCAGCTATATGCTATAGTCATCCGATTTTGATAAATTTTTTCGGAATTGTGTGGAAACATATAAAACTAATATATACTACGATTGGTGACGCTAGGATGGAAATCAAAAATGTTTTTCTCCCAAAGACTTATTTTTCGACCGATCGTTCCTATGCCAGCTATAAGATATAGTCACCCGATCCGGCTGAATCCGACTTATTAGTTGCGTGCAGTAAAAAGAAGACTCTGTGCAGAATTTCAGCTCAATAGCTTTAAAACTGAGGGACTAGTTCTCGTAGAAACAGACAGACATACGGAAATGATCTCAGGTCGTCGTCCTGATCAAGAATATTTATAGTTTTTGGGGTCGGAAATGAATATTTCTATGCGTTACAAACTAAAAATAAAAGCTACCGATATTTTCATAAAGTAAAGTCAAAACTTTTTTCCAGACGTAATCAAACAAATTTTTAATTAAATATAAATTCCGTATCTCCTCCCTTAGTTTTAGAGTTATCTTGACCAAACTTAGCAAAAAGTCTTTAAATACACATAGGCTGCACATTTGTCGGAATCGGCCGGATCGGATGACTATATGATATAGCTATCATATAAATGGTCGGTCAAAAAACGAGTTATAGTGAGAAAACTTTTTTGATTTCCTTTGTAACGTCACCAATCTTGTTATATATTAGTTTTATATGCTTCCACATTATTCCTAAAAAATTTAACAAAATCGGATGACTATAGCACATAGCTGCCGTAGGAACGATTGGTCTAAAAACTAGTTCTAGTGAGAAAAACTTTTTTGTTATCAATGGAAGCGTTTTTAAAAACTGCAAGGGTATTTAAAACATCGGCTACGATGTTAGCCTTTAATATTTTTCCTTTAACACTCGATATGTACACATGTTTCGTATGTAATCCCTAAATCAAATCAGTTAGGGAATCGGTGAGTGTTGCCACACATTTAGGCCAACTAATTACATCTTGTTTACACTAAACAAACCAACAACTCTGAAGAGGTTGACGGCAAACAAGTCGAAAATGCAAATTCCCAGCCCCTTTTCCCGTTCACCAGGCACCACTCATTGAGACATCAAAAATGGTTTGACGAAAAGCGAGTCTGACGTTTATTTAATTCGGAGTAATGATTTCATCGCGCGCCGTGTAATCGATAAGCATCGCCCCATACACAGTAACACACTTGGACTGGGACTGGGACTGGGACTGGCACAAAACTCGGAGCACTTGAGATAATCGCCTTAGGGTTGTTTTGGCAGCGGGTGTACACGCAGAATGCCTACTACCGGTTGCTCACGTACCATAAACGATCCTGTAATTTCAAATGGGCGCGCGCTCGCGTTTGTCCTTTATGTGGGCACCCAGGCACAGGAGCAGGACAAAGACCATTGTTGTTCACGTCGATTATTATCGCGGCAATGAGCAAAACTATTGCCGACACATGTATCCGTTTATTTGTCATGACTTTTTCCCTTGCCGGCCGACCCTTGGGCCCGAGCCAGTCCCAGAAGTTATGTGTGCCACCCTCCCCCGTGGCAAGCTTTGACATATTGTCTGCTAATCAGTTCCGCCGCAAAAGGTTCTCCTCGAACCTGATGAAATCCTTTAGCACTCCCTTCGGAATACACTCCGGCCTAAACGAGCAATCGCTGCCGAGACAAGCCGCATAATTTCAATTAGGGTTGTTTGGGCTCTCAATCCTGAACTTTAACCCCCAACCCCACAACGCACATTGCAGGGGCGTCCTCGCTGGCCATGCTTTAGAGCGCATTAGTGCAGTCATAACTCAATTTGACGCTGGTTCCCAACGGACAGAGACCCAGCTTGCGCCCGTAATGAAGCAAATCAAGTGTTGACCGCTTCATTAATATTAGGGAAACTTGTAAACAAAGCAACTCGTTGACGAGTGAATCAAATCAAGTACTCGACCATATGTCCGCTAGAAACTTGTCCTTTCCGTGTATCCTGCCACGCCGCTTGGCAACGTGTGCAGCAATCACTTTTTATGACAACACCGCGAGAAATATGACCAAGCCTTGGGGACACATAAAAGCTGTTGCTGCCGATGCTGATGCTGTGTACACGGATCTCGTGCCATAAGGACAAAGAGTCAATCTCTTGCATTGGCAATCGGCGGCAGCGCGGACATCGTGTCTTACAGCACAACACAGTCCAGCTCACAAATTAGGACCCAGGGGATCAAATTATTAAAAAAAATAAACGATTGCGCTCAGAAACTATAGACGAAGACCAGGAAGATGAGCCGCTTACATACTCGTACATATGTATATACATATGTATACATACTTACTCGAATATAGTCCAGGGGGTACTAGTTGTATTGTAATGGTCATTGCATGCGTCGCTTTTTATGGCAGTTGAAGAAAAATTGGCAACCTTATTTGGTGCACGCGGCCTGGACGCATAACGGGGACTCCGACAATGACTGTTTGTGTCTTGGGTTACACAACATGACAAATGTTTCATTACACCAACAATTTGGATGGTTGTTGCAAAAAGGTAAAAAACATTGTAGAGGCCACTGAGAGCACTGCTAATGATTCTGTAGACAGATTAACCTTGCCAGAGTGCAGAGGGTACGAACACAGGCTCAGACGATCAACCAACACAAAAACAATTAAAGCAACAAAAGCAAACCACAATTTTGATCATTCAGAAAATGACAGAAGTATGTGAAAGCATATTAAATTAATAAATGCCCAATTGGAAGAAAGATTATTTTACTGGAACTAGTTCTCTAACCGATCGTTCCTATGCACACTGGCTCCAATTGCCAAAATTTTGGCATAAATTAAAAAAAAATGTTGGAATATAAGAAAACAAGTTAATTGCCCTTAAAGGTGATAGAACCATGTACCAAAATAACAGGGTCAAAAAAATTTGCGGTGCATCCCTGGAATTTTCGCACGACCCTGAAGTTGAGTTTTTTTTCTGCAATCATTATACCCGTTACTCGTAGAGTAAAAAGGGTATACTAAGTTCGTGCAAATGTATGTAACAGGGAGAAGGAAGCATCTCCGACCCTATAAAGTATATATATTCTTGATCAGCATCAATAGCCGAGTCGATATAGACCTGTCCGTCTGTCCGTCTGTCCGTCCGTCCGTCTGTCCGTCTGTCTGTATGAACACCTAGATCTCAGAGACTATAAGAGCTAGAGCCACAATTTTTTCAGTGTAGACTTGTATTGTCTGCACGCAGATCAAGTTTGTTTCAAATTTTTGACACGCCCCCTCCCGCCCCCGCAATTAAAAAAAACCTTATATCTCCCACAGTTTTGAAAATAGATTGTTCGGACCTTCTAGACATGTATTTTAATCATCATTACCTATCGATCCGCCATACATCATTTTCCGATCAGATGAACAATAGCAGAGTTGCCACCCCCGCAATTTGAAAAATACCTCATATCTCCCACAATTTTGAAAATAGATTGTTAGAACCTTCTAGACATATATTTTAATCATCATTACCTATCGATCCGCCATACTTCATTTTCCGATCAGATGAGCTATAGTAGAGTTGCCACCCCCGCAATTTGGAAAAAACCTCATATCTCCCACAATTTGGGCATGTTGTGATCTAATAAAATATTCTTAAATAAACCTTACCCTGAGTAACGGGTATATCGAAGTCGAGCAGGGCCGACTTCAACTTACGCTCTCGTTTTATTCTGCTTTTGTTGCTGCAGAAAGTGTACTTTAAAATGATGAAATCAGATATTAATATCATGTTTAATAATTGTCTTTAAATGGACAATTAAGCGTCAGGAATATCTTATTCTAAAGAAACAGAAAAGTTTATGCTTTTTATGTGTTTTGTCTTTGTTTTAATGTGATGTTGCTGTGCTGTTTTTTAGACGAACCTAACCTAAAAGTCACGTGTTTTGTGGAGTAAAAAGTTTTAAGCTACTCCAGTATTCTCGCACCTAAAGATGCAGTTATGTTCATTGGAATGTATATAATATAGAGTAATCAACCGCTTTAGCTCATTTTTGCTCGTTTGGAAAATGTTTGTTTTTGTTGCAGGCAGCTTTGAATTCAGCCACGCCGAAATGTTCCAAAAATGGATCGAAGGTGTTCGTAAACCGCAGATAATTTCTGATTGGATCTTTAAAACGATTGTTAAAAAATCTTAAACCTATGGAAAATCAACTAATTTTAATCAAAATCTGCTATTATACCGCTTATATTTAAAAGAATCTGACAAAACGCATCAAACTCATTACAAGATTCAACCAAGAACATTATAAATAGCTTTAACCAAGGTCGTCGAGGAAGATTATTTATGAGGAAATGCCAAAGGACGCCCATTTGATCTGTAAAGAAGGTGGAATGCGTTTATAAAGAATACAAGCTGCAAATATTTTCATAAAGCAAAGTCAATACACTTATTTCTCACGTAATCAAAAAATTTTAGGTAAAAACCAGAACTGCCTCATACGCTTTCGACGAATAATTGGCATCACAAAATTGGTCATCATGTCGCGATAACGCTCCTGGTTGATGGTAACAGCATGGCCATTTTCATTTTGGAAGAAAAACGGCCCAATGACCGTTTTCGCACTAACGCCGCACCAAACTGTGACTTTTTCGTCATGAAGAGGCACTTCTTGTTTAGAAAGAGCATCACCAGTCGAAAATTTTTCGTATAAACGCTTAATGGTGTTCTTAGAAGGCGCACTTTTCACATTTTTTAATTTTTTAAAAGCACGTTGAGTTTTCACAATTGACTTGTTCTGTTGAATGTAAATTTCAACTATTTCAGAGCGCTCGCGTGGCGTGTATTGTTCCATGGTAAAAATCTGCTTGGACTGACGCTTCAAACGCGGTATGTCATTAAGCGATCTGACATCTCTGTCAAAAGTTATGGCGTTGCCAGATGGGTCCGTCGAATATGGGCAACCCTGTACATGATAATTCTCCCTTAACATCACTCAAAATTGAGCGGCGTTTCAGAGTGGCTCTCTATGTTAGTTTCTTTATGCAGCGCCGAAGATTTAATACACTTGCAAAAGTTCACTTCAACTAAATTAACTTCTAGAATATGTATATGATATCAGATAAGATATCTGATATTTATAAATTCAAAACCATTAAGAATTAAAATTGGATCACGCTACCACAAAAAAAAATTTTCCTAAGAAAACACATTTTCCGACCGATCGGTCCTATGACAGCTATAAAATATAGTCATTCGATCCTAAACAAATTCTGTAAATCACTGTGCTAAACTTCAGCTCAATAGCTTTTGAGGGACTGAGGGGCTATTTCGCGTAGAAACAGACGGACAGACGAACAGAATGACGAACAGACGGAAATAAACTTATCTCGTCGTCCTAATCAAGAATTTGCGTTACAATCGTGACAAAATTAATATACACTTTGCAAGTGTAAAAATATGGACGTATAAAAGTTGATTCATTATGGTTTTGATACGATATAGTGGAACTACTCAATAGTATTAGTATATGATTAGCTTAAGAATGCGCAGCGAAGACCATTTTCGTGCACCTTGATCTGAAGAATTCACGACTGCATTATATTAATTTTTGATTAAAAACGCGATTTGCAAGGTCATAATGGACCATCCCAAGAAAGAAACTTAATGAATATACACGATTGTGACACACCAAAATATAGCAATAGAAAATACTGTTTTTTTTTAAAGCCATTCCGCGAGTTCTTCAGATAAAAATGATGAAATTATTTACACGTGGCCAACTGTCGATTTTAATCAATATTTAGTCAAAAAAAAAACAAGCAATAAATAGCGACTTCTTCAGATAATCTTGTCGAACATGTCATTCGTAAATAAAACCGGGAAATTTATGTACTGTTACCCACTGAACGATATTAATTATTATTGTTTTTTTGTTAGATTATTCTCTGACGATTCCACGATTATAATCGTACGGTGCCACGATGCCGATTACTACTCGTAATCATGAAAATGATTACCTGTTACAAAAAAAAGTAACTGTAATCGTAAAAATGAGTATTTTTACTCATGATTCCGGCATCGTGTAATCACTCGTGCAGGTCTCTAATGTCTATATCAAATAGCTGCCATAGGAACGATCGGTCTAAGAACTAGTTCTAGTTAGAAAAACTTTTTTGTTTTCCATCGTAGCGTCACTAAACTTGGTATATGTTAGTTTTATATGCTTTCACATAATACAGAAAAAATTTATCAAAATCGGATGACTATATTATATAGCTCCCATAAAAACGGTCGGCCAAAAAACAACTTCTAGTTAGAAAAACTTTTTTGTTTTCTGTCGTAGCGTCCCCAATCTTGGTATATATTAGTTTTATATGCTTTCACGTAATTTCGAAAAAATTTATCAAAATCGGATGACTTTAGCATATAGCTGCCATAGGACCGATCGGTCGGAAAATGTGTTTTACTATGAAAAGTTTTTTTTAATGGTATCAAATTTTTATTATCAATGATTTACAAATTTTAAATATCTGGTATCTATATCCTATATATATTTTACCGGTTAAATCAGTCGGAGTAAACTTTTTCAAGTGTATTAAAACTTCGGCACAGTCGAAGTTAGCTTTGCCTCAAATGTTTATGTTAACATAACATATACATATATAGGTAGCTATATCGGAATAAAATTGATATGATATATTGGAGAAATGACTGCCAATTCAGATCAATTTATTTATCTCAGCGGGATGTAATTCTAGTCGATACTTTAAAGCGCCGTATTGGGCTTATACAAATTTGTAACTTATTGCTACTGAGAATTTACGTCATTAAAAATAAATATGTTTGCGATTTGTCTGGGTTCGGGGTGGACGGACGGGCGGCTGGTGGGATCCGGATCCACGACAACTGCTGCGGCATTTCAGATTACCCAAGTGGTGTCAAATGACACGGCTTGCGTGCTTTAATCCGTGGAAATACCTGCGGCGGTGCTGGCAACCCCGCCAAGGCTATTATCCGGTCACATGCTGTGATTTGAGGGTGAGCGGTCAGGGGGCGGCCCGGCAGCTTGTGCGAAAATTTGTAAAAGTCAAAATCTATCTTTTGAGCAAACAGAAGCTCAGGCTCAGCAGTTCGAGTTCAGGTGGGTTGAGTTGAAGCCCAGCGGGTTGCCTCGATGGGTGGGTGGGTGGTTGGGTGGTTGTGTTTCTTTCCGTGCACAAAGCATGATATTTTAGCCTGACTGACGCATGTGCATATGTTTGTGTGTTTGGTGTGTGTATTCATGCAGTTGTCGGTGCTTGATTATGTAAAATCCCGTGCACGTGCTCAAAGCAAAGATTTTTCCAATGCGAACAAGCCGCACGTGTACCCAGCGCTGACGTATGTCCGTGGCAATGGCCCACCGCAGCCGCCCGCCCCCCCAACCATTAACCGAACTCGAACCCGAGCCCGGCAGGAGTTTGTTTGTGCCGTGTGGCGTTTATTCTATTACACAAGTTTATTACGACAATCCGCAGAAAGAAACGTGCGCACGTCAAGTCAAAGAAAGTCCCAAGACCCACCCAAAGAACCAGGCAGAGGCAGCGAGCGAATTTTTCTATTAGGCAGTCATTAGAGCATAAGGAGCAGCCCAAGCCGCGAGTGTTAGCCCCCGTACGCTTGGCTTGCTTCTGGCCCGAGAGTTGGATTTGGATGAGTACCAGAACTGGTACTGCCACTGCCGGCAGTTCCGTGTCGCCGTGTCGAAAGTGTGTAATAAAGCGAAACGCTCCCACAAATTGAGCCACGCCACTTGAACCCTCAATTATGTGGCCGAAGCTGGCTCCGGGTGCGGCACTGCCTCTCCAGCTTCGGCTTTGTGAACGAGTGCAACATATGTCTGCGTTTGCTTCATGGCTTTTGCTGCCGATTTGCACGCTATAATTGGAGGAGCTGCCTTTGCGTTGCTGGGTGCTTATCATTGCTCTGTTTGGCAGCTGATTAAATTAAAATAAATCATTTAAAAGGGCGTCTGTGCCGAATGGGGTCAGCAGCCATACATAGCTGCCGTGACAGGTGCAGGATAAGGCTGGCAGCCAAGTGCTTTGTAACCCTTCACAGAAGTGTCCGCGCGCCAGGCAACGTTCACCCAAGCATGGGTGATGACTGCGCGCTCTGGAACGCGGACTCGTAAATAAGTGTATCTGCAAAGTGACCTCAGCTGACAGCAAAAGGATAATCCAATGAACAAACAACAGCGCGTCCTGGTCGGGCTTTGCTCTGTGCCGCTTTTGGCGGACTTAAATCGAAGCGACAATCAAAAATGGCTGCAACGAAATGCCATGTCCAAGTTAATATGGCAACCTGCTGCCCGAGCATCCTGCGTGTATGTCGTGTGTGCCTCCTGTTTATTTGTGCGTATGATTTGGGGGATTTAGTTGCAATGTAACCAATTGTGAAAGCAAGCCAATCCACGCAATGAGGCAACCATAACCATGGCAAATAATGCGTCCCGGACCAGCGACTGTGTCCTGCGTGTTGAACAGCCACCCCATGAACGCTACCACCCCCCGAATGTGCGCACTCAGGGCGTGCACACAAGTTGACAAAGTAGCTGCTCCCCAATCATTGATATGTCAAACTCGAAGAGCTCTGAAATCAAGAATTGTTAAAATGGAGACCCCGAAATATAGCTCATCAGGGAAATCGATGACTGTTTTTCAACAGTTTTAGTATTTATAATTTCTTCATGACGCACACAGTGAAACAGCCGATCAATTGGAAGAAAACGTAAATTTTTGTAATTTAAAAAATAGAAGGCTAACATCGGCTACGCCGATGTTTTCAATACCCTTGCAGTTTTTGAAAGGCGCTACCATTGATAACAAAAAAAATTTTCTCATTAGAACTAGTTTTTAGACCGATCGTTCCTATGGCAGCTATATGCTACAGTCATCCGATTTTGATAAATTTTTCACGAATTGGGTGAAAGCATATGAAACTAATATATACCACGATTGGTGATGCTGGAAGTTCCACGGTGAAAAACAAAGAAGTTTTTCTCACTAGAACTAGTTTTTTGAACGACCGTTTATATGGCAGCTATATGCTATAGTCATCCGATTTTGATAAATTTTTCCAAAATTGTGTGAAAGTATATAAAACTAATAAATACTACGATTGGTGACGCTACAATGGACAACAAAAAAGTTTTTCTCACTAAAACTAGTTTTTGGACCGATCGTTCCTATGGCAGCTATATGATATAGTCATCCGATCCGGCCGATTCCGACAAATGTGCAGCCTATGTGTATTTAAACACTTTTTGGAAAGTTTGGTCAAGATAGCTTTAAAACTGAGGGAGGAGATAGCATAGAAACAGACGGACGGACAGACGTACAGACGGACAGACGGACATGGCTATATAGACTCAGCTCGTCATGCTGATCAAGAATATATATAGTTTATTGGGTCGGAGATGCTTCCTTCTATGCGTTACAAACATCGTTACAATTTTAATATAGCCTCTGCAAGGGTATAAAAACTGGGTATGAGGTGATGCTTAGAGAAGTCTCAAGATTCAGAATTTATGGGTCTAATACCGGTCTAATTTTTAGTGTTATTTATTTTATTTATTATACCACATTTATTTATTTATTATTTATTTCCACACAATTCTGGAAAAATTTATCGAAATCGGATGACTATAGCATATAGCTGCCATAGGAACGATCGGTCTAAAAACTAATTCTAGTGAGAAAAACTTTTTTGTTATGAATGGTAGCGCCTCTCAAAAACTGCAAGGGTATTTAAAACATCGGCGTAGCCGATGTTAGCCTTCTATTTTATATGATTATTTCATTTATATATATTTACACCGGTTAAGAAGCAATACATACACTCAGAAAAAAAGTCTTACATTTTATAAATTCGGCTTTAAAGAAAAAAAATAGAAGGCTAACATCGGCTACGCCGATGTTTTAAATCTTGCAGTTTTGAAGGCGCTACCATTGATAACAAATTTTTATAGTTAGTTTTGACCGATCGTATGGCAGCCGTCATCGATTTCGATCATTTTCAGAATTGTGTGGAAGTATATGAAACTAGAATACACGATTTGATGCTACGATGAAAAACAAAAAGATAGTTGGACAGACCGTATAAATAAATGAAAACAAATGGAACAATAAAACTATAGAGTGCGCGTGAAGTTTTTCAAGAACATTTTGGACCGATCGTTCCTATGCGCTATATGCTATGTATCCGTTTCGATCAATTTTTCCAGAATGTGTGGAAGTATATGAACAATAAGATTGGTGATGCTCGATCGAAAACAAAATTTTTCTCACAAGAATTGAACCGAACGTTTATTGCGTATACTAGTTCGATTTTGATAATTTCAGAATTGTTAAACATTAAACAACGATTAGTGACAATAAACAAAATGAAATACAGATTAACTATAACATAATTAAAGGATTAAACTAATTACGATAGTGCGCTACGATGGAAAACAAAAAGTTTTTCCAAGAACATTTTTGAACCGATCGTTCCTAAGCTATATGATATAGTCCCGCGAAAATGTGTATTTGTATTTAGACTTGCAAAGTTTGGTCAAGATAGCTTTAAAACTGGGGAGGAGATAGCATAGAAACAGACGAACACAGACGAGAAGACGAAGCGACAGACGGACAACGGAAAGAACCAGCGTTGTTAGTTTTTGTGGTCGGAAATGCTTCCTTCATGCGTTACAAACATCGTGACAATTTTAATATACCCTCTGGGGTATAAAAATGAAGGCTAACATCGGCTACGCCGTTTTAAATACCCTTGCAGTTTTTGAAAGGCGCTACCATTGATAACAAAAAAGTTTTTCTCACTAGAATTAGTTTTTAAACCGATCCTTCCAATGACAGCTATATGCTATAGTCATCCGATTTCGATCAATTTTTCTAGAATTGTATGGAAGTATATGAAACTAATATATACCAAGATAGGTGATGCTTCGATGCAAAACAAAAAAGTTTTTCTCACTAGAACTAGTTTTTGAACCGACCGTTCATATGGCAGCTATATGCTATAGTCATCCGATTTCGATCAATTTTTCTAGAAGTGTATGGAAGTATATGAAACTAATATATACCAAGATAGGTGATGCTTCGATGCAAAACAAAAAAGTTTTTCTCACTAGAACTAGTTTTTGAACCCACCGTTTATATGGCAGCTATATGCTATAGTCATCTGATTTTGATAAATTTTTCCAGAATGGTGTAGAAGCATATGAAACTTATATGTTCCACGATGGGTGACGCTACGATGGAAAACAAAAAAGTTTTTCTCATTAGAACACGTTTTTGCACCGACCGTTTATATGGCAGCTATATGCTATAGTCATCCGATTTTGATAAATTTTTCCAAAATTGTGTAGAAGCATATAAAACTTATATGTGCCACGATTGGTGATGATACGATGGAAAACAAAAAAGTTTTTCTCATTAGAACACGTTTTTGCACCGACCGTTTATATGGCAGCTATATGCTATAGTCATCCGATTTTTATAAATTTTTCAATAATTGTGTGGAAGCATATAAAACTTATATGTACCACGATTGGTGATGCTACGATGGAAAACAAAAAAGTTTTTCTCATTAGAACTAGTTTTCGGACCGATCGTTCCTATGGCAGCTATATGATATAGTCAACCGATCCGGCCGATTCCGACAAATGTGCAGCGTATTTGTATTTAAAGACTTTTTGCAAAGTTTGGTCAAGATAGCTTCAAAACTGAGGGAGGAGATAGCATAGAAACAGACGGACAGACGGACGGACGACGGACGGACGGACGGACGGACGGACGGACGGACAGACGGACAGACGGAAATGAACTCAGCTCGTCATGCTGATCAAGAATATATATACTTTATGTGGTCGGAAATGCTTCCTTCACTGCGTTACAAACATCGTGACAATTTTAATATACCCTCTGCAAGGGTATAAAAAGGATAAAATTATTTGTTTAAGATTATAATATATAGAAAAAATGTCTAAAAAGGCGAAAAAAAACTTTTCTTTCGTAAATATAATCCCTCTAATTAAATGTAAAGGATTTCTAAGTCATTGGAAAATCATCCCTTTAATATTGAAATGTTAGAAAAATGGTAATTTTAATTTTAGAACTGAAGTTTCTTGATTTAAATCAAATTTTTCTTACAAATTGAGAAAAGTTTCGTTTTAAAATTTAGAAAATTGTAAGGTAAGGAAAAGCTCAGGCAGATTTTAGGTTTCCAACTGTTTTTGAGCGATTTTAGAACTATAAGGAATTTACCAGCCTATTATGGACTGTATTGAACCCTAGTCTTATAATATGGGTTTAAATCTATCCAAATGGCAAAAAATCTATTTTTATGGCAGAAAATGCAGCAGATTTAAGGACCGATTATTTCGAATTATAATTAACAAATATTTTTCTGCTTTTTAGAAAGATTTGATACAAGATTAGGTCCAATATATCATCTCGTAAGCAGAGTCTGTCACAGAAACTAACAAACATCAGAAATTAAAGTTTATCAGACACATGTTGGCTATCTTGAAGATGCGAAATCGGTCTTAAGAAGGATAAACTTACAATTTACTCTGTTATTTGTAAGATTAAGTTACAGATAGTTCTATGTGGAAGATGAGAAATCAGGGCAACAAAAGAGAAAAGAATTTCTAAATTTCGGTGTTTTGGAATACCACTGTATGAGCGGACAGAAGCGTTGAGCGAAATTTTTTGTTCAAAAATAAAATCGGATAGAAATAGTTATATTTTGAAAAACGTTGTTTCATGTGGCTAATTCTTAGAATACAATTTATTAGTTCTATTACAACTATTCATTTTTTGGATATCGTGAAACAATTTTAATTTTTGAATATTACAAAAAATTCTACTTATACCTGTAGGTACCGGGTTACCGAAATAAAAATCTGGGTTCCGTATCGGAACCGATAACTGAAAACTCAAATTAACTGAAACCCGAAATGATGCTGCCCATCACGTAAGCGGCTGTTGCTGCCCTGTGCCATTACTTGTATTGCTTATAACTATCGTTCATCTGATTCGGAAACGGTGTGTGGTGCATCAAAGTCTCATATCAACGATCTTTTATATCCAAACAAAGCTAAGTTATTTATTTATTTCTTCCACAAGTTTTCTTAAGATGAGCAACAAAGGGAATAAGTACAGGATATTCGATGGTGTTGAACAAATTATTTGATTCTTCAACTTGAACTTTTACCTTGTTTTTTATGAGTTTAAATTGTCAGCAATTGTAGCTCACTTAAGGGATGCCACCTGGTATCTCTTTTAGATAAGAAAATGCTCTACTTTCCGAAATGAGTTCACATTTATGTAGAGGAAAAAATCCGATTGACTGCCGTTGGTTTCACCTCTGAATATTTACAGCTAGGCGTGCAAAATAACAGATCCGAGGTGGCATCAGCTTAAAAACGCTAAGCCTATTGTCAGTCTTAGCTACAGCCAAATTTCAGTTCAGCCTTTGCAAGAAGTTCACGTGGCGTATGCGCAATGTCTGGATTGCTACATTGAGATGCTACTGCATTGATTTTCCACGCGCTAGGTTTTCCCATTGGCAACGCGCCTTTGAGGCAGTGAAGTGGATAGCTGGCTAAAGCCCAAGCCAGGGCCAGGCAAACGGAAAATGGCTGCCAAAAAATAAAACAAATCAAGACAAAAATACTGGCGCCCCAACCCCATTCCTCCCCTTACCCTTACCCGGTGCCAGCTGCGACGAACGCGTGAGCAGAGGGAAAAACTATGTGCTGCTTGAGGAAAAGCTGTTGCCACTGTTGTACTTGTTGTTGTTGTTGTTGTCGCTGCGCAAAACGAAACATAAACAGCAACATCAAGTGGAGAGACGATGTTGCAGGCACAGCCACAGCGCCACAGCCCAGCCACAGCCAAAGCCAGAGCACGCAGACTTCTCGTGGCGTCGTCGTCGCCGTCGTCGTCGGTCACCACGCCCCCATTATGCGATTGGTCCTTGCGGCGTGTAGAAAAGAATAAGCATAAGAATTTGCGTGTGAAAAAATGATCGGAATATGAGAGCGAGCATGCGACACGTTTGACGGCGACAACAACCATGGGGATGAGGGCGACGTGTGAAGTACGCGTGCGAATGGCAGCAGGTTCGCCCATTGCCGGGGGCCAGGAAGCGGTTGTACAGGGTGTCACATGAGAGCGGAAAAAATGCCCGGCGCTCGGCAACAAAAAAGTAACTAATAGCAAGAAGCAAAGGTGGCGTGCGCATCGATTAAAGTGGTGACCCCCTGGCAGCAAGGAGCCTTTGTTCCTTCGTCGTCGGCGACAGCGACACAATTGTGTGCACTGCCAGCACCCACCCACCATCCTCCCCTCCTGGTCAGGCCCCGCAGAAAAACGTGGCAAATGCTCTCATTCATGTGCACCCATTGTTCTGCTGTCCGTGTGCCTTACTGGGAATTTTGTTTATTGTTGGCTACCTGCACTTCAATTCCATGAAATCTCAAGTATTTACATTTATGTGAGGGCTTTTGGCAAGAAGGTCATTGATTATGGAAATGAATTATGGTAAATGCAATCATGCGAGTTCAGTCGATGAGACTGCAGACTTATGTGAAACCTAATTCCAGTTATCAATCTCGGGTCTTGGATACACAATTTGTAATTATTGACTTGCAGCAATTCAGTTACCAATTTAAGCTCATTATCAATATTGCAGCATTAGGAGGATTAGACACGGTCACACTCATTGACCCGCTCACTCCCACTTGCACATGCCAAAAGAGAACAAACTGGATAACGAGTACTTGCAGTTTATAAGCTAACAAAAATGATGCAAAGTAGTTTTAGGGATATCAACAAATCATCAATTGATTCGAAGAAGCTGCTTTTGCGCCTCTTCAAAAGATCTGTATTATAGCGACCCCTATTATTAAGGTCTAAATTTATTAAAAATATTTTTTTAAATTTACCTCAATTTTTAGGTAATCTTTGATATATGGTCAATTCTTTAAATATATTTTTTGACTTCTTTACAGTAAAATAATTTAGGCTCAACAAAAATATATGTATTTATTTATTAAGAATAAATTACCGGTATGCTTATATTTATAAGACTTTGAAGCTAATTTGTTTAGTCATACTTTCTATATGGGCATATCCATTTTGTCGAACGGGACCGTCATCACTTTTGAAGAGTTTAAAAAATAGTCAAAATTAAACGGATTTTCATTTTGTCAAAAGGCTTAACTTATAGCTCTTTTTAGGCCCTATAATTGGTGCTAAGGTGGATATTGAGCAATTTTCACTTTTCAAGATAATTGCAAAAAACCAAGGCATTCGCACGGGACAAAAACAGAAGTGTTTTTCGCGACCAACAATTGAAAAGCCGATTTCAGCGAATCCTTAGGCAATATTTCAATGTGTTAAGTTTAAGAGAGCTGCGCATTATTGTCATTAAAAAATGGTTTTGATTTTACCCAAAAAACCCGGTTTCTTTTTATACACTTGAAAAGTGTATATTAATTTTTCACAGAAGTTTGTAACGCATAGAAATATTCATTTCCGACCCCATAAACTATATATATTTCTGATCCGGACGACGAGCTGAGTTCAATTCCGTCTGTCCGTGACGCACGCAACTAATATGTCGGAACCGGCCGGATCGGCTGACTATATCTTATAGCTGCCATAGGATCGATCGGTAGGGACCAACTTTTAATAAGTACCAAGATCAGATATCTTCTTATTATTCAGCATGGTTTTTTAAATTTAATTGTATAAAAAATCTCTATTTGTACTGAATATTGGATAAGCTAACTGTATGTACTCTCGACGCACTGATAACAAATGTCGTTTTGCAATGTCCCACGGGACATTATAATGGGCGATAATGCAAATTAAAAAAACGAGTATGGCGGTGGAGATGCGGTAATTACGGTTTTTTTCAATTGGGGGGGAGGGGGGTGAGAGGGGATGAGGGGGGTTGCAATCGCATAGTCTCTTATGCATTTTTTTGACTCCTTGTACCCTTGAAAATATTTAAGAAAGCAAAAGTCAATGCATAAAAAGACGCTTTGAAGAACTCTTATCAAAACAAAAAGTTGAAAAGAAATATTCACTTTAATACTTGCGCTTGCGCGAATTTGCTTTTGATTATCTTTAAGTGGGCAATCAAGAAATGTAAAATTGATTAATATTAGTTAAATATGATTGTTTCCCTACCAACATATTATAAAACACAGTGTTTTGCAAAACTTTCATATTTTTGGTCTCGGTGGACCTTTTGGCGGAAATGAACAAATGTAACCATATCTCGCGCGGACAATTTTTATACCCGTTACTCGTAGAGTAAAAAGGGTATACTAAGTTCGTGCAAATGTATGTAACAGGCAGAAGGAAGCATCTCCGACCCCATAAAGTATATATATTCTTGATCAGCATCAATAGCCGAGTCGATATAGACATGTCCGTCTGTCCGTCCGTCCGTCCGTCTGTATGAACACCTAGATCTCAGAGACTATAAGAACTAGAGCTACCATTTTTTTTAGTGTAGACTTGTATTGTCTGCACGCAGATCAAGTTTGTTTCAAATTTTTGCCACGCCCCCTCCCGCCCCCGCAATTTGAAAAAACCTCATATCTCCCACAATTTTGAAAATAGATTGTTCGAACCTTCTAGACATATACTTTAATCATCATTACCTATCGATCGGCCATACATCATTTCGTGATCAGATGAACGATAGAAAAGTTCCCGCCCCCGCAATTTGAACAAGTAAGAAAGTCGGTCAAGCCCGACTGTAATATACTCTGTACCTGTTTGGCAGGTCCAATTGGGAAATTACCAGTTAGCTATTGCCTTCTCGCTCTCTCTTTCTCGTAAGTTCTACCAATGGCTACGGTGTTGTTGTTGTTGTTGGTTTTTATTTTCTTTTACGTATAGCTCTAATATCGTTCATCTGATCGAAAAACGATGTATGGCGGGTCGATTCAAAATAAGTAGTAGAATATATGTCTAGAATGTTCGAACTATCTATCTTAAAAATTGTGGGAGTTATTTTGTTTTTTTTAAATTTGCGGGGAGGCAGGGGGCGTGGCAAAAATCAAAACTAAACTTGATCTGCCTGCAAGTATAAGAAATATATGTTCCATACACCTCAAACCTCTATCTCTTACCATCTCTGAGATCTCTTCGTTCATACGGACAGACGGACAGACGGACAGACAGACGGACAGACGGACATGGCTATATCGACTCGGCTGTTGATGCTGATCAAGAATATATATACTTTATAGGGTCGGAGATGCCTCCTTCTGGCTGTTACATACATTTGCACAAACCCAATATACTCTGTGTACCTTCGGTACAGAGTATAAAAATACCTACCCTATTCCCACAATTTGGAAATAGATTGTAAGGACCTTCTAGACATATATTTTAATCATCTTACCTATCGATCCGCCATACATCATTTCGATCAGATGAACGATAGAAAAGACGCCCCCGCAATTTGAAAAAAACTCAAAAAAAACTGAGTAACGGGTATATCGAAGTCGAGCAGGGCCGACTTCAACTTACGCTCTCGTTTTCACTTGCAAAGTGTATATTAATTTAGCCCAGAAAATTGTAACTCATAAAAATATTCATTTCCGACCCCATAAACTATAAATATTCATGATCAGGACGACTGAGTCGATTGAGCTTTGTCCGTCGGTCTGTCCGTTTGACTGTCTGTTTCTACGCAAACATGTTCCCCATGTCTCACGTTTCTCTTACTACGCGCTGCTTTGTAAGTACGTTTTTGGAGATTTCGATTTGAAGATTTTAGTTTCAGCATATTCGAAATTGTTATAGCGTAAATTAAGAAATTTCAAATTAAAGCTTTTCTTTTAAAAAAAGAACAATTGCTTTGGAAATACAGAGTTGGGGAATACTCGTGTAAATATATACTGAACAAGCTTATACCCACGGCTTCGCTCGCACTTTTAAAGGAACCCAAAAAGGAACCAACTAAATATAAGCAACATGTTATCCAACTTCCAATCACTGGAAGTCGCTAGTTTGAGCTTTGAAAAGGTTTTTTTCCAATGAATTTTTCGCGAATTTTCCGGATTTTCCGAATTGTAAAATCGCGTTGGTAATATTTTGTTATGAAGAGCTTTATACAAAAGTTTTCTGTCCTTTTTCCCATTTTTGGGGAAAGATTTTTCAAAATTTAAAAATCACTAACTTTAAATTTCGGTAGCTTAGAAACTAAGTTTGAATTTAATCGTTAAACCTATTTTCCACAAATGAGGATTTTGTCAACTGTTTTTTTCCACAATGTAAATAGTTGATTTTTTATTTCGATTTTTATACACTTGCAAAGTGTACATGAATTTTGCCCAGAAGTTTGTAACGCATAGAAATATTCATTTCCGACCCCATAAACTATATATATTCTTGATCACTACCAAGAGCTGAGTTCAATTCCGTCCGTCCGTCTGTCTGTCTGTTTCTACGCGAACTAGTCCCTTAGTTTTAAAGCTATCGAGCTGAAATTTTGCATACTGCACGCAACTAATATGTCTGACCGTCTTAGTCAGAAAACTTTTTTGTTTCCCATTGTAGCGTCACCAATTTTGGTATTTATTAGTTTCATATGCTTCCACATAATTCTGGAAAAATTGATCAAAGTCGGATGAATATATAGCTGCCATAGGACCGATCGGTCGGAAAATGAAAAGTGTATATTAATTTTTCCCAGAAGTTTGTAACGCATAGAAATATTCATTTTCGACCCCATAAGCTATATATATTCTTGATCAGGACGACGAGCTGAGTTCAATTCCGTCTGTCCGTCCGTCCGTCTGTCCCTCTGTCTGTCCGTCTGTCTGTCTGTCTGTTTCTACGCGAACTAGTCCCTCAGTTTTAAAGATATCAAGCTGAAGTTTTGCACAGAGTCTTCTTTTTGCTGCACGCAACTAATATGTCGGAACCGGCCGGATCGGATGACTATATTTTATAGCTGCCATAGGAACGATCGGTCGGAAAATAAGTCTTAGTGAGAAAAATTTGTTTGTTTTCCATCGCAGCGTCACCAATCTTAGTGTATATTAGTTTTACATATGCTACATATTAGTACATATTAGTTCCATATTAGTTCCATAATGTTGGACAAATTTATCAAAATCGGATGACTATATCATATAGCTGCCATAGAAACGGTCGGTCAAAAAACAAGTTCCGGTAAAGAAAACTTTTTTGTTTCCATCTTATCGTCACCAATCTTGGTATATATTAGTTTGATATGCTTTCACATAATTTTGAAAAAATTTATCAAAATCGGATGACTATAGCTGCCATAGGACCGATCGGTCGAAAAATGTGTTTTACTAAGAAAAGTTTTGTTTATGGTATCAAATTTTTATTACCAATGATTTAAAATTTTTTAATATCTGATATCTATATCCTATATATATTTTACCGGTTAAATCAGTTGAAGTAAACTTTTTCAAGTGTATTACACCTTCGGCACAGTCGAAGTTAGCTTTTCCATATGATTCGGAAGTGGCTTAGTTTATATGGTATGCCTTTGGTAGCTTCTTAATAGACTAATAGAAAAGAATTTGCTCTGAAAGCATGTAGAGTAGTTTTGCTAGAAGCAATATTCTGCTGACACTGCTAAATTTATAAGCGATCCGCTGTGTAATTTTCCAATTCTCCGGATACATTTTTATAATGGTATAGATATTTTTGACATGTATAAATTAACTTATAATTTTAAAGTCAGAGGAAATACTCCTAATGGTTAATGTTGTTCCTTGCATGTTGCTTGTATAAAAGTAATCATAATTTCCGCAAATACTTGAATTAGGAAAAACTGAAAATGCAGTTCGGTCTATTTTTATACCCGTTACTCGTAGAGTAAAAAGGGTATACTAAGTTCGTGCAAATGTATGTAACAGGCAGAAGGAAGCATTTCCGACCCCATAAAGTATATATATTCTTGATCAGCATCAATAGCCGAGTCGATATAGACCTGTCCGTCTGTCCGTCCGTCCGTCCGTCCGTCCGTCCGTCTGTCCGTCTGTCTGTATGAACACCTAGATCTCAGAGACTATAAGAGCTAGAGCTACAATTTTTTCAGTGTAGACTTGTATTTTCTGCACGCAGATCAAGTTTGTTTCAAATTTTTGCCACGCCCCCTCCCGCCCACGCAATATGAAAAAAACCTCATATCTCCCAAAATTTTGAAAATAGATTCTTCGAACCTTCTAGACACATATTTAAATCATCATTACCTATCGATCCGATTTTTCGATCAAATGAACGATTAAAGAGTTGCCACCCACGCAATTTGGAAAATACCTCATATCTCCCACAATTTTGAAGATAGATTATTCGAATCTTCTAGACATATATTTTAATCATCATTACATATCGATCCGCAATACATCATTTCTCGATCAGATGAGCTATAGTAGAGTTGCCACCCCCGCAATTTGGAAAAAAAACTCATATCTTCCAAAATTTGGGCATGTTGTGATCTAATAAAATATTCTTAAATAAACCTTACCCTGAGTAACGGGTATATCGAAGTCGAGCAGGGCCGACTTCAACTTACGCTATCGTTATCTCTACTTTCTTGCCTTTATGGACTTGTTCATGGGTACGGTCAATTGTGGTACCCAATATCGCGGTTTCTTATTGAATGTTACCATCTCTTGGGGACACGTTTTATTGGTCAGTAGCTTAATTAATTGAAAATCTTAGACAATTTTATCGTGTGGTTTTGCATTTAATCAAGTTTCTAAGTTTGACCTCTTCAGGAGGGGTACCTACCCCTTGTCCATTGGAGGTGGGAATTTTTTATGACATTTGATCTTTGGTGAATTTCTCACACTTTTTTTTAACAAGCAACAAATGTTGTAATTGTGCGTTGCTAGTATGAAAGAGCCCATTAAACGCGAACCTGACGTGGAGTGAAAAAATTGGGTATGAGGCGTTGCTCCCTGAAGGCTTCAGTTTTACATTTTATTGGTCCCGTTCATGTGTTTTTTTGAGTGTCGCACTGTGTTATAAAGCAATTCATCAAAAAGTGGACAAATGCAAATTCGTTTTCTTTTGGGTAAAATGTTAGTTTCTGTGATAAGACACCAATAAACTTCTGTCTGCCTTGTGATATTTTGCCTCTTTCCAAATAGCAGGAACTATTTATGTCGGGTATAAAGCCAAAAACTACATACACAAGTTGGATTGCAATCACTGCCCATCCATGACCATTTCACGACAAACTAGACAATGACCAGTATCAATACAATCAGAAGATATCGTAACAACACAAGAGAGTGAGAGAGAGGAAGACGATCGGCAGAAGTCCTAAAATACAGGTAATTCGTAGCATCCAACTGTGAAAGACGTGCGTTTAAAAGGCATTTTTATTAATTATTTTAACTTTATCTAACCCATAGCAATAAATAACCATTATTGGAAAAATAAAATTCCAACATTCATATTATACTTCGCGCCTGCCATCCACATTTACATTCCATATATTTTCGACATTATCATCGAATCGTTTTCAAACTTGAAGGATCGAAAGATTCGGCTGACTATATACATATGTATGTTTTTAAGGTTTGAACGAGAGATAGATTGAATTAAAAATTTGGCGTCGGGATTGGAACGGGTCGGTGCAGACTAGGGCCGGGACCGGGAGGGGATTGAATTTGCTTTCCCAAGCCATTCTCTATTTTAAACAATATTTCTAAATTCTAAAAACAATAATTCTAAAAATTGTGCGAGATATGTTAAAGTTTAAAGGAAGGGGAAGAGGCAATATCTTTAAGCTGTACAATTTGGAAAAAAATCTGATAATATATGTTTACATTAACATTTTATGGATACGAGTGGAAAACTCCACAGAATTTGGATTTGGTGAGAATGGACGCTCAATATAGGGAAATCGCTGAGGCAGAAGCACGACAAAGTGAAACCAGATTGCAATATAATCGGCTTAATTACAATCTAGAAAGTAACGAGAAGGCAAAGCTAACTTCGACTATGCCGAAGTTTTAATACACTTGAAAAACTTTACTCCAACTGATTTATCTGGAAAAATATATATAGGATATAGATATCAGATATTTAAAAGTTTACTACTTTAACGAAATGTAAACTTCGAGAACAATAAGCATAATCGTCCGAGCCAGAAAACAAATGTTTACACTTGGATACAGACCTCACATCACGGATAACCTTTGCACCGTATGAAATATGCAAGCAACTGATGATACAGCACACATTATTGCTAGATGCCCCATTCTGGCTGAATTCAGAGTTAGCCAATCTTATAAGGTAAGGTGCTCAAATGTGTATCCCCTGCAGCTCTTAAGGTTTTAGAATAGAAATGACAGAACCTAACCAGGGGCATTTTATTGACAATTACCGTTTTCGTTCTTCGTCTAAGATCCTTTTTTTGTGATTAAATGAAGGTAATTCAGCAGTGAGTTAACCATGGTTTAATTGATTCTGTGGTTTCACTGTGTGCGTGTCTGTTCTTCCGGACTTTATTCAATTAGTCACAATTTTCGTTTCGTTTAGTTATCACGACGCGTTGACACTTGTATAAAACGCAATGAATTTGTTTGCCGATGGCTTTGCATTTCGCCCGGCATGTTGCTCATTCACCGCTGTGATTTACGGCTATGACTACGGGGTTGTCCCGCTCCGACTTCCGTTCCTGTTCCCTGTCCTCACCGGTCTCCGCACTTGTACTGCACTTTTTTTTTTTTTGGCTTCCATTTACATTGCAAATTACTTTTCATTTGCCGTTCGACGATTTAAATCGCGTGCAGCGTGCGATTGTGCACTAAAATTGCAGTTAAAGTCAACGTTAGTAATATGCACGATTCAGCCATATTTTCCATCATTTCAATACGAAAACAAAATAATTGTAATGTGCCTAATTCCATTGACAAATGTACATTAGGGCGGGTCGATTTTTGTGGCACAAAAAAAAGTAAAATAAGCGTATAGCAAATTCGCAATCTACGGACAATTAAAAGAACATTTGCCCAAGACGCCACAGGTCTAAAATAGAGATGGGCGCGGGACAGAAAATTGCATCCCGTCCCATAAATTTTCTGTCCCGTCCCACAAAATCCCGGTAGTGTTAAAATTGTCTCGCCCGTCCCGAATCAAGTCACGAATCCTGGATATTAATTTTCGGAGCAATGATTTTATAGTTTTCTGTACCAAAAAGTGTATTTTTGCTTTGTAGGTTCCTTGTCAGAGCTCCAGCTTTTAGAACATTTCTTAAACATGCAAATTTGTTTTAAAAAGTTAAAGTCAATGTTGGAGATTATATTATTATTATTTAATTAAACTAAAAAGAGTCTGAACTTCAGTGAAAGAATCGAAAATACTATCAAGCATGGTGAAATCAGAGTTCCATCTTGTTTTCTCGTGCTGTTGAAGAGATTTGGACAGTTAATTGTTACGTTCAGAGTGCTTAAAATGGCCTGCTAAAGAATCCAACAAGGTGTTCAATTCTGTAGGCAAGGACTGATTCGTCAGTTCAGCTTTTAGTTTAATTTTGACTATTATTAGTAGTAACGTTTGCGCTAGTTGCAAGAATCTTTGACCTAACAATATAATGCATTATTTTATAAATATTTTAGTTATATATATCAAATAGAATGGCCCATAAATATTAGATTTAAAAAAATGTTTTTTTTTACCCAAATGAGATATTTCGGGACCCGCGGGAGTTTCGGGATAATGAAATTATTCCGCCCGTCCCGCACTTTTTCAAATTCGTCCAGTCCGGGGAAAAGTTTTCATTTTATTAAAATGAAATTTCTAAGCCTGATTAACATACTCTTAATGAATATACAAAATTGTTTTTTTTTATTTTTTTCAAAATGGCGGTTGTACACGTGCTCGAAGAGCCACGTAGATCCTGGACTCCGTAATATTTATGTGGAAATAAAAACCAAACAAGTGCTTCCTTCTATGCGTTACAAACATCGTGACAATTTTAATATATAGGAAGCATCTCCGACCACATAAAGTATATATATTCTTGATCAGCATGACGAGTTGAGTTCATTTCCGTCTGTCAGTCCGTCCGTCTGTTTCTATGCTATCTCCTCCCTCAGTTTTAAAGCTATCTTGACCAAACTTTGCAAAAAGTCTTTAAATACACATAGGCTGCACATTTGTCGGAATCGGCCGGATCGGATGACTATAACATATAGCTGCCATAGGAACGATCGGTCGAAAAACTAGTTCTAATGAGACAAACTTTTTTGTTTTACATCGTAGCGTCACCAATCGTGGTATTTATTAGTTTTAATTGCTTCCACACAATTCTGGAAAAATGTATCAAAATCGGATGACTATAGCATTTAGTTGCCATATAAACGGTCGGTCAAAAAAATAGTTCTTGTGAGAAAAACTTTTTTGTTTTCCTTCGTAGCATAACCAATCGTGGTATATATTATTTTTATATACAATTCTGGAAAAATTGATCGAAATCGGATGACTATAGCACTTAGCTGCCATAGGAACGATCGATCTAAAAACTAGTTCTAATGAGAAAAACTTTTTTGTTATGAATGGTAGCGCCTCTCAAAAACTGCAAGGGTATTTAAAACATCGGCGTATCCGATGTTAACCTTCTATTTTAAAATTCTAAAATTCAAAAAAAATTTAGTTCATAAAGTATCTAATGTTATAATGAAGAAATTCCTAAAATTTAAAATCTAAAACAAAAATACTGTTTTGTGGAAAAGTGTATTCTCATACTCGTATAAGTGTATTCTCTCTATGAAGCGTCTTCAATAAACGACGAAAAAAACGAAAAGATCACGATTTAAAGTGACTCCCTTCATCTTACCTAAATTTTTTAGAATTTTAGCTCTCCCTTTTGTTTAAAAAGAAACAAATGTAGTATTTGTGTGATGATAGTATAAAATTGCCAATTTAGAAAAACTGGGTATGAGGCGTTGCTACCCGAGGACTCTAGTTTCACATTTAACTGGCATGAATGGGTTTTACTAAAAGTCAAATTTTGTTGCACTGTGTTATATTTAATACCAAAATTCCTTAAAATTAAAAGCACTTCATTTCATTAAAGATGTATTTTAAATTAAAAACTGCCTATTACAGCCCCAGCTGAGCTTCTCTTAATATCTTGGCGCGTGCGTTTTTAAATTTTCGCTCAAGAGAAAGGGACCTACAGTTCAACACCGAATCCGAACGGCAAAGTTTTTGCGAAACTTTTCCATTGCTACACTCAGAAAAAAATCAAGAATATCGTCCCTAAACTGGATTAATTCAAGTACAAACGATCTCAAAAGCTGACACAATTCAAGTGCAAACGATCTCAAAAGCTGACAAAATTAGGAACTTCCAAATCTGAAAACAAAATTCTCATTTCAAGTTCGTTTCGGGATTTTAAATTTATTTAAACTTGAAATACCATCTTTCCGGATACTTCAATTTAATTGTTCTTAATCTTACTCTATTGTTAATTAATTTATATTTGATTTATCCATGATTCAATAAAAAAGACCAAAATAACGTTAAAATTTAAAGAACCTAACTATCTTAATTTAATCACGGTGATACCAAAAATATTTTCTGAGTGTACATATTTCACAACTGGCGCCAAGAACTGTAAAGGTGGCCTTATGTGTTTTAAAGAAAAAACTTTTTTAATTTGATGTTTCAAGGCGAGATCGAGAACCCACTGAGCCACACATGGCCACTAATTAATTTTTGAAAATTGCCACTATAGGCACCTAGATGCACATATGTACTAGACGTGCTAAAGCTATTGACAAAAACGATGAAAAGAAATACAATTTAATCAGGGAATTAAACCGAATCAAGTTTCGGTTCGGGTTCAGGTTCTGGTACGTACCGAAACAAATGTTTCGGTAAAAGGTTCTGTTCAGGTTCTAGTTTATTTCGGTATTCGATTTCGTATTGGTATCTTGGTTTTTATTTTGGTATATCGGTACGTACCCGTATAATTTCAAAAACATTAAAACCAAAGGTATAATAGAACGGGTAGCAACCTACAACAGAATGTAGTTACAAAAAAGAAAAATTAAACATAAACGTTACTCCGGAAAACAAATACTTGTGTAACTGGAAGAGCAAGAAGATCTGTTGATATCTGTTGGTCCAATTATTAATTCGTTACCTTTGTAAATGCAAAAATCAAAATTCCACAGCATGTTTTTACATTAACTATGTTGAAAAAAGATAAATTTATAATATTTGGAAATTAATGAACCAAAATAGATGTAAGGGTTTGCTAAGCTTACAGAGAGGTTAAGTACATATTCCTAATTTTGTAATCTCTGATTGAAGCAATAAAACTGAAATAAATAAAAAAAACTCTCAACCGGAACTGTACCGGTACAATGCTTAGGTTCTTTTCGGTAATTTCGGTTCGAAAAATAATGGTTCCAAAATACCGGTTCTCAAAAAATAAGTAATAACGGTTCCGGTTACGGTTCTGGTTCTGAGTTTTAATTGGTTCTTTTCGGTATACGGTTCCGGTTCGGGTTCTGGTTTGACACCCTGCATTTAATTCATATCTCAGAATGCGTTTCGTTTGATGTTAATGGATTTGAAATGTTGGAAACCCAATCGAAGGTATTTAAATATTCTTATCTAAAGTTAAGTGATTATTATTTTTCAATCGCAAGTGGCGGGTTTCACTGTCATGGCTCACATACGAAAGGCGATTGCCTAATCCCGCCCATTCACGTGCGGGGTCGGTGTAAATGCTTGCGCCTTAATTACAAACACATGTCTGGCTAAATTGCCACCGATTAAGCTGCCGCTGCCAATGCCACCGACCAGGCAGCAAACCGCAAGCCGAGCGAGCCACCTTCTGGGCTGGTCACTTGTTACATTTCGGCTATGGTGTGTCGATGTTGTCGTTGTTGTTGTCTTTTTTAAAGGCAAACTGCAATTACTTAAATCAACTGACACTTTCGCCCAAGTTGAAAAGTGAAATCTCGCCAGTCAGCAGGCAGCATCAGCATCAGCCATTGAGCTAATTCGCAGTCGCCTTCAACTTCCTCTCCGGTTCTACGTTCGCTGAGTGGTAAGTTGGTTGCTGTTGCTGTTGTGATTGTCGGCGTCCCTTTGGAGCAGGAGGACCAGTTGCTGGCGCTGCTGCTGTGCTCCATTTTGGTGCATTGTTTGTGCTGTTGTTGTTTTTAATTAATTTTGAATACATTTGCCGAAGAAATGCGCATGCCTGTGACCTTGAACAATTAGGCTCGTCGGCCGGCGAGACGGTCTGGCACATCCAATGGATGTTGTGCCATATACCTACATGCTGACTACAGACTGCTCTGGGTCTGTGTGTGTAGCAAATGCGAGTAATTAACACTTGAAATTTTCAAGAGCATTAGTCAACGTTCTCTCCCGCCTACACACTCGTTCTCACTCTCTCTCTCTCTCTCTGTGTGCCTCTCTCTCTCGCTCTCACTGTGGGTGTGCGTCTGAGTGGCTGCACTTGAATTGCAAAAGTCAATTGAAAAGCCAGACCAGACCTAGCCAGAGCAACGGCAACAACAACAGTTTGTAGTTCAACGAACCTTTTGGGATCGATATGCGTGAGTGTATGTGTGTGTGTGAGCCATTTAAAATGGCCGCACCATAATATTTATTTATGGCAAATTGAAATATGCAATGGCAATACACTTATCAGCAAAAGGCCAAACTGTTTGTTAACTCGACAAAATTTAAATCAACTTGATCTCGCATTGTATGCCAAATATTGCAAGTTATGAATAAAACATTCGCAAATGGGCAAAATAAATTCCAACAGCAGGCAAACAAACGACAAAGAAAATACAAAGGAATTGCAAATGGAAATGGAAATCACAACAGCAACTGCAACATACGCAATCGCATATCGAATATGGCCGAGTCGAGAATCCGTATCTTGTGTGGTGGGGCAAAGGCAAACAATGGTCGCTGATGCTGCAGATGCTGACATGGTTGGGCCCAGCGGCAACAGCCGCTGACAACCCATACAAGTTTACCTCCTGTGGCACACACACACAGATAGAAACCATTTCTGCGCACAGGCGCAATGCAAAAGAAATGGCGGCTCCTGACCACAGTTTTTCCATTTTTTTTTTGCCTCTATCTCTATTGCAGCAAACACATAACTCATGACATTTGACAGACGAGCCGCTGCAATACGCAGCTGCTGTCAAACGCACAAAATGCTGAAAAGCTGCCAACAACTAGAAATAAATACATAAATAAATAGAATTCTCGAATGCAGCTTAACAAAATGCACTGAGCCAAACATTGATGGGAAATGGCCAGCAGTCCTGGCATTCTATGTCAAAAAGTGCACCACCCCTTCGAGCCATGAGAAACGAAATCGATACCATAAAAAGTAATTGGTAATGCATACGGTACGACAGCTTTGCATGGTTCTTAAAATTATGCTAAATTTTGAATTCCAATAATAATGAACACGGGTCGGTAAATTGGAAGGAAATTGAAACGCATACATAACACCGCACTGTGGCGGACTTGGATTTTAATTTAATTTTCCTTTAGGAAACCCCAGATTGCCAGAAATTTATTAAAGGGCATAGCAGAATAAGCATAGAAAATGCCGAGTTTCGCAAATTTAAAAGTTTGGTAAAAATCTATCAGAAACTTACAAGATGAAGAATTGTTTAGGCTGAAAGTTAAACAGAAAAACAGTTTTTTCTTAAGACCGTTGACCGATTTTGATGGGTTAAATATATGTTCTTAGTGTTCAAAATACAATTCTAAAAATATTTTTTGCAGATTTTTATTACCAAAGACTTTGGTCTCCAAATGATGATTGAATTTTTCAAATAATTTTTTCGCGGTGATAATCTTTTTCCAGTTTATTTCACTTAGGATCAATACAATATAGCAGGGCCTCAGGTGAACAATTAAACAGTCAAGAATTCTTCATAAATTTTTAGTCAAAAATAATCAATAGAGGTCTAAATGGTCACGTCGATGTTAAATAAGGAAAAGAAAAAAAAAGGAAAGAAAAACAAAAACAAATTCTAGTATTTTCACGTAAATATGGGACAACTAGAGCTATTAGGTTTTTAAGAAAAAATTTATTTTTTTCTGGAAAGGGCCAATATTTGATCCGAATATTTTTTCCATATCAACTTAGCAATTTTTTTATGTCTCAAAAATTTTTAATCGTGTTTTTTCAATTAGTTTACAGCAAACAAATAAAAGCTAAAAAATATACAATTATATTTTATCATATTTTTATATTCCGAAGTACACAGAGTATATTGGGTTTGTGAAATTTACAGCTAGAAGAAAGATCCCGACATAGTATATATATTCTTGATCAGCATCAACACCGAGTCGATAGAGCCATTCGTTGTGTGTTTGTTGGTTGGGAGATCTGGTGGTGATAGAGGTTTGAAGTGTATGGAACATATATTTCTTATTTGCGGTTTAGTTTTGTTTTGCCCGCGTCCCCGAAATTAAAAAAACGAATAATAAATTTAAGTAGATGTTGACATAGAATATATTTATACTATTTGAATCGACCGCATACATTTTTCGATCAGATGAACGATATTAGAGCTATATGTAAAAGAAATAAAAAAATAAAAAACAAGAAGACTAGGAGGGGGAAGGTTAATGATTTTAGGGAGGTATGAGTGGTGGTGTCACGGTGCGGTGCTAATGACGTTTTGTTTGGAATTACAAATTTTATCATTTTACGAGTTATTCTAGGTATCTCATTGTTTATGCATCGTTTTCACCAGCTGAACGATTTTTGAATTCCAATTTTTGTAAAAACACCTCACACTAGTATTAGTAAAAAAGGTAATTAATAAAGAATTATATTGTGTAAATTCATTTTCTAAAAATTAACCGAAAACAAAATAAAAATAGATCGAACTGCAGTACATTTTAATTATATTTTCAAAAAAAAAAACAAAAGTTTTTTTTTAAGTTTAATAGCTAGGTTGTTATTTTTTCGAAAAGTACGTGAAATGATAGAATTCTGGATCGTTATCCGATGTTCGTTCAAATTATGATTTTTTAAATTTAAGTTTTTCGCTTATCTGGGAACAACGACGGTGGGGGAACCATTAATATTTTCTTGTCTTCTTTGCAGTTAAAATTTTTGGAGACATAAAAAAATAAATTCCTTCATTTCAAACATAAAATTTAATATATTTCTAATGTACTATTTTTCGATCGAAGCAGTATCCAGCCCAAATGATCATGAAACCAAAAAAAATGTTTGTTGATAAAAAAGTAACGATTTTAGAAGGCCGTTAAACGTTTTACACTAGGCTAAGATGCTTTATTTCTGCACCAGCTTTTTAATTGATTAATTCTGTGCTTTTTAAAGGATAAAAAAGCCCTGTTTCTCCCATATTTTTCTAAATTTTATTTGTTATTCTTTTAATCCATAGCTTATCCTTTATTGAAGAAGTGTTCAAAATTTGAGGAAGATCGGTTTACTTGTTTTTAAGTAATCGTGTCCAAAGATCTCAAAAACCATATTTCGAAAAAAAGCCCTATCAAAGCAACGGCTGGTGTAGTCCCTGATGTGGCGAATTAAAAAAAACTCTATTTTAAAACCGTTAACCGTTATAATAGGGACCGAAAAAACGGAATCATATCAAAACGCTAATACCAGTATTGTTTCTGTTTCTTATTTTTTATTTTATTTATTTATGATTATTTCAAACATATATATTTCCACCGGTAAAATTGCAATTTATACACTCAGAAAAAAAAAGTCTTACATTTTATAAATTCGGGCTTAAATAAAAAGGAGGACCAAATTATTTTTTTAAAATAAATAAAATATAGAAAACAATTTCTAAAAATGCGGAAAAAAGTTTCTTTCGTAAATATTATCTAAGTGTTAGGAAAATCCTTCCTTAGAAAAATGCTAATTTAAGTTTTGGAAATGAAGTTTCTTGATTTAATTTAATTTGCTCTCACAAATTTAGAAATATTTTTTTATATTTTAAGAAAGTTTCGTTTTAAAATTTAGAAAAATGTAATGTAAGGAAAGGCTCTTGCAGATTTTAGGTTTCCAACTGTTTAGAGCGTTTTAGAGCTTATGCACACCTATAACTATTTTACCAGAGCATTATGGGCTGTAATAAACCCTAGTCTTATAATATGGGTTTAAATCTATCCAACTGGCAAAAGATCTCTATTTATGGCAGGAATGCAGCAGATTTAAGAGCCGATTTTCAATTTACAATTAAGAAATATTTTTCTGCTTTTTAGAAAGATTTGATATAAGGTTAGGTCCAATTTCTCTTCTCCTAGAAAGCAGAGTCTGTCACAGAAACTAACAAACATCAGAAATTAAAGTTTATCTGACACATATTGGCTATCTTGAAGATGAGAAATCGGTCTTTAGAAGGATAAACTTACAATTTGCTCTGTTATTTTTAAGATTAAGTTTCAGATCGTTCAATGTGGAAGATAAGAAATCGGTCCTAAGGCGAGCTTGTCGGGGCAACAAAAGAAAACAGAATTTATTAATTCTGAGTCGTTTTTATCTGAGTGTTGAATTACCACTGAAAGCGCGGACAGAATCGCTTAGCGAAATTGTTTATCCAAAAATAAAAACGGGTAGAAATCGTTATATTTAAAAAAAACGTTGTTTCATTAGGCATGTTCTTAGAATACAATTGTTTAATTCTATTATATCTATTAATTTTTGGGATATAGTGAAACAATTTTAATTTTTGAATATTATGAAAAATTATACTTGTACCGGTACGTACCGGGTTATCAAAATAAAAATCTGTGTACCGTAACGAAACCGATAACCGAAATTAACTGAAAACCGAAATAGAACCTTTAACCGAAATTCTCATTTCGGTACGTACCGGAACCGGTACCGGAAACGATATTCATTTCGGGATTAATCTCTGGTTCTATCCCATGTATTCTACACAAACATACGATTTAGGTATTTTTTGGGTCGACAGCGATTTGTAGAACACATTGGTACTTTTATGAATTATTGTGACAAAAAGTTGATCATATGTATTTAAAAACTTACGTACGGAAAAAAAATATTTTTGTCGGAAAAATAAAAAGTTTTAATTGAAACTAACTTTTCTGCGCAATAAGGTGGGAAAAATGTAATCAAAAATTATGGACAAAGAAACCACTTTATGGAGTTTAGAAAGACTATTGTAGAATGGTTGAATAATCTTCCTCCTTTATTGCATGTTAACCAAAATATTTTGCACTGATGTGAAAGAAATCTCTAAGCGCTAAACGCCAGATGCTTCCTTTTATGTGTTACAAACATCAGACCAGTTTTATTATACAAGGGTTGAAAGTTTTATCCAAGAATGACATAAGAAAGGTAAATTTATAAATTTCTTAACTTTGATCTTCGTTGGATTAACTATCCGATCCGATTGGGGATTTAGGGTAATTTTTTAGCGTTACTTTTCCTAGAACGTAGAAAATGCATTTTCTGAGTGTACGTTTAAGGCGCCAAGTACCATTTATATAACTTTATATCTAAGAAAGAATATAGTATAGAAATAAACAGAGGATACAAAAAATATTCTTGATGGCTTTATGGAGTCCAAGAAGCTTCCTTCTATGCGTTACAAACATCAGATCAGTTTAATTTTTCCCTCTGCAACTGCATAATTTAGAGTTTTTCTCCAAACCGAAGATTTCGTGACTTGTCGGAAATTGTTAGTTACATAGATAATTGTTAAAAACCATAAAACGATAGTTCATAGGTTCTACCCATACAAAACCCCAAATATTCAATTACAATTTAATTTCCAGCCTCTAAAGTGCATACCGCATACATATCTCCGGCATGTCAATGCCCATCGATTTCGGGCTCACTCCGCTTGTCTAAGCTACCATTTTTGTTTTACTCTAGGAATTATGCAAATGCCGAAAGGAAACGAAAATGAAAATTTGATTATGCCCCTTCGCCAAGTTGTGCTGCTGTTGTAGTTATTTGGCTCTTGGCTATGTCTGCTCGGTCCTGGTCCTGGTCCATGTCCATGATAATGCCACATTGCCGTCAATAGCACTAAAACTGCGGCGTGACTACAATAATGCTGGGAGGAGCAGCACAAGCCGAACAAAGCATCGCATACACTGTAAGAAAAGATGTCAGAGTAATGACGCGAGGAACGACTGAATGTAAGCCTCTTAAAGTCTACAAATTTAAGTAAGTTGCGGAAGCTCAATAAAATCTAGTTTTGCCAATTCCTTTCTGCTTAGTTCTGCCACTGTAGGGAAGTTTCGCTACGAAAGGTTTCTCTTTTTTTTTTTTTTGTTGAAATTCACAGGAATTGGAATTGAAACATTGAACAGAACTACCAACTACAATTCAATACAACAATGCCACTGAGCAAGAACGAAAACAACAACAACAACATTCAGCAGTGACAGCGACAGCAGCCGCTGAAGAAAACAGAAATGTTGCCCATTTCCAATGTCCGCTAGTCGATTTGTATGGCATTCGAAATGTTAACTGCCATCCATGCAGCTCCTCCAGCAGCAACAACTACAACAATGGCGTTGACTTGCAGTCCACATCAAAGTAGCAACATGAATCCTACGCAAACGCAGCCAATCTTTAAAGGCACAAGAAATACTCGCAACACGTCCATGGGCGTAGAACGGAACTCAGACGAAGGGCTGCTTGGAAGTATTTTTGTACGTTCGACAAGCATTCGACAGAGTCTGGCAAGAGGGCTTGATTTATAAGTTAATGGCGATCTTACTCTCCGTCTGTGGAGGCGTGTTGTCTCTTTTAAAAAAAAAAACAGATCCTTTTGTGTGCAAGTGCGAGAAGCGCGCCCTGCGCCACATCCTATTTATGCTGGTGTGTCCCACAAGGAAGTGTTCTTTGCCCTGATTTGTACACAGTCTATACGGCTCTATATCCCACCCTTCATATCAGAGGATCACTTACTGCCACCTATGCAGATGACGCAGTGCGCCTCGAGTTCCAGCCCCACGTCTGCACCTAGGCGTGTGCAGACATTTCTGGATGAATTTGAGTGTTGGGCGTCCCGTTAGAATATAGGTGTTAATGTTCGCAGGAAAAAATCATCTGGACTCACCCTGGGCGGGGTCAGGATCTCACATAAGGATACAGTGACATATTTAGGATTTACTTTGGACAGGAGTCTCACTTGGGGGCCCCATGTTAACCGAGTCTGTGGCTCTGCCCGCTTAAAACCTAGAAAGATGGATTGGCTTCTCTCTCAAAGCCCAAATCATACTTTAAAGCAGGTTTCGTAAATAACAATCACTTTTACATTTCTATCACTTAACATTTATTTATATCATTTGTCGTTTACATTTTTATCACTTTACATTTGAAACAAAATGTAAACACTACTGCAATCACTCAGACAAATATGTCATACATATTTTCTTTGTATACTTCGATTATGTATAAGAAAGTCGACTGCTTTTAAGCATTTTGGTGCACGGGTTATGTTGTTTTGTTCCTTTTTGTCACTCAACTATTATCTATCGGTAAATTGTTGTTATTCTTATTAACAAATTCCAAGCAATAAAAGGATTTAAGCATATAAATCACATAATGCAAAACACAGCAAGCATTATAAATTTGTATAACATATTTGGCTAAGTGATTACAGTAGTATTTACATTTTGTTTCAAATGTAAAGTGATAAAAATGTTAACGACAAATGATATAAATAAATGTTAAGTGATAGAAATGTAAAAGTGATTGTTATTTACGAACCCTGCTTTAAAGTCAATTTGACTCCCTGCTTTTAACTGGGGCATTACATTTTGAAGGCTTTGCGCCACATTTAAAATGTGCACCGGTATGTCTGAAACTCTTCTTTTTTCGGGACTTGGGGATACCATCAGTTTGTCAAAGTGTTGTGGCATATTCTAACCGGTTTAGGCAACGTCTTTTATCCCACACTATTCTACTGGTCACTGGCCTGGCAAGGCTAAAAAGGACTCATCCGACTGACCTCTGGATATTTGGACGGGCACCTCAGGGTCGCCTGATTTAATTGATATTATGTTTATTGTATCTGCTTGGGAACAAGCAATTTATGCGCGCCGCATCGCTTATAAAAATATGCATAACAAAAAAACTTTTGAATCAAGTTAGCAAGTCGGTCAAGCCCGACTTTAATATACTTTGTACCTGTCAACGTTCGTATATAACTGATAACGTTTTAAGTGTTTTAACTGTAATGGCGGCCAGTGCTACCCAGCGTAATTATTTGATTAGCCTCCAACTCGATAATTGTTCATCTGATATGGAAAAGGGTGTACAAAAGATCGATAATTATTGATGATTGATATGTATGTCTAGAAGGTTCGAACAATCTACCTTTAAAATTGTGGGAGATTTGAGGTTTTAAGTTCGTGAAAATGTATGTAACAGGCAGAAGGAAGCATCTCCGACCCCATAAAGTATATATATTCTTGATCAGCATCAATAGCCGAGTCGATATAGACATGTCCGTCTGTCTGTCCGTTTGTATGAACACCTAGATCTCAGGGACTATAAGAGCTAGAGCTACCATTTTTTCAGTGTAGACTTGTATTGTCTGCACGCAGATCAAGTTTGTTTCAAAATTTTGCCACGCCCCCTCCCGCCCCCGAAATTAGAAAAACCTCATATCTCCCACAATTTTGAAAAAAATAGATTGTTCGAACCTTCTAGACGTATATTTAAATCATCATTACCTATCGATCCGCCATACATCATTTCCCGATTAGATGAGCTTTAGTAGAGTTGCCGCCCCCGCAATTTGGAAAAAACCTCATATCTCCCACAATTTGGGCATGTAGTGATCTAATAAAATATTCTTAAATAAACTTTAACCTTAGTAACGGGTATATCAAAGTCGAGCAGGGCCGACTTCAACTTACGCTCTCGTTTTTTTTGTCTCCAAAGCATTAGTGATGGATATCAATTGAAAGTACTTATAACTTTTAAACGTTGCAACGTATTTATACGATCCAGAATCAAAAAACCCGTTCCAAAAAAATAAGAGACAACTTTTATTGTTATCAGAAGCAAGTTTTTTGAAGAAAATAATCCGGTTTTATTCTTTTTCTTGGAAAGGGCCATTGGATTTTCGATACGAATATTCCAAATACCGAAAAAATAGATGTAACTTAAAAAATTGTTTCTAAGAAAGAAGACATTTTGTCGCTCGTTAAATATTTGTTGTTTCAAATTTTGGTATTTCGTTTTTTTTTGTAAACACTACAAAACGCTTTATTCAAGCACTTTAAAATCAAAACAAATAAGTTGTCTTCCTAAGACCCGATTTCCGATCTCTCAGTCCTAGGGCATCTATACTATACAGTCATGCGATTTTATCCAAACTTTGCTCCCTGGTCTCCCTGCCTACGCCCATGCCTTGTAGAGAGACTTGGGACTGCGTCTGTGGCTCATGCAGCGTACCAATTGGATGCCACAAACGACGACGTCTGCACAGCGCACAGCAAAGATATCAAATGTATTGATAAGCCAAAAGAAACCTTGGGCACTGGCACCGCTGGACTGTTTTTTCCACTGAAAAGTGCAAAACATCGGGGATGGTGATGAGGATGTGGCGGCGGTTGGGGCAAGTTGGAGGTAGCCGTGGTAGAGGTAGCAGCTTTGACGTTCGGTGGCCATTATGTTGCTGCTGCTGCTGCTGCTCCTTGGGGATCTGGCTGCAACAGCGGCAACAACGTCGATGGACGATTGACGATGGTTGGTGCTCAGGTAGATAAATTCGTAATACAACTGAAATGTCCGAGGCTGGCTGGCTGGCTGGCTGGCTGCCGCTTCTTGAGACTGGCTGCTGGTCTGGGTCGGGGTCTGGGCCATTGTCCGGCGTCCAGCCTGTCCATTGAAGTTTCGACATGTTGCAGTACCGCATTTTCGTTTTTTCTCTCGCTACGCTGCTTCCAGAGCATTTTGTATTGTTTTGTGTTTTGCGGCTTATCCAGCGCTTTCAACGCCTTGCGATCAACGTTTTGGCTCCGTCGACTGTCCAGCCGGTCCTGCAACAGCAACAACAACATCTACAGCAGCATAATTCATGTTTCACGCCGTTTGAGGAGGGCAGACAAATTCAAAATGGCAGCCCAGATCCAGCAGCTGCGCAATTATTGACCTGGGAGCTAATCAATGGTTGGCTAACGCAATTGATTTTTCGGAAATTACATGCATCAGGCGTTTCTCTCCAGGTTTGGCCAGATGATGGCCTGACATGGATAGTTCATTGGTCTGGGCCATATTAAAAGTTTGTTTGGACGATAAAGCACGAGACTTGGCCAGCCTGTGGTTAAGTTTCAGTTTACCAAATTGAACATTTTATGGTGTGTGAATATATAAGGATGTATATGTATATGTACGAGGACATTCGCTTATTTGCATTTAATATTTGCTCATTACTTGAAGTGGTCGCTTCCGTTGGCCGCACTCGTATTTGCACAGTTCTTGAAGGGAAGTGAGTTCACTTGTGCTTATTCCAGAACTGACTGCCCCTCAAATCCTGCAACAATTACAATTCAAAGGGCAACAAAAACAAAGCACGTCAGAAACTCCAAAATCGACAAGCCCACTTTTGCACCTGCACAGCCCGATCTCCCCCTGGCAAGAGGTTTTTGTGTAAACTCCGTTTAAAAGGGAGGGTGTTAATTGTTAAACGCTGAATATTGAAGGAAATCCAATGACATTAGTGAGGAATACATATCCCATAAGTAGTAAGCTTATGAGAAAAAAGGAATCCATCTTAATGACGAAGCTTCCGCCCCACAGTTCACGGTGGCGGCGTTATATGGAGTGAGCGGCCAAATTATGCGCGATACCCAAGCAACTCACCTCCCGCCCAAAAGACCAGGGGATGCAGCCACAAACGTGCGACACAAAATTCGATTTTTTATTCTGATGATATAACCTGAACTTAAGTCGCGCATCTTGCAATCAATTATTTTTCTTAATGCCAGTAATTTCAGAAACTATATTAATCTCCAGCTCTTGCTTTTTCTACTTTTAATTCCAACAACAAAAACATTGCACAGAACAGAAGCAATGTAGAGAATGCGACAAATGTCTACTTGGCAGTCATCCATACAACCGGCACTCACTGCATTTTTAAGTATTACATGAGAACTCGCACTTTCTTGCAGCTAGTGCAAACACTTTTTGAATCCTCAAGTATGGTCCTATTTCAGGGAAAAAGAATGTGGTAAGCTGAGTGGGGCGCCACACCTAAAACCTCAAGTGAAATTATAAAAGACAAATGGAAAACCTACTACAATTACACTTTCGTAAAAATGGTCTTAACAAATAGCACACCACAAAATATACACACATTAAATATTTAAAATAAAGTTTATACCATTGTGCTCAAAATTCATCTTTCGTTCGACTTATTCGGACACTGTTTATTACACTGTGACACATTTTAAGACTCAAACAAGTTGATCACATCGGGACCAAACAAATTTTAAATGGTATGATGGTAGTATAAGAACCCTGTCGCGGTTTGGCCAAGTTAGCTGTCGTTTTTTTTAAGTGTACTTTAAGTTTTCAGCTTTTTTTTGGGTTTAAGAACCCCATATCACGTAATCTTTGTTGTGTTTTACGAAGTTGTAGCTCTTGTTGTGTACAAATGAAAACAAGTAAGAAAGTCGGTCAAGCCCGACTGTAATATACTCTGTACCTGTTTGTATGTAACTGATCAATTTAAAGTGTGAGGTTTTTTCAAAATCTGGGGGTGGCAACTTTTTCGACTATCGTTCATCTGGTTGGAAAAGAAAAAAGAATTACCCTAGTACATAACTCGTAAAATTATAAAATTTGTATATAATTTCCTAAAAAATTAAATTTCCTAAACGTATCTATATTAGTCACGCAAGAATCAAGCGTGATTTATGACCGCAGGCCATCTCAATTGCATCGCTCCTCTCATACTTGGTCTTCGCCTCCTTACACAAATATTTAATGGAAACAAGGGAGGGGGGAAACTGAGAGCGGCGCAGTCCAATTAGCTACTGCCGTCAAGCAAATTCCAGTTGGGAAATTACCAGTTAGCTTTTGCCCTCTCGCGCTCTCTTTCTTGTAAGTTCGTTGCTTTTAATATTCTTTTATGTATAGCTCTAATATTGTTCATCTGATCGAAAAACGATGTATGGCGGGTCGATAAATAATGAGTAGTCGAATATATGCCTAGAATGTTCGAAGTATCTATCTTCAAAATTCTGGGAGTTATTACGTGTTTTTTAATTTGCGGGGGAGGCAGGGGCGTGGCAAAAATCAAAACTAAACTAGATCTGCCTACAAGTATAAGAAATATTCGTTCCATACACATCTCAAACCTCTATCTCTTACCATCTCTGAGATCTGATTGTTCATACGGACAGACAGACGGACAGACAGACGGACAGACGGACATGGGTATATCGACTCGGCTGTTGATGCTGATCAAGAATATATATACTTTATAGGGTCGGAGATGCTTCCTTCTGGCAGTTACATACATTTGCACAAACCCAATATACTCTTTGTACCTTCGGTACAGAGTATAAAAATAGAAGGCTAACATCGCCTCCGCCGATTTTATTTTATATAAGAATTTGTTGTTCAGATTATTTTAGAAAAATTTAATTTCGCTTAGAAGCTGTCCCAAGCCACAATTTTTTCTATGCCAGCTATATGATAAAGAGATCCGATCCGGTCGGTTCCGTCAAATGTGCAGCCTATATGTATTTAAAGACTTTTTGCAAAGTTTGGTCAAAATATCTTCAAAACTTACGGAGAAGATGGCATAGAAACAAACAGACGGACCGACGGACAGACGGACGGATAGGGCTAGATCGACTCGGCTATTGATGCTGATCAAGAATAAAGTTTATAGTTAAGATGCTTCCTTCTACACGTTACAAACATCAGCACAATTTTATTATACCCTCTTGCAATGGTATAAAAATTACTACATCTTCATACTCCAATTTACAAAAATGTTGAGAAATCATAAAATTAAGAACCCGAAAAAACTACTCAACTACAAATGAACACTCCTTCATATGGTTATAGGCTTACAGCTTGTGAAATTGTTATAACAACTCGAAAATATGGCAAATATAGGTAAATATAAAAAAAAATTATATAATTAAATTTTTGTTTTTTTAAGTTTTCAATTCAATTAATATAATTAATAAAACATTTAAATAATATTATAAAGAAAATATTTAAAATTTTGAATTTGAGAGCTAACTACTTACCAAAAATGTCCATTTTAAATAGTATTGGTGAAAAGATTTCAGGATTACAGACCTATAACTATGTGAAGGAGTAATCAAATGAAGTTGGTTATTTCTAATGTTTTGTTTATATCTAATTTATTTCCAAGCAACATCATTGCGCTTAGTCTTTCAGCAAAATTTCAAACGGGTTTCAAAATGGGTTTTACAAAATTTTAAAAATAGGAGTAACGAGAAGGCAAAGCTAACTTCGACTGTGCCGAAGTTTTAATACACTTGAAGAACTTTACTCCAACTGATTTAACCTGTAAAATATATATAGGATTTAGATATCAGATATTTAAAATTTTTAAATCATTGATAATAAAAATTTGATACCATTAAAAAACTTTTCTTAGTAAAACACATTTTTCAACCGATTGGTCCCATGGCAGCTATATGCTATAGTCATCCGATTTTGATAAAATCTTTCGGAATTGTGTTGACGCATAAAAAACTAATATATACCAAGATTGGTGACGCTACGATAGAAAAAAACGAAGTTTTTCCCACTAGAACTAGTTTTTTGACCGACCGTTTATATGGCAGCTATATGCTATATTTATCCGATTTTGATCAATTTTTTCACAAATATGTAAAATTATCTAAAACTAATATATACCAAGATTGGTGACGCTACAATGGAAAATAAAAAAGTTTTTCTTACTAAGACTTATTTTTCGACCGATCGTTCCTATGGCAGCTATAAGATATAGTCATCCGATCTGGCCGGTTCCGACATATTAGTTGCGTGCAAAATTCCTGAGTTTAAGAACGTTATTGTGGAAAACAAAAAAGTTGTTCTTACACAGACGCATTTTCCGACCGATCGGTTCTATGGCTGCAATATGATATAGGCTCTCGACTCCGAACAAATTTTGCAAATCTGTTTGAATGCATTTAATAAAAATATGTTTATCACAAAGACCCTTTTTCTACACAATCGGTCCTATGGCAGTTATAGGAAATAGTTATCCGATTTTTACCAAAATTGCAGAACTGTTTGACAGCACATAAAATTAATAAAATTAATAAATAAATAAGACTCTATGAATGAGACGTACAATTTTCGATCATAATCATAACTTTTGAATGGTGCATCGGATTTTAAAGAAGTACAGAGCAATTTTAGTCATTTTTACGTTCTTTTCAAAAAATGGGACAGCTCTGAGAGTTATCAGATGCAGAATTGTTGAACAAGATATAACCGTTACCCTGAAAAAGGTTTATTTAGGTTTATCTATTATTCAATCACAAAGTGTCCAGTGTTATTATTTGTTTTGCTTATAAGTTATAACTCGACTTTCGTTCATTTGATCAGAAAACTGTGTTTGGTGGATCGATAACACAGGGCAACAAAATGACCACTTTTGTCAGGTCTGGCCTTCTCGATGCAAAATTCTGTTCCTGTTCTGCGCCCTGATTCCAAAAGTGGTCTCGGGTTTTTTCCATCAGCTCTTGTTTGCGAGAAATCGCGAAAAACCATTTTGCTGTTTTTTTAGCTTATGGAAAATTATGGGGCCGATTTAAAAAAAGTGGTGACATACTGTTAGGTGGACCACAAAAAAACGATTATTGAATCAAATTAAACCAACAAAATTTCAGCTTTGGGGAAAGTTTTTTTAATCTAGTACTGCCGGAATGTTATTGTACATTTGTTTGGCTATTAATGTAAGAGCTATGCTAAATCGAGTAGTCTTTTCATATTTCCTATACACATTTTGTGAATTAATCAAGTAGTCCTGCCATAAAATTTAATTCACTTTTTCATGAAAAAACGGCTGTAGCTTAGTCCAACAAGCTGATAAAAGTGCAACAAAATTCGTAAAAATAGCGGATATATTAGGCTATATGCTAAAATAGTTGTTTTAATTTTACGATTTATGTACTAGGTTGTATATGACGGTTTATTTTGAAAAATTTGCAATAAATTGTGAACAAATTATCTTCAAGGTCCAATTTAGTCACTTTCGGGTTTGCTGATGCGGCTCGCTTCATTTTTTATGGCTGTATTGATGTATGTAGTACCGCATAAAACTTATAAACCTACAAATTTGTGCTTGGTGTGACCCCCATAATTTTCCATAAGCTAAAAAAACAGCAAAATGGTTTTTTCGCGATTTCTCGCAAACAAGAGCTGATGGGAAAAAATCGAGACCAGTTTTGGAATCAGGGCACAGAACAGGAACAGAATTTTGCATCCAGAAGGCCAGACCGAAATGGCTGTTGCCCTGTGTAAGTAATGATGAAGGGCGAAGCCAGGTGGTAGCTGGGGGCAGCTACAGCAATGCTATTTTCATTTAAAATTAATTTATGATGAATGTTGATTTAGAAAATGACTTTCCTTTTCGTCGTTTTAAGGAATGGTGCCAAAATGTTTTTCACTAATTTGAAAGAAAAATCCAAGCTCTAAACACTACATAAGTAAAATATAGATCACTTTGATAGCAAGCAATGTGCCAAAATGTGCGTACGAATGTAATATTACGTATTCGACAGGATATTTCCATATAATAACTTTTTGAACAAAATATTCATGCAATTAATGCATTTAAAGCTATAGAGCTTAAATTTTGCGCAGAGTCTTCTATTCACTTCCACGTATTTGTCGGAACCGCCGAGATTGGATACCTATATCTTATAGCTGCCTTAGGTACGATCGTTCGATTGTTTTCAATGATATGGTTCTATATCCTATAACCGATCAATCGGTCAGTCGGAAAATGGGCCATAATAAGAAAAACGTTTTTGGTTTCCTAATTATGTTCTTAATCTCAGGAAATATTAATATTATATGCTTTTAAACTATTTCCTATAGGTGCCACAGGACCGATCGGTCAAAAAATGGGTTTGGTAAGAACAACTTTTTTGTTTTCCATGACAGCGCTCTTAATCTCAGGATTATGAATATTATATGCTTTCAAAAGACTATATTCTATTCACAAGTGGGTTCACGACATATGTATCAAATTTCTTATAAGCAATTTGTATCCTTTAAGCAAGTAGTCGTGAATACCCTAAGTATGAATCGGTTTTTTTTTTCTCTGTGCAGTACTTAACGTTCTAAAACCACCTCCAAATACGAATAAATGCTACAAGTGAAGATGTAACCCAAAACTCTCCAGCACTCACTGAAAAAATGCATCTATTGATTGCACCTGCAACAGCGTGAAACTTATCAATTCTCACATTTTCTTGCGGCAAGGGAAACAGCGGCTACAGCAAAACATGGAATGGAGACCGCAGAGACGGCATATATAGGTATTGTCAGCGCCGAATTGAAATCGTTGTTAGATTGGAATTTCGACCCAATTAGGAAATTTTTCAATAAGCGACTACAAATATTGGCTGCTGCTGTTGCTTTCGCCCTTTCTGCTGAAAAATGCAAAACCTTCAATGGTCAAGGATACAAACACAAATACAAGAAGCAAACGAACGATACATAAAATATATTGTTATGTCTGCGGTGAGAAAACTAATTGACGATGACAGCAGTCGACGACGGCAGCGGTGGCGTCGGCCAATAATCGGCTGCTGCTGCTGCTAGAAGCAGGAGCACTTTTTCTGCAGTTGTCGACGGCTTTTAAGCAACATGTTTGTTTGTCTGTATGTAGGTAAGTGGCCTTCGTAGATTTCTATTTGGGAGAGAGGAGAAAAAACCGCAATCGCTTAAATTTATTTATACGTCCGATGCTGGTGGATATAAAAGGTGCCGCCAATGCAACAGCAACAGCAGCAGCAACAACAGCAATCATTTTGTATTGCATGAAATTATTGATTTGTTATTTGCAGGATCGTTTGCCGGTGCGACCTCGGCTGTGGCTTGTTAAAATGTTCGAGTTGCCGTGCTTTACGCTGATTGCTTAACTTAATAATTGTATCTTAATTTTGTTGTACTCGTATTAATGACAATGGCAAATTGCTGCAGGCGCCATTATAAAAGAATGCTACGAAAATCGTTTTCTCAATTGGCAGTGTAACACCAACTTACCTATACATACATATACAAGAACATTCATACGAGAATATAAAGTTATCAATGAGGCATAATTGAAAATGATAATTCAATTTACTTTGTTATTATAATTTATAACTTAATTAGTGCATTCCACGCTTAAATGAATATTAATCGGCATTGCGAAAATTTGGCTATACCACATTCAATTGCATTAACTCTTCCCAATATTACTAACATTTTCTCTAGCAGCTGTCAAAATGAAAGCTTCTCACAACAATTAAGGTAATTTCTGTACACAATGGACCCAACCCTAATTTATTGGTATTAATTCGAAAAATGTAGATACAGACCTCAACATGATATCCATTATTTAAGTAAAAGATGAGGTCAGTTTTACTCTGAACTAACCACGCCCGCGGTATATATATATTTTTCAAATATCCGTCATCCTGAGTTAAATGCTTAAATATTTCCTCAAAGATTGCTCTGAACCACTATTAATACGGTTACAACCTAGACATCAAATTTTACGTTCCTAGCAATATTGGATTTCGTTGAGATGTGGCTCTGAGCTACTTTTGAACCAGGATCTGAACCCGTCTTGAACTAATGAAATATAAGTCTCCATATAATTAATAACCCTATCACAAATTTTTAAGTTCATAGCTTCAAAATCTTATTTGATATGGCTTTGAACCACTTTTGAACCGGTTCAGCGGGTTCGGAACCAGTCTTAAATTGTGAAATATCAGTATCTATCAGGGATGCAAACCGAATCAAACCAAACCTTACTGAACCGCTTATTAGTTCTGGTAAATCGAACCACGAACCAAAGCTCTCTTCATTCGAAAATGCTGAACCGAACCGAAAACCGCCTATTACATTACATTACATTGCATTACCATCAAGTTCTCTATTTAACGTTTATAAAGAGATTAGTACGCAATCTGACTGTACTTTTGCTACACCATCTGACTTTTTGTTTTTGCGAATGCTATTGTAGCTGGGAATCCAATTGATATGCATCGTTTTCGAAATGCTATGGTATATATTGCATTTTCGCTCGTCAAGATCATCTGTCTTTATATAATAAGTTCATTTTTATTAAGATCAGCTTACCGATGCAATAATTGATTGATAGGGCTTGTATGGTACCTGATATCTGTTTATATACTTTTACTCATAATATATTAACCGTGAACCACTGAAACGGACCAAAACCGCAGTAAGAATTACTACAAAAAGCATTTTATGAACCGAACTGTGAACAGATGAATCGAACCATAGATACAAAGAATGTTACAGTCGGGCTTGACCGACTTTCTTGCTGGTTAATATTTTTAAGAAATGATTTAAAGAACGTTTCAAGTTTTCTTTTAAACAAAAGCTTTCTTAAGTATTTATAAGTCTGAGAAGTCAATTTTTTTTCTGTTTGTTAAGACCATAAAATCAACTTTTCATCTAATTTCGAAGCAAATATTTTATTAGTGTACACTGCACAAATCCTCAAAGGTGAAAAATAATGGAGAATAAAGATCAAACCCCTGTTTAAAGCAGAGCTGATAACCGGTTTTGAACCGAACCTCTTGTGAAAAAAATAGTTGAATAGTTAAACCTGTTCCCAACCAATACTTTCGGCTTGTTTCAGCAAAAGTTAATAGTCTTAGTTAAGCGGGATTTTACAACGCAAAAATTCATTTTGTCTGATCAAATAAGAAGAATAGACCAAAATTACTCCAAAAAATTTGACTTCTAAATTGACAATAAATAAACCGTTAAGCAATTTGAAATATTTTATTTTTATTTTCAACAAATAAATTACTTTTCTATACAAATTTTGACCGGAACAAAGTAATGATGAGTAGAATATATGCCTATAAGGTTCGAAACACCTAACTCTAAAATTGCGGGATATTTGCGGTGTTTTTCAAATTGCGGGGGTGGCAACTCTACTATCGTTCATCTGATCGGAAAACGATGTATGGGAGCTCGATAAGTAATGATGAGTAGAATATATGCCTAGAAGGTTCGAAACACCTAACTCTAAAATTGCGGGATATTTGCAGTGTTTTTCAAATTGCGGGGGTGGCAACTCTACTATCGTTCATCTGATCGGAAAACAATGTATTGGGGTTCGATAAGTAATGATGAGTAGAATATATGTCTAAAAGGTTCGAACAACCTAACTCCAAAAATGCGGGATATTTGAGGTGTTTTTCAAATTGCGGGGGTGGCAACTCTACTATCGTTCATCTGATCGGAAAACGATGTATGGGAGCTCGATAAGTAATAATGAGTAGAATATATGCCTAGAAGGTTCGGAACACCTAACTCTAAAATTGCGGGATATTTGAGGTGTTTTTCAAATTGCGGGGGTGGCAACTCTACTATCGTTCATCTGATCGGAAAACGATGTATAGGAGCTCGATGAGTAATGATGAGTAGAATATATGTCTAGAAGGTTCGAACAACCTAGCTCCAAAATTGTAGAAGATATACGGCAAAAAAAAAACTAAACTTGATCTGCCTGCAAGTAAAAGAAATATATGTTCCATACACCTCAAACCTCTATCTCTTACCATCTCTGAGATCTCAGCGTTCATACAGACAGACGGACAGACGGACGGACGGACGGACGGACGGACATGTCTATATCGACTCGGCTGGTGATGCTGATCAAGAATATATATACTTTATAGGGTCGGAGATGCTTCCTTCTGGCTGTTACATACATTTGCACAAACCCAATATACTCTTTGTACCTTCGGTACAGAGTATAAACGAGAGCGTAAGTTAAAGTCGGCCCTGCTCGACTTCGATATACCCGTTACTCAGGATATAAACATGTCCTAATTGTGGGAGAAATGAGTTTCTTTCTAATTTGCGGGGGAGGCAACTCTACTATAGCTCATCTGATCAGGAAATGATGTATGGCTGATCGATAGGTAATAGTTATTAAAATGTCTAGAGGGTTCAAACAATCTATTTTCAAAATTGTGGGTGATATGAGGTATTTTTTAAATTGCGGGGGCGTGAACTTTTCTATCGTTCATCTGATCAGAAAACGATGTATGGCGGATCGATAGGTAGTGATGATTAAAATATATGTCTAGAGGGTTCGAATTATCTATTTTTAAAATTGTGGGAGATATGAGGTATTTTTCTAATTGCGGGGGTGCCAACTCTACTATCGTTCATCTGATCGAAAAATGATGTATGGCTGATCGATAGGTAATAATTATTAAAATATATGTCTAGAAGGTTCAAACAATCTATTTTCAAAATTGTGGGAGATATCAGGTATTTTTCAAATTGCGGGGGTGGCAACTCTACTATAGTTCATCTGATCGAAAAATGATGTATGGCGGATCGATAGGTAATGATGATTAAGATATATGTCTAGAAGGTTTGAACAGTCTATTTTCAAAATTGTGAGAGATATGAGGTTTTTTTCAAATTGCGGGGGCGGGAGGGGGCGTGGAAAAAATTTGAAACAAACTTGATCTGCCTGCAAACAATACAAGTCTACACTGAAAATTTGGTAGCTCTAGCTCTTATAGGCTCTGAGATCTAGGTGTTCATACGGACAGACGGACATGTCTATATCGACTCGGCTATTGGTGCTGATCAAGAATATATATACTTTATGGGGTCGGAAATGCTTCCTTCTGCCTGTTACATACATTTGCACGAACTTAGTATACCCTTTTTACTCTACGAGTAACGGGTATAAAAACCTTGACCCTCAAATTTCTGATCCTTAACCATTAGAAAATTTTGGTTCGAAACCGCGAACCGGACCTCCACAAAAGTTATTTGGGTTTGCAGTCCTGGTTTTTCATGCTTTTGCCCTATAGAAAGTGTCTTATTATACCCTGTAATATAATCCAAATAATGGGTAAAAAGGGTATCATGAAGTAGTGCAAATTAAAGAAACAATTTTATCTGAAACGCCCAATAAGATTGGTTGAAAAACACCAAAGTTTTGGAAGTAAAATTGTTTTCAGCCAGCCAACATGCTTGCGATGGGGTCGTGACTGCGGCTTTGCTGCTGCGGTGTCGTAAGCGTGAGCTGAGAGTGTGTGCGTCTGTTTGTATGTGTATAAAAGCGTATAAAAATCAAGGGGACAGGATATTTCGTAGTCGGGGCACACGACTACATTGCTCTTACTTGGTATTGTTATTTTTACCAAGAAAATAAAAATTATCTTGCAATGCTTTATAACTCAGCAATTAAAGGGGCTGCACGTTGCTGGGACGACAAATATTCAGTGGAAGTTAAAGCCCGTTTGCATGATAATTCAAGACTTAAAAATAAATATGAAAAATAATTAATTTAAAATGGCACATACTTTTGAGCTGTCATATTAAAATCATCCTTGCATTCAATGTTAAAGCGCCAGATGGCGTCACTTTTCTAATTAGCCCTAGGGTATGCAACAGAAATTACTTGACTCGAATGCTTATTAATAAAATGTAATTATGAAGAATTATATTGGTATGATTCTTCTCAGATCTATGCTTGTCTTCCATGGTTTCCAAAATGTTTGTGTTTAACCTGTAATATTATTCTTCTAACACTGTTAAATTGATTAGCCATCTGCGTTGGGATTTTTTGACATGTATAAATAAATTGATAATGTTAAAGTAAGCGGAAATACTCTTAACGACTGATTTTTTTCACTGTGCGTTGCTTATGTAAAAGTAAGCATAAATATAACATGATCATATAATCAAGATTCTAAGTCTTTCGGACGGGGTTTTAATCACTTACCTATTGGAGCGGGAATTTTATGTCATTTGTAGTGATCCCCCTCATTTCCTAATTTTCTAGATCAGTTCGCGTTTAATATTCACTTTTATACTGCACAGAAAAAAATATCAATATGCAATAGTATTGGGTAATAAGCTCTAAAATATGTTGGTGATTCTAGATGCACAAATCTAATTACAAAAATGATCCAACACGTAAGGATTTTTGGCAATTTGGTAAAAGTGCCTTTTTTTTATCATTTTATGGGATGTTTTGTTTGTTTTTACCCCCTTTACATTATCGGAAAGATTTATTCTTGAGCTTTAAAATAAATAATGCCAGATAATTTTGTGATTTTTTTCATCGAAGATATGTATACCATTTTGGGTACAATTATTAGAATCGACCAAATGTTCCCTTGCCCACAAGTATACTATGGTTGTCGTTGCAAACTTTCATTATAATTTAATCAAATTTATTAGGCGATTAACAGTATTTAGTTTAGCATACTTTTAGACAGCAAAAATAAGTCAGACATTATAGTGGGATTCCTGAAACTGATTTAGATTTGATTTAGATTTCGTGAAAGCAAATCTAAATCAGTTGACCGAACGACCTTTTTTGAGCACTGATTTGATTTAGATTTCATAAACATCTGACAGCCTAGTTGACAATTGAAAACGTTTTATTATTGTTAAAGGCGTGAAAGACAAAAATGCCGAGAGAAAGTGTAAAATCAATTTTCTAAGCGTCTTAAATGAAAGCTTACTGGCAGAATATGCAGCTTTGGAATGTTCGCAACTATACAACGGTGAGATCAATTAATTATTTGTTTATGGTTACGTAAAATCTCTTTTGCAATTTTGCCGATCGTAAGAGGAAGCGGCAGGATGAAATTGTGGAGGAGATTGTGACATACAACATTCTTTGTGAACTGTGCAGATATGTCGGCTAATGAATATTTAAATAAAAGTTCTTCATAATTTAATTTTATTTGTTCTTATGTTTTTATTTAGAATATTTTAGCTGTAATTTTAGAATTTTTAGCTCCTTTTCTATTTCCATCTTCTTTAACTCCTTTTCATGTTCCAGCTCCATTGCTCTTTGCTCCTTCTTAGCCGCCATTTCCATTTTGAACTTTTCGCGTTCCCATATTAATTTTTCTTTCTCCAAATCAGCCTTTCCGGATTCCCGTTCATACTTTTCTTTCTCCCAAGCAAGCTTCTCCTTTTCTATATCCACCATTTTTATGTCCATGTCGACCTTTCGTTGATGCATGGTGGTCACTATACCTAGCAAACATTCCTTCCGAGGTGTTTTGCGTGGCTTTGGGCTACTTGGCTCTGATGAGGCACGCACGGACCGGCTGGTTGAGCTAGTTTGAGATTCCTCAACAGATTCCAACTCTTCCATTTCGTCGATGTTCTGGCTGTCCTCTAATAAATGCTCGTATCCGTCCAAAAAATTACAAAGTTTTCCATATTGAAATGACAGCAGAATAAACAAACACCTTGTGACGTGACAACGAAGTGAACGGTCGCACTGAAAAGCAAAATCAAATCAAATCTAAATCAGATTCGGAGCTGATTTCGTTAACACATTTAGTATGACCTTAATTTCGTTACTTTTTCTGGGCACACTGCACGTTTTGTATGAAGCAGCTTTGACAGCTGTTCGACGAAATCTAAATCAGTTTCAGGAATCCCTCTTATGTAAATTCTAACACAGGTATTCAAAATGGAATATCTTCGTTTAAAAAAATCACAAAATTATTTTGTTGCCTTGTGTGAGGCTGCGTTCACACTGTTCTACGCATGAGACATGAGACAATCTAGTAAACCTCCATGTTGTATTGTTTTAAATGTCAAATGAAAAGCTATTTACAATAAAAACAAGACAATATAAGGGCCTTCTAGATTGTCATGTCTCATGCGTCGAACAGTGTGAACTCAGCCTTATTGTTCATATTTAACGTGGAAAAAAAAATCAAGTAAGTGTTAGTTATTCAGAATTCATTTAATTTCTCTTAAATTTTACTACCTGAATATCACAATTCCATCATACACCTAGTGTAAGAACAAAAAAGGAACAGTATAAGAGCAATATAAGAGTTATTACCCGACTCTGATATGCAATGGTGCGCTGCGTTGAAACGTTACTCCATTTATATGGAGTCCCAAGTCCCGTGTCCGATCCCCAGAGAAGGTTAATCGCTTTCAAGATATTTAGCTCGAAAAAGTGTTCTTAAAAATTCGTTCATCTAATTTTGATGTACAAAATTCTGGAAAAATCTATAATAAAATTTTAAGTGTTGAATTTTGTTCTTCGATCCCATAAATACATTAATTGGGCGTAAAACGAGCTATCGTTCGTTCAAATCTATGGATAAACAGTCATTTGGTATTCCCAATGCTTCAGAAAAGAATACGATTCAGGCTGAGAACATTTTTGACTGTTGCACAGTGCAACAAGTTGTATATATTGGTGTGTATATATTTTAATGGTGTCTCTTTCCCAAATTATTGTTCGCTTCATAACATTAACAAAGACTACAAACTAGTTTTTACAAATTCATTTCAGGTATCAACAAATTCGTGATATCTCAATCACTGACCCGGGCATATACCACAGCTGTGCGGGATGGAGTGTACACTTCAATAAAATTGGAACGACCAGCATAACCCTCCGGATTCGAGGGGTGTTTGCAATTGGCATCGATGCGATTGTGGCCGCCAAACTGTGAATCGTCCGAGGAGAGCACTGCCTGATAGGTTCCTGCCCAATTGGTGCCCACACGATAGCCGGTGAAACTCCGCTGCGGATGGAAATTGAAGACAAACACCAGGCCAGCACGCTCAAAGGCTATGATCTTGTCACCCTCATGCTTCCAGCTCACGTAAGCGGGTCCCGAATGCAGCCAGCCATAGCGCTGTTCCCGCTCATTCATGGCACGATCGAATTCGTTGAGAAACTTGTACCTCAACAGATCATCGTCCACTAGATTCCACTGGCGACGAGCATAATGATATGAGTCGTTATTGCCCACTCGGGGAAAATCTAACCACTCGGGATGTCCGAACTCGTTGCCCATGAAGTTTAGATACGCCTCTCCGCCCAACGCGTGTGTGATCAGGCGTATCATTTTGTGCAGAGCGAGGCCCCGGTCAATGATAAGCGAGTGATCCGACATTGTCGACATATTTGTGTACATCTCCTTGTCCATTAGCCAAAAGGCGATTGTCTTGTCTCCCACAAGAGCCTGATCGTGGGACTCGGCGTAGGCCACAGTGTTCTCCATCCAACGTCGATTCGTGAGCGTATGGACCAAATTGCCCATGTTCCATTCATCATCGGTCTGCTCCTTGAGTAGTTCAATCCATTTGTCGGGAATGGCCATACCCAGGCGATAGTCAAAGCCTATACCACCCTCCGACACTGGTCGACACAGAGTGGGCATGCCCGAGACATCCTGCATTAGAATATAGAAGAGCAGGTTAATCAATGCAGTCGACATTCCCGCAACCCAGAACTCACCTCTGCTATGGTGATAGTTTCCGGGTCCAACGAGTGCAGCAAATGATTGGCCAGTCCAAGATAGTTTAGCGCATCCGTGTCCACATTCAAGCCAAAATATTCATTATAATCGCCGCTAAATCCCTCGCCAATGCCTCGCGAGTGATACAACATGGAAGTGACGCCATCGAAACGATAACCATCAAAATTGTACTCATCATGCCACCAGCGGAGATTGGATAACAGGAAGCGCAACACCTCATACTCCACATAATTGAAGAGCCGACTATCCCAAAGAGAGTGCTCACCTCGCGCACCGTCATGGAAGAAGCAGCTATTGGTGCCATCGAACTGGTTCAAACCGTCCTGGACATTCTTCGAGGCGTGCGAGTGCACCACATCCAGCAACACATATAATCCATGTGAATGGGCTACATCGATCATACGTTTCAGCTGCTCCGGAGTGCCACAGCGACTGGAGGCTGCATAGAAGCTGGTCACCTGATAGCCAAAGCTGGCATAATAGGCGTGCTCCATAATGGCCATCACCTGAATGCAATTATACCCCTGCCGCTTGATTCGAGGCACAATGCGATCGGCAAACTCATCATAGGTGCCCACCCTTGGCTCCTGAGAAGCTATGCCCACATGACACTCGTAGATCCTTAACGACTTTGGCTTGGCCGGGCGTGAGTGCTGACGCTGATAACGCTCCGTCGCCGGTGGTTGCCATACATACTGCTTGTAGTTGACTCCCTGGTTGGCCTCTTTCGGCGGCTGCACCACATACTTGGCCCAGGGCGATAAGCGGTCCAACAACTGACCCGATTGATTGCGTATGATCACCTTAATCTCACTGAGATGCTTAATGGGCGGAGTTCCATCCGCATTGGCAGGCAAATGCAACTCCCATTTGCCAAAGTCCAGTTTCTTGAAAGGATGCGACTCCCAGTGCCAACTGTCTGTGGATGAAGGTAAATATAAATTGATTGGTAAGGATTTTGAATAATCCACTCACTGAAATCTCCTGTAAGATAAACATCCCTGGCCCCTGGCGCCCATTCACGGGCAATCACCGAATTATCCGGTTGGAAATGAAGACCATAATATTTGTAGCCCTGCGAGAATTCCTCCATACCGCCCTCCAATTGGTTGATCTTGCCAAGCCAATCCTGAAGAACGCCATGTCTAAAACGATAAAAGAAATTGTACAAGTCCAAATTGTCCACACAGTCTTAGGAGACCAATCAAAAGCAAGTAAGAAATTCGGTCAAGGACGACTGTAATATTATCTGTACCTGGCAAAGTTTGTATATAACTGATAACTTTTATGTGTCACACAAGCTGTGCACTGTGCTGCCCATCACGACTATACTTTTCAAAGGTTTTTCACGTGCTGAATCAGAATCAGAAGTCAGAATAGCCCCAGTATTTGAGATATTCTAACCTTAAAGTGCAAAAAACACGAATTTAAGCTGTATTTGAAGTCTTCTAACATCAAGACATAATTTTTTTTCAGATAGATCATTATTGTATCTTAATTTTCTGTTCCTACAAAATACAAAAAATCTTTATTTGTCTGACTTTCGATTGTCAGGGGCAATTAAAGATTTTTAAATAAGATACACTTGAAAAAGTTTACTTCAACTGATTTAACCGGTAAATTATATATAGGATACAGATATCAGATATTCCAAAATTTTAAATCATTGATAATAAAAATTTTATACCATAAAAAACTTTTCTTAGTAAAACACATTTTCCGACCGATCGGTCCTATGGCAGCTATATGCTATAGTGTCATCCGATTTTGATCAATTTTTTCAAAATTATGTGAAAACATATAAAACTAATATATACCAAGATTGGTGACGATACGATGGAAAACAAAATAGTTTTCTTTACTGGAACTTGTTTTTTGTCCGACCGTTTCTAGGGCAGCTATATGATATAGTCATCCGATTTTAATAAATTTGTCCAGTATTATGTGGAAGCATGAAAAACTAATATATACTAAGATTGGTGACGCAGCGATGGAAAATAAAAAAGATTTTCTCTCCGAACGATCGTTCCTATGGCAGCTATAAGATATAGTCATCCGATCCGGACGGTTCCGACATATTAGTTGCGTGCAGCAAAAAGAAGACTCTATGCAAAATTTCAGCTTGATAGCTTTAAAACTGAGGGACTAGTTCGCGTAGAAACAGACAGACGGACGGACGGACGGAATTGAACTCAGCGCGTCGTCCAGATCAAAAATATCTATAGTTTATGGGGTCGGAAATGAATATTTTTATGCTTTACAACCTTCTGGGAAAAATTAATATACACTTTTCAAGTGTATAAACATTTAAATAATGATCTATCTGTAAAAAAATGATGCCTTGATGTGACAACACTAGAAAAATATTTCAAAAACCTGACATGCTGGAACTATTCTGACTTTCGATTCGGATTCAGCAGGTCAAAAATCTATGAAAAAGTATAGTCTGGTTTCTGATTAGAAAATTAAATTAACTTTTGTCGGCCTGTGTAATTATTATGATATGTTTTCAAAGAAAAAAAATAGAAGGCTAACATCGGCTACGCCGATGTTTTAAATACCCTTGCAGTTTTTGAAAGGCGCTACCATTGATAACAAAAAAGTTTTTCTCACTAGAATTAGTTTTTAGACCGATCGTTCCTATGGCAGCTATATGCTATAGTCATCCGTTTTCAATAAATTTTTTCAGAATTCTGTGGAAGTATATGAAACTAATATATAAAACGATTGGTGATGCTAGGATGGAAACAAAAAAAGTTTTTTCACTAGAACTAGTTTTTGGACCGACCGTTTATATAGCAGCTATATGCTATAGTCATCCGATTTTGATAGATTTTTCCATAATTGTGTAAAAGCATATAAAACTTTTATATACCACGATTGGTGGCGCTACGATGGAAAACAAAAAAGTTTTTCTCATTAGAACTAGTTTTTTGAACGATCGTTCCTATGGCAGCTATATGATATAGTCATCCGATCCGGCCGATTCCGACAAATGTGCAGCGTATTTGTATTTAAAGACTTTTTGCAAAGTTTGATCAAGATAGCTTCAAAACTGAGGGAGGAGATAGCATAGAAACAGACGGACAGACGGACGGACGGACAGACGGAAATGAACTCAGCTCGTCATGCTGATCAAGAATATATATACTTTATGTGGTCGGAAATGCTTCCTTCTATTCGTTACAAACATCGTGACAATTTTAATATAACCTCTGCAAGGGTATAAAAAAAATTACCCTTGCCGTTTCTTTATTTAATATAAGCAATGGTCTCCTGATTTTCTTAAAAAAAATTTGCTGACCAAGCCAGAAGCCGATTGGAATATAGCTATACGATACATTTATCCGCTTTTGATCAATCTCTGCAAAATTGTGTTAAAGCAGATGAAATTCTCTATTAACAACAATAAAGACGCTACCACTGTAAACAAAAATGTTTTCCTCACTAGAACTCTTTTTTTCTGACAGTTCCTATATGCTTAATCGTCCGATTTGAATCAAACTTTCCAGAATTGTGTAAATTCAAATATAATTTTTAAATACCAAGTCGCTACCATTCAAAACAAAAAACTAGTTTTGGAACCGATCGCTCCCAAGGCAGCTATATGATATAGTCATCCGATCCGACCGGTTCCGACAAATTTTTACACCCCACTTAGTATGAAAGTAAACTTCAATATTTGAGCACGCTACCATCAAAGACAAATAAGTTTTCTTAGTAAGACACATTACCCGACCGATCGGTTTTATGTCAGCTATAGGATATAGTCTTCCGACTCTGAACAATTTTCCAAAACTGTTTGAAATCATTTAATTTTCGTTATTGTTGAGTTTAAGAACGTTATCATCTAAAACAAAAATATTTATCTCAGTTAGACTCATTTTCTACCCGATCCAGTCAGCCAATTTCAACAAAATTTTTTTTAAACTGTTTAAAAGCAAATAATATTCATAGTTCCTGAGTTTAAGAACGGTATTATCGGTTCTGGTTAGAGAATAATACAGGAACCGCTAACCGAAATAAATCGTTTAAAGCCAGGTACCGGTATCGAAACCGGAACCGAAATTAAAATTTTTTTGAGATCCGAAAACCGTTATAATAGAAACCGAAAAAACCGGAACCATACCCAAACGCTAATACCAGTATGGTTCAGGTTTCTTATTATTTATTTGATTGACTTATGATTATTTGAAATATATATTTCAATCAGGGAATCAAACCGAATCGAATTTCGGTTCCGGTTCCGGTACTGGTACGTACCGGACCTAATGTTTCGGTAAAAGGTTCTGTTTAGGTTCTAGTTTATTTCGGTATTCGGTTCCGTATCGGTACCTTGGTTTTTATTTCGGTATACCGGTACGTACCGGTATGTACCGGTATAATTTAAAAATCCTTTAATCCGAAGATATAATAGAAATGGTAGCAACCTACACAACAGAAAGTAGTTATAAAGAAGGAAAATTAAACATAATAAACTTTACCTCAAAAAAAAAGTCCCCATAATAGAAGAGCAAAAGGAACTTTTGATATCTGATTAAATGTTAAATACACTGCTTTCAGATAACGTTACCGATCACAAATTAACCCTGCTGTTATGTTAAGTTCATTTGGGCCAATTATTAATTCGTTTCCTTTGTAAATGCAAAAATTAAGGATCAATTAATAATATTTAGAATTTATTGAATCAAAATAGATGCAACGAAATAAGATGAAATTGTTATTTTTATTGAAAATTTCAGTATATACCAGATGGTCTGGTTCTGTGTTTCAATCTGTTCTTTTCGGTATACGGTTCCGGTTCGGGTGATTTCAATTGGTAAAACAGTCCTACATTTTAGAAATTCGCCCTTAAAGAATAATGAGAATCAAATTATGTTTTTAAGATATATAAAATATAGAAAAAAATGTTCTAAAAAGCGGAAGAACTTTTCCATGGTAAGAATAAACCCTCTAGATAAATGTAAAGGATTTCCAAGTCTTAAAAAAATTTAGAAATGTTATAAAAACGAGAAAGCAAAGCTAACTTCGTCTGTGCCGAAGTTTTAATACACTTGAAAAACTATACTCCAACTGATTTATTCGGTAAAATATATATAGGATATAGATATCAGATATTTAAAATTTTTAAATCATTAATAATAAAAATTTGATACCATTAACAAAAACTTTTCTTAGTAAAACACATTGTTCGACCAATCGGTCCTATGGCAGCTATATGCTATAGTCATCCGATTTTGATACATTTTTTCAAAATAATGTGAAAGTATATAAAACTAATATATACTAAGATTGGGGACGCTACGACAGAAAACAAAAAAGTTTTTCTCACTAGAAGTAGTTTTCTGACCGACCGTTTCTATGGGAGCTATATAATATAGTCATCCGATTTTGATAAATTTTTCATGTATTATGTGAAAGCATATAAAACTAATATATACCAAGTTTAGTGACTCTACGATGGAAAACAAAAGTTTTTCTCACTAGAACTAGTTCTTAGACCGATCGTTCCTATGGCAGCTATATGATATAGTCATAGTCATATAGAAGACTCTGTGCAAAATTTCAGATCTATAGCTTTAAAAATGAGGGACTAGTTTGCGTAGAAACAGGCAGACGGACAGAAAGACGGACGGACGGAAAGACGGAATTAAACTCAGCTCGTCGTCCTGATCAAGAATATAAATAGTTTATGGGGTCGGAAATGAATATTTCTATGCGTTAAAAACTTCTGGGCAAAATTAATATACACTTTTCAAGTGTATAATGATAATATAAATTTTAGAAATTAAGTTTTTGGTGATATGTCAAATTTCGCCATAAAAAACTCTGTTTTAATACTTTGAAAAATTTAATGTAAGAAAAAGCTACGGCAGATTGTATGTTTAATAGCCTATTTCCACTGGCACATATATGTACATTTGAAAATATTAACGAGAAGGCAAAGCTAACTTCGACTGTGCCGAAGTTTTAATACACTTGAAAAACTTTACTCCAACTGATTTAACTGGAAAAATATATATAGGATATAGATATCAAATATTTAAAATTTTTAAATCATTGATAATAAAAATTTGATACCATAAAAAAAAACTTTTCTTAGTAAAACACATTTTCCGACCGATCGTTCCTATGGCAGCTATATGCTATAGTCATCCGATTTTGATAATTTTTTTCGAAATTATGTGAAAGCATATAAAACTAATATATACCAAGATTGGGGACGCTACGATAAAAAACAAAAAAGTTTTTCTCACTAGAAGTAGTTTTTTGACCGTCCGTTTATATGGCAGCTATATGCTATAGTCATCCGATTTTGATCAATTTTTTTAGAATTATGTAGAAACATATAAAACAAATATATACTACGATTGGAGACGCTACGATGGAAATCAAAAAAGTTTTTCTCACTAAGACTTATTTTTCGACCGACCGTTCCTATGGCAGCTATATGCTATAGTGATCCGATTTTGATACATTTTTCCAGAATTATGTGAAAGCATATAAAACTAACATATACCAAGATTAGTGACGATACGATGGAAAACAAAAAAGTATTTCTAACTAGAACTTGTTCTTTGACCGATCGTTCCTATGGCAGCTATATGATATAGTTATCCGATCCGGCCGGTTCCGACATATTAGTTGCGTGCAGTAAAAAGAAGACTTTGTGCAAAATTTCAGCTCGATAGCTTTAAATCTGAGAGACTAGTTTGCGTAGAAACAGACAGACAGACGGACAGACGGACGGACGGACAGACGGACAGACAGACGGACGGACGGACAAGCGGAAATGAACTCAGCTCGTCGTCCTGATCAAGAATATATATAGTTTATGGGGTCGGAAATGAATATTTCTATGCGTTACAAACTTCTTGGCAAAATTAATATACACTTTTCAAGTGTATAAAAATCCAAAGCAAATATACATTCTAAGCCGATAAGTGAAAGTTGACCAATCTTTGGGTAAGTTTAGCAAACTATGTTTGCATTGACGTCGCACTTGTTGAAAAAAACGCGAATTTAATGGTTAAAAATCGAAAATGTAAAAATTTCGAATGTACATATATGTGCCAGTGGAAATAGGCTATTAATCTGTTCTTGTGTTATTTTACAGTTGATATACCCCTTTGAGTATTTTACAAGAGTATTATAAGCTATATTGGACCGTAGTCTTAGTCGATCTAAGTAGATATAGACATGTCCGTCTGCGATTCCTCTTCCGTCTTCACTAAATCTTATTCCTGGGCATTATGCTAGTAAGGAAAAGCGATTGACCAAGGCCAAGATCATGCATCCAAGATCATCATTTAAGCATGCCATCCGCAACAGATACAACAGAAATATAAATTAAAATTAGTTGAACTGCACACACACACACACACACACACACCCACAACAGCCACTGTCATAGCCATACACAACAACAACACGGGGTGACCTTCGCATGACATTGCCAACGCAGTTTTCCACAACCGGCCGCAGAACTGGGAACTGATATGATTATGCAGCTCTAGCCATGGCTGGACACGGAGAAGTCATGCTTCTTATCAGTTGCTGGCGACAACCTTGGATTAGATGATCTCTCTGTGTTGCTCTCATCCGGGCGTAAAAACTCACCGTCTGCGGATTTCACGCTCGAAGGGCTTTAGGTAGCCATCCTGGGCCAACAGTTTGTCAATATCCTTAACCTCCACTTGCATAGCGTCACCCATTGTAGGGAATGGGCACAAAACACAGACTCAAATGAAACACAAACTAAAACGAGCTCTCCACCGCCGGCACTGCTAGCTACTGTGATGCTTTATCAGCTGCCGTCCAATATAAAAGCTTTTTGTGGGGAGCTTTACCGGCGTCTGATGCCCAGCTGATTTTAGCTTTCCATTTTACTTTTGACATTCGCGCATATAAACAACAACATAATTTTGTCTCGTCGCCAAATGGAAGAGGAAGAGATCTGATGACATATGTATTGTACAATAGGTGGTATATGGTGGGATTAATTGCCACTGATTGCTTTTGCAGTTGACTTATTTGAACTTTTAGCGAAGCGCTAAGTGCAGTAATCAAAATGGAGGAAAGCTTACTTAGATCTGAAGAACTTTTAATACGATTGCAGTTTCTGAAATTTCATAGATAATATTATTAGGATAATATTAGGCTGAGTTCACATTGTTCGACACATGAGACATGATAATCTAGTAAGCCTTTATGTTGTATTGTTTTTAATGTCAAATGACAAGTTTTTCACAATGAAAACAAGACAATATAGGGCCTACTAGATTGTCATGTCTCATGTGTCGAACAGTGTGAACCCAGACTTAGTTGAGTATTTTTTGAAAATAACACTTAACTTTTCTCATGCTCAATCGTTGTTCCCATCGAAGCTATTTTCATGATACTCGGAACTACCAAGTTGGAAGAAATGTTTAAAATAGGAAATAATACCGATATTAAATATTTTTTAAGAACCGATTACCGTATAATTGGAACCGAAAATGCTGGAACCATACCGAAACAATAATATCGGTACGGCAATCAAATATTAGAATGGAATCATATGCAGTTAGCCATTTGCAAATTAGCCATTTTCGTCATTTTAGGGTTCAATTCACAGCAGAACCATTAAAGAACCCAGATTCGGATTCAGCGTGAAAAATGCCTCTAGAATCAATAACTTATTTATTATTTCAGCTTCAGTATCGGGAATTAATCAATTTTTAAACCTTGTCAAAATAATTATGTCAAACCATGTTTTACACTGTCATTTTTCTTTTCTTAACAAGACAAATTCTCTGATTACTTGTTTCTATGGCAGCCTCTGATATATTCATCCTGTCTATCTGATTACGACATTTACACAGCTTATATAGAAATATATATACAGAAACAGACAGACGGGCATGGCTAAATCGACCCTGCTCGTCACCCTGATTAGGGTAGGAAAAAAATGTTTAATCAGGTAATATATGGGAGTAGGCAGTGCATATTTTTTTACCAGAGATTAAAACTGAAACGAATTACGGGTATGCTATCGGGAACTAATTTTGCCGATTGCCGATTTTACTATGGCTATTGGGCCAAGCAATTGCCGATTACATAACCGTTATTCGTTTCGGTTTTAATTAGGGCTGCAAATCCGGTTCGCGGGCTCGAACAAAAATCTTGCAAAGGTTAATGTTCAAAAATTTGAGGTTCGAGGTTTTTGGGAGAAGGTTTTGGTTTGAACCTTGGTTCAGCCCATTTAGAAGAAAAGAAAACCAGTTAAATTGTTGTAAGCACAAAATAATAACCCGAATTCCTTAATTTTTGTTAACTTAATCGTATTATTTAGTTTAAATTTAAAAGAATAATTTCTTTGAGTAATTGTTTATTTTTCTTCTTTTATCCGACAAAATAAAGATGAAAAAGTCCGTTCAACTTGGACATGGGTCCATGATCAGATAAGGAAATTCTTTGAAAATGAAGAGTATACGCTTAGAATAGCTTCTTGTGTAAGCACCAAGGTTTAAAAATATATACAACAAGGAAAAAATGGCTCCAGGATCCTAGCAGGGTAGCTACCTGTACAAGATGGGAATAACTTATATCCAATTATGCAACTACTTTAGACAACATCATAAGGAACTTAGACCATACGAAAATCCTGCAATTTGTACAGGAAAGTTGTAAACACAGCATTGGGGAACAATTGATTAAGACTGGTCGCAGTTCATTTTTTCCCCACTATCTTTTTTGCTTTTGTGAATCATTCAATAAACTTTGGAATCATGGATCTGAAAAACAGAGGATACTATGGGTTGCGATTTTATTACTAACTTTATTAGTCTTTCTAGAACTTTTAATAAGAATCTGTCGCACAATATCGACAAGACAACACAAAAGACGTTGGGCAATATGTCAAATTTAATGTCTTTAGTTTTTTTATTGATCCGAACCGAACAGGTTCAGAATCAGTTTTTTCTTTACATGTGATTCTGTTTGAGGTTCGGTTCAAAGTACAAAACATTTTGGATATCCGAGTGCGAACCGGTTCGGTTCAAACTCGGTTTGCAGCGCTGGTTTTAATCTCTAGTTCTGACCGATTATGTCTTTTTCGTTTAACTTCAAAAGAAAGAAAAATCATAATTTTCTGAATACAAGACAATTTTAAGACCCTTAAATCATTTGACAACTTTTTGATACTGTCATCAGACTTCCATCAATATTTTTTAAATCATTTAGAAGCGTACAATACAGATTACGCCTTCGTTTTTACAATACATAATTGGCATTGGAATATGAAAAGTTGTATCTTTTAAGCTTAGTACTCAACTCAACAAAACTTCCCTATAAAACAAAACGGAAAGTCGGTCAGGCCCGAATTATACACACTCTATACCTGCTGAATTTAGTATATAACTAACATTTTTAAAATGTTTAGAAAGATATTCCTATTTTCTGATCATTTTTCTAAACCTAAATGTAAAATCATACGATCGGGTTGCTGATCGGTTATTTTGCTGAATGCAAACACCAAGTCTATAAAATGCAAGTAAATGATTGGAAAATGGAAAAATCTAAATTTGTGACTTCATATCAAGGAATTATTCCCTCACTGAAAACATTAACCGAAATAAACTGTTTGAAATCTCGTACCAGTACCGGAACCGATATAAAATATTTTTTTAAAACCGAATACAGTTTTAATTGGTTTCGAAAATAATGGAACCATATACCGGTACGGTTTCGGTTCTTATTACACGCTACAACAAAAATGGGGACCTTGCTGCCGGAAGATGAAAATAATACACGTAGATAGATATATCAAGATGAATTTAAATAATTTTAAGGCACTGCTATATACGTATAGTTTTAAAAACACAAAAATCAATGTGGTTAAAAGCGTCTAAAATGGCTATTTTCCAATTCTTGTTTGTTGGGCTGGAAATCGAAATTAATAGCAAATCTTATGTACATTTAATATTTTCCGATTAAACAACTAAACAGGATTAGTTGTAATTTTTTTTTATATCTATAATAATTTATTTGTTCGAATCTAAAAATTATATATTTGTACCGGTATCCCAAATGAGAATCCGCGGATCCGAAAAACCGAATTAAATTGAGAACCGAAGTATAACGGAATCCCGAATTTCGGAACGTACAGAAGCCGAACCAAAATTCGAATAGGGATAATTGAAATCAAAGATTAAAACCAAATCGAATAACGGTTGTGTTATCGGTAATTGCTTGGCCCGATCGCCATAAATTTTAAATATAAAATTATATAAAGCCAACTGAAATCTTAGCCCACAAAAATATATTCACCTAAGACGGCTTATTCTCTATTTTATAGCTAGTTGCTTTATTTTAAAAAGTATGCAAAACAAATGCAATGTAATCATGGATCTTATTAAACCCAAAGGCGTGTGCAAAAACAAAGTTAGTTATAGTTAAACTACAATATTCCATACTGATTTTGTGTAAACGTCGTCAACAAAGAAAGGAAAAGCTTCGAGGATTTGGATTTTGTACTTAAAACTACAAACAGGAGACGCACACCTTTTAAGCTTAAATAACTGAATTAGCCACGCTCTCAATGATCTCGTAGGCCGTGCGAATGTCCGCATCGTCCAGCAAACGATTGACAGCAATCCGAAGACTGGGACGTACAGGTTTGTGTTCTCGGTTCTGCAAGTAGGCGGCCTCCACAACAGCAACGCAGCGGGCTATGCACTGCAAGCACATAATGAGAATAAGTTAGGGAAAACTAATTAAAATTTCCAGCGGACTCTACCTTATTGGCGACCTCGTTGAGCAGTTTGCGTTCGGTCTCAAAATTGTCACACGCTTGTGTCAAATACAAATGCTTGACGGGAGACAGCTCATTGCCGCGCAGACACAGCTTGCTGAAGAGAGCAAATTGCTGGTGTACCTGTTGGGCTTTAGCCTGAAGCTGTGGGAAAATTTGAGGTTCACGCTCAAATCGATCGAGTGCCGAAATGGCCGCCTGTGTAAGCATCGGTGGCAGCGAGGCTGAAAAGATGTAACCCAGACCAGAGAGACGCTGATGTTCGGCTATGAAATGGGAGCCCACACAGAAGCCACCAATGGTAGCCATCGATCCTTCCATGCCGGCTGATATCAGGTCGATTTCATCGCGCTGAAAGTTGATGATAGACAAATTGTGTAAGCAATTAAAGTAGTTCTACCTTCTTTCATTCGTTTCACTGACTCTTTCCACTTCAATCAATTTATGCAATCCAAGAGGTGCTTATACTTACACTGATATTAAAATGCTCGGTAACGCCGCGACCTTCCTTGCCCAATGTACCGAACGAGATGCTCTCATCCAGGAAAATACGCAACTTATACTGACTACGCAAGGCTACCAGCTCCGGCAAAGGACAAATCTCGCCCGTATTCATATAGATGCCCTCGGCCACCAGGAAACGACGAATCTTTAAGGCCTTCTTTGGATTTTTCTGATCACGTTTTTCCTGTTCTTTCAGCAGGCGCTCCAAATCCGCGGCATCATTGTGCTTGAAGAATACAATCGAGCTGCGAGAGGCGTCCAATCCCTTCTGTATAGCAAAGTTGACGGCCTCATCTCTACAAAGAAACCATCAGTCTGGATTAAAAATCCCCAACAAACATAGATAAATTTCTTACACAAAAATAATGTCGCCACGCTTGGCATAGGCGGGTATGGCACTAGCCACTGTCGAGAAACCATACGAATAGACAATGGCCTCCTCCAGCCCCATGAATTTGGCCAGACGATCCTCTAAATCCAAATGCACATCCATGGTGCCATAGAAACCGCGTGGACCACACGAGCCCACACCATATTTGCGCAAGGATTTGCAAGCCGCTTCCAGAATTTCGTTGTCCTCGAGAAAACCGAGATAGTTATGCGAGCCCAGGTTAAGGCAATCATGACCATCCACTCGAATGCGCTTTCCGACCTTGGACTGCACCACATGGGTGTGCAGCAAAGGATGCTCGGGATCTGTGTCGGCGACCAAAGGTTCTGGCTCATATTCATCAATGATGCTGTCCTCCTGCTCTTTAGTGAAACGACGACTGCGTCCACCACCACGTCTATGGAGTAGCAGCCAGATGACGGTGATAAGGAGCAAGGTCTCCAAAACCAAAGCAAATGTGGGCGTCTAAGGGGGAAGGGGGTAAGCTTTTGGATATTTTAAGAGACGAGTGTTACCTACATTACGAAAGATGCCGCCAATTTCGTTGAACAATTGAATGGTCACCATGTTGAAAGGTTAACGTTTACTTTCTGCTTCGCCCTTTCTGTGGAAAATCAATTGAAATCAGGTTAATTTGTTGTTGTTCTTCTTGCTGTTGCATGTGTCATACAAACGAGCGGCGTCGCTTTAGTTCTTATCGCTCACGAGTAGATATAAATGTATGTAAGTATGTACATATATTTGGATAAAAATCTTAGATATGAAACTTGTTTAGTTCTTACTTTACTTAATTCACTTAATTAAAGCAATCGTGCTTAGCCTGAAGAAACCAATACAAAATGCTGAATTGCTCGAGGGCTGCTCCCCAAACAGTTAATGAGAATGTGATGCCTTCAAACAGCTGTTCACCGTGCTGTCTATTTAGCTTTTTTCCAGCAGCTAGTTTCCCGCCCGTCTTCAAATGGGCCTTAGGCAATTTTATTTGATTTAAAAGCCAATGCTTATCTGCGCTCGTGACATTAAGACATTAGTAGCTCCATTTTTAATGTAAAAGGTGGGAGTTGACGGGCGTAAGGTCCCAAGCTACTAGCGGTAGAGATTAGCACAGGTCGGGAAGTAATTTTTCATGATTCCAAAGTACCCACGGGTCCCGAAAAATTTTTTTTACAACTACCAGAGCTGTAAAAGTTTAACATCATTTTTGATTTATTTACATCTTGATTGATTTAATTGAGCGTTAAATCATGACGATTTAAATATAATTCAATTATTCAAGTTTGATTTATCAGTGATTTATCAATCATTTTGGAGCAATCAGATTGTAAATATTTGTATTTAAATCAGTTGCGATTTATTGTTTGTATATTGTTTCAAATCGACAGTTGGCCAAGCGTAACCTAATTTTATAATTTTTATATGAAGAACTCGCGGTGTGGCGTTTAAAGAATAAGCAAGTATTTTCTTTTGCGATTTTTTTGTGTGTCATATTCAAGGGCGTAGCCAACTTTCCATAAAGGTGGGGGCAAAAATGGCTTGAATATTTTTCAAAAATTTTAGTACGTATATGTAATATTAAATTCGTGCGCTCATGTTGGCACATTACTTGCGATCTAAGTGATTTATTTATTACTTATGTAACTTTAGGACGTTTCTTTCAATCAGGGAAAAACATTTTGATTTGCATGCTTAAGCAACGAAATAATGGTTGCTTGAAGTGCCGTTCCTATGTTTCACAAAAGGGAAGTCGTTTTCGAAATCAATAAACATTTTCATTATTTTCAACCATTTTTCCAGTATGTACACATATTTTTAATGCAAAAATCATCAAGGAAGAATATTATTTAACGATTTCAAAACAGTTTCTGTGAGTTCCATAGAGTTGCTAGTTTGTCCAAAGTTTTAGATCAATTTTCAAAAATTTCCAATTTTTTCCACCTTATGATAAAAAAGTTAGTTTCAATTAAAGATTTTCATTTTTCCGATAAAGTAAGTAACATCCATTTTTTAACATTTAATATTTTACTAAATAGATTCGAAGATATAAGATTTATACGTGTACATCACATTAAAAACTTTGAACGCGATTTTCTAAAACTAGATTTTTTTGAGGTATGCCGTTGTTTAATTAAGTGAGCGATATGTTTTTAAAATAAGGGGTTACAAGAACTTTGAAAAAAAATATAAAACATATGTCTATAATTTTTCCCAGAGTTTTAAGTCAATCGGGACTATTAGGACGGCAGCTGTGATGCGCGTAGTATTCAAAGATGAATTTTGGCGTTCAATTGCCCATGTTTCTCTAATTTCACAAAAGATTTTTAATATCCCAGCCAACCAGCGGACTCCGATGGTTACACCTATAGGAGGCTCCTAAAATAGTCCCAAAGGTGCTTATCCGCAGGAGAAAAAGGCCCACTTAACATATATGAAAAAAGTGTTCCTCAGGGACTTCTTAAAAGAGTGTTTTCGGAGTCCCAGAATGCTCACTCGGATAATCCGCAAATACTCCGAGCCGACTCCTTAATTCGCTTATGATTTTTTGAAAAGGACTCAGTCAATCTTCCTAAGATAATTCAGACGGAGTGTTTATGGTCTGTTTTTGGGCTCCAATAATAATCCAAAAAGAAGGCCCTACAAAAAATTTCTCTCAATCTCTTGGCTTGTGTGAGGCACTAGGTTACCACGGAATCCGAACGGGTAAACTTTGAGAATCTTTTTCATGGCTACACTTCTTCACAGCTGTCGGTAAAAATAGCTGGTAAAGGTGTCCGGATGTGAAAAGTTTTAAAGATAAACTTATTTTATAAAATTGTTCTTATATCGAACACAGGATCTCCTGCACAGTAGGCTCACACACTACCCCTAGCACCTCTTACGTATTTAAAAACTCCATAAACGCTCCCGTGTGGTTCTCTTGTGAACCCCCTTTTGAAACCTACGTATGAGCGCTCTATAAACACTCCTAAGGGGTGTTTGCTAGGGACTCCAGTTTCGATCCTATTATGAGCTCTCCATAAACACTCCTAAAAGGTGTAGCTGTGGGAGTCCCTTTTCAATCCAGTTTAGGACTCTCGAATCCTGGAAAAATCTGAAAACCCTTATATTCCTTCACAAAATTATTTTTACGTGTCAACCGAAACATCATTTTACAAATTAAAATCCGCATTATAAAATTAGCAGAATCACAGATGCATTTATATATTAACGCTGCTCGTTGCTGGAACGAACTCCCTTACTATCTAAAAGACATAGGAAACGCCTCGCAATTTGAAACACAATTATCCAATTATCGTACAAGACAAAACAGATAAAAACTAATAATTTAAATTTAACTTAATAATAATCTTAATAAATATTTTTATAGCTTGTAAGTTAGGGTATACTTGTTATATACAAAAATTTTTATACTGTCGTGACCAATGCAAACCTATAAGACTCTGTCTAATTGTATTGGGAAAAGAATAAATCTAAACCTTCCTCGCAGTAAATCCTGGCTTGGACACTGTTTGCGCCTGCTGATTGCCATGTAACCACGACCGTTTCCGCTTAATGTTGTCGTAAGTGATCCATTTTTTATCACCAGTTATCATCCGCCTCAAAAATGGATCGATTTTGTTGCGATTCAGAGATAAAAATTCGCTCTAATATTCCGTGATCCCTTGGGACACCCGCCCATCGAGTTTTTTTTTATCCGTCTTTATTAAAATGGTTCCATACGGTTTTTTGTCCAATGCTCAGCTCCTGTGCAATCGAAACAGTGCCTGCATGACGGTCTGCTTTAACGATTTCCATAGTTTTATCATCTTTTGGTTCATCTTTAACCTCAAAATTACCGGAACGGTATCGACGAACCCAAAATTTAGCATGGTTGGCTGTTACAGTATCTATACCATAAACATTATTCACCTTTTCAACCGACTGACTTGCATTTTCGCCTTTATCGTCCACGAAGCTTTTTTTGCACTAACTGTCATCTTTTCAACGACATCTGTTTTAAATTAATGAATCAAAAACCAAGACAGATACAATAGAGTACTAAAGCCAATAATGGATTACTTTTTACTACACCTATTACATAGATACATAGATAATCTGGAAATTTAGAGGGGTCCCCAAACGCAACCGCACTGAATCAAACACGCACTCACTCCGTATTACTTTTAATTTTTTAATATATAGATTTATTTGTTAAATTTTCTTTTTCTTACGTTTGTCTTCCAGTGGTTTGTGGTTTTCGTATAAAAAAATTAAACAATAATCATAATAAAACGTTAAAACAAATTGTACTGTCCTAGATACATAGTAAATATGCCAAAAAAAAAAACAAACAAAGAAAATCGAACTGAAAATAGTTTCCTTCTGTTTCGCTTTAATGCAGGAAATGCTTTTAGAAAAAAATCAAAACAAAATATAGGTAAAATCGATCCAGTTGAAAAGTTGGAAAATATACAATTTTAGTTGAAATTAACAACTCAAGAACGATTTAAGGTTATTTTCCGTTTCTTCAGATGCTTAAAACTGGCTAAACTAGATTTACGTTTGCTCTGGTTTTGTTGTTTGTTAATGGTTTTTATAAACTAGCATTTAAAGTTTGTGTTTTTTGTGTTGAAATGAAGTGGCGGCTTCGGCCTGGTAGATGTTGCCTACTTTTTGTCGGCGCCCGCATTGGACTGTGTGGAGTATGAATATTGAGACCAATAATGATTGGAGGCACCGCCATCATTATTGCCAGCGGATCCGGCAGTGACACCGCCACCGGCATTATTGGCCGCTGTACCGCCGGCTCCTTGCTGTTGTTGCTGCAATGAAATGGAATTTGACTAAATGTTAACTTGTTAAACCAGATTGTAAACTTGTCTTACCTGCCACCAGGACATCCACTGTTGTTGTTGCTGTGCGTCGGTACCCTGCCAGGCTTGTTGGTTGCCATAACCTGCTTGAACGAAAAGGCAATTGTTTAGAGAAGCTTACAAAAAATTATAACTATTTTGATATAGATGATTTTTCTCGAAATAATAATGCTTCATATTCATTTTCAGTCTCTTATTTTGGATATGCATTAAACTAAGTTGCAGGTGATCTAATTTTTAAAGCCTGTTCCCATTTCCGAAATGCTTTCAATTTGGTATGCACGGTTCATCTTCAAAGTCGGGTACAATATGACAACTTTTATGGAACAGGAACCAACTATTTTCTATTGCCAGAACCGTCAACATTTTTAAGCGCGCGATTGAATAAAAGCCAGTAATTTTGAAGCCTTTAAACAAATAAGTTGGCATTAAATTGATTTTATTTTGATGTTGCTGTGTGTGTAGTTAACATATTTTTGAGATATTTGAGATTTTGGTTGGCTACTTCAACTCGGGGGGAAAGGGGAACACGCTCTCGTCTATATTTCTACTCCTATCCAGTTCGTCAAGTTTACTCTACCCACCCTGCATTTGATTATAGCCCCAGTAGGGTTGCTGACCAGCGGTCTGTTGCTGCTGCTGCTGTTGTTGGTATTGTTGTGGCTGTTGTTGCTGCTGCCAGACGCCCGCCTGTTGGTGCTGTTGCGTCTGCTGCTGTTGTTGCTGATGCTGGGCATAGGTGCTCCACTTGCCGCTGAGGGAGGACTGAAAAAAAGGTAAACACAACTTAGTAATCATCAATTGGGTCTACATTTAGAAGCGTATTCACCTTGCCACTTGATTGCTGCTTGTACTGATCATAGCCACCGCTTTGGGTTGCACTATTGCCATACTTGGAATCGGACTGGGCAGCTGACCGCTCATAGCCACCGCGACTACCTTCTTTGATGTCGCGGTGGCCAGGCCGAAAATCCCGTTGGTTACCGCCCCCCGAGCGATAGCTGCTCTGACTGTTGCCTCGATTGCGATCGTTGCTGCCCATGCGGTTGCGATCATTGCCACGATCTCGATCGCGATAGTCCCGCGAGCTGCCATAACCACGATCATCGTAGCCACTTCGACGGCTGTTCTGCATCCAATTCTGCTGACCACCGCCGCCGCCGCCACCTCCACCGCCGCCGCCTCCGCCGCTGCCGCCGTAAGCGCGATTGCGATTGTCATATCCACGACTACCGCTGCCACCGCTTCCGCCGCCGTAGCCGCGATCATCGTAGCCGCTTCGGCGATTGTTTTGCATCCAATTCTGTTGGCTACCGCCGCCACCGCCGCCGCCGCCACCACCGCTTCCGCTGTAGCTGCGACGATTGTCATAACCACGACTACCACCTCCTCCTCCTCCGCCACCACTGTTGCTAGAGTAGCCGCCGCCGCCGCGTCGCGAGTCATTCCAGCGACTCTCATGTCGCTGTCCTCCATAATCGCGACGTCGATCATCGCCATATCGATTGCGATTACGATCATCCCGGCGATAACTGTCACGACCGCCTCGGGATCGTTTGTCCCGCGATCTATCCGCATCGATGGCTTTCTTGCCCTTCTCATTGTACTTCTTAACCTCGGCTTTGGCCTCGTCGCCGTTTAGCTCCGTGTAGATAATGTCATCGAACCATCCAAACTCCAGTGAGGGTAATGTGAAGTTTGCTGCAAAAAGAGTGCGACAATCACATCATTAGAACTGTCATCAAATTTGCCAACTCTTGAGAAAATTACATTATTACACCTTATATAGGAGAAAGATAGTCATATGGGGGAACAACTGGGCGTGTGAACGATCAAATCAAGGAAAATGTTATGAATACCATTGATTGGGTTCAATGTGGAAAACATTTAGTTTTTAATTGTTTCCAAATAACACATGCAATTTGAAACGAAATAATTGATATTAATATCGAGAGAAAATATTTAAGAGAGAGACCGAGCGAACCTAATGGAATAAATTTGGAATTGAAAATGGCCAAAGAGAGTTGAAGACGATGCCTAATGTGGATGCTGTCATGAAGCTTTTTTTTATCGATCGCTCTAATTGAAGTTATGTATATAGTCAACGGATTCCGATTAAACTTGGTCATATAGTTTTCTCTAAAACCCAGATAATGAGCAGGACTACCAAAACCAAATAAATTTAGTCGTGTATTCGTTTCTTAAGTTATTTAAAAACTAAAGAACTAGAATTTTATAATTAACTGAGCTCGACTGAAAATATTGTATTGAATTTTTTGCCTATAGATCTACTGGAACGTCGTTCGCCAATGGACTGAATGTTAAGACTTTTTAACCACACAGAAAAAAAAAAAGATCCCCGTATAAAGGATATGTAAAATATCCTTTTTAAGATCAATTTTTTCCATATCCTTTAGACCTTTTCATATCCATTTGATGAAGAATTAAGATCAATTACATATCCTTTTTTTAAATATATCCTTTTGACATTTAAATGATCCACGGGTATGCAAACTAATATCCAATTAATCTTGCTTTTGTCCGAATGTCTAATTTGGTAATCGAAAAGCCTATAGAGAGCATGTCAAGTATGACTGTTGGTGCGAAAGAGAAAAAATCATTGCAACTGCGAATTTCGATATCGCTGTCAGCGGCGCGCTTCACTCGACTCAAAAGACTTAAAGAAAGCGCATGTGTCAGTTGAAGAAAACGATAAAAGTGAAAAGATATAAGATATTATAATCTAATTTATAATCTGGTAAGTGATTTGTACTAACATAGTGCGAGTTTATCTGTGTGTGTGTGTGTGTTGTATTTGTTGAAAAGTTAAAAAGCGTTGTTTCTATGTATGTGGGCACGCCGTCTTTTTTTACACACATATACACATACATACATATCTCAGCATGCTAGCATATACAGTGCTGGATAGTTAATTGCAAACTGGCGTAAAGTAAAATGTTTGGTTTTTAGTTGTGTCTGGTTTTAAACTTCCATATTTCTAAAAGATTTAGTTAAAAAAAAATTTAAATCATGAAGGACATTTCTTTTTTCAAAATATGATAAGAATAAGATAAAAATGTGAATTTTTTATTTGTCAAAAAACTTTCTTGACTTACTGTATATAAATGTTATGCGAATTGTCTGATGTTTTTATCCGTTTTGTCACATCATTCATATACATGATCTATAGCCATATGCTACTCCAAATAACTCTGCCAAATTTAATATAAACTTTCAACATTTTTTAGAAAAATGGAAGACCAAGACTTAAGAAATTTTTTGGCAGATCACGAAATTGACATGCAATGTTAGGTGATTACTACCTTCAACAACAGCAAGAAAAAATATCGTTATTTCGAGGTGATTACTACCTCCAATAACAGCAAGAAAAAATATCGTTATTTCTTTTTATTAATAAGTTTTAATATTTCTTTAGAGTGTGGATATTCTTTTAAAATTCATAAATCTGGAGGATTTGGAAAAAATTTGTCCGAACAGAGAGCAACGTGGTCTACTAGCTGAATTCAGGGAAAACATTTTTGAATGGAAACGCATGAAAGTAAGTATTTACAGTGACAGATATTAAACAAAAAAAGATATTAAAACAATATATTATTTCAGAGTGGCGTTAAAAACTTTCATCGTGAGAATAGTTTTGGCTCACCCGCTTTGTTTTCTCAAACTTTGAATAATTCTCCAGAATCTTCGTCTTTTTTTCAGAAAAGGTAATGTTTATTGAATTGTATATTGAATAAAATCATAAACAAATTCCTCGAAATTGTGCTGCCTTTTATTTGAAACAGATCATGGGGATATGAAATTATGATCAAATGGATCTGAATAAAAGATCATTGGGATATGAAATTTAGATCAAAAGGATATTAAATGGATCAAATTAAGATCAAAAGGATATTAACAGATATTAAAAACAGATTATTTGGATATGGTTTTAAGATCAAATGGATCTTAAAAGATCATTGGGATATAAAACTAAGATCAAAAGTATATTAATAACAGATCAATTGGATATGAAATTAAGATCAAAATGATCTTGATAACAGATCATTTGGAACTGTCATCAAGATCAAATGGATATTTTAAAAATATGTAAAAAAGGATATTGGTTAACAGATCAAAAGGATATTTTATAAATATCCTTTTGATATTTCATATCCTTTTTTCGAATTTAAAATCGACTTCGAAAAGATCAAATGGATATTTTAAGATCAAAAAAAAGGATATGGCCATATCCAGTCCAAATGGATGTGGAAAATCATCCAATGGATCATCAAAAAATATCCTTTTTTTTTCTGTGCAGAAGCTAGTTGGTTAATTAAAAATCAAATCATAAGTAGATTTCTCATTGTTTCGGTTTTGATTTAGCATGTTCGTTTATTTATTGGGGGTGGGTGGAGAGCTTTGTGGATCGAAAGGTCTGATGGGCGTTTTAGTATTTTAGAATTTTTTTAAAATCCCAAATGATTCCTTCGAACAGCCAAGTATCATTTGATAGTTTTAAGTCTAATTTGAATCATATTTGAAGAAGCTACAGCAATATGAATAAAGAAAATAACATTTTCGGCATATTCTGTCATGTTTCTTCCAAAAAGAAAAGAACGCAACCCAAGCTCGAAAAAAGTATGTAACATATACGGCACCAATGCAATAAGTGACAGACAATGTCAGCGTTGGTCTGGGAGATTTTAAGGTAAAGAACGCACCACACAATGGCCGCCCTTTGGAGGGCTGAAGACAATCACATCTAGACATCTGATTATCAAGAGAGGTTGCTGAGAAGCTAAATCTACCACATACAACAGTGGACAACAACCTAAAACAACTTGAATACGTAATCAAGATCGATATTTGGCTACCACATGTTTTAAAGGAAATTTACCAAGGGTATCCTTTTCTATTATGACAACGCTTGACCGCATACGTCTTTGGTCACTCGTCAAAGATTATCGGAGCTGAATTGGAAAGTGATGACACATCTATCATATAGCCCCGACCTTGCACATTCAGATTATTATTGGTTTCGATTGCTTTAAAATTCTTTGAATGGTAAAATATTTGTTTCGGATGAGGCTATAAAAAAGCACCAGTTATTTGACGATCAGGATGAGATGGTCAAACATAATCGATTAATGTTCAAATAATAAAATCACCGTTGAGTTTGATTAACAAATCCGAAATGACATTTTTTTCAACCCAATAGATATTTGTCTACTATCATGCATTACGAATTATGCATTTTGAAAACCCTTTCACAATCTAAATTTTAACCCATATTACCACCATTCTCTGCTCAATCTACAATTTTAAATGTAATAAATAATTCATCTTAATCGTTTGCAGAAATTTACCTCAACTTGTGTTTTAGAAGAAGTCTTAGGGCCGCATTCACATGTTCCCATTTTTGCAAATCTAGGTGGATTTATTGAATTTGCTTTTCTCATGTATACGAATTGAATCAGTCAATTTGATCCAGTTCTACTCCTTATTCTCCTCAAAGAGATTCACAAGAATATGCTCCTCTTCCACCGTAAAATGCATGCTTCCTTTTCTATTTTCCTTATTCAACATGTTTGATTTAAATTTGAGCTCAATAATCACGAGAAAAAACAGCTTTGTGTGCTGTCAAAGTATTTTTAGTGGCTTTCCAACCCTGCCGGTGTGACCGTACAACAGTACCTAAATCACAAATCAATCTACAAGAGAACACCAATTGCTCGAAATCCAACTACATGCAAAATCTAGATGGATTTTGAAATCCACCTGGATTTGCAAAAACAGGTACTTGAGAAAACGGCCCTTAAGAAGGTCCCTGAATAAAATCTAGCAAATAAATCGCTTGCTAATGGACTGCTTTGGTAAACGTTTCTTAAGATAAATATAAAACAACAAGGGTTCGTGAAATGCACAAATATTATTTTCACGACATGATAAATTACATCAATGTAAAAAATAATTATTTTCAGACATGAAAATACACAATTTTACATATGAAAAGAAATTATTTTTTTCATGTAACTAAAACGAGCGTTTTTAACAATTGTTTTTTACAGGCATGTCAATAATTTGAGCTGCCTTCTTGACCCCTGTAAAGAACAGTCGTGTCAAAAATGCTCGTGTTAGTTACATGAAAAAAAATCGGCGTAGCCGTTGTTAGCCTTCTATTTTTTTTACCTAATATTTTCTACCAATAAAACTTGAAATTATCTTGAAAGTAAAAATTAATTTAAATTGATTTTCAAAATTTTTAATTGTTTTGATAGAAAGTCTTACTTTAAAAATTGTCATTTTTTAAGTTATAGGGCCAAAACTTTTAAATCACGATGATATCAACCAATTTTATAATACTTTCGAAACTGATTGTTTTTATTTTTAAATATGTTTTCGTAAGCTTTTCGGCGGCATTTTGCGCCTTCATCACGACTGGATGAACCACAACGGCCGGGGAAACCGTAAAGGTAAATCAGAATCTGAATAAACACAAGGAACAACCAAAAATACAATCAAATGATTTTCGATAATCTATTTTAAATGCGACCCCCACAATAAGACCAAGTATTCAATGTTCTTCTTAATGACGATAACTAATTAAGTATTTATGGTTAATGCGATTGTTTAGGATATAATGTAATGTAAAAAAAAATTCACCAACACTTATTCATTATTAAAATGCTGGAGTATGCTTTATAACTAGAAGCTATGATTGCAGCTATCTTATATAGAAACTAGCTGTAGATAGACTTCAACTATTTTAACCCGATGCTTAAAAATTGTGAGACTATTTTGCGGACGGACAATTATGCACACATCGTTCCCAGTTGTTCCTATTTGAGTTGGGGGTATAGATATAGTTTGAAAATGGCACAATGAAAATCATAAATAATCGAAATCATAATGAGTTATCATTAGAGTTAATGCTTACAATTAGATTAGACATACAATAATGCACCTGCTTACAAGCTAATCACATTACATAACAAATAGTATTGCATAGATTTCTTCACTTCTTTCTTTTTTTTACATAATTATTATGCTCCTCATATATCGTTTTAAATATAGTTTTTGTTTTTCGGATTTTTTTCAGATAGTTCATTGCGTGGTGGACAATATTTACCTCGTAAGTTATTAATTGTTGATTCTTTAACTGTAAAAGCATTTCCCTTTTCCTCTTTATCGGCGATGCGACGTTTCAATTCATCTTCGTTGGGAATGCAAACAACCGCAATGCGCTTGAAGTCGTTGAAACCCTTCATTTTACGTCGCTGGGCCGAGGCATAGGCATTGGTCTACAATTGGAATACAGTTGATCGGTTGGTTGAAGTTGTTGTTGAGTTGTTTGGTAGGTTGATTTGGTTGGGTTGTTGTTGTAGTCGGTGGAGAAACACGTTGATGATTCTGGGTAGTCCCAGCCCAGTTTGGGTTTTCGTTTTCCCCCAGATTGGACGCTTAACAACTAACACATACCTGAATATACTCTGATTACACACACCCAACCCCGCCGGGGAGTTCATACATATGTTTACCTAGGCCCATAACAACAGTTGACTTAATGATATAGCATATAGTGAGAGAATTATTTGTGTTGTGGTTGCTGCCGGTTGTAGGTTGAAGCATCGCATAGCTCTCTGTAGATACAGTATATATCAGATAGTTGGCATATTCAGAGAGAGATAGAGAGATAGTAGATACTAAGATATACGAATTCGTTGATTGGATTTGTGTGTGTTTACTTACAGTGGCTTCCTTGCCGCACGCTCCCATCATTCCATTCATCCTCCTTCTCCATCTCTCTTCCATAGCCCCTCAACAGTCAACTGTTGCACCTAAAACTTAAGCTTACATATGCATACTTACAGGATCGCACTTAGGCAAACTAATTATCGGATTGACTTAGAGCCTACAACATACCTGAGCATTGAAGCAGTTGGCGCCCTTTGAGGGGCACTTGGGTTGCTTTCACAACGAGCAAAATTTTGAATACATATTCAAAGGAACAAAAACAAAAAAAAATTAAAAGCGAAGAACGTGGGGCTACGTTAGGGCCCCACGTTGGGCGCCAATTTATCATCAACGCATAATTCTCGCTTGTTTCCGTTTCGTTCGTTCTTTTGGTTGTGGTTTTTGGTAGGTGTTGTGTGTATGTATGTTTCTGGTGTGGTTCATTTGTTTATGTTTTACCTGATCAAGTATGAAATTGCGACGCCGTTTCATGGCAATATCTTCCAGGGCGCCCAGACTGTTCAAACATATCTCGTACACCTTGTCCCAGCGGCCCTTGTGCACGGTTTTACGCGAAGCACCATCAATCTAGGCAAAATAAAATGCAAATAAGTGTGACTATTCGATAGATTTCAATTAATTGAATTCGAGCAAATGCAAGGATCATGAGTTTTGTGCTTGTGCATGAGTTTCACTTACCGTCATCTTGGCTATGATGGAATCTGGCCCAATGACCTCATAACGCTTCTCAGCATTTTCCTCCATATACTTGCGAGTCCAGTGGGTTTTGCCCGAACCGGGAAGACCCACCAAAAGGATGACCTCGCATTCTTTGCGCGACTCGACGCGTTGTGGGCCAGCAATCCGATCCTCAACTGGCACCAGTCCAATTAGCACATAGTCCATTAGCAGAGCGGCGGTTTCTCTGGGTAGGGGCACAACATCCTCATACTCCTCCTCAACCGACTGTTCCTCGGTCTTTTCTGGTTTACTTTCGCTTGTTTTCTCCTCGGCATCGGCCTCGGTTTTGGGACGCTTATTGGGAGATGGGCCATCATCCTCTTCATCTGCCTGCTCCTCATTGGCATCGGCTGTTTTCTCTTCAACAGTTTTTGACTCCTCCTCCGACTTCTCAGTTGGCTTTGCCTCCTCGGCATTGCCATTGGCCACGGCTGATGGCTCATCAGAGGCTTCAGCTTCGCCAGATGCCTCAGCTGTGGAGTTAAAAGAAATTCAACAATTTTAACGATTTTCACAAACGTTTGATATCTAATACTAACCAGTTTCGTCCACTTTGGCCTGATCCTCAGCAGATTCGGTGGTTTCTGCGACCTCGGATTGTGGCTCCGCTTCAGTTTTAGCAGCTTCCTCTTTTTCATCTCCAGCTTCGGTTGCTTCGCCCTTCTCTTCATCCTCGTCCGGCTGCTGTTTCTTTTCCTCCTCCTCAGTGGATTCCTTGGCATCATCGTCCTTCTTCTCGACCATATCATCATCATCGGCCGTGGCCTCGTCCAATACCTTCCATTTCTCACCCCCATCATCGTCCTCTTTTTCCTCCTCCTTGCGCTGCTTGCGCCGCTTACGAATTGGTCGCTCGGCATTCACCAGTAATTCCTCACCATCCGCAAAGTTCACGGAGTACTCGTAACCCTTGGTCACAATGTGAGGAAACAGAGCGCCCTCTTCGCCCAAAATGCTTTTCTCGAACTCAAAAGCCATGCCGAGGTCTTCACCATTCAGCGTATACTTGATCTGGCACGGTTCGCTCTCCAAGTCCAGGTAGCAACCAATCACATCGTCCAGTTGATACGGCTTACCATAATCTGTAAACTCGCCCTGGTTGGCCTTGCGTCCGTTCTCGCAATAGCCAAAGGAATGTTCTGTCTCGCCCAAAAGCAGCGTTGACTGCGGCATGGAGAAACCCACTCGGAATCCACGCACATGTGGCTCATCGCGGAAATGATGGGAATTCTCCGGCACCGACTCTTCAGCCAGACGCACCTCATAGCACACTTTACCCTTGCGCACCCCGTAATTGGCGCGTGCTCCCGACCATATTAGAGAATAGATCTCCGATTGCAGAGGTTTGGCCGATGTAAAGGTGGTTGAATCAATGCGAAGATGCAAATCCGAATCAACTAAATGCAAATAAACAAAATCACAATAGTTTTACAAAAGAGGAATAAGTAATTATACAAACAATATAAATATTATCATAAATCAATATATATTTTCTATGACCTTGTGATGACACATCGAACCTAACCACAAAAGCCCATTTTAAACAAAGAATGCAAAAATATCAAACTATCAATGCTAATATTATATCTAAATTCGATTCGTGAATTTAAACGTGTCGCGGTGTCATCGTGACAAAACACAGACTTTGTGCTTGGGCATCCACGATCCGTGAGTGATTCGTGCGCATTAAAGGTTATACATCGTGAATATAAATCATGCAGTATTCACCAAATTTATTTTCTTTTTTATTTGAATAAAAATGGTATTTCTGAAACTGATTTGCTTAACGTTATCCGCTATTTGCATATTCATATTCAGTGTTGGTAAACACTTCAAACAGTGCTACTTATTGGTTGCCAAAATTTAAATATATTTTGTTGATAAAGCGCCACTGTTGTATAAAGCACACAAAGCTGGCACTTCCACCTTGGTGGCAATGGTGTAGAGCAGTGTAAGGCATACAATACAATCATATTTTAGCTATGCATGTGTGCGTGGCAACCGATACGAAATTCACAGCAGCACAGTAGGCTTAAAGTGTCGGTGTGCAACGTTACTGCTACTGCGCGACCTTTGCCTATGCACACGCTATACGGACGCGCCCAACACTGGTGTAGAGGTTGAGGTGGCAGACTGAAAGTCAACAAGACCCGAGTTCAAATTACGGTAAGGTCGGTCCATAGTTAATCAGGGCTGCAATCCCAAATTATTTTTGCGGAGTTACGGTTCACGGGTTCGAACCATAATTTACTACTGGTTAAGGATCAGAAATTTAAGGTTCAAGGTTTATGAGCTAAGGTTTCGGTTCGAACCTTGAAAATCAATTTATTTGATAAAAAAATATAAAAAAAATCAGAATATCTGTATTTTTGTTTACTTAAACTTTAAGACTAAATTTCCTTCCATTTTAAATTTTTAAGTAATATTTCTTTGTTCTATTTTAAGTCCGTTTAATTACAATTTGTTGCTTTTGTTGAACCGAACGGGTTCAACAATTTTTAACACAGAAGTTCGGTTCAAGGTTCGGTTCATAGTAAAAGAAAAGTAGGAAATTCGTGTTCGAATCGGTTCGGTTCAATCCGGTTTTTCCATTAATCCATTTTCTTTATTTATATTTAAACGAGAAGGCAAAGCTAACTTCGACTGTTCCGAAGTTTTAATACACTTGAAAAACTTTACTCCAACTGATTTAACTGGAAATATATATATTGGATATAGATATCAAATTTTGAAATCATTGATAATAATAGGAATTGAACTCAGTTCGTCATCCTGATCAAGAATATATATAGTTTAATGGGGTCGGAAATTAATATTTCTATGCGTTACAAACTTCTGGGCAAAATTAATATACACTTTTCAAGTGTATAATAAAAAAAAAGGCTGCAAACCACTCCGGAGTAATAATCTCTAGTTTTTGCTGGGTTTCCGAGTCGAATTTGAATCGGATCAGCTAAAATCTACTAAAAGCTCAAACCTTAACCGAAGCACAAAACAAAAAACTATAAAATGGATCGTTTCTAAACAGCAATTTGTTGATATTGGAACTTTTGTTGGACTAATGGGAAAATTGTGATTTCGTTCAATTCATCAAATTCATAGTCTGCATATTTTCAGCTCGTTAAAATTAAAATTTTACGTTGACAAGTCAACAACATAGCAACATTTTAAATGTCTCTGTAGTCCATATCTTCGAACACATGTAAAATTCTGAAAACCAACCATATGCTTAAAATCGCATTTAACGTCTATAGCTGTAGTCAATTTTGTTTTCACCATGTTCATCAGGCTTGAAGACACGTTTACTGAGTACTGATATTCATCACTTGGAAGAACTGATATTAAAATCATGGCTTCCCTTATATGCCTTCGGTCGTGAATTTACCTAAGGCAGGACGTTCTTTTCACAACGTTTGATTTATTACATTTCAGTTATAAATTGATGGGTGAATTTCATGCGTAGCACTGAACAAGGACTGAATTCATTCATGAACTTGATGCCTTAATTCATTACTGCTAAACTTACTCCTGAGGCTTTGTACTAAAAAGAACTTTTATTGCAATGAATGCTTAGGTTTCAAACGGATTTATTCAGCCATGTTCTGAATTCCACTTCCACAAAAGTATTGTGATTTATACTGGTTTTAGGACCAGATTGGGTCCCTAAACCACAAAACTTTTGTGAAAGTGAAATTGAGAACATTGCAGATTATGAATTATTTTCTATTACTTGTCATACATACCAAACATAGACAAACATTATTCAAAAGTTGTTAGATTTGTAGCTAATAGCATTTTTAAAAGTTTAATAGCATTTCCATTTTCTAAATTTCTAGATCTTGCAACTAAATAGCTAAAGTGGCAACATTGGTCTGTGACTACCCAAACTAGTCCCTCAGCTTTAAAGCTATCGAGCTGAATTTTTGCACATATTCTTTATTTTATTGCACGCTGCTTATATATTAAAACCGCCCGGATTCAATGACTACATCTTAAAGCTGCCTTAGAACGGGTCATTTAGAAAATTGTTTTTACTGGGAAAAACTTGTTTGTTTTCAATTTTAGCGATATATGTTTTCAAACTGTTTTGAAAAATTCGGTCAAAGTCGGGTTACTGCATCTTATAGCTGACATAGGACCGATCGGTCAGAAATACTTTTATGTTTTCAGTGTAAGAGCTCTTACACTTACAGATTATGAATACTATACGCTTTCCAAAAGCTGTCAGAGAACCAATCGGTCGAAAAATGGGTCTTAAGCTAAGTTCACACGCACATATTAATTTGTCAAAAATGACAGAAATTTGCTCAAATTTGTTTGTTTTCTGTGTGAACGCCATATTTATTTGCAGGCAAACGCTTGTGCAAACTGGTTTGCTGAGTTTGTAGGGTGAAGTTTTCCAAAAATTTGCGTACTGTCTGAACACAGTGTGAACACTCGCCAGCAAACTGTTATCACATTTGCCGAGTTTGTTCTTACAAGTCAAATGCTAGAACAAACTGGGGCAAATTTGGGTTGCTATTTTGAGTAATTTTAACAGCAAGTGAGTTTGTAAATCAATTTTAATATTCAATGTTGAAAATAGGTCAATTAATAATTATATAACAACACTTGTTTACAAATACGGGTCATCTATTGTCCGTTGTCTATGTCCGTTTAACCCCATATCATTTTGTTCAAGAGATATAAAGTAACGTATTTAAAACACAAAATTAAGCAGCAAACCACAAGACAGAAGAACTAAACGCGAAATTTGTTTTTTGTTCTAAAGAAACCAGTTTTTTTTTCTTAATATGAAAATTATATTGTTTTTAATAAAAATCTATTCTTTTTTTTAATTTCTGCTTGTTGAAAACTTGTTCGTTATATTTTAGATAATATTGTGTCTTCCAACTTACTATATTTCTGGTTCAAAAACTTTTTAATTTACGAATTATTTATCTAATATTTATTATAATCAAAATAACTTTACATAACATTAAATTATAAAAAACAAAGAAATATTTTTAAAATGAAAAGAGTAAACATAAAAAAACTATTTTATTTTGATAAAATCGTACATTTCGGTAGTTTTTTGGTCATAAAGCGCGATGATATCGAAAAACTGGAAGCGCAGTAAATATACTAAAGGTTATTACTTAAACTTAAACGAGCATTTTTCATTAGGCAGAACATTTTTAAGAATTTATTTTATTTGGCAAAAAAGAAATTATCTCAAAAAAAAACATCAAATTTTGCAATTGAAAACAAAAAAAGAGTATCTTATGGACAAAATCCAAACTTCGCGTTCAGGTTTTCTGTATTGTTTTTCAAAGCAGCTTACATAAACATTAAAGTTGTTTGAATAACTTACTTAATGTGCACTCAGGACTTAAAAAGTGTAAACATTCCTCGATTAATAAACTTAATAATCCAAAAATCTCTTGAACACCAGGAGATGGAAAGAACTAACAATTGATTTGAATGCAATGACCAAAAATACATAAAGAAAGTGTGCTTTCTTCTCTGGTCCTAAACCTTGTAAGCTTGTGTAATTTAACAACAACATTATTAAAAATTCCATATCACTTATATACTTATACTTATATACTTTGATAAAAATAACAGTCGTTTTTATACACTTGAAAAGTGTATATTAATTTTGGCCAGAAGTTTGTAACGCATAGAAATATTCATTTCCGACCCCATAAACTATATATATTCTTGATCAGTACGACGAGCCGAGTTCATTTCCGCTTGTCCGTCCGTCCGTCTGTCCGTCTGTCTGTTTCTACGCGAACTAGTCTCTCAGTTTTAAAGCTATCGAGCTGAAATTTTGCACAGAGTCTTCTTTTTACTGCACGCAACTAATATGTCGGAACCGTCCGGATCGGATGACTATATCATATAGCTGCCATAGGAACGATCGGTCTAAGAACTAGTTCTAGTTAGAAAAACTTTTTTGTTTTCCATCGTAGCGTCACTAATCTTGGTATATGTTAGTTTTATATGCTTCCACATAATTCTGGAAAAATGTATTAAAATCGGATCACTATAGCATATAGCTGCCATAGGACCGATCGGTCGAAAAATAAGTCTTTGTGAGAAAAACTTTTTTGATTTCCATCGTAGCGTTTCCAATCGTAGTATATATTTGTTTTATATGTTTCCACACATTTTTGAAAAAATTTATCAAAATCGGATGACTATAGCATATAGCTGCCATATAAACGGTCGGTCAAAAACTGCTTCTAGTGAGAAAAACTTTTTTGTTTTCTATCGTAGCGTCCCCAATCTTGGTATATATTAGTTTTATATGCTTTCACATAATTTCGAAAAAAATTATCAAAATCGGATGACTATAGCATATAGCTGCCATAGGACCGATCGGTCGGAAAATGTGTTTTACTAAGAAAAGTTTATTTTTATGGTATCAAATTTTTATTATCAATGATTTAAAAATTTTGAATATCTGATATCTTTATCCTATATATATTTTTCCAGTTAAATCAGTTGGAGTAAAGTTTTTCAAGTGTATTAAAACTTCGGCGCAGACGAAGTTAGCTTTGCCTTCTCGTTTTTTGTTACATCTGCTTAAAAAATACACATATCAATATTTTTTGTTCAATCATTTGCTGGGCTACATAATTATTCGCTCGCAGCCCTATACAAGCGCATGAAACCCATTAATTGTGTTGTTTGAATCTAATAAAAAGTTTCCTTGTCCATTTTCTTATAAAAACTACTTAACCGCACTAAATCGATATACTATCAGCAGCTATCGACAAGCCACATGGTTTGTGCAAACCAAAATTTGTCGCCACCTGAATTTGAGAGTGTGAACACTAAGCCAAATTCATTACAAACTTTCGAAGTTCCGACAAATTCGTTTGCATATTAATTTGTCGTGTGTGTGAACACCCATACAAATTGGGACACAAATCATACAAACTCTGAGATGACAGTTTGCGTAAATTAATTTGCGCGTGTGAACTTAGCTTTAGTGAACAACTTTTTGGATTTTATTATACCCGTTACTCGTAGAGTAAAAAGGGTATACTAAGTTCGTGCAAATGTATGTAACAGGCAGAAGGAAGCATTTCCGACCCCATAAAGTATATATATTCTTGATCAGCATCAATAGCCGAGTCGATATAGACATGTCCGTCTGTCCGTCCGTCCGTCCGTCTGTATGAACACCTAGATCTCAGGGACTATAAGAGCTGGAGCAACCATTTTTTCAGTGTAGACTTGTATCTTCTGCACGCAGATCAAGTTTGTTTCAAATTTTTGCCACGCCCCCTCCCGCCCCCGCAATATAAAAAAAACCTCATATCTCCCACAATTTTGAAAATAGATTGTTCGAACCTTCTAGACATATATTATAATCATCATTACCTATCGATCCGCCATACATCATTTTCCGATCAGATGTACGATAGTAGAGTTGCCACCCCCGCAATTTGGAAAAGTCTTCATATCCCCCACATTTTTGAAGATAGATTATTCGAACCCTCTTGACATATATTTTAATTATCATTACCTATCGATCCGCCATACATCATTTTTCGATCAGATGAACGATAGAAGAGTTGCCACCCACACATTTTGGAAAATACCTCATATCTCCCACAATTTTGCAGATAGATGGTTTGAATTTTCTAGACATATATTATAATCATCATTACTTATCGATCCGCCATACATCATTTTCCGATCAGATGTACGACAGTAGAGTTGCCACCCCCGCAATTTGGAAAAGTCTTCATATCCCAAACAATTTTGAAGAGAGATTATTCGAACCCTCTCGACATATATTTTAATCATCATTACCAATCGATCCGCCATACATCATTTCCTGATCAGATGAACGATAGAAAAGTTCACGCCCCCGCAATTTGAAAAATTCCTCATATCATCCACAATTTTGAAAATAGATTGTTCGAACCTTCTAGATATATATTTTAATCATCATTACTTATCGATTCGCCATGCATCATTTCCCGATCAGATGAGATGATAAATTTTGCCAGGTACAGGGTATTTTACAGTCGGGCTTTGCCGACGTGCTAACTTAAGTGACAATTAGTTAAAAAGATAATGCAGTGCGAGGGATGCACATTTCATGATATAAATACTTCTGTCATTTAATTTGTATGATGTTGTCGTTTAATGCATTATATGATTTCATTTTAGTAAATTTGTAACTATGAAGCCGTTTATATAAATCTAAAAACATAAAAAACATTAAACAAATTTCAATTAAATTAACTCATAACTACACTATAGGAAAATTTATTTTAGGGACACACAACCCCTTTTTGATAAAAAGGACATTTTTACCTTCTACCTATGAAATCTCTCAATGTTCGGTGACACCGATGGATTTTTCAAGCGATTTTCAAACCAACCGAGGAAAAAATCTATAGACATTTCCAGGACACCTTTGATAAAAACTATAAATAATAGAAGAAAACATGTTCACTAAAGCGTATCTGCCTTGTATGAAAAAAATTTTTTGGGGAAATTCTTTGCAGCTCTTGGCTTAAAAAATTCAGTATATTTTTTTATAAAGAATTTCATAGAAAACCAAAATTGGATATTTTAAGTTTTCGCGAAGCTCTGTGGCTTAAAAGTTTCGAATTTCCCCTTAATTTAACTTTTAACTATCAATGAAGGCAAACCCCTTTTCTAAAATTGTCAAAAAAAATAATTTGAGTATTTCACAAATTGGGAAACAGGCAACCTGATCGGAGGCCAAACTTGGTTGGCACAATTTATAATCCTTATAAGCAACATGGAAGAAGATCGTAAAACAGACCATGGTTCTCTAGATGGATTTTGAAAAACTCCTTCCATGTCATGGCTGTTTCATAATTTAACAATAAACTAGACCAATAACATTGACACATTTTGATGCCAAATAAAGAGCTAAACATTACTTAAACCCAAAAAAAAAATAAACTACCTGAAAAAATGGACAGTTGGCTAAAACCATTAAAACATGTTCTTTCTAGTTAAATTTTAAAATTGTATTTTATATAAAACATATATAATGAAGTAATTTTTATGAACTTTTTAGAAATATTTTTTTAAGCAATTTTGAAAAAGCTCTCGATGCTCTTCAACGCGTTGTAGAAGGTGAGGTTGGTTGAGGTTTGATCGACTAGGATCAAAGTCTTCTATAAGCTTCACACTTCTTTCTGCCACATCATTTACAACCTTTAAAAATTTAAGCATGGACTGAGCTGCTATATACTCAGCATACGTCGACCATGATTCTGGATTATATTCTAAAAAATAGAAGTCTAACATCGGCTACGCCGATGTTTTAAATACCCTTGCAGTTTTTGAAAGGCGCAAACATTGATAACAAAAAATTTTTTCTTATTAGAACTAGTTTTTAGACCAATCGTTCCTATGGCAGCTATATGCTATAGTCATCCGATTTTGATAAATTTTTCACGAATTGGGTGAAAGCATATGGAACTAATATATACCACGATTGGTGATGCTACGGTGGAAAACAAAAAAGTTTTTTTCACTAGAAGTAGTTTTTTGACCGACCGTTTATATGGCAGCTATATGCTATAGTCATCCGATTTTGATAAATTTTTTCAGAATTGTGTGGAAGCATATAAAACTTATAGATACCACGATTGGTGACGCTACGATGGAAAACAAAAAAGTGTTTCCCACTAGAACTAGTTTTTGACCGATCGTTCCTATGGCAGCTATATGATATAGTCATCCGATCCGGCCGATTCCGACAAATGTGCAGCGTATTTGTATTTAAAGACTTTTTGCAAAGTTTGGTCAAGATAGCTTTAAAACTGAGGGAGGAGATAGCATAGAAACAGACGGACAGACGGACGGACGGACAAGCGGAAATGAACTCAGCTCGTCATGCTGATCAAGAATATATATACTTTATGTGGTCGGAAATGCTTCCTTCTATGCGTTACAAACATCGTGACAATTTTAATATACCCTCTGCAAGGGTATAAAAATTAATTAATTATACACTTGAAAAGTGTATATTAATTTTGCCCAGACGTTTGTAACGCATAGAAATATTCATTTCCAACCCCATAAACTATATATATTCTTGATCAGGACGACGAGCTGAGTTCATTTCCGCTTGTCCGTCCGTCCGTCTGTCTGTCTGTCTGTTTCTACGCGAACTAGTCTCTCAGTTTTAAAGCTATCGAGCTGAAATTTTGCACAGAGTCTTCTTTTTACTGCACGCAACTAATATGTCGGAACAGGCCGGATCGGATGACTATATCATATAGCTGCCATAGGAACGATCGGTCAAAGAACTAGTTCTAGTTAGAAAACCTTTTTTATTTTCCATCGTAGCGTCACTTATCTTGGTATATGTTAGTTTTATATGTTTCCACATAATTCTGGAAAAATGTATAAAAATCGGGTCACTATAGCATATAGCTGCCATAGGAACGATCGGTCGAAAAATAAGACTTTGTGAGAAAAACTTTTTTGATTTCCATCGTAGCGTCTCCAATCGTGGTATATATTTGTTTTATATGTTTCCACACACTTAGGAAAAAATTTATCAAAATCGGATGACTATAGCATATAGCTGCCATTGGACCGATCGGTCGGAAAATGTGTTTTACTAAGAAAAGTTTTATTTTATGGTATCAAATTTTTATTATCAATGATTTAAAAATTTTAAATATTTGATATCTATATCCTTTATATATTTTTCCAGTTAAATCAGTTGGAGTAAAGTTTTTCAAGTGTATTAAAACTTCGGCACAGTCGAAGTTAGCTTTGCCTTCTCGTTAAATTATAAAACAGCACTGCAACAACGTCTTCAGTTGAAGACAGTTTTTCCAATTCGATGACTGATTGCACAAGCTCCATCAGATAAACAGGGTCAGTTGTACGTTCTTCTTCCATATTGCTTATATAGATTAAAAATTTTACAAACTGCTCGGCCTCCGATAAGGTTGCTTGTTTCCCAATATGTGAAATTCTCAAATTATTTTTTTGACACTTTTAGAAAAGGGGTTTGCCTTCATTGATAGTTAAAAGTTAAATTAAGGGGAAATTCGAAACTTTTAAGCCACAGAGCTTCGCGAAAACTTAAAATATCCAATTTTGGTTTTCTATGAAATTCTTTATAAAATATACTGAATTTGTTGAGCCAAGAGTTACAAAGAATTTCAAATGTCAAAAATCGTATGGAAAAAAGTACGCCCTAATGTTCACACCTTTTTTTTTAAGGGAATGTAATAATTTCCGGCGACCCCAGGCTTGAAGCCACGTTTTGTGGGCTTTATTAAACTTAACACATTCTGATTAAATTCATACGAATCCAACATGTTCAAAATTACCGAAAATTGTTTTTCTAAGTTAAAACCGTAAAAACCTGAACTACTAGATATAAAACGAGAGCGTAAGTTGAAGTCGGCCCTGCTCGACTTTGATATACCCGTTACTCAGGGAAAGGTTTAGTTAAGAATATATTATTAAATCTGAAATCGCCCAGCGTAGTTATTTGATTTGCTTAGAGCTCGATGATAGTTTATCTGTATTATGTATCTATAAGTAATGATGCTTAAAATGGTTGTCTAGAAGGTTCGAATAGTCGATAGATTTTAAAGATATTTTAAATTGTGGGAGATATGAGGTTTATTCCAAATTGCGGGGGTGGGAACTCTACTATACTCTACTGATCGGGAAACAATGTATGGCGGATCGACAATTAATTACAATTATAATATATGTCTAGAAGGTCCAATCAAGCTAGCTCCAAAATTGTGGGAGATATGAGGTTTTTATATAATGCGGGGGCGGGATGGGCGTGGCAAAAATTTGAAACAAACGTGATCTGCGTTTAGAAGAAACAAGTCTACACTGGAGAAATTGTAGCTCTAGCTCTTATAGTCTCTGAGATCTAGGTGTTCATGTCTATATCGACTCGGCTATTAATGCTGATCAAGAATACATATACTTTATGGGGTCGGAAATGCTTCCTTCTGCCTGTTACATACATTTGCACGAACTTAGTATACCTTTTTTACTCTACGAGTAACGGGTATAAAAAACTTTTCTTAGTAAAGCACATTTTCCGACCGATCGGTCCTATGGCAGCTATATGCTAATGGTCATCCGATTTTGATAAATTTCTCCACAATTATGTATTATGTAGAAGCATATAAAACTAATATATACCAAGATTAGTGTCGCTATGATGGAATACAAAAAAGTTTTCCCCACTAAGACTATTTTTCCGACCGATCGTTCCTATGACAGCTATATGATATAGTCACCCGATCCGGCCGGTTCCGACATATTAGTTGCGTGCAGTAAAAAGAAGACTCTGTGAAAAATTTCAACTCGATAGCTTTAAAACTGAGAAACTAGTTCGCGTAGATACAGACAGACGGACAGGCGGAAATGAACTCAGCTCGTCGTCCTGATCAAGAATATATATAGTTTATGGGGGCGGAAATGAATATTTCTATGCATTACAAACTTCTGGGCAAAATTAATATACACTTTGCAAGTGTATAAAAAGCGAAAGTATAGGTAAGTTTCTTTTGAGTACAACTGTTCCATTTGCGATCGTTTTGTAACTCGTTTGGAACAGTGCTTTTCCAAAAATAAAATGTAAGCAAATTTACTCGCAATTGGGAAAGAAAAAATGAAACCGAGTCGGAATTGCGTTCGGTTTACTTTTCAAAAAGTAGTGATATTGGAAACTTGCCTGAAAGTAATTTTTGAGAAAAGCTAATAGATTTCGAGAAAAAGACATAATACAGTCATATACAAAGGCCGTTTCTCCTATCCTACAGAATTTCTTATAAATATTTTTGGGGGGTTTTATTTTTATTTTATTTCTCTTGTAAGTCTTAGAGAATAAATTGCTACAAATTCAAGACTACCAAACTATGTAAGACTGATGCATGAGTAGTACAAGCAGGTTCTATAAATATTAAGATTAAGGCCTAAGACCCAGCTTATTTGAAAAGATAATGTTGATTTTTAATGCAAGATGTGATCCGACAATCTTAAAGAAGCATTTGACAAATGTGCCAGATTAAAGCACCTTATGCAAAGTAAGAGAAAGGACTTTGAAAATTTGTAAGAATATCTCTAATTCTCAAAATGTACAACAAATGGGATCAAATATCCTTTTACCCAAAAGACAATGTAAAATAATTATTAGAAAAAAATTAAATACTCCCTAAAAACTGTTCGTGAACCAATATAAAAAAGATACATATTCCATTATTAAGAGCTTTTACCCCCCCAACACTCCCTCTCCCCGCCTATCAAGGACTATAACCACAATCCTGCGTACGCCCATGTGATCTAGTAACCTAACATATTATTGTCACACATAAAGTCGCACAATTTTAATGCAAGAGTTTATACATAAACTTCTTAAGATTTCTGGGACAACCCTGACATTTTCCATCAGAAAATTGCAGATTTATCCATTTGTTTTATTTTTGAAATTTTTTGAACTGTTAATCCTGGTTATGAAACTTAACTTGAATTGCCCGTCTCAGAGTTATCAAAATCTATTATTTTAAAATCGTAAATCGGATATGCAGAAGTTACCCCTAAATTTGATTTGACGACGAGACTGTACTTGAATAAAAGTCACTACTTAACTTATATTTTCTGTATCTTTTGTAATTATAATTTACTTACGCCAACTGAGTCCCACTTTGTTCTCCTCAATGGTGGGCTCATCCTCGGGCACCGTACGCTCCTCGGCTGCGGGTTTGGGATCGCGCTTGTCTCCGCTGCGACGTTTGGGAGATCGTGAGGTACTACGAGAACGTGAGCGGCTGTGAGAGCGCTTGCGTCGCTCATGATGTTCTTCCTCCGACTTTTCCTTGTCCTGCTCAACAACCTCACTTTGCTTATCTTTGTCGTCTGGTTCGATTTCTTTAGTAACAGCCTCCTCATCGACTTCCATTTTCTGGCCATCACCATTGGTAGCTTGGTGCTCCACTTTTTCCTCCTCTGTCTGCTTCTGTTCTGGCATGGGTTCATCATCATCAGGTTCAGCAGACTGATCTGTCTCTGCCTTTTCCTCCAATTTATCTTCAGTTTCGACTTCAGCTTGAGTCTGCTCTTCGGCAGCTTCCTCCGCTTGCTCTTGGGAGGCCACTGTCTCTTCTATATCTGATGCTGGTTCTTGCTCCGCCACTTCCGACTGTTCCTTCGACTCTTTTTCTGCTGCCGGATGTTCCTCCTCCTCCAGGGTCTCTAGCTCTGGTTCGGCGGCCACAGCAGCTGCAGCCACGGGCGAAGGAGAACGCGACATGGAACGCGTTCGACGTTGACGACGACTTGGTGTAACTGGAGCGCCATCTGGCGGTGGGAAAAATGCATGTAATTTTGGATTATATAAGGAAAACTTCGCAAATAAAAAATTACACGCTGAGCCGCACACCCACACAGCAAAATATTACGCGGCAAGCCACACAGACACAAGCAACCACGATGCGATGCATACACACACAAACCGCTTACCTTCACCGCCGGCTCCGCTGCCGCCTTCTACATGTGCCCGCAGACGCTCAATGAGCACCGCTTTGACTCCTTTGGTGTCCAGACCACGCGCTTGCAGCTCGTTGCGCAAGTCCACCACCTTCATTTTGTCCAGTTTAGCCACATCCATTTTTCCGCTTCAATTCTGGATTGGCGCACTCACACACGCTGTCGCTGTCAGCGAGAGGCTGATGATGCGAAAAAAAATGTCGGCGAAGAAAAAATGCTGGAAAATGTGTTGAATCGAACTCAGGCGAACAGTACTCGCTGCAAATGTCTGCCAATTACAATAAAGAACTCGCGTTTGGCTATTCCGCACCAATTAATGTAAAATTACAAGTTCACTTTTGCATTCGCATGCTGAGCAACAAATACATATATCACTACGACTTCGTCTCTCGTTACCACTTCTCTGCTGCAAGCAATAACTTATCGAATTGCTAACGCAATTAGCTATCGAAGTATTCCGCTGTTTAAACGTGCGTCAAGGTAACGTCGTTCGGCTAGCCTCGGGTCGGAACAATGGAGTGTGGAACACGTGAGTATATTTTGATTTTAAATGTTCGTTTGCATAAGAACTAAAATTAAAAATTAAAATTAAAAATAAATGTTGCTAAAAATAACATAAACTACGCATAAACGATTAAGTGTTAAGATGACACATTTGTACATATAGGATTTTGCTATACAGACGATATACGGACTTGTCAAATCCTGATTTATATGAATATCGTGTATACCAATAACCATGTAATAAAATAAATTCTGCTTAATTTTTTCTTATTCTGCTTAGGGTGAGATGTGTGACCCTTAAAACCCAAAACACTACCAAATCGCAAACGGTCAAACTGCATTGTTGCTGTGGTTTGTTGACATTTGAATTTGGTTAAAATTGTTTATTAAATAAAATGGAAAATACAGGATTATTTGGATGAAATGCCGAAAGCAGAAGTTTTGTGCAATGTAAATTCATTTCGTTGGTTTCATCCGATCCGGCCGGTTCCGACTAATGTGCGGCCTCTATGTATTTAAAGATACACTGTGCTCTACTGTGCTAAGCAAAGGCAAATAAATAAAATAGGCAGAACAGCGTTCCACTCTAGGTTTCCTTAATTAATGGCAGCTTGACTAAATTTGTTTTTTTCAGAATGAAAATAATCGTGATAGATGAAAGTACTTCATATGGAGGAAATTATATGCTCTGATTTCGAACACTTTTAGCAAGTAATTGATTAAATATTATAAATTACTCACGTGTTCCACACTCCGTTGTTCGGACTCGGCGCTACCTTGACGGAAATTCTGCTATAGTCGATAACTTATCACTACGCTAACGCTAGTAGCTATCTTCATTTAACGTCATAGCCGTCATAGAAAGGTTAGCGTTGAACGGGCTGACGAAATCAAAACACAAACTCGAACACCAGATGGCGTTTTGGCCTGTGATTTTGAACATTGGGTCGTGATACATCACATGACTCCGTGGCGCAACGGTAGCGCGTCTGACTCCAGATCAGAAGGTTGCGTGTTCAAATCACGTCGGGGTCAATGAATACGAAGAATTTTTTATAATTTTTTTTTCTATTCAATTTCTTGCTCCAAGAATTATAATAAAAAAATAACAAAAATTGGATTACTATGATGGAAGAAAGCGACAAAAATTCATCGGTCATATGACAGAGTTGGGATATTTTCAACTTGATTGAAAGTTGAAAATGAATAGTTGATCAACTTAACTTTTTAGAATGATTTGAAGTTTAAAAATTTAACTATGACATTTGTATGAACAAAAAATTTATTTTAACTTGACCCCGACGTGATTTGAACACGCAACCTTCTGATCTGGAGTCAGACGCGCTACCGTTGCGCCACGGAGTCATATGGCATGATCCTGTTCTAACGACTCAGTAAAAATTATATTATATATTTATATATATATATAATGTACTGGAACAATATCTATAATTAAATATTTTGTACCGTTAATCAGATTAAGTTCGAAAAGTATTATTCTAGACGCATAATTATTAAAAGTATTTTTTTAGAGATATAAATAAACTTTAATGCGTTTCTTTGCCATGTATACTAAATTATATCGTCGACCAACTTAAAGATACTGATGTATGCGGACAAGATGCTTATCCTTCATCACATAGATCTCAGAGACTATAATACCTACGACCCTATACAGCTTAGATATTCTTTATCAGCATCAACAACTGTCTATCTGTCCGTATAAACAAACAGATCTCAGAGATGGTAAGAGTTAGAGGTTTAAAGTGTACAAACATATTATCCTTATCCACGCCTCCTTTCTCCCTCGAAGATAACCTCATATCTTCCAAAATTTTAAAGTTAGATTGTTTGGACCTTCTAAAGAGTTATAGTCTTCATAATTATTTCCGATCAGATAAACGTTAGTTGAGTTATGGAAAACACCGGCCGCAACGGTGATGGGCAACACTTTTACAAGTGTAAGTAAGTGTGACCCCACACTGAAAATTGATTGGTCACTAGCTTATGACCTGACCGACGTTGTTCTGTCCGCACGCTGCCTTGCCTGCTCTAGACTGCTCATATATGATGAAAATTTGGATGATTTGTACTTCGATTAAATAAAAGTAAACAAAGAAACAAATTAAATGTATTTATCATCTTTTGGATAGCTGCTTTGTGATTAACTACAATTAACTCTGTTATTTGTTAGTTTATGTGACAGATTGTGCTATCTAAAAGATAAGATATATGCACAGTGTGCATTGCAAACAATCGAATACTAAATTAAATAAAGTTAGATTTTTTGATAAATAATGATTTTCGTTAATCCCTGAGGCGTATAAATGAATAAACTTGACGGTTTGACAACGCGTGAGCAATCAATATATTATTGACCATGTGAAAGCCCCGGATTTTCCAGATTCAACCCACAAAAAAACGTTGTTTGGCCTTGTGTCTTATTAATAATCATTTCTAATGCCACTCAAATTGAAAATCGCAGGCGATCATTTGAGTTTGATATTAGTTGTTCCTTATACGTTACCGACAACAGCATCTTGCAAATGAATGCATTGCTTAGAGCGCAGCTTCTTTTGAATATCCTTGATTCTCTTTCTTTCATTTAAAAAAATGAGGGGAAGAACTGTATATTTTTTTTTCGTTCACAAAATTCAAGAAAATGTTCCTTACTCCATATTACCAACCCGCATCATTGCCGCATCATTAAACATGCGGCTCTTCTTCTATCCACAGGTTTCTTATGGGAACAATTCCGCACTTTCCGTTTAACGGAAAATTTCAATGATGCGGCTGGTCTAAACAGCGTATTATACATATAAATTCAAAGATATGACTGAACCACTTTTAAACCAGTTCAATCTGTTCCGTTCCGGACCTGAAACAGTAAAATATCTTTAATATCTTACTCCATATTATCAACCAACACACCAAATTTCAAGTTGATAGCTAAAATAATTTCTGATCTAATATTCAGAAATGTAATTTCTTATTCTTGGAAAGAGCATCTCTGACAACATATCGCTATCGATAGTAGCCTTGTATATGCAAAAGAGCTCTGCTCATCTGTGATCTGGTAACACTATTTAATGTTGAGTCTGTTCCGATGAATTACTGGTACTGATCACTCTGTGCGAAATAATTGAAGTGACAAGAGAAGTGGAAAAAGAGAAGAATATCCGATACGTGAAACTAAAACTAAAATATATTGTGTGTTTCATTACATTGGAGCTATACAGGGAGCATATTGGATAAATAGGAGTACAGCTGTTTAGCTGCTGGAGTTACTTGGAGAAGCTCCTGCTGTTATATTGGGTTCTGGTGAAATTATAAGTAACGGCCGCCTGAGCGTCGCCAAATCACACATACACAGACGCGTGTATTTTCTATTACTTGGTAAAGCTTGGTAATGAGGGCGTTCGAATTTTCCTTGAGCTGTCAAATCGCATATACAAAAAATTGCTTGAGGAATTATTCCTTGCCTCATTACTTTGTTGGGTACTCAGAAGGCCAAGTAATCCGCACAAGCAATTTCCAGAGTTGCCATATCAAGCGATGGTGTGGATTGTATTGAACAGCTGATATTTCTTGAGAAATTATTGTGCAGCTATTTATAACTTGTGTCAGTTGTCAACTTTAAATTTAACGCCAAGCCAAAATTGACTGAAAAATGTAAGCTGCGTGGTAAATGTTGCTTTGATTGATAAATTTAAACCCAAAAATGATTATGGGACATCACAAATGGCCAGCAGGCTTGTATTGCTTACTAAAAGTATTAAATGTTTTTCGTTATTCAAGTTATGCGTTTTATTGTATAAAAATTTAATAGACGACATTGCATTTGATATTGTGTATAGCATATTAAAATCATTTTCAACACTCTTTTGTAGCATAGTCATAGCATTTTTGTCAAAATTTGTTGTTGGCCAGCAAGGCTTGGCGAGAAGTTGCCAAAAACAAACACATGTGTTTGAGTAGTATGACTGAAAAATACCAAGAAATTACTTTTTTGGTGTAATTTACTGTTCAATCTGGTCACACTGTGATTTACAATCCACTTAAGGAATATATGGCAAATTTCTTCAAGGAAAATTCGAACGGCCTCAGTACCTAGCTTAAGCTACAGAACGTACAGAAAATTACGCCGAAAATTAAAATGTTTTGGTATTTTTCAGCAAGTTGGGGCTGTTCACACTGCTCGAACACCTGTTTTTGTTCTGGCAGCTTCTCGCGATGCTTTGCTGGCCAACAACAACTTAGCAAAAATCCTATCACTTTGCTTCCAAACAGTATTGAAAATGGTTTTGATAAGCTTACCACATATCGACTATTAAATTTACATCGATAAAACACAACTTGAATTACAAAAAAACACTTAATTTCTTGTGTTTTCCAATTTTAGTAAGCAATTTAAACCCGCTGATCATTTGTGATGTCCCATTAACCTTTTTTTGTCAAATCTCCATCAATCACAGCCACTTTTCACACTTAAATTACATTTTGCAGTCAATTTTGGTTTGACGCTAAATTTGAAGTTGACAACTGACACAAGTATTTAATTGCTGCACAATAATTTCTCAAGAAATATCAGCTGTTCAATACAATCCACACAATCTATTGTTATGGCAACTCTGGAAATTGCTTGTGTGTATTACTTGGCCTTCTCAGTACCCAACAGAGGAATGATGCAAGGAATAATTCCTGAAGCAATTTTTTTTATATGTGATTTGACAGCTCAAGGAAAATTCCACCGCCCTCAGTACCGAGCTTTAAAGGGGAAATTTCAATCCAAATTTAAAAAATATTTGTGTGCGTTTTTTAAAAATTTTTTATAGTTATAATTTAAAACTAAATACAATAAATTAAGCTTCAAAAATAAAATGAATGCATGTGTTTGCAAATATAGTATAACAAAATCCTTAATTCTAGTTCGTTTCTGAGTGTAGGGATAATATTAGGAGCGATGAATGAAATTATTCGTTCAAAAATAAGAAAAATTAAAGATTAAAATGTTTAATTAAATTTTATTAAATTGAATAATTTGATTAATTATTCACACAAAATGCTATTTTTAATAACAGCTAGGTACTCAGTCACGAATAACATTCTCGTAGCCTATCTAACTACATGGCTCTTAGAATACGCTCTTCGAATTTTCTCAAAGCATTCTAAGAGGCCGTACTCAGACGCCGAGAATGCGCTCTGATAATGTGCATGCGGCTGCCAGATCGTTTTCCAAAAACAGCTGATAAATTCTCAAAGGGAGGTCGTAGAATTATGAAACATGTTTGATAATTCGAAGAGGTACCTCTGAGAATTGGGCACACAATTTAATTTCACAAAGAGCCATCCATTTTCAATTTTATAAAAATTTATTTTACAATCTCTGTTGCCCGCTTATTTTCAAGCAAACAACAGCTGACATAACCAGAGTGAAACAATTCAATTAGCGAGAATGTTATTCGTGTTTGAGTACCTAGCTAAAGATCCGAAATAGAACCATTAATCGAAACACTCATCTCGGAATGTACCGGAACCAGTTATTTCTATTAAGTGTGAAGGTAATGTGCTTACATTACGACATGTCGTCGGAGAAGGTAGAGGTGAATACGAAATTTCTTTTGGGAATATCGGACGCCTTCTTGGAGTACTTCTGCCTTGAGCTAAAACTCTTTTGTGGTAAAGTCGTTAGATCGTTCAGAAATCTTCCGATTTGTTGGATAGGACTTTTTTCTAAATTCCTATATTAAAACGTAAACTTTTAACATGATACAGACAGTAAAATCGAGATATCTTAAGCCTGCAGGACAGCCGTAAGGCATAGCTTCGCAGGTGGGATGGCCCGCCTACGCTCTATGTAGCACGATTAGGCAAGACTGAAATTGGCATCAATTTCTTTTGTTTTCCTTTTGAATTTTCAAGAAGAAATCCACTTGAAATCGAGAAGACTTGTGCGCTCGATTTTGAGTTTGGTAGTAAGGGAGGTGAGGCGTTCGCATTGCGGAGAGCGAACGAAAAAACGAGAGCATTTCGTTCTCTCGCTCTCAGGCAACTTTGTTCTAAAATGCTTACATTCAAGAAGATCTATTCTTAAATTCGAGAATAAATCATGCTTGATATGAAGCCGACTAAATTTAAAACCGAGCAGATCGAGCTTAAAAATTCATGCTTTATTTCAGTATTTTCTTTTTGGATCCAAGAAGATTCTGTCTTGCCAAAGTTCTGACACGAAATCTGCTTGATATCAAGCACGATCTGCTCTCTTTTTTCTCTTAGTTTACTAAATTATTTTTTGCAATGTCGCCGTTCATTTTCGCTTGTAAGCCTACAAAATCCTCCGTCAGACGAAAGTCAATATTATGTAGATGATAACCATATTTGGTTTCATTTTTTCAGATCACCCAGACGTGAGATTTCATGTACCTCGTTTAGGCACCTAAAACGGCCATGCGCTTAAAGCCACTTCAATTTTGAATATTTGGACTTACAATTTTTTTTTTTAAATGCTTTAATATATGATAAAGATGACGGTTTATTTTAATTTAATGTACGAGACTTACTTTTTAGAGACTTTTGGTTAGGTTAGGTTAGGTAACACCGGTCGAACCCCAATAAAAAAGGCCACAGTAGACATAATTTATCTATAGTAAAGTAGATTGTTAACAACTACCCCTTAGAGGACAGCAAAATATCGAGTTCCAATGTTTCCTCAACATCTGATAATGTCCATCACCTGATCTTACTTTAGGAAACTTTTTACTGCACTATTTACTCTTACATAAAAATTATAGTCGACATTTTGGTTCCGTGATTGACCTGCTGCTGATCTTGTCCAGGATTAGTTGTTCGATTAGTAGATGGGATTCAATTAAGCCTAGTTGTTTTTTGCGGTCAGTATATGGGCCTTCCCGGTGGATACTTACATACATTAGTGAGCTTATTTATTGGCCTTATAAGCTGCTTTCCATTTCGATTTTACAGGCAAGAGAATTGTAATCACCTGCGGCTATAAACGTAATTCTAAGTGAGTTTAAGAAGTTGGTGAATTAATCCTAGCGGATTATAAATCCAGATGTCGGGAATATACGAAAAAAAAGGTTTAATTATGGCACTTTTGTCCTCTTCGCTCTCATAAGGCTAAAATTAGATATTTTCGCGCTCATCTTTGATTATGAGAGCTTGGTTAATACCCAGATCTTAGAACTCGGTCGTCCCATGTGACTCCGTGGCGCAACGGTAGCGCGTCTGACTCCAGATCAGAAGGTTGCGTGTTCAAATCACGTCGGGGTCAATAAGTGATTTTTTTTTTGTTTTTCAATATTTATTTTCAACAATATTTAAATACATAATTTATTGTACAATTTATAAGCAGCTATTAGCAACAACATTTACATAATGAATGTTCAATTTCGGCATTTCTATATCGCCAACTTGGTTTACACACATAAATACAGATATGAGTATATAAGTACATACATATATTTGATTAGTTTTACGAATTGTCTATAAATTGTAAATTCCCTAAACGGTTTGCCTTTGATGCTTCATCATCATCATCAGTTGTTCCCTTACATTACATAGAAGTTGTCAAAAAATATGATTCATGTGCCATAAAAATAAGACTACCCAACACCAAACTGAAATTCTCAACAATTTTTAACACAAGATTTGCACTAACTAAGGACAAAACAAACCTAAAAAAAAAAACATAATCTATTGGACCCTGTTTTCGTTGCGTTGTTCATTCTGCGTCTTTCCAATTTTCGATTTCGAATGTCATTCTATTTGCTATTGACTAAGTTGAGGAACTCCTCGCGGGTCTTCGGATCGTCACGGAATACGCCCAGCATGGTCGAGGTGACGGTTTTGCTGTTGATCTTCTGCACGCCACGCATTACCATGCACATGTGACTGAAAAGAGAAACGATCAAACGATTAGTCCTTGGATTCGGCTTTATCCGAATTCTACTTACACTCCCTCGACTACCACAGCCACACCAGCGGGCTGCACTGCCTGGGTAACAGCGACGGCTATCTGCTTGGTCAGACGCTCCTGGACTTGCAAGCGACGCGAAAATATCTCCACAATGCTGACACATAAAGAAAAATACAAAAATTTTATGACATTAATTAGATCTGTCAATATTTCGAAAATATTTTATATTTTCTAAAATTATTATCATAATAATATTATGTTATTAATAAAACATTATTTTGCACATTTCGTAGTGCATTTTGGGGATTATACCAATTATTTATGCTAATTCGGTTGGAGTTCCAACCTTTTAAAAACAAAAGTTTTCGGATTAAGTAATTACTATGTAGAAACTCGAAGAATGTCTACCCATTTTCTGACGTAATATGAGTTTTGATACCCATTTTTCATTTTATAATCCCTATGTATAACTACTATCTATGATGAAACTTTAAAGATAAGCTTAACTTTTAAAAATCGTTTTGGGATTTCATATTACGTTACGGACAATTTTTAGATCTCCTAAGCCTTATTTTCTCGTCGGAATAGTCTTGAACCAATTGCGATTTACACAACTACAAGCATAAATTATAATTATTTTTTTAATTACATAAAATTCTCAAATCAACTACAAACCAAATCGTGAAACAAAGAAAAAGAATGCATAGCATAAAAATAACTTTTCGGTATGAGCACACAACATTCTTAAATATCGACCGATTTGTACTTAAAATAACGTCACTACATTTAATCAAACAGGACTAAAAATATCCTTAGAAACTCTTAGATCTTTTAGTGCTTATTTCGTAGATCTTTAGTAAGCGTAAATATGCTCGTCACCTTTCATATAAAGTTATTAAATTTGAATTCATAATGCCAACGTGTACACAGAAATTGACTCGGGATTCGGAACAGGACGAAATATTTTATACAAGAACAAATTGTTTTAAAAAATATTAATTTTAAAAAAATTCAAAAGTTCTAAAAATCAGAAAAACCAACACCATTTTACTCCTGTTTGATTAAGAAATCTTATTGTTTTTTTTTTCTAAATTAAATCTTAAATGAACATTTGAAAAAAAAAACAAAAACGAATTGTATACTTTTGCGTTTTTTTATGTAAAAGACTTCAAAATCGGTGAAGATGCCATATTAAGGGTTAAGTATACAATATCTTGTTAATAAACAAATCGGAAATGGCTATAAACTATTCCGATTGAAAAAGACTGTCTCAAAAACATCAAATAGTTCTTAAAGAACTTTGTATACCCCGAAACAATCTTAAAAAATTAATTTCGGGATTGAAAAATTAGTACTTGGAATAAGAATTTTGTACTAACATCAAGTATTTTCATATTTACTACTTGTACTTGATTCAAATACAAAATTATTTTTTTTTTCTAAGTGTATTGCACTAAACACAGTTTACATATCCGTTTAAAGATCAGTTCATAAAGTGAAGTGAACTGTAAGACTCTTTTAAAGAATATGTTCCCACAACTTCCGATCTTTGGTTTAATAACTATTGAGAATCCCTAATCTTAATCTTAAATAATTTCAACTTACCGTGCCAGCTTGCTGAGTCCTAGAATCTTATTGCAGGGCAAATAACCGATTGACACTTTGCCATAGAAGGGCACCAAATGATGCTCGCACATGGAAAACATTTCAATGTCCTTGACCACCACCATTTCGTCGTGGTCTTCATCGAAAACGGCGCCATTCAAAACATCTGAAAAATTAGAAAAAAAAAATAGAATTAAAAAAATTGTATTCAAGTGTTTGACCCCGACGTGATTTGAACACGCAACCTTCTGATCTGGAGTCAGACGCGCTACCGTTGCGCCACGGAGTCTTGTTGAGTTCTGTCGCCCAATGCCTAACAAAACACAGCGCCCCCCTCAGCGTACTCACACACACAAATGAAATGCGAGCTGGTGATTTATGGCGCTTACTTTGCTATTTGCTGCATAACTGAATTTTAATGTTGAAGTTCAAGTATGTGTGTGGGTGCCACTTGCCACTTGCAACTTGCCACTTGTTGTTGGCCATTCTTGTTGCGGACGAAGCTTTCACTTAATGTGATTTTTTTTGCACATTTCAAGGGGGCGACCTCGTGTCTTTTCTCTCAACAAAAGCTTCAACCGAAAATTCCGCTAAGTCATCTTGAGTTTGGAGTTAGAAACTGATTTAGTTTACATATCTCCCAACGATTATCGAAGGCTATACACTTTCGTTTATTTGCTGCTCGGCGCTGTGTTTGGTCAATTTACATATAGAACCTGATTTTGAAATCGAAGAACCGGTCCAGTGTATATGTATTTGCAAAAAATTGTTTTTCAACAAAACGGCACGAGATTGCAATTGAAAATGGTATTAAAATGACAAAAATCAGCTCTAACGACATAATGACACCTTTGGCCGTCTCGAGATTTGAACCTATAACTTTCGGACCAATTATCAGCGATTGCATACGCACGAATAACGGTAGCTAGCATACACATGAGTACATAACAACCTGTCCGGCAATTAAGCTAATGCACAAGCCGCGATAAGGGTGAAGTACCCTCTAGCGATGAGCAGGCAATGCACAGTGGGTCCTAACGAGTACTTTTGGGGCCAAAATCATAAATTCTAAACGAAACGGAAAATAATCTGAACACATCTTTCACTGATATTCTGTTATAGAAGACGACTCAACGAACACAAGGTGACACCGCTCATGCTTTATCGGTCGAAAACTAAAATTTAAACAAAGCGAAAACTTTGAATTCTGTAATCTCGGTAAAAAAAATTCTCGAAACATTTATGAAATTCCACGATGTATTGTTGCACAGGGAGTATATTTTTAATCAAAATTATAATTTTTCAAAATAATAAGTTTTTGCAATTATTTTGAAAAAGTCAATCGTAAAGTACTTTGGAAGTCCGCAAAAAGCGGTTCAGTATGGATTTAGTTAGGGTCATTAAAATTCGTCTGTATTGATTAAAAAAATTTCTTCTCATTGAAAACCTTGAAACGTAAATAGGTAGCAATTGGAATGTGTTCGTCTTTCAAGATAAGCCAAATATAGCAAAGGTTACTTGTTGCTAGAAGCATTTTGCAAACTGCACTTGTCGCTTATGAATTTTTCGTCCGATTCTATCTCACTTTGTTATATGCAAGCTCTTTCCGTATCGCTTACTCTCGTGCAAGTTTTCGCACATTTTCATTGGTGGCGTTACCCACACTATCAAAAAGGAAGAACTGCCTTGGAGTAAGATACAACACCATTTACACTGCAAAAACCTATTTTGCTTCATGAAATGCGGAAATAATGGGTTCGTACAGCACTGATATCCAATAATTTCTTTTATCTTCAGTAAAATGAACAGTTTACTAACAAGAATTATTTTGCCAAAATACCAGAGAATATATATGTTTTTGAATTTTTGGGTTTTTTCTGCAAGTGATTTAATTATGAATTCGGGATACAAGATGTACAACGAAAATTGACAATAAGCCAGATAACGATGCAGGAGCAAAATAAACGAATTTTTTTAATGTTAAATTCATAATTTTCTGATGCAATATCAATGCTTTTCCAAATATCAATTTAACAAGACCCCTTTTAAGTAAGCTTAACAATAAGATCAGTTTTGTTAAGCTGATCAGTGATCAAGTGTCTCTGCTGAACGCGCCCATTGTTGTTATTGGACAATGCCTCAGATCATCCATGACCTCACAGATGTATGCGACTGAGTAAGCGTAGAATACATACCAAAAGATACTTCGGCAATAATGGAGACAGGGTATCATCGGCACATTTATTTCCCACTAGCTGAGAAAATGATTCCTACTTTTGATTGACGCAATTGATAAACAACAGAACAGATCATTGGAGAGTCTTGGGCGATATAAAACCTTTGTCTTTAACCAAACTCTGGACAAATGCTTGAATGCATCAACACCTCAGCTGATGCAGCTCAAATTAGAGACATAGTTATAAAGACACCATCGGTTGGTTTTAAAACCGTTCTAATTTTTTATATCCATGCATTCCAAATGTATGAAAACGACCAGCTTTTCTCGTGAACTTGCATTAATGAAGAAATTATAAAACAACCTTCATAAGAGAGGCACTGCGTATATTCTGTTTTTGCTGCCGTCTGCTCGTGCGATCTGGCGCCGTTATTGCCTGCATTTTGTTTTGAAATAATAGCCAAGGGTTGCCCATCGCTGAGCTAAACTATGCACTTGATTATTTTGCCCACAAAGTTGATTAAAAACGATTTTTGCAACTTGATTTCACCACTGTGCGCCGTTGACAACTTACGCGCACAAGTAGATTTGTGGGTCTATGTGAATCACTGCATAAGAAAAACTAGTTTTAAATCACACCTTTTGGGGTCCCCCAACGCACCGGTGACGCATGGGGGAGGGCACAGGATGAATGGACAGCTAAGATCACTGATCGCATGCTAATTACTCTCGGGTGCTAATTGCATGCGCTTTGGCATTCTTATGAACTTACCCTCCAGACACTGATCGTAACCCTTAGTGAAGTACAGCATGGCCTTTGCGGCACGTTCTGGTGTCTTGATCAGACCCTGACGATCGGGATTCTCGCCCAGACCGCCCAGCAGCAGGCGGTAGGAACGCGCCATATCGGGCAGCAGGGCCTCTCGTGTGGGCGGCTTGTGGTCCAGTTCCAGATCATGATGAAAAGTGCACTTCTCGTGGCCTGGAAGAAGAGTAACAAGAAACATACGTACATAAGTTTTCGATCGGCGATAAGGCGGGCAGGGAGTGTTGGGGCAAATCGTAATCGAATCACTTGCTGAACCCTTGACCCAAAACAATGCTTATCGCCCCCCCAAAAAGTGTTATTGCTGTTGTTTGTTGCCTAGGCCAGGTCCCCAGCTATGCGTTCAGCCTCCTACTCCGGCACCCACTACCTGGTGTTGTCGATGTACGCGGTGTCATTGGTGTTTTCGGTTGTGTACCGTCGTTTTCCGGGATGCTGCCATTGGTTTTCAGTATCAAGCGGGGGCGAGTGCTTGCTGCCAGCTCGTCGGTAGGCGTCCCCACTGAAGTGGCGGTGGCCTCTGCCTCGGCCTGGCTCAGAGCACGGTCCGCCAGCGACGAGGTGCCCGAGGTGCTACTTGTTGAGCACACGCTGTTGTTGCGACCGCGCGACAGGATGTGAGCCTGTGGAAAATTGGTATCGTCGATAGCATCGTTCAGCTCGCTGGCACTCATCTCGGACAGTTGGCGTGTGAAGCTCATTTCGGACAGAAAACGTTCAAATTAATAATACACAAAAATTTAATTCGTAGCTGGAGGAATGCGAGGTGGTGCTAGCGCTTCGGATTGTTTTGCTCTACTGACTGACTTTGCAGTTCCGCTGTGGCAATAAGAACTTCAAGCAGAGCTTTGAGCATGAAAAGCGCCCCACCTCCCCCACAAAACGCAAAGAGCAAGCTTCTCGCTCAGCTCTGCGCAGGCCCACAGTTTGACAGTCACTGCGCCTTTCGAACTTGTTGCTTGTGGGCGGTTTGCCGAGCTGGCGCCAAGGTTATCTGTTTGTCTTTCCATCGCCACAATTCGGGCTTTTACCCCAGTGTCATTATTTAGTCAAAACTTGAAATGTCATACCCAAACTAAAACACTCACAAGGCACTTCGAAAAGTCAAAATTCCAAATTGGTCCACACAGGTCCAGGTCCACACAAGATCAAGATGGCGCACCGTGTCCAGCTGCGCTGCGATGACTTCGATGTCATTGGCGCTGTGCCGCGTGATCTGTCTATTATCAAGAATTTTCTAAAGCGCGACTGTGCGGTGAAACGGCTAATAGACATTGAGGAGGATTTCGTGCAGCAGTGCGTACAGCAAGGTGAGGACCCCGAGAAGCCCACGAATAAGCAGAATAAGAATGGACAAAATAATTTAAATGGGCAGGGCCGAAGATCCAGTGCTAAGCAGGACCAAGCAACTCACGATCCCTGTGCCAGTAAAACACCAGTGGACACCAATTTGTCGAACTATTGCGATCCCTGTGCGCGTCTAAAGACTTCCGTGGTGTTGGAAGAGGTATGTAGGAAACAGCATTTGTATCTAACAGAAATTCTGTCGGTTAAAATAACATAAATAAACAAAACAAAATTCATAATACCGATTAGATTAGCGTCGTCTCCAATTGAAACTGAAACCAGTATAGAGATTTTTGAACTGATCATTTTCTTTGTACCTTTGATACAAAGTATATTTAATTTAAGTAATAGCCAGAATCAGAGATTAATCCCGTAATGAATTTGGGATCCGGTTTGTACCGAAATGAGTATTTCGGTTAAAGGTTCTATTTTGTTTTTTTTATTTTATTTTCTAAAATAATTTATAATACATTATACAAATAAAAGTCATTCGGCTCTTTCGTCTCGACCAGAACGAAGCAACTCCGATCTTATTATAATGATTTTTCGCATTTTGGATAAATGGAAACCCGTACTATAAGTGTACGGTCCCAAATAGGTTAAGGGGTAAACAGCCCTAAAACAATTGTTAACCTCAAATATGGCGTAGCTTTTACATATATAACCTTTTTCTAAATATTAGAGTGATGAATGATTTCCAAAATTAAAAATATTTTTTTATTTTTTTTATTGTTTGAATTTTTTAAAATGCAAGATTGTTTTTTTTCTTAGTGTATAAGTGGCTCAAATGTTACCAGCTGAAATATATATTTAAAATAAATCATAAATCAGTAAGATATATAATTAGAAACCGAAACAGTACCGGTATGAGCGTTTCAACATGGTTCCGTTTTTTTCGGTTCCTTTTATAATGGAAAACTGTTTTTGGTTCTTAAAAAATATGTAATATCAGTTCTGTCTTTTAATATCTCAATTCCTTTTAACTATATATGTTCTTGATCAGCATCAACAGCCGCGTCAATATAACGCTGCTCCCAAAAAATAGGTAAAAGCTTTTGTTCTGAGTGGTTAATCGGTTACTTTGTTTGTTTTGATTTCAGTGACTGTTTTCTAATTAAAAATTATGGTGGAAGATACTTCACACAACGGATCTTAAAATAATTTATATGAATTAAAAAAAAAGGTTATTTAAATTTATTAATGTATCATCATTCGTCACCAAATACATTAGTATTGGGTAAATTTTGTTCCTTTTTACGGAACAAGTTTTCTTGATTCCTTTTTTTAAGGGAGCTAATTCACTCCAATTGATCCGTTGTTCCGTCGATCCGTTATTCCGTTGCTTAATTGTTCTGTTGTTGAGTATAATATTAAGTACTTTTAGATATCCTTCGGGTCAAAAAACTCATTGTTACATATATAGCCTATTTATTGGGGTAGAGTGAAACAGACTTTTTTTTTTGCTTAATCGGTATTGTTAAACGTTCATCCTATAGATAAGCATAACTTGTGCAAAAAATCGAGTTTTTAGGACTACATTTTGGGGTGACTCATAAACCAAAAAGAAGATTTTTTTAAGGGTCTACTTCATAAGGGTCTACTTGATTGTCATGTCTTATGCGTCAAACAGTGTGAACCCAGCCAAACCCTAGGCTTGTGGTTCGGTTCCACAACCGGTTCCCTTCAAAGTGACAACCGGGGTTCCAGTTCGGGTTCCTCATTTCATTTTATATATTTTTGTACATATTATGGGAGGTGTTAATTTCATAATTTAATAGAATTCGAAGACGAAATTCCTGTGAATTTTGTGGCCATAAAACCTGCTGGAAATTCGGACACTTTCGGCCAATAAATAAGAAATGAGCCTTATCGATGTACTGGTAATTTAGTAACTGTATTTGGCCATATGGGCCTAACTGTAATTAAATCACAGTGTCTTGTTGTCATTAAATCACACTGTTGCTTTTAATATGCAGACACTGTGTGATTTGATGATTGCCTGTGACAGTGACTTGATCACAGAAACGCCGCTATGTCTCATAGAGCTGTAAAAACATCGATAGTGCCCTCCATCGATGTTTTCGATAGTGATAGTCTAAACCATCGATTATTTCGATATTATCGAAACAAAAATAAACCATTTTGTTTTAGCAATTCAGGTTGCTAAAAACCCACCCCCGCACCTATATTCCGACCTTTACAGTAAACTTCCCGAAATAAATCCATTCATTCTGACCCTGGAGCTTGCAAAACGAATTTTATTCAGATCGGCTCACAAATAGCCATTGTCACTGCACCGAAATACGCCCACCATTATTCTTGCCAGTGGGCGGAAATTCCACCACCGAGAAATCAAATGTCTAATTATTTTATATAATGTGTTCCAAAACGATTTTGAAGCCAATCGGATTAAAAATAGGTTTTACCATTTAGAATTTTTCAGTCATTTCCCCACTCTTGGGGCGAATTTTCCAACATCGCGATGTATCGATGGTGGAAAAAACAATCGATGATGACCCGCAGCACAGCCACCATCGATATTATCGATATATCGTCGATAGTTTTACAGCTCTAATGTCTCATCTCTAACTTATAGTGTGACCGAACACGTACATACGAAATTTCTGAGAATCACAAGTCAGAATCGCTTTGACTGGCATATTGTGAGAGTGAAATGTTAAAAGTATTTATACCCGTTACTCGTAGAGTAAAAATGGTATACATACTAAGTTCGTGCAAATGTATGTAACAAGCAGAAGGAAGCATCTCCGACCCCATAAAGTATATATATTCTTGATCAGCATCAATAGCCGAGTCGATATAGACATGTCCGTCTGTCTGTCCGTCAGTATGAACACTTAGATCTCAGTAACTATAAGAGCTAGAGCTACCATTTTTTCAGTGTAGACGTGTATCTTCTGCACGCAGATCAAGTTCGTTTTAAATTTTTGCCACGCCCCCTCCCGCCCCCGCAATATGAAAAAAACCTCATATCTCCCACAATTTTGAAAATTTATCATCATTACCTATCGATCCGCTATACTTCATTTCCTGATCAGATGCACGATAGAAAAGTTCCCGCCCCCGCTATTTGAAAAATTCCTTATATCTCCCACAATTCTGAAAAAAAATTGGTCGAACCTTCTAGACATATATTTTAATTATCATTACTTATGGTTCCGCTATACATCAATTCCCGATCAGATGAGCTATAGTAGAGTTGCCACCCCCGCAATTTGAAAAAAAAACTCATATCTTCCTCAATTTGGGCATGTTGTGATCTAATAAAATATTCTTAAATAAACCTTACTCGAGTAACGGGTATATTGAAGTCGAGCAGGGCCGACTTCAACTTATGCTCCCGTTTTATTGTGACTAGGTTATAAAATTGCGAAAATGAAATGACGTGTAACTTTTCTCCATTGCATCTTCAAACGAACTAAATAATACCCAGAAATACGGTTTCAGATGCAATAAGAATGCCCTTGCTTAAGGTTGTGATAAATTTTTCCAGTGTTTTGATGCGGACGGAAAAAAGTGTCGCCGACCATACATGGGCATTAGGTTTAAATAAAAACCTCTTATACATAATAATCAATAACATCAAAGTGCAAAAAAAAACCTGTGCTGACAATTTTATTTTTAGAACTGAACACCATCAATTAGAAACCAGGGTAAGGTTCAGGTAGCGGCTCTCGTGATTATTCCCAATGGGGTTCGGTTCAGGTATCACAACAAGCTGGACCAAACCGGTTCTGAAGAGTTCGGTTCCGGACCGTTTTGCAGTCCTGGTTCTATTAGGTGACGTTCAAAGGTGACGCCAATAAAACCAACGCCTGGTAGCTACACTCTAGTATTCCGTTTTATCATCGCATGTAACATAATTGGTTCCAAACGTCTTATATACGTCTTCTTGTAACTTAAAGATCATTTTAGGGTTACATGATACATAAGGTTAATTCATATATCAACTTTCGATTATTCTTTACAGCTCACGAAACCAGCCACCACCAATCCATCATACAATCCAACATCGTCCGCTTACTTTGATGAGGAAACTGTCCTGGGCAGTGCATTGCCTGTGAAATATCGTTTTCGCCGTAGGGGCAACAATTCAGATAAGACCTCGAATCTGATGTGCACTTCCACCCAAAACACAAATGTGGTTGTCCTAACGAATTGCTGTGACCTGATGGTGTGGCCCAGTCAGCGTGTGGCGCAAATGAATCGTGTGCCCGTAACCATGATATCGGGAGCGGGAGATCTCACCGAGTACATGCTGGAGGAGGAGACTGTGATGTGAATGACACATCAAATGCGGAATGGAGTATTGGGCATGGGCTTTCAAGTTGGCTAATAAAGAATGATGGCTACTGCCAAAAAAAATAGTGTGTTTTGTTTACGAAGCCTTCTAAGACATCCTAAGAACTTGAGGGATTTCTCACTTACAAAACTGTTGACGCCATTCTGAATCAATTTATGCCAACCCATGCAAATCTCTTGAATTTTGTATGTACAGCGTTGTAGTTGTACTCAATCTCCTCTACCTACCCCGGGGTATGTAGTTTTACATAAAGCCCAGCTGCAGATGACATCTAGCGCTGCTACAGTGTTCCTTCAGTGGAAGGGAAGTACTTTCTATATACGAGCCGGGTCGAGATACAAAGTCAACCTGTTGCCAAGAATTGTAAGCATGCAATGCAATGCCAATTAAGTCCATCCATTAACATTTTTCATAGGGCAGGTGTGTCTAGGCATTTTTTTCGTCATAGTTAACAATTACGCATTACGGAATCGAAGGGGTTCTGAACTTTAAGAATTCGTTAAATGCCTCCACCACGTACAGCGAAATATCTAGCAGTCGGAGTCGGAGTCGAGTCGAGTCTCTTGTTGTTTCCATTTATTATTGACCGCAATCGCTCAAATGTGAAGTACTCGGCGGCCTATTACTCATACCCAATCAAAGACTAAGCGCGAAAGAAAAAAGCCACGAGTCGAAACTAAAGCGCTTTGTTTTAACCTTCACACAAGTAGTTCAGGTCTGACTGACTTGGCCAAATACCGGATTAAGACAACGAGGAGTTAAATGTCTAATGTACTCACGGCGCACTCATTGAATCTGCCTGCCCGCTGTTAGCCAGTGAAGTGCCCAAAGCAAAAGCCAAGCCAAACTTTCAATGTCAATGTCAATAAGTCCATTACGATTATTATTGGCAGTAGTAGTCCGAGTCTCTCTCTCTCTCTCTGTGTCTTTCTGCGGTGGTGTGGTTAGGGAATGGTAGAAATCCGAGTCGGAGTTCGGATTCTGCGACTTATGTGTTCGATCTATGCGCCAGCATCGCCGGAAATCGGAGCTATGCGGATGGGGTCATTGAGCGCCGCGGATACGTATTGGTTTTCATTTGATCAAGAAAATCTATGCGCGCTTATTGAGTGATGAAATGTGTGTGCCAAATTGCATTTTGTGGAACCTTGAAGTGGTTTTGTATTACTCAGACATGGAACGTTATAGAAAACGGTGGCACGTATAGATTAGAGGATTAATTCAGTCACCCAGGAACATTTCTACATAATGCGCGGCCGGTATAGTTAGCACATTCGCTCATTTCCTTTAAAAAGGATCGTCTGGCTTGCAGCAGTATTGGGGTCCAGTAGTTCATTTAGTATAATTGTTCATAAAACCGGTAAATACACGTCTGTTATGCGACATAGGATTAAGGGTTTCTTAAGGAGTCGCGTTAATCTATAATGAGAGCTAAAAGATAAACGAACGAATCGAGCTATCTAACTAACTAAATGAACGACTAACTAACTAACTCATGCATATACAATGGTAAGTACCATTAAAATCCTTAGAGTTCAGAGCATAGCTTATCGAAGTAATTTTTGATGTTGAAATTAATATTTTATAAAAAGTTTTGTTGCAACTCGTGTGACCGTTCGATTTGTGTGCATATGGGAAATATGTTTTTCGTGGTCGAGTTTTTGAAACAAGACCAAAGAACGACAAAGTCAGCCTTGAAGTTCTAATATTAAGTACTCTTACCAATCGATGCTGTCAGGAGTAGATCCATCCTTTAAAGCAGCGGTGGACATACAAATACAATGGAAGCAGTCCAGCAACAACAGAAAAAAAACAACACTTATAATCGAGCCTCAAGTCTAGCAGCCGTCCGTCTGTCCCTGTCACACAAATAAAGATATCCGATTTGACCAAATTTCGCAGATCTCTTTAAAAGCATATAATATTCATGATTGCTAAGATTAGGAACACAAAACAAATTTCCCACTCAGAACAATTTTCCAACCGGTTTGTCCTATGGCAGCTATAAGACTTAGTCCCCCGATTTGGACCAAATTTTGCTGAGCTGTTTGAAATCTTATAATATTCATAATGGATGAGTTTGAGACTGCTAACATTAAAAGAAAAAAAGTTTTTTATTTTCTGACCGATCTGCTGCCAGCTATAAGAAATGGCCATCCGATCCGAGCCGTTCCGTCATAGCAGCGTGCAGTAAAAAGAAAACTCTGTGCTAAATTTCCACTAGATAGCTCTAAGGACTGTACCGAAAAGAAACTGCACCCTTTCAAGCATCGCATCATGTCTTATGAAGTACTGTTGGAAAGCTTGAACAATTCTCTTAATTTTATATTTTCTACCTTCAATATATTCCTTTTAGTTTTGACGAAATCGCAGATAGGAGAGCAAGTGCTCGAAGAATCCTGCACAAATACTGTACCGATAAGGACATTTTGCTATAAACTAAAAACTGTCTGTCTGTCCGTCCGTCTGTATGAACACCTAGATCTCAGAGACTATAAGAGCTATACAAAATTTCAGCTTGATAGCTTTAAAACTGAGGGACTAGTTCGCGATGAAACAGACAGGCAAACAGACGGAATTGAACTCAGCTCGTCGTCCTGATCAAGAATAAGAAAAGTCGGAAATGAATATTTCTATGCGTTACAAACTTCTGGGCAAGATTAATAAACACTTTTCAAGTGTATAAAAATGTTATGCCTTCAGACTATGCAATATCAATTGTTGATGTTGGTAAACTAAAACTCAAAATGTCGTCGTTGTCGAACGAAAATGATCTTAGTTTTATAAATCAATTCAACCGGGCTTTGCAGCTCAATCAACACAACAACTTGGCCATGTCTGACAGCGACAATGATGGCGAACTCACTTGCAGACTGCCCCAAAGCTTGGTGGAATTGTCGGGCAATTGTGACGAAGTCGAAGGTGAAGAGAGCACTTAGTATAGTGGATTTGCGAGACTCGGACTCGTCGTCGGTGGTCAGCTATATACATCCCTCCGATTTGGAATATGTGGACACGAGCACAGATTCTTCAGTGGTCAGCTATATACATCCCTACGATTTGGCATCTTTGGTCAGTGCCACAGAAGAAGACGAAGAGGAGAGCAAGGCAATAAACATTTCAGCAGTTGGACCTCTTCCAAATCAGACAACGCCATGAGTACCAAAAAACGGCCAATAAACGTTGCTCCCCCACTGAGGGCATTAAACGAAAGCGTCTCAGACGCAGCTCCTACAAACGCACACATGATATGACCCTCGGTTCGTCATTTAACTCCATCATTAGCCTGAGCGATGAGGCAGTGGAGCAGCAAAAATTTACAAAGCAGCCAGCCCAGGCCTCCAGTCCCAAGGTCCAGTCTCAGTCCAGACCTTAAATTTGATTATTCTTCAGAACGTAAAAACCACAAAAATGAGGACAATGACAACGACGACAACAAGGAGGAGAAGGAAGTGGCGTCTTATGAGGAGCCAGAATCCTCGGATGAGGATTAAAGTGTGCAACTGACCAAGTCACCCAAATGGTCATGTTGCAAACAAAGACGTCTCTGAGTATTACTGCACCGCCCCACCACAGGCCACCTGGTCCAGTTTGAATCTATCAAATCCCCAGCCTTTATCCATACAGGAAAGACAAACAAAATTCTTTGATGATATGGTGCAACGTGTCAATGGCATTACGTATATGGATATGGAAATGGAACCCTTGGATTTAACAGGCCTACCCAGTGAATCCCAGCGAGCTACCAACCGTCGCCGTCACAAAAGGCTTTACTGCATGAGAAGTGCCATGCGGCAGTATTTGTGTTTAATGCCGAAACGGGACATGGCGATAATTGTTGCAAATGGGCCTATCTGGCTAAAACCCTGATGCCCGAGCTGCCTGTCATCAGCGACTGTGATCCTACCTATAAATACAGTTGTTACCTCTGCGGCGGCTGTTCCTTTGGCTGTGTCAAATTCGAGGAAGAATCGGATTACTTGCGTTGTGCCTATTGTCAATTTGAAATCATTGTCGAGCCCTGGAATAGCAGTGATTATGCCCAAACCTGGTCCCGTACCGATCAATTGATAACGCCCTATAAAACATTTATACGTGCAAATTTCATGCAAATCCAGTCGGAGCAGTTAGAACCCGGCTTGAGACATGGCCACAAGATGCAACATTTGAATGAGCAATATCTGAAAGAAAAGGGACAAATGATAACTCCTCCTTCTCAAGCTAAAGCCCTCAGTCACAATAGCATGCTTTTGCCCGTTTTAGCTGGTTCGCTTTATACTAGTTAGTTGACATATATTATTTATTGCACAGAGTATATTAATTTTACCCAGAAGTTTGTAACGCATAGAAATATTCATTTCCAACTCCATAAACTATATATAATATTCTTGATCAGGACGACGAGCTGAGTTCAATTCCGTCTGTCTGTCTGTTTCTACGCAAACTAGTCCCTCAGTTTTAAAGCTATCGAGCTGAAATTTGGCACAGATTGTTCTTTTTACTGCACGCAACTAATATGTCGGATCGGATGACTATAGCATATAGCTGACATAGAAACGGTCGGCCAAAAAACTAGTTCTTGTGAAAAAAAGTTTTTTTGTTTTTCATCGCAGCGTTCCCAATCTTGGTACATGTTACATTCAAATGCTTCCACATAATTCTGGAAAAATTGATCAAAATCGAATGACTATAGCATATAGCTGCCATAGAAACGGTCGGTCTAAAAACTGGTTCTAGTGGGAAAAACTTTTTTTTTGTATCGTAGCGTCCCTAATCTTGGTATATATTAGTTTTATATGCTTTCACACAATTTGGAAAAAATTTATCAAAATCGGATGACTATAGCATATAGCTGCCATAGGACCGATCGGTCGGAAAACATGTTTTACTAAGAAAAGTTTTTTTGATGGTATCAAATTTGTATTATCAATTATTAAAAAAAAATATAAATATTTTAAATCTATATCCTATATATATTTTTCCAGTTAAATCAGTTGGAATAAAGTTTTTCAAGTGTATTAAAACTTCGGCACAGTAGAAGTTAGCTTTGCCTTCTCGTTTTATATATGCACTGATAGTAAAAAGGCGTAGAAAGACCTTTGACTCTTTCCAAGCAAAGATTTATTTCTTTCGTTTTGTGTGATTTTTACATTGTGTTTATATCTAACGAAGCACTTTGCACTTTTCAAATTTTTTTATTTGTTGGTTCTTGATTGGTATGCTTAATTTAAAATGAGATTATTTCTTAATAAATCGTAGAAAGAGCTTACAAAATCATTTTGGCTTAACGTATGAAAGTATGCGAGATAGCAAGCATGTTAAAGTATCAAAGGATCCGCTCACACAATTTTACACGAAAGTTTGGGCATGAAAAAGGATTTGTTGATTACAAGTTTGGTCACTTTTGTTTTTAAAACAGAAACCCGTCGAGGATTCAGAATGATGTTTGTGGTACAAAAAGGATTCTATTAAGCGCTATGTATGAGTATGTATGTTAATGTTAAGCTGAATGTTTGAAGGCGGAACAAGAATGCAAATGTTGGCCTCTGTATTCTGGAAGTATCAAAATAATATTTTCGATGTTATCAAAATGATACTAATTTGTATCAGAAGGACATTTCTTTGTATTAATTTTTAAAGTATCAATTTGACACTTTTTTTTATCATTTTGAAACTAGCCTTTAACAATTTGGCAATAATAAATAAAAAATATCGTACATTCTTATTTTTCTGAATTTTTGTTGCGATAATTTAGCCGGCATACCACAAAAAGCGTGTTGTTTAGCGGCTCAATCGCAAGACGGCAAGGGCAAATTGGTGAGAGTTATACAAACAGACTGTTTCAAGTTTGCCCTATCCCTCATTAGAATCCTTCTTTCTGCTGCGCATTTGTCGCTCACTATCAAGTGCCCTATTTATATCATTAATGAGCTGAATAACAACTTGAGAATTACAAGTGTCAGCATTTGTGCAATTTGTTTTGCTAGAGAGAATCGAGTATGACAGTTGTAATTTTCGAACTAGTACTCGATAACATCGAAATATGTGATACTTTTACGTAACAATTTAATAGGCATAGGTTCAAGTTAACACCTCTAATGCTACATTTATACTACGCTGAGTTTGCTATCGAAATCGTTATCGACGCAATAACTCTGAATTGGCGTTTATACTGGCACAAGGTTGCGTCCTGCGTCCATAGTCAACGAAACAGCTGATGTTTGTTTTGGTTTTGTTGAAAGCAAAAAAAAAAATTTAAAAAACAGAATAAATACAAGTGAACTTTATTTATTATCTGCCATGGAGAAAAATGATGCTATGATGATGCAATTTATGGATTTGGCGGGGATGTCTGCAGCAACATTTGATTTTCTGCAAAGGAAGCCACGACGACGTCGGGTGTCCACTGAAATCTCTTTTCCGAGCCTGCAATGTGTTCAAAGTTAATTTGAGAAGAGAATAAAACACTTGCTTACCTTTCTTTTCAGCCATAATTACAAATTTTTCCAATTTAACTTGACAACTTTTTTTTTATTTATTCCCGGCAAAACTTTCACAGCTGTTTTTTGTTGTGCTAGTGGTGATAGTTGAAAACGATAGTCGAATGATAGGCAGAAATGGGCTAAAATTATCGAATATACCCCAAAAAATCGAATAAACTCTGCAATCGAAACCGGCGTCCGTACAAGACGCCACTTTTTGTCACCACTAGGGCCCTATACTTTTTACATGGGAAAGACGCCGCGTCTTGGGCAAGACGCCAAAACGCAAGACGCAACCCCTAGTATAAACAGGCTATAATATTAATTTGATACTTTCTTGAATTATATTGATACAAAAAAAAAGATACTGGTTGTAGTTTCAATTTGAGACAACGCTTATCAAATTAATATTGATACGAATTTTTTTGGGTGTAGTATTAAGATACTTTAATTTTATTTCCAATTCTGAAACAAACTGCATATGGTATACACCTACTTGCATGCAAAAAGCTCTTAGTCTCATAGTCTTTGAGATCGACGCGTTTATAAAGACAGACAGATATAAAGATGGATAGACAGATGGACAGAAGCACTTGGCTATATCGACTCAAATGTTAACGCAGAATATGTATGGGTGATTCCAAAAAACAATTAACCTTTCCGATATTATTTTCATTGGTATATTTTATTACACATTTTTTTAACGTTTTTCACCGGTTACATAAAACAATAAAATTTTATGATTAAATTAACATTAACATATTTAAAACAGTAGCTCTAGCTCTTAAAGTTGCTCAGATCTAGGGGTCAATCCGGACTGACGGACGGACGAACGTACATTTGCAAGAACTGAGCACGGTATACCCTTTTTACTTTACGAGTAATGGGAAATAAATCACAGTACCTTACTTTCGGTTCGGTTTACAACAAGACTTTAAGCAAGGCAGCAAACCGGTCCAAAACCAAAACCCGTAGGACCGGCTCGGCACAGAGTTTTTGGTCCCCCTTACCAAACCTTTTAAATTTCTCATCCCCCGAACCTAAATCCATCATTAGTTTGCAAAATAGTTCGGTTCAAAAAATGTCTTTTATATAGGGAATCAAACCGAATCGAATTTCGGTTCCGGTTCTGGTTCTGGTACATACACAGAGAAAAAAAAAGCTCAAGATCAATTTAATCTTTGCTGGTTAAACTGATCTTTTAAAAATATCAAATTTTTTCATACTTTACATAAATAGTCTCTTTGACGTTTGCGTTGGCTGACTGCGTTGAGGCGTCATTCCATTCGTGTTAAGTGCAAGGTCTCGAGTTCGCCTCAGACCAGGCAATGTTTTTTTTTTTTTATTTATAAAAAAAATCGTATTGATATTTTTATCATATCAAGTTAATCTTCGTCATATCGGAGTGAAATTGATATGAAAATGATATGAAAAATTGAATTGAAATTGATACCAAAACTAATGTTTCGGTAAAAGGTTCTTTTTAGGTTCTAGTATATTTCGGTATTCGGTTCCGTATCAGAACCTTGGTTATTATTTCGGTATACCGGTAATGTACCGGTATAATTTGAAAATCCTTTAACCCGAAGATTTAATAGAACCAGTAGCAACCTACACAAGTTGCGAGTTTTTGCTAACCTAATATAAGGGTTAAGTACATTTTCTTAATTTTGTAAGCGTTTTACCCTGAGGAAATCCCTGATTGAAGCAATAAAACTAAATTAACAAAAAAACGTAGAGCTGAAACTGTACTGGTACAATGTTTCGGTTCTTTTCGGCCATTTCGGTTCCAAAAATAAAGGTTCCGAAATACCGGTTCTCAAAAAATAAATAATAACGGTTCCGGTTCTGGTTCTGAGTTTTAATCGGTTCATTTCGGTATACGGTTCCGGTTCAGGATTCGGTTTGACACCCTGCTTTTATATATATTATTTTCGGAGAATTATCCAGTAAAGAGACGAGTTCGAAATCGGAAATAAAACAAAATTAAAAGAAATAGCAATATAAGAAGAGTAGCTTCCAATTCCAAAACATTCCAAAACACTTTTAAATGAAATGAATGAAGGATAAAATTAAAAAAAAATATAACAACAATTTGTGATATTGTCGCTTTGATCAAGAAGATTGAATGCAGTTAAACCCCAATAACAGGGATTCATTGATCTAACTATTTGGTCTGCGAGAGAAGGTATTGACTACCGCTTATATAGTCCTCTCCGAATAAGTGTGTAATGTTTCTGCAATTGCCAGCCGGAACAGCCGGAAGCTGTTCAGTTTTGCTGGAGCCAGCTTTTCCAGTGATATTAAAAATATATATTATAAAAATGTAAGCATCAATATAAAATGTTAATATTAACTATTAACATTAGATGTTACCAAATATTTGAAAAAAGTTGAAATTTATGTATCTCCATAGCGGACTATCCGATTTTTCTAAAAACTTCACAGATTTTAGATATTGAGCATATATACATATACAAATTCAAAGAGAGCTCGATATCTGTAAAATTGTAGAAGTTAGTTAACATTTTCTATTGCGGGGGCGGGAGGAAACATGGCAAAAATTTAAAACATACCTAATCTGTACACTGAAAAAATTTTAGCTCTAGCTCATATAGTCTCCAAGATTTAGGTGTTCAAACTGTTTAAGTGCTGCCCATGACGGTTGCGACCGGTGCACAGTGGTCGGCCCCATAGGCCAAAAATAAAAAAATCAAATTCACAATTTTAGCTAGAAAAGGGTCAATACTATCTCATAATATGTCGATCTATTAAAACGTATTCTTGTTTGTGCATTACTATAACGGGTCTCTTTAAGAATAGCTGCAAAAGGCAGAGAACGAAACTGATTTGTGCGCAGCTGCGTGAGTAACTTGAAAGTGAAGGTCTAACGTAAGTTAAAATACTCTTTAAAAACAAAGTGCTTGAACAATGGAAAGTTTAAATATTATAAAGAATGGTATTCAGTACTAATTATGATAATTCCCGAGTTCTTAGCATGTTGAGTTTATGTTATTTTATTGATTTAACATCTCTGCCTATTTTAGTACTAACTCGTGTTTAACCTTAAATTTCGCTTAGACTTTTAATTGTGAAGTTAATCGAATTTAACAATCAAATTAATTTTAAAATATTCGTCAATATGTACAGATTATTTGTTGTAAATTTCAGCTGCAAATATTTGCAAATCGCTGTGTTCTACCGTTCAGTCAAAAGCATCCTTTAAGTTTTCACTCTTTGTTTTTGTGCTAAACTGTACTTTTTTAGGCTGTTTTAATAATGCCGACTTGTTCGCTCAAATTGCTGGCTTAGATCAAGACCTAATTGAAAAATGTGCTATATAATTGCTATGGCTATAAAATTTAAGACATTCGCAGTTAATATAGCCAAACATCTTACTTCTAAATATTCGTGGTATTACCTTCCACCTACCGTATATAAAATTTTATTTTTCGGTCCTGCTATAATTGAAAGTGCTCTCGTACCGATTAGGGAGCTATCCAAGGAAGCTGCTGAGTCAAAAAATAAAGACACGAAAATTTCGTCTTTGCATACACGGATAACTTTTCGGGTGGCAACAAATACAGATTCGTTAATCCTATTACAGATTACATTCGACCCGTTTATAACGGGCCAAAGAAAATTGCCACCTAAGCATAAATCTGTTTTAAATAAATATGTTTTTGATATGCTTGAATAATATACATAATTATAATATGCTAAATACCGAAACAAATTCCATACGGCATTTTTATACACTTGAAAAGTGTATATTAATTTTGCCCAGAAGTTTGTAACGCATAGAAATATTCATTTCCGACCCCATAAACTATATATATTCTTGAACAGGACGACGAGCTGAGTTCATTTCCGCTTGTCCGTCCGTCCGTCTGTCTGTCCGTCTGTCTGTTTCTACGCGAACTAGTCTCTCAGTTTTAAAGCTATCGAGCTGAAATTTTGCACAGAGTCTTCTTTTTACTGCACGCAACTAATATGTCGGAACCGGCCGGATCGGATAACTATATCATATAGCTGCCATAGGAACGATCGGTCTAAGAACAAGTTCTAGTTAGAAAAACTTTTTTGTTTTCCATCGTAGCGTCACTAATCTTGGTATATGTTAGTTTTATATGCTTTCACATAATTCTGGAAAAATGTATTCAAATCGGATCACTATAGCATATAGCTGCCATAGGAACGATCGGTCGAAAAATAAGTCTTTGTGGGAAAAACTTTTTTGATTTCCATCGTAGCGTCTCCAATCGTAGTATATATTTGTTTCATATGTTTCCACACAATTCTGAAAAAATTTATCAAAATCGGATGACTATAGCATATAGCTGCTATATAAACGGACGGTCAAAAAACTACTTCTTGTGAGAAAAACTTTTTTGTTTTTTATCGTAGCGTCCCCAATCTTGGTATATATTAGTTTTATATGCTTTCACATAATTTCGAAAAAAATTATCAAAATCGGATGACTATAGCATATAGCTGCCATAGGAACGATCGGTCGGAAAATGTGTTTTACTAAGAAAAGTTTTTTTTTTATGGTATCAAATTTTTATTATCAATGATTTAAAAATTTTAAATATCTGATATCCTATATATATTTTACCGGTTAAATCAGTTGGAGTAAAGTTTTTCAAGTGTATTAAAACTTCGGCACAGTCGAAGTTAGCTTTGCCTTCTCGTTTACTTATTAATTCGACTTATTTACTTGGGGTCGGAGGGTCGTTGGTGCTGGAGCGGGGTTTTGAAGATGCTCAAGTACGACCACTATATATTTTATTACTTTTTTTATTTTAATAGAATTTAAGAAAAAATTTAAAACGATATGTTCAGTAAAAGTATTTATGGCCGCTCGCTCCATACAAGCTCGACCACTGTGGAGTGGGCGTGGACGTGTCCAACCACGCCCATTTTTACATATATCAGTTTTTACTTTACTAAGACCACACAGTAAAAATTTCAGATCGATAAGTTCACTAGAAGTATTTTTGGCCGCTCTCCCCATACAAATGCGTCCACTGTGAGGTGCCGCCCAGCTAAATTATTTAATTTGCTTATAACTGGACTATCGTTATTCTGATTGGGAAACGATATATGTATGGTGGATCGATAAATAATGAGGATTACTAAAAATGTCTTGAATGTTTCAACAATCGATCTACGAAATAGTGGGAATAACTTGATCTGCCTGCAAGTATAAGGAGTCTTTGTTCCATAGACTTCAATCCTCCAGTTCTTACCATCTCTGAGATCTGTTTGTTCAGACGGACATGGCTATATCGACTTGGCTGATCAAAAATATATAGTTTATTGGGTTGGAGATGCTTCTTTTTGACAGTAACATACATTTGCAACGGTTTAATGTTTCTATTTCAATAAAACTATTATATAATTCGTTTTCATTTGTTTTGTTGCTTTTACAAAAAAAGATAATCAAATTCTGAGTACGAGAATTGGTTTAATGAATATTACTATGCGTTGCAAACTTGCAAATGTATACAAATTGTGCCACAAGTAGATGTTAGCATAAGGTTAAATATACGAACTACGCTTCGAAATGCTTTCCTATTTACCATATTTGCGAGATTGAACACCTAGCGTCTTTTGGCTTTTTCTTGGGCCCAAGGAAAAAGATTTTACAGAGCAAGACAAATTTTTGACCTTAAAGGTAAGGACATATTAGACAAACGTTCAACTGAATAATCGAAATTTTTAGGAATCACAATCGTTCTTGCCAAAAACTGGAGTACACATTTGACACTTTCTTTCGTTTTATTATTCGAGTATTTTATATTTATTTTTAGCAGATTTCTGGTCTGTTGTCTTCTGTTAGGTTTGTGCTTGATTTTGAGCTTGTATTTTTAATTTCCTGTTATTGTCACCAGTTCAATATATAGAAATGTATCTCAGTTTTGTTCCCATTCACAAATACATTTGCAGTTTCTTGTATTCAATCAACTAATGCACTGTATATATGAACATACATATAGTATGTATTTATTTTGCAAAACTTTCCTTCCAATCGAAGTGATTTGATGATGACTCACAGGAAGATATGCACACTCTCTCAGTCACATCCTCCTTTTGCCAGCCGGACACTCACCATTATTTCCGTTGCCCATGTTGAGCATTTCCAGTTTTAATTGTTGACTATTTTTGGCAGGAACTACGGCAACGGAGGTACCAGTGCTATCAACGCCACCGTCAGCCACGATCGTGGCCGCCGCATCGATAGCAACGGAAGCTCCGTCTGTGGCCACATCGCCATTTTGAGTGTTTTGTTCGTTGACTTGGGGTTTCATTTTGTTTGTTTAAGGATTTCTATTTAGAACTAGTTATTAAATATTTAGTGTTTTTTTTTTTGTTGAACTTTTGCAATGCGTTGAATTTGGTGTGCTAGCGTTCGATCACGGTGGATTTAGTTGGTTCGCTCGCTCCGATTTGATTTGATTTGCTTCACTTTCCTAAGCATCTACCCGACTAAACGGCCAGAGATTTAGTTGTAACCTTTTTATTATGAAAAATCGAAAGTTCTTTTTTCTTTGTTGTTTTTGTTTTTGTTCGGAGCGCGCGAGATACAACTCGCTTTTTTGCGGTTCGTGTTGCTGCTGTTGTTGTTGTTGCTGCTGCCGTTAATTTAATTGTATTTGATACTTTTTTGCGCTCTCTGAGTAATGGCCGTGGCCGTTAGTTTCGGTTTCGTTTGGCAAAGCTCTGAAAAAGCTCCATCGCGCATTGTAACGCACACCCGCACGAGGATTTCAGGAAACTTTTGTCAGTTGTCTTTACGCAAACACATGCATTAAGCCAAACGTTGCCTTAAATCAATTCAAAATAAGTTCATAAAAACACTTAATGTGATAACCTGACTTCGATTGTGGTTGTTGTGGCTCTGACAGTGGCTGTGGCTCATTATCAAGTCAATGGCAATTATGAGGCAGATAGCGTTAAATTTGAGTTCGCAAATCATTTCGAAAATTCCAGGTTAAATAATGCATGAATTTGTTCGGTCGCCACGGATCAAAATTTGGTGGTGCTGATTACGAGCCCCTAAAAGTGAATTATGTGGGATACGTACCCACGTACACAAAAGTCAAGTTATTGTCGCAAAGGTTACTTCGACTGTGACAAAATTATAATACACTTGTAAAAGTTCGCTACTACTGCTCTTTCCGAATTATATACACAGAATATACAAAAACAATACATTTGTTTGAACTCATTTTTTGAACGATTTGATTTGAAAATTCATGTGCTCATGTGGCCAGGGATCGTAATGATTATAATTTTTAATATAAAAATTACAAAATAAGAATTATTTATTGATTTTTTTTTTCAATAAATTGGCAAATAACTCCTTTTTTTAACCTAAAAAAATGTATTACAAAATAAATATTAAATATATATTGCGAAATAACTATTATTTTGGATTTTTATAATAAAAATTGCGACATAAATCTTATTTGTCAATTTTTGTTTTAAAAATTGAATATATTTTATATAATTGATTTTAAATATCTTCATAATCAAATGTTTAAATATATATAAGATCTATGTCTCAATACATATCCATTGATATATCAATTGTCCTTTAAGGATCAATATTAAGGATCGCTAAAATGATTTCGATTTAATTCCTCTTTAATATGTTCACAAAATTTCAAAACAGTAACAAGAATAATAAAAATAAATAAATTGAGGAACAATTTTTTAATTGATTCCGACAATAAATTGTAACTCTAGTCTGACAGAACCAATTTAAGGGCAAAAAATTACCTTTCTACTGAAACTTGGGTTTTTGGCATGCAGTGCAGTACTAATTGATTCAGCCGAAGATATATTATATTTTTGTCTTTACAAAATTTCATCATATTCTTATTTGTATCAACAACCTTATCAGAATATCCGTTAATTTCGGTAATGAATAATTTTAACCGACATTGTCGTCATCCGAATGCTCGATTCCCCGAGCACACCTTACATGAATTCAGGTTCTCTTTTAAAATTGAGCAGGTGCTTTGTGAGGTATTGTCAACCTGACTAGTCGATTGATGCGATGTTTCCGATGAAACCGCGTTCTATTCAGATACCTCCTATAACACTCCTATAACACAGGGCAACAGCCATTTCGCTCTGGCCTTCTCGATGCAAAATTCTGTTCCTGTTCTGTGCCCTGATTCCAAAACTAGTCTCGGTTTTTCTCCATCAGCTCTTGTTTTCAAGAAATCGCGGAAAATCCATTTTGCAGTTTTTTTAGCTAATGGAAAATTATGTGGGTCACACCAAGCACAAATTTGTAGGTTTATAAGTGTTATGCGATACTACATTCAATGCAGCAATAAAAAATCAAGCGAGCCGCATCAGCAAACCCGAAAGTGACTAAATTGGACCTTGAAGATCATTTTTTCTCAATTTATAGCAATCAGACGAACAGACAGACGGACAGACAGACAGACGGACAGACAGACAGACAGACGGATGGACGGACGGACAGGCGGAATTGAACTCAGCTCGTCGTCTTGATCAAGAATATATATAGTTTATGGGGTCGGAAATTAATATTTCTATGCGTTACAAACTTCTGGGCAAAATTTATATACATTTTGCAAGTGTATTAAAATTGAAAAATAACTATGAATTTAATTTTTTAAATAAAAATGTACAAATAAGAATTATGTCGCCAATTTTATTATAAAAATCGAAAATAATAGTTATTTCGTTATTTATACATTAAAATTAAAATTTTAGAATTATTTTGCAATACATTTTTTCCGGTTAAAAAATACGAGTTATTTGCCAATTATTTTAAATAAATTAAAATTGAAAAATTTAAAATTTTGTTGGCTCTCAAAAACAACACCTGTCGTGTTTTCACATTCATCCAAGACAATTTTTCCACTTTGATTTTTTTAAACCCCATAACTCTTATTTGTAACCAAATCCTTTGGATAAACATGTGTGAAATGAGGTGTGTTTATATTTTTAAGTCTATTGGCCACATTAAATACCCTATTCAATGGCAAAAATTCGAACCAAACTTGATCTGCTTACAGACAATACGAGTCGATACTGAAAATTTTGTTGCTCTAGTTCTTTTAGTTTCTAGGAACACCAAGATAGACGGACGGACAAGGCTAGATCAGCTCAGCTATTGATGCTGATCAAGAATATACACCCTCACAGAGTTATTATAAAATGCTCGAGTTTTTGTATATGGGTTATTTCCATGTAAACTGCAGTTCTGCACATCGAGAATATAATCCTATTTTTTGACATCACCACCACTAAAATTCGTCTTTTTTTCAAGTAGGGCCAACCGATATTTTTATGAAATAATATTTTTCTGGTAAAGGATATCTGTATACATATTTTAGAAAAATACCTCACGATGGGAGAATCAATTAAAGCTCGAGCAAAAATATTTTTCTTATATTTAATTTTGTTTAATGTTTTTAGGACTCCTAAGATTATTTATTTAAAATCGAGGAAGTAAATTTAAAGCAACATTTTAATATCCACCGTAGTTGACAATATTTTATACCTTTTTTTAATGAATTACACAGGCTAACAGCTGATGTATTTGTGCTCTGATTTCAAAACTGGTCTCGGTTTTTCTCTACTCATTTTCAAAATACTCATTTATAAGGAAGCGATGGTTTGTTAAGGCCGGCTATGGAGAAATATATAGTACTACCACATGACAATGATATAGAGGTGGACCCAGTGAGCCAAGATGAAACCGCATAGTCTTCGCCCTCTAAAGTTTAATTAGTCTATAGACACGGTAATCGTGTACCAATAAAGTGGATATATCATTAATTTGCACAAACACGGTGAATATACCAATGAGCTGATCATTCGCAAGAAGATTTTGTCAACAATTTTCAATTAACAAGGAATCCAAGCTGTATTCAAAGCATAAGGCCTTGCTTTACTTGGTAAAACTCCTTTAGTACCTGAGCGCAAGCTAGGAACATTAGCTACAAGCAGAAGTTTAAGTCTGTAAACTTGCATTTGCACATAATTGTATTTTATACATCTTTAAATGTATTTTTCAATGGATTAGAATTTTTGCATATTTTTGCATTCATCAAACGGTACGGAGCTATAGTTTATAGGTTAACTCGGAAAACCATCGTCAAAAAAATATTATACTCATCGGATATAACTAACTTTGACTTATTTGTATTAGACCAGATACGAGAGCTCTAGGCTCTCAAAAACGCAATTTTGGGAAATGCACGTAGAATTATTAATGAAGCTGGCGGATACCAATAAAAAAGACGATTTTTGATGTCGGAAGATGCTAAGGATCTACAATAAAATGTCTATTTGATTACTAAAATCAAAAGTGTCTTATAATTTTGATAAGGTCAAAAATAAAAATTTTTGTTACTTTGTTAAAAAAAATTTTTAATATATTTTTTGTTTAACTTTTTTGATGCCAAATTATGAAGTTATATTTTCTAAGCTTTTAAATATTTTATCTTGAAAAATAATTGAAAAGTAACAAAGTGTCTTATAATTTTGATAAGGACCTTAGGTAACAGTCAGAAGGAAGCATCTCCGACCCTATATTTGTATATTCTTGATCAGCATCAACAGCCGAGTCGATATTGAAATATCCGTAAAAACGCGCAATAATATCCCTGATTGTAAAGAGGCAAAACCGCGTTATTTTGAAATTTATTTTTTATAAACTTGCAATTGCAGTCGTGAGTGTTGTGCAACGTCTAGCGTGTACATTAGAGCGTTCCTTTCAATGCAAAATGAAAAATCGCAGAGGCCGGTTAACTTATATAATTTCAGTTTTAACTCGATTTTGTTTAGATAATTTGTTCAAATATACATTCACTGCGTCTCAACTAGAGATGGGCGCGGAAAAACCGCGAGTCCCGCGAGACGAGGAAGCATTTCAATTTGGCTTCCTCAGGCAGGTCAGAAATATTTTTAAAACTTTGCGACGCCACACGATGAGTTAATAATTACTAAATTAAACGAGAAGGCAAAGCTAACTTCGACTGTGCCGAAGTTTTAATACACTTGAAAAACTTTTCTCCAACTGATTTAATCGGTAAAATATATATAGGATATAGATATCAGATATCTAAAATTTTTAAATCATTTATAATAACAATTTGATACCATAAAATAAAACTTTTCTTAGTAAAACACATTTTCCGACCGATCGGTCCTATGGCAGCTATATGCTATAGTCATCCGATTTTGATCAATTTTTTCAAAGTTTTGTGAAACTAATATAAACCAAGAAACCAAAAAAGTTTTTCTCAAAAGAAGTAGTTTTTTGACCGACCGTTTCTATGGGAGCTATATAATATAGTCATCCGATTTTGATAAATTTTTCCTGAATTATGTGAAATCATATAAAAATAAAATAAACCCTGATTAGTGACGCTACGATGGAAAACAAACAAGTTTTTCTCACTAGAACTAGTTTTTTGACCGACCGTTTCTATGGCAGCTATATGATATAGTCATCCGATCCGGCCGGTTCCGACATATTAGTTGCGTGCAGTAAAAAGAAGACTCTGTGCAAAATGTCAGCTCGATAGCTTTAAAACTGACGGACTAGTTCACGTAGAAACAGACAGACGGACGGACGGAATTGAACTCAACTCGTCGTCCTGATCAAGAATATATATAGTTTATGGGGTCGGAACTTAATATTTCTATGCGTTACAAACTTCTGGGCAAAATTAATATACACTTTTCAAGTGTATAAAAAATCTAATGCGATTTCCTACTGAAAATGAATCTTTTAAGGTTCGGGATATGCAGAGGGTATATTAAAATTGTCATGATGTTTGTAAATCATAGAAGGAAGCATCTCCGACCCCATAAAGTATATATATTCTTGATCATCATGACGAGCTGAGTTTATTTCTGTCTGTCCGTCCGTCCGTCTGTCCGTCTATCCGTCGGTCCGTCTGCCCGTGTGTTTCAATGCTATCTCCTCCCTCAGTTTTAAAGTTATCTCGACTAAACTTTGTAAATTGTCTTTAAATACAAATAGCCTGCACATTTGCCGGATCGGATGACTATATCATATAGCTGCCATAGTGAGAATAACTTTTTTTTTCAATTGTACACTCCGAAAAAAATTCGTTCTAAATGCACAGAAAACCGCGTTTTCCGTTCTAAATAGTAGGGTAAGTCCGTTTTTCTAATACTGAGAGCGGCGGGCTTAAGTTAAGAACGCTTTAAGAGAGACCGGACGTTCCGCGCTTAAGAACCGTCCGGTCTTATTATTGGAACGCAAACAATTGTATTGCCAACCTTCCTTCTTCCCCCGCACTCCCCAACCCACTGTTTCTTCACTTCTAACAACAACACCTTACCTAAATCAAATGCCGCAAGCAAGCAAGTTTTTTAAAGCTGACATTTTTTTTTGTATTTCTCTGGGATTCGAACCTGGGCCCACTTTTGCGTTTTTGTATATAACATGAGTCTAATAGCCTAGTTCCACTGCTACATATAGCAAAATCGCAATCTATGGACAATTCTAAAAACATTTTCCCAAGAAACCATAGGTCTAAAATAAAAACTTAGCCGCCGCATATCAACGTTTAGGTTCATAAATAACACAGGTCAAAAAAATGAGCAACATTGTGTTGTCCAGCCTTGCTGGTATATAAATATGATGAAATTATCTTCCCAGATTCCAAAACTGGCCTCGGCTTAGCTCCATCGGTTCTTAGTCGCAAGATTTGGCGAAAAAACAAATGAAATGCTCTTTTTACTTATTAGTGGCCCTACTTGGCAATAGAGTCTGAACTTGTGGTGTCTATGCGACAGATTACATACCAATGGAAAATAATTATAGCCAAAAGCGTCAGAATTGGACTTTATAGTCGTACTATTCAGGATTTATAATAATACAAGAATCGACCCAGAGGATCCAAAGAAATCATTCAAAATATGACCTGACGTGACGTTACTTCAGTAGGCTATATCGACTCGGCTGTTGATGCTGATCAAGAATATATATGCATTATAGGGTAGGAGATGCTTCCTTCTGGCTGTTACATACATTTGCACAAACCCAATATACTCTTTGTACCTTCGGTACAGAGTATAAAAAATAGGAAAAAAAATTCATATTTTTATTTTTTGGGTAATCATTTTTAAACATAGAAACATTAAAAAAAGAAACTTTAATAAATAAAAATTAAACGAGAAGGCAAAGCTAACTTCGACTGTGCCGAAGATTTAATACACTTGAAAAACTTTACTCCAACTGATTTAACCGGTAAAATATATATAGAATATTGATATCAGATATTTAAAATTTGTAAATCATTGATAATAAAAATTTGATACCATAAAAAAACTTTTCTTAGTAAAACACATTTTCCGCTGATCGGTCCTATGGCAGCTATATGCTATAGTCATCCGATTTTGATCAATTTTTTCAAAATTATGTGAAAGCATATAATTCTAATATATACCAAAAATGGGGGCGCTACGATAGAAAACAAAAAAGTTTTTCTCACTAGAAGTAGTTTTTTGACCGACCGTTTATATGGCAGCTATATGCTATAGTCATCCGATTTTGATAAATTTTTTCAGAATTGTGTGAAAACATATATATATATGTATATACTACGATTGGAGACGCTACGATGGAAATCAAAAAAGTTTTTCTCACAAAGACTTATTTTTCGACCTATCGTTCCTATGGCAGCAATATGCTATAAAGATCCGATTTTGATACATTTTTCCAGAATTATGTGGAAGCATATAAAACTAACATATAGCAAGATTAGTGACGCTACGATGGAAAACAAAAAAGTTTTTCTAACTAGAACTAGTTCTTAGACCGATTGTTCCTATGGCAGCTATATGATATAGTCATCCGATCCGGCCGGTTCCGACATATTAGCTGCGTGCAGTAAAAAAGAAGAAGATTCTGCGCAAAATTTCAGCTTGATAGCTTTAAAACTGAGGGACTAGTTCGCGTAGAAACAGACAGACAGACAGACAGACGGACAGACGGACGGACAGACGGAATTGAACTCAGCTCGTCGTCCTTATCAAGAATATATAGAGTTTATGTGGTCGGAAATGAATATTTCTATGCGTTACAAACTTCTGGGCAAAATTAATATACACTTTTCAAGTGTATAAAAAATTTGTTTTTTTCATAAAATTGATTTTTCCACATATTTTGACTTTGATAACCCATAGGTAAGCCTCTAGAAGGCGTAGCACCCTTTTTCAACAATCATTTAATAGGTTGAACAATTGTCTGTCATATGTCATTTAAATTATTCGATCATCTCATTTGGTTGAAAGTTATGATTTTTGCAAAGAAAAAACTCAAACCCCATTTTGACTGTGCGAAAATACACAGTTAAGCTTGTCAAACGATTATGATAACAATTCCTTAAACAACGACCGTACTAGTGATTGACTTGGTATTTAAAAGGTGTTGTTTTAAAACTTGTGAATCATTTGGGATCTTTACTCTATAATAAGAAACATATTTCGTTATTTATCTTACTTACTTACCTTTGAATGAACTCCTTAAATGCGAATCGCATTTAAGATTAAATTTGCTTCATCAATTTGTTTTCATAAGACAAAACAATTATACTTGAACTGCACTCCAACTAAGAACTACATCGTCAAGTTTACTTTCATCGTGTTAATGCAGCCCAACTGTCTAAGGGGAATTATAATATGTAGCTCAGTGTTATTTTAATATCTCAAAGAGCCAAGGCAGTTGATTGTTTGATTTAAACAAATCCACAAAAACCGGAGTGAGTTCTGGTTGCGCATGCGCCCTTTCGCCTCCACCGCCTTGAACAGCCACTTAGTCATGTCAGCTCAAAAATTATAAATAATATTAATTAACCGTTAATTAGACATTTAACTTTTAAATTGGTTGTGGTTTGTGCTCCGCTTTTAATGACATTCAATGCCATCCAGCAGGGCACTTTTTTTATTGTTCCCGGAAGGAAGTAACGAAAACCCTGACACAACTTTGCCTTTCCCCACCTTCCCCGTTACAACTCCTGAACTTCCCCGCCCACGCCCTCTTTGCCCTGTGCTTGGCGTTCCAGTTTTTCCTGCTCCATGTTCTCCAGCTGGGCGAGGGTTAACAGAGATATGCCCAACTGATCCTCTCGCGTGAATGGCTGGGCCATCCGTCTTAGCCAGCGTCTGGCCAGCTGGACAGCCTCCTCAGTGCTCAGATTGCAAAAGCTATCCACCAAATGCTCCTGTATCCATTTGGGCAAACGCGAACGCTTGTCCTGCCTTGAGAAGCGTTTGTCCGCAAATATCATAATGCCATAATCCGTTTTGCCACGCAAGGCTCTGCCCACACACTGGGCAGCATGCCGCATGGCATCAAAGGTGAGAAAGTCGTTCTCGCGTATCTGAAACTGATCGCGCAGATAATCGAGGCGCGCCTTGAGAATGCGCGACTGCGTGTAAACATACGGGATTCCGAACATGAGCACCGCGCGACCATAATGATGATCGAAATCAACACCCTCGGAGACCTTGCCACGCGCCACAGCCAGTAGCACAGCGCCGCGACCACAATCGCAGGCCTAGAGAAGCGAGAGAGCGAGATTGTGTCAAGTACAAGTGGAGGCGAAGCCATATGAGTGGACTCTCACCTTAACATAGTTCATTAGAGCATAGCTGGTCTCGGCATTGTCCTGGGTCTCAATGAAGAGCAGCTTATAACGCAACAAAGTGTCCACAATGCCCTGATCATACCAGGAGGCCACCACCGACTCTAGATACAGATACGAAGTAAAGAAACAGACAATGCCATCGGGCACAGTTTTAGCCACCTCCACCAGCAATTGGCCATAGTTTCGAATAACAGCAGTATCCTCTCGTGTCTCAAATTTGGACGAAATGGTCACCTGGTCATTGCCCTTGGACACAATCTTAAAATATAGGTTTGAGGTGTTAGAAACCAACTTCAAAGGGGTAAGTCGTTAAATCTTACCATGGGCAAAAGACAAGGACGCGCGAGTGTCATGGTAAAGCTACTCATTACCACAGGATCAAAATCCAAGATTTTGGGATACATATCCATGGGCGACAAAGTGCCCGAGGTTATGACCACAGTCTGAAAACGTCCAAAAACGGGAGCCATCGCTATGGAAGAGTCCAAACAGCTGAAATGCATTATGGGATTGGAAACGGTGGGTGTTTTATCATCAAAGGGCTCAATGATAATAGTGAAACCCTTGGTATAGGTGGACACCAATGTGGCAAAATGTGTGATCTGAAAAAATAAGCTTGCAAATGAAATTTACTATTTGGGTTTATTTATGTGAATTACCCACCAGAGTCAAGGCACCATACTCCGTCATATCGCTAATCTCGAGGGTTCTCAGTAAACTAGACAATCTTTCGGCACAGAAACGCAAGGGTTTACGCTCTATGCAGATTTTCGAAGAGACGTCCTTGAGAAAGCCTGCTGGAGACTCTTGCACCACATGATGGACACGCAGACGTGTTTTGATATACTCTATGAAGCGACGTAAAAAGCTTAAAAAGTGATCCGCATTCCGAATATTACCAGGAACCACTTCAGTCAGCACATCACTAGGCAGGACAGGATTAGCTAATATCATGTCGGTATCCCTTTGTACACTGGCATCTTTGAGACCCTGTACCATGCGTTGATACTCCTCATTCAATCGATTGGTGTCTTCTTCGCGAATTCTAGAAAGGCATTTTGATTAGATATGACCAAAGACAAATACAAATAAATGTAGTTAGCTGCTATTTCTGTTTTATTAAAAGCATTTTCAAAATAATTTATGAGAAAAATATAAGAAATAAATGCCTATAGCACTTGCCCTAACTTTGAAAGCCTTTTTTTTCGAAACATGCTTTTCGAACAGTTTTCAATAATTTTACACGAAAATGTTAACCACATCTTTTGAATGTCATTACAAAGTTAAACCCGTACGGGATTTTCGGGATAAGTTAATTAAGAACTTAAAATAATTTCAAAATACTGTAACTGTTGCTGCTTCAGAATTCAAGAGCAGCGGTCATGACTTTCGCCACTAGATTAGTTTTTAATATTAAATAATAATAATTTATAGACCCAATAGAACTATAGACTATTCAGAAATACTTCGCGTAATTACGAGAAGATAGAATAGAATTATAGACTATTCAGAAATACTTCTCGTAATTACTGACCTATCTTTAACATACAGTAATCTTTCGAAGGAACGTAATCTTCGAGACAATTTTCAGACAATGGGATTGCAATTAGACAACAAAACAATGCACACCCATTTGACCTGTGATACTCTTCTTCACTTCTTTTTCGTTGACGACGCTAAGAAGATCTTACTCTATGATGAAATCTTTCTTACAGCATTTTCAAGGCATGACCTTTTTCTCTAAAACCAATGATTTTGATCTTAGTTATAATGAAGTATTGATCACATTAATAGATTATAAGAAAATATTGACGCAATTGGAAAAAATTGATTGTAATTTTTCAAGGATATATGGCTTGCCTTCTGTAGACTGCCAAGTAAAAATATTAAATGAAAGTCTGGACAATCTTTTTAATAAGTTTGTACCGATCAAATCGGAAGTGATCAAACCGTTGCAACAATCGTGGTTTAATGCAAATATTCAGGGCTGTTCTGGTTTTCACTAAAGTGAATTCGAATGTGGTACATGATCACTTTTCTAATAAACGATCAAGGTAATCGGTATCAAACCATAAATTTTAAATTACTTTTAATGCGACAAACTCGACGTTAAATGCATTAAAATGATTCACCCAATAATTTTACACAACAACACATGTACCACATTCGAATTCGACAAATTTTGTCGAAAGTGAAAACAGCAACAGGCCTGATTAAGAGACATGTATATTTACGTGACGTTTCTTATCGTAGATGGAAACGTTATAAAACTTATGATCTGTGCATTCAATTCAAGAGACTGCGGAGTAGTGTGACGATGATGATTATATCAGCTAAACATTATATTAGGTGTAGTAAAAAGTAATCCATTATTTTTAAAATTTTTTTTATATCCGGCATAATGATATGCTTTACCGATTACCACAATTTTATAATTTTTTTAACCTCAAATTTACCGGAAGCATTACCTTCCGCCTTTATCGAACAAAAACTGTAAAATGTACCGGATTTTCTCATAGCAAGGGTTCATTTTTGACACGTGCTCAAACGAAACTGATTCAATCAAATGCAAAACTGTCAAAAAAGTATTTTTAGTACTAACTGTCATCTTTACAACGACATTTGTTGTAAATCAATGAAACAAAAACTAAGATAACTAATACCCTATTTCCACTGGCACATATATGTACATTCTAAATTTTTACATTTTCGATTTTTAAGCATTAAATTCGCGTTTTTTTCAACAAGTGCGACGTCAATGCAAACATAGTTGCTAAACTTGCCCAAAGATTGGTCAACTTTCACTTATCGGCTTAGAATGTATATTTGCTTTGGATATTAAATATTTTCAAATGTACATATATGTGCCAGTGGAAATAGGCTATAAGATACATAGTACTAAATCCACCTATTGAGAAAATAAAGGATTACTTTTTACTACACCTTATATATATATATATAAGAACTCCAACCTTATAAAGTATATATATATTTCTTCTGTCCCAGCTTTTGTCACTGAACTTCTCCTAAACAACTGATCCGATTTGGATGGAATTTTCTGTGAATATTTTTGTGAGCCCGTATATGGTTTGTGTTCACAAATGAACTCGGTACAATTTAACTGAACTATCTGAAACTATTTAAGCTGTAAACATCAGCGGAGATTTTTGCGGAGATCCGGTTCGCGGGTTCGAACCAAAATGTACCAAAGGTAAAGGTTCAGAAATTTGAGGTTCAAGGTTTTGGTTCGAACCTTGGTCCGAGTTTTCGCAAATTTTGTTGCTAAAAATATAAAAAAAACGAGAAGGCAAAGCTAACTTCGACTGTGCCGAAGTTTTAATACACTTGAAAAACTTTACTCCAACTGATTTAACTGGAAAAAAATATATAGGATATAGATTTCAGATATTTAAAAATATTAAATCATTGATAATAAAAATTTGATACCATAAAAAAACTTTTCTGAGAAAAAACATATGTTCCGACCGATCGGTCCTATGGCAGCTATATGCTATAGTCATCCGATTTTGATAATTTTTTTCAAAATTATGTGAAAGCATATAAAACTAATATATACTAAGATTGGGGACGCTACGATAAAAAACAAAAAAAATTTTCTCACTAGAAGTAGTTTTTTGACCGACCGTTTATATGGCAGCTATATGCTATAGTCATCCGATTTTGATAAATTTTTTCAGAATTGTGTGGAAACATATAAAACAAATATATACTACGATTGGAGACGCTACGGGAAAAAAAAAGTTCCACCGACTTATTTTTCGACCGATCGTTCCGTTGATATGTCCGTTTTAATTTTCCAAATGGGGTTAAACAACATACCAAGATTAGTGCCGCTGCGATGGAAAACAAAAAAGTTTTTCTAACTAGAGCTAGTTCTTAGACCGATCGTTCCTATGGCAGCTATATGATATAGTCATCCGATCCGGCCGGTTCCGACATATTAGTTGCGTGCAGTAAAAAGAAGAGTCTGTGCAAAATTTCAGCTCGATAGCTTTTAAACTGAGAGACTAGTTCGCGTAGAAACAGACAGACAGACGGACAGACAGACAGACGGACAGACGGACGGACGGACAAACGGAAATGAACTCAGCTCGTCGTCCTGATCAAGAATATATATAGTTTATGGGGTCGGAAATGAATATTTCTATGCGTTACAAACTTCTGGGCAAAATTAATATACACTTTTCAAGTGTATAAAAACTATTTAGAATTTCTGAATTTTAGTTTACTTGAACATACGATATCATTTATTTTCCATCTATATATATTATATATTACTATATGTTTCACAAGAGGTTTGGTTCAAGGTTCGGTTCACGGTAAAAGAATAGTCGGAATTTCAGGTTCGAACCGTTTCGGTTCCAAACCAGTTTGCAGCCCTGATAAACATGAAATTTGACGTGTTTACTCTTTCAAGACTGGTACCGAACCAAATGGAACCGGTTCAAAAGTGGCTTAGAGCCGTATCATTGAAATTATTTAAGTAATGATCTAACAATTTGGTGTTTGGATTGATAATATAGTTATTTATTTTCCCGGATAAAAACCGGTTCAGAACCAGATCAAAAAAGTGGTTCGGAACAATATTTCCGACATTGTTTAAGAATTTGAAATTCGTTGAGTAGGTGCGTAATATGGAGTTAAAAATTTTACTGCTGGAAGACCGGTTCTAAAGCAGATTGAACCGGTTCAAAAGATCAACAGATAAACTTAATGTTTGATGTGTAGATTGGTCATACGGAATTAAATATTTTCCCGAATCAAAACCTGCTATATATCAGAAATTATTTAAGCTATAATCTTGAATTTTGGTGTGTGAATTGGTCATATGATGTTAGATATTTTCCGGTTAAAAGCTGGTTCCGAAACAGTTTGAACCAGTACACAAGTGCTACATTTTAACAAAAATACACATAAGCTATGAACATGAAATTTGGTGTGTGAAGTAAGAAGTACGAGAAACGGGTATAAAAAAGCAGTCAAGTTGATAAATATGGGAATCCAGTGGAAAGTTTAGATTTGTCCTATTGAACCAAATTTTAAATTAAATTTTAAATCACATTAACGCCGACTGATCATAAAAACGAGAAATCAAAGCACAAATCAATACACTTGTAATCGCTCGTTCCACCTTATCTTACCTATTGGGTATTTAGGATAAGAGGCAGATTAATAATTAATAATCAAAGGAATCAAATTGTTCAGTTCCAAATTTGTACACGCTACCATCATGACCAAAAAATCGGTCATATGGCAGCTGAAAGATATAATCTTCCGATTTGGCCTTTGGCAGAGCGATTTAAAAGCATATAAAGTTGATATTTGCTGATCTTAAGACGTTAACACTGTTTTTGTTTACTTGTACACATTTCCAACCGAGCGCTCCTTTGGCAGCTATAAGATATACAGCCATGTTCTCAATTCCACTTTTATAAAAATTTTGTGATTTGGAGACCAAATTTGGTGCAAAAACCGGTCTGAAATCACAAAACTTTTTTGGAAGTAGAATTCAGAACATGGCTGATAGTAATCCGATCTCGACCAAATTTTTTACAGGATATACATATACATATGCTTGAAAGCATATGGGCAGAGTTTAGGAACGCTATCATTGAAAACAAAAAAGATTTTCCCACTGATTTTTCGATAGATTAGCAGACGGACGGATGAAAATCGACTTAGATCGTCCTACTGATCAAGAATATATATACTCAATGGGGTCGGAAATAATTATTTCAATGCTTTGCAAACTAAGTAACATCGCAACTAGGTAATATAATGTTTAATGTAATAATCAGCTGATCAACTACTTACTCCTGCACCAATTTGGTCAATTGATTCAATGCATTTGTACTTCTCTCCACTGTGCGTCTGTTGATCTTCACGCTCATAGAATCAATGCACACATTGTCTATATTGTGAGCCTCGTCGAAAACCACACAGGACTCACGGGACATCTCTTTGGACACGACCTGGGCTATTTTGGGATCCAGAAGATAATGATAGCTATAGACCACAATGTGGGCGTGTGCAATCTGGCAATAATATAATACTTAGAATTCTTAATTCAACCAATCTGTAGCTTCACAACTCACCGCATGGCGTGCCACAAAATAGGGACACCAGTTGCGTGATCTGCCATATTCCTTCAGATCATCAATACTGTAGACGCCCACAGGCAGGGCTGCCTCTTTGCCTTCCAAGCTGAAGCCCTCAAAGTACTGACCTGCAAAACCATCCGACCAATCGTAATTAAGTTCTCCTTGGAAACGTCCTCTTGCCTACTCACATATGGGCGTCTCCGCATCCATTTCATGCCTATCCCGTATATAACTGGCCGTCAATCCATAACACTTGCCATCCACAGCCTTGCCCTCGCGCTCCTTGCTGACCTCGGGATGTATGCACATGTTTTTGCGTGAACTGAGCACCAACCCGGTCATGGCCGGCGGCAGTGGGGAATGACGTTCATAGTATACCATCAGGTTCTGCAGCTCGGCTATCACCTTCTCAATCTCCGGCACTGTACGCGAGCAGTAGATCAGCTTGCGCACTGTCTCCGGATGCTCAATCATATAGGCCACTATCAAAGAGAGTAAAGTGGCTGTTTTGCCCGTACCCGAGGGCATTTCCAGCAAACAATGCCCCTTGGCGTCCAGGCTTCTCTTAAGTTCGAGCATGTACGCATATTGTTCGGGGTAAATGTACTCATACGGAAAATAGACGAGCAGGCCGTCCACACTGAGCCTATCGGGAGAGAGTTGTTAGTTGGTTGTGGTGGAAGAGGAAATAAGACAAAATACTTCATTTTATGGTTGTTTCGTGGGAATTCGTAATAGTTTTGCTTTGCCGGTAAAATGTAAACAAGCAGTGTCTAGTGTGACCGCAGCGCTCTACTGAGTAGTGATGCTCCGATTTATTTGAACTAGATCAAATGAACATGTCTGTAAACTAAACTAATGAACTGTGTCAATGTTTACACATTAGTTTTTTTTTTTAACTTTAGTTAATTTTCTTGAAATTGAATGAATTTTCGTCGATATCAAGTGCGAAAAATTCCCGCCATCTTAAGTTTCGAATCTACCACCTCTAGGTATTTTGTTTTTAAAAAAATTTCAAATGGATAACAAACAGCAAAGAGTTTTATTGGCTTGCACTGACGCAATAGTTGCAACAACAACGTTGTGTGAGTTGCAACAAACAGCAGAGTCAAATAAGCCCATTCTTTATGTCGACAGGTCTGGCAGAAAAGACATGTATGGAGCTAATATCGCGTTTACATTGCGGTCGTACGACCGTTTTTGATATTTTTTGGCTGAGACTGGTCGTCCGGCCATACAAAAAAATGGCAGTTGGCTTTGAATTTGGGACGGTCTCAGAGCCAACGATCGCACGAAATTAGTGCTGCCAGATCATATTTGACTCGAAAATGTGGCAGCCTTGTACGATTTTTATCGATAGCTATCGAATTGTGCGAGTGTGTGTTTATAAATATAAACAAATATTAACAAATCAATTACAACAGAACAAGAACAAGTTAAAAAATAATGAAAATTGATATATTATTATTAATAATAATAATATATCCATTTTCATAAGTAGGACTTCGTATAGTTGGTTTTCCAGAGATAGAAGTACTAAGGAGTACCACCCTTTATAACTGTGGAAATCCATGGCGTCCCTTCAATGTGGCAGCTGTCGATCGCACTAAAACTTTGGATCCCAGTTGATCAAATCCTTTTACGCATGCTTTTAATTATATCTACAACCATCTACATCATGTAAAGAATGTATTTTTCCATTTTGTTGACAAAAGTTCGAAATTTTCCACCTAAACTTGAATTTAATTTAAAGTACACAAACAACAGCTGAATGACGTTTGGGACTTAATATGACCGTTCGGTCAATTTAAACACCAAAATAGTCGTAGCCCCAGAAAAGGTCGTACGACCGCAGTGTAAATTCCGTATAACTCCACTCCACATCGGCGACTTCTTGGGATGAGATGATCGCTCAATACTGTTTGTTACCACAGTCGCTTTTACTCTAAGGGCCGTTTTCTTATCTACATGTTTTTGAAGGTGCTTTTTGAGACAATCTATGTTGCCTACTTTTAGGACGCCTTTAAAATCACATCCGGGTCGTAGTAAACACAAACATAGACCTTTATAAGCGGCCTAAAAGTAGGCGACACAATGTTTCCCAAAAAGCACTTAGTTTTCAAAAACAGGTACATGAGAAAACGGCCCTAAGCGGTCCTACAATGAAGCTCAAACCACTTTGCACTGATCTCCTAGAAAAAGCACCCATTGTAACTACATAAGTACTTTATTAACCTTTCTTGTCAAAGGGCACCACCTATATCTTCCCAGACGCTTTTGGCCAAGCCTTTATCATAATGCTGTTTATTGGTGATCTCCTACAACACAGGTTTTTCTTTTATTAAATTGATCAGGGCCACCTTGTCGTCGAATGTAAAGTTGTTCACTCTTTTTTTCATTTTTGAACAATTTGTAGAATCATTTTGTTATGTACAATTTTTTTCGCGTGGTTTTCAATTATTTCGCACTATCGAAATAAAGACCTATCGATTAACTATTGCGTGACACGGAATGCATCGGTTGGCAACGCTGCAACATCGATATGACTTTTCGCAACTTTTCAGTGGACCAACTCTTGAAACAGCTACCTGCGAAATTTTTTACAAAGAGTTTTATTGGCTTGCATTGCCGCAATTGTTGCTACAATGGTGGAGGTGAGTTCCACCAAACGGCAGAGAATGCAACCAGAAACCACTACTTGCGGCGACAAGATGTCGCAAATTCGACCGTGGAGTTATGTGGCTGATCCATTACAAACACGGAATCACTTTATTAACCTCCTGTCGTAGCACCTATATTTGCCCAGACGCTTTTGACCAATCCTGTATCAGAATGCTACTTTGGATGAGCTCCTACAAGCACAGGTTTTTCTTTGATCTGATTTATCGGGGCCACTTTGTTATGCTATTGTTCTTCCTCGCGCCACACTTGTATATTTCGACCTAGCTGATTGCGAAAAATATGGTTTTGATATATTTCACACTATCGAAATAATGAGCTATCGATTAACTATCGCGTGACCCGGTATGCATCGGGTGGCAACGCCGCAACATCGATATGACCTTTTCGCAACATTTCGTGGACCAACTCGCGAAACAGCTGTCAGCGAAAATCGAGCGAAATCGTTTTTTATATGGAGTTTTTGATTTCGCGAGTATTTTGCAGTTACTCAATACCAAGCCGAAATCCGGCACGTGCCGTGTATCGATTACAGCAGCTGACGATAGGCAGCCATTAAAGACATCGATTTCATAACAGCTGACGATAGGCCATAACGATCGATAACGGCAGCTATCGACAGCGCATGTCCGTCTATAAAAGCAGCAACTGGGCCGAAGCCCAGATTCATTCAGTGCGCGGCATTAGTAGAGTCAACATCAAGAAAACGACCCCAAAAGGGTCACTGCATCATGCATTAATTAGAAGGTGGTCTAACAAATCGGTTGATGGACTCTAAGGGCCGTTTTTATACCCTTGCAGAGGGTATATTAAAATTGTCACGATGTTTGTAACTGCATTAGAAAGGAAGCATTTCCGACCACATAAAAGTATATTCTTGATCAGCATGACGAGCTGAGTTCATTTCCGCCTGTCCGTCTGTCCGTCCGTCCGTCCGTCCCGTCTGTCCGTCTGTTTCTGCTTTTTATCTCCCTCCCTCAGTTTTAAAGCTATCTTGACCAAAACTTTGCAAAAGTCTTTAAATACGAATACGCTGCACATTTGTCGGAATCGGCCGGATCGGATGACTATATCATATAGCTGCCATAGGACGTCGGTCAAAACTTTAGTTCTAGTGGGAAAAACTTTTTGTTTTCCATGTAGCGTCACCAATCGTGGTATCTATAAGTTTTATATGCTTCCACACAATCTGAAAAAATTTATCAAAATCGGATGACTATAGCTAGCTGCCTATCGGTGCAATAGCTAGTGAGAAAAACTTTTTGTTCCACCGTAGCATCACCAATCGTGGTATATATTAGTTTTCATATGCTTTCACCCAATTCGTGAGAAAAATTTACTCAAAATCGGATGACATAGCATATAGCTGCCATAGGAACGATCGGTCTAAAAACTAGTTTCTAGTTATGAAAAACTTTTTTTTTGTTTTCCATCGTAGCGTCACCAATCGTGGTATACATTGTTTTATATGCTTTCACACAATTCTGAAAAAAATTTATCAAAATCGGATGACTATAGCATATTGCTTCCATATAAACGGTCGGTGCAAAACTGGTTCAGTTAAAAAATTTCTTTTTTCTTTTTCATCGTAGCGTCACCAATCGTGGTATACATTAGTTTTATATGCTCCCACACAATTCTGGAAAAATTTATAGAAATCGGATGACTATAGCATATAGCTCGCCATAGGAACGATCGGTCTAAAAACTAGTTCTAATAAGAAAAATTTTTTTTTGTTATGAATGGTTGCGCCTTTCAAAACTGCAAGGGTATTTAAAACATCGGCGTAGCCGATGTTTAGACTTCTATTTTTTTTCATTAATTCGACTGCACACGAAAGTTGGCTATGAATTCGTCTATGTTGTGAAGCATATAAAACTAATATATACAAATTTTGGGAACGATCGTTCTTATGACAACTATATGATATAGTCATCCGGTCCGGCCGATTCCGACAAATGTGCAGCCTATGTGTATTTAAAGACTTTTTGCAAAGTTTGGTCAAGATAGCTTTAAAACTGAGGGACGACTCAGCTCGTAATGCTGATTAAGAATATATACCTTATGGGGTCGGAGATGCTTCTTTTTATGCGTTACAAACAGCGTGATAATTTTAATATACCCTCTGCAAGGGTATAAAAATTCATTATAATTAATATGTCTTTATTTCGCATAAAAAGGAACTATATTCATAGTACCTGATCGATAAATGGACTCAAAAAATGGAATTGAACATTAGAAGCCAATTAAACGGTCCACGGAAGTGGTTAAGCAAATACTCATCAAATCTAATGTAAATGCAAATAATTGCCAAAATCGTAGATTTGACTTCATTGCTGGAAGCGCGTTTCGAAAATTTAGTTGCCGGTGAAAAAGGTAAATTCTTCTAAAAATACATTTGAAACATCTTTGAGTTATGTATGTAGAAAAATGATTATTCGATGGAAGAAAATGACGATTCATTATTTTCCCCTTTCGAATAATTAAACTTGTATAATCGTCACGTGTACGACGATTTATACTTTTTGGCCATTATTCTGCAGATCTTTTGACGGGATGGCGATCTGATATTATGTATTTTATTAAATGCAGCTTTCCTTCATTTCTTATTTGATTTATTACATGTTCTACATGTATGGCAAATGATTTTCCTGATCTTGCCAATTGGGCTGTATAGCAAATACTGACTTTAGTAATTGTTATTTGTTCCAAAGCAAAGGAAAGTATCTGTGGGGAAAAATCTATTATTCATTATACCCGTTACTCGTAGAGTAAAAAGGGTATACTAAGTTCGTGCAAATGTATGTAACAGGCAGAAGGAAGCATTTCCGACCCCATAAAGTATATATATTCTTGATCAGCATCAATAGCAGAGTCGATATAGACATGTCCGTCCGTCCGTCTGTCCGTCTGTCTGTATGAACACCTAGATCTCAGAGACTATAAGAGCTAGAGCTACCATTTTTTCAGTTTAGACTTGTATTGTCTGCACGCAGATCAAGTTTGTTTCAAATTTTTGCCACGCCCCCTCCCGCCCCGCAATATGAAAAAAACCTCATATCTCTCACAATTTTGAAAATAGATTGTTCGGACCTTCTAGACATATATTATGATCATCATTACCTATCGATCCGCCTTACATAATTTTCCGATCAGACGAACGATAGTAGAGTTGCCGCCCCCGCAATTTTGGAAAAAAACTCATATCTTCCACAACTTGTGATCTAATAAAATATTTAAAAACGAGAAGGCAAAGCTAACTTCGACTGTGCCGAAGTTTAAATACACTTGAAAACGTTTACTCCAACTGATTTAACCGGTAAAATATATAAAGGATATAGATATCAAATATTTAAAAAATTTTAAATCATTGATAAGAAAGATTTGATACCATAAAACAACTTTTCTTAGTAAACCACATTTTCCGACCGATCGGTCCTATGGCAGCTATATGCTATAGTCATCGATTTTGATAAATTTTTTCCAAAATTGCGTAAAAGCATATAAACTAATATATACCAAGATTAAGGACGTTACGATAGAAAACAAAAGGTTTTCCTCACTAGAACTAGTTTTAGACCGACCGTTTATATGGCAGCTATATGCTATAGTCTTCCGATTTTGATAAATTTTTCCAGAATTACGCGGAAGCATATAAAACTAATACAAACCATGATTGGTGAAGCTACGATGGAAAACTAAAAAGTTTTTCTCACTAGAACAAGTTTTTCGACCGACCCTTTATATGACAGCTATATGATATAGTCATCCGATTTTGATAAATTTTTCCAGAATTATGTGGAAGCATATAAAACTAACATATACCAAGATTAGTGACGCTACGATGGAAAACAAAAAAGTTTTTCTAACTAGAACTAGTTCTTAGACCGATCATTCCTATGGCAGCTATATGATATAGTCATCCGATTTTGATAAATTTTTCCAGAATTATGTGGATACATATAAAACTAACATATACCAAGATAGGTGACGCTACGATGGAAAACAAAAAAGTTTTTCTCACTAAAACATATTTTCCGACCGATCGTTCCTATGGCAGCTATATGATATAGTCATCCGATCCGGCCGGTTCCGACATATTAGTTGCGTGCAGTAAAAAGAAGACTATGTGCAAAGTTTCAGCTCGATAGCTTTAAAACTGAGAGACTAGTTCGCGTAGAAACAGACGGACAGACGGACAGACGGACAGACGGACAGACGGACGGACGGACAGACGGAAATGAACTCGGCTTGTGCTGATCAAGAATATATATAGTTTATGGGGTCGGAAATTGATATTTCTATGCGTTACAAACTTCTGGGCAAAATTAATATACACTTTTTCAAGTGTATAAAAAAAACCTTACCCTGAGTAACGGGTATATCGAAGTCGAGCAGGGCCGACTTAAACTTAGGCTCTCGTTTTTGATTGAAGTAAGGACAAAAATTCAAAGTCTACCTACATAAATTGGCCCATCCAAAACTAATTCGTCAAATAATAATTTGTAAGAATTATCTATTTTTAATGATTTGCGCTGATTTTAAAAAATTTTTAAAGATAGCTTTTGTTTGTCTCTGGATTTTAAATTCTCTTGTAAGCGCTTGTACCATCTATTAAAAAAATTATTATATTATAATTTTTAAAATTATTTTATATTTACTTGTCTAAAATCTTCTTTTTATTAACTTGGTTTTTTTTTCCGAAAAGAAAATGCGTTACCAATAGATTCAATCATTGATGGTTCTGACCCCCCTTCATCCTGGGCTTGTGTAATCCAAAAGGCAATACGAATTTCTTGCGGCAAAAATCTATTTTCTATTTGTCGTTGGTCATAGATTCTAGGAATTTCCATATATTTTAATTTAAAATTTCGATATACTTTTTTAATTATGCCTTTTGGTACAACATGTTTTTATACTCTGTACCGAAGGTACACAGAGTATATTGGGTTTGTGCAAATGTATGTAACAGCCAGAAGGAAGCATCTCCGACCCCATAAAGTATATATATTCTTGATCAGCATCAACAGCCGAGTCGATATAGCCATGTCCGTCTGTCCGTCTGTCCGTCTGTCTGTCCGTCTGTCCGTATGAACGAAGAGATCTCAGAGATGGTAAGAGATAGAGGTTTGAAGTGTATGGAACATATATTTCTTATACTTGCAGGCAGATCAAGTTTAGTTTTGATTTTTGCCACGCCCCTGCCTCCCCCGCAAATTTAAAAAACGAAATAACTCCCACAATTTTCAAGATAGATAGTTCGAACATTCTAGACATATATTCTACTACTTATTTTGAATCGACCCGCCATACATCATTTTTCGATCAGATGAACGATATTAGAGCTATATGTAAAAGAAAATAAAAACCAACGCCAACAACAACACCGTTGCCATTCGTAGAACTTACGAGAAAGAGAGAGCGAGAAGGCAATAGCTAACTGGTAATTTCCCAATTGGACCTTGCTATGAGTGGAGCGATATAATTGAGATGGCCTGCGGTCAGAAATCACGCGTGATTCCCGCGTGACTAATATAGATACGTTTTTGTTAATAGGAAATTATATACAAATTTTATAATTTTACGGGTTTGTACTAGGTACTAGCCCCATACATCGTTTTTCAACCAGATGAACGATGGTTGAAAGAGTTGCCACCCTCAGATTTTGAAAAAACCTCACACTTTAAAGTTATTAGTTTCGTACAAACAGGTACAGAGTATATTACAGTCGGGCTTGACCGACTTTCTTACTTGTTTTTTTAATGAATATTTCTCCTCCTTGACTTGACCCATGAGACATTCCCAATATTGTTTTTTATGTGCTGGCGTTTAAAATTTAAGTGTCGGCGGTTTTAATAAAGGTCTACGAATTCCCGTCAATTTTCTTAATACTGTTCCACAACTCCACAAGCATAGTGTGCCGCAAGAACCAATGAAGAAATGCTTTACATTATTTTTGCACTTATTGAAGAATTTACGGGCACGAGTTTCTGTTATTTCTTCCATCATGTCTCGAAAGTTATATTTTCTTGTGCTTCATAGACGTCAAAGGCGTCGTCATCATGTTCTATGTCTTGAACATGTTCTATATGACCTTGTGCATTTTCGTCATTAGTATTCTTGTCTACGTTTTAAACATTTTTTGGAAGATCAGCATGGATGATTTCAGTTCTTTCACTTTCTAGCATTTTTTGTTTAAACGCCACTTTTTTTTTTAACTGAGCTTTTTTCGCTGGTGGTTCTATTCAATCTATCCCGAGCTCCAATTTGCGCAACGCTCTTCTCTCATAATATATGTAAGACTTTTTTTGATCTAATTAAAAAATATCGAAAGGGTGTAATTTTGCTATTTATTAATCATATTTTGACGAGAGTGATATAAAGTAGAGGTGCGCGAGTGTGCGATTTTTCCTTCACGTAACGTACGATTCACGATTAAAATAATTCCGACTTCACTTGCTCCTTGTGTCGCAACATCCCATCTGTGCCACACTGAGAAGATCATGCCATGACTTATTTTCAACAATTGCCACAAATTTCCAAAATTGAACATCTTTTTCATGCATCACTCCTTTTGTTTTGTGGTTTCACCGAATTATATCTATGATTTCCATTTATAATGTTTATTTTTATTTCGTTTTTTTTGTTTGTCACTCATAATTTAAATGTAAAGCAGATTTGCTGCAATTGGTAAACTCAAACGAAATGCTTGATTCTTGGAATAAGACGTTAGCAGTTGTTTGCATTTACTTTTAGTGTGCCCGTACCAGTTTAGCATATAACTGTATTCAAACACCTTATTTGTGGCTAAATCACTTATTTTCTATTGGTATACTTATCAGTGTGGCCATGAAACATGCAAAAATTTGTCGTATTTGTGGCGGTTTTTGCTAGAAGAGCGAAATCGAGAGAGTCTGCGTTTGTATGCAATGGTGTGTGTGGCTAGGTCAGGGCCGCCCAAATGGAGAGGACAGAAAATTATGATTGGGTGGGTTGGTGAGTGCTGAAAAATCTTGTAAATCAAGTTTTCTGTCCTCACACATTCACTTCACTTGCAGTTTTTGAAAGGCGCTACCATTAATAACAAATAAGTTTTTCTCATTAGAACTAGTTTTTAAACCGATCGTTCCTATGGCAGCTATATGCTATAGTCATCCGATTTCGATAAATTTTTCCTGAAGTGTGTGGAAGCATATAAAACTAATATGTACTACGATGAGAAAAAAGGTTTTTTCACTAGAACTAGTTTTTGGACCGATCGTTACTATGGCAGCTATATGATATAGTCATCCGAATTCGATATCCGGCAGACTCCGACAAATGTGCAGCGTATTTGTATTTAAAGGCTTTTTGCAAAGTTTGGTTAAGATAGCTATAAAACTGAGGAACTCGATAAGTAGTGGCAGTGGCTGCAGATGTTTTATCGGTTTTATGGGTGTTGTTCCAGTGAGTTATCGCTCTTCTTTTATAAATGAACTTCATTTCGCATCCACTCCTTCTGCAATTAAATGCGTGCGGAATTTTAGAGTGCCGTAGAAGATAATATCGTCTGCATAATACCACACCACACAAATCGCATTTAAAGTTATGTCTTTTCATATGCTTTCGCAATTGTTTCGCATTTGGAAAAGAAACAAAGCAAATGCGACATTTAGTCAACTTTCCTTTTTTAAGTTCTTCCTTCTCTTTAGATTCATTCGTTTTTGAATGCATCACTCCTTTTGATTTGTGGTTTCACCGAATTATATCTATGATTTCCATTTATAATGTTTATTTTTATTTCGTTTTTATACCCTTGCAGAGGGTATATTAAAATTGTCACGAAGTTTGTAACGCATATAAGGAAGCATTTCCGACCACATAAAGTATATATATTACTGATCAGCATGACGAGCTGAGTTCATTTCCGTCTGTCCGTCTGTCCGTCCGTCCGTCCGTCCGTCCGTCCGTCTGTCCGTCTGTTTCTATGCTATCTCCTCCCTCAGTTTTGAAGCTATCTTGACCAAACTTTGCATAATGTCTTTAAATGCAAATACGCTGCACATTTGTCGGAATCGGCCGGATCGGATGACTATATCATATAGCTGCCATAGGAATGATCGGTCCAAAAACTAGTTCTAATGAGAAAAACTTTTTTGTTTTCCATCGTAGCATCACCAATCACGGTATATATTAGTTTTATATGCTTACACACAATTCTGGAAAAATTTATCAAAATCGGATGACTATAGCATATAGCTGCCATATAAACGGTCGGTCAAAAATCAAGTTCTAGTGAGAAAAACTTTTTTGTTTTCCATCGTAGCGTCACCAGTCGTGGTATATAATAGTTTTATATGCTTCCACACAATTCTGAAAAAATTTATCAAAATCGGATGACTATAGCATATAGCTGCCATATAAACGGTCGGTCCAAAAACAAGTTTTAGTGAGAAAAACTTTTTTGTTTTCCATCGTAGCGTCACCAATCGTGGTATATATTAGTTTTATATGCTTTCACACAATTCTGAACAAATTTATAAAAATCAGATTACTATAGCATATAGCTGCCATATAAACGGTCGGTCCAAAAACTAGTTCTAGTGAGAAAAACTTTTTTGTTATCCATCGTAGCACCACCAATCATGGTATATATTAGTTTCATATGCTTTCTCCCAATTCGTAAAAAATTGATCAAAATCGGATGACTATAGCATATAGCTGCCATAGGAACGAGCGGTCTAAAAACTAGTTTAAATGAGAAAAACTTTTTTTTATCAATGGTAGTGCCTTTCAAAAACTGCAAGGGTATTTAAAACATCGGCGTAGCCGATGTTAGCCTTCTATTTTTTTTGTTTGTCACTCATAATTTAAATGTAAAGCAGATTTGCTGCAATTGGTAAACTCAAACGAAATGCTTGATTCTTGGAATAAGACGTTAGCAGTTGTTTGCATTTACTTTTAGTGTGCCCGTACCAGTTTAGCATATAACTGAATTCAAACACCTTATTTGTGGCTAAATCACTTATTATACCCTTGCAGAGGGTATATTAAAATTGTCACGATGTTTGTAACGCATAGAAGGAAGCATCTCCGACCCCATAAACTATATATATTCTTGATCAGCATGACGAGCTGAGTCTATATAGCCATGTCCGTCTGTCCGTCCGTCTGTTTCTATGCTATCTCCTCCCTCAGTTTTAGAGCTATCTTGACCAAACTTTGCAAAAAGTCTTTAAATACACATAGGCTGCACATTTGTCGGAATCGGCCGGATCGGATGACTATATCATATAGCTGCCATAGGAACGATCGGTCCATAAACTAGTTCTAGTGAGAAAAACTTTTTTGTTTTCTATTGAATCGTCACCAAACTTGGTATATATTAGTTTTATACCCCTTCACACAATTCTGGAAAAATTTATCAAAATCGGATGACTATAGCATATAGCTGCCATATAAACGGTCAGTAAAAAAACTAGTTCTAGTGAGAAAAACTTTTTTGTTTTCCATCGAAGCGTCACCAATCTTGGTATATATTAGTTTTATACCCCTTCACACAATTCTGGAAAAATTTATCAAAATCGGATGACTATAGCATATAGCTGCCATATAAACGGTCTGTCAAAAAACTCGTTCTAGTGAGAAAAACTTTTTTGTTTTCCATCGAAGCGTCACCAATCTTGGTATATATTAGTTTTATACCCCTTCACACAATTCTGGAAAAAATTATCAAAATCGGATGACTATAGCATATAGCTGCCATATAAACGGTCGGTCAAAAAACTAGTTGTAGTGAAAAAAACTTTTTTGTAATAAGTTTTTCTCATTAGAACTAGTTTTTAAACCGATCGTTCCTATGGCAGCTATATGCTATAGTCATCCGATTTCGATAAATTTTTCCTGAAGTGTGGAAGCATATAAAACTAATATGTACTACGATGAGAAAAAAGGTTTTTTCACTAGAACTAGTTTTTGGACCGATCGTTACTATGGCAGCTATATGATATAGTCATCCGAATTCGATATCCGGCAGACTCCTTCAATTTTACAGGACTATTGTGATTATTTGTGTCGTTAATTTCAAACTTCAAATTGAAATTTGAAGTTGACTGATTTGGGAATAAAAAAATTTATAAATATTCAGGCTAAAAATTTATAAAAGTGAATAAAAGTGAATAAAAACAGGGTTTGAAAATGCTGTCATTTTTAAATTTAATATGTTTCTGATAGCGCTGTGCTTTGCTTCCAGGCTTCCCTGGAGTACAAGAATAGTTCATGTGGAAAATATTTTTGCTGTTCACTAAAAAAACTCCAATGAAGACGCGAAGTAAAAAAAACATAGCTGGTATTCAGGACAGCCCTCAATCTATGGTATTCACTGTTATTTAGAATAGTTGCAGGTAGATAGATGCAGGTAGAGCTTTTCTCAATCTCTTCTCACATCTGTATCTAAAAAGTTATATAAAAGAGTTCAACCTGACTGACTGACTGATTGGTGACCGTTGAAGATAGCAAGCTGAATTTTTTACTGTAGTTTCATCTTACTCCGAAAGTGAGTACTAAGACGGGGTTTTGGAAAATTCCGCCGGGAAATGTGGAAAATTCGCAGAAAACTGTTGTATGTTGCTTCAAACTAATTTTAAAAAAATCAAAATAAAAATTCATCAATAACTGCATACCAGTTTTCCGGAAAATTCACCAAATACACCCCATCCCCATTGGTTAAAAATCAGTTAAATAGCCGAAAGTATAGTTTCCAAACGAATAGATCCAAATTTATTTTCAAAACCACACATTCACGAATATGACTTATATATTTTGGAAAAACTTACCGGAAAATGGCCGGAAAAATGTTGTCGTTCAAAACTCACATGTTTATCATTCTATTACCTCCAAACTTATTGGCAAAGCTCTATATTACAAAAAATTTTATCTAAGCGATTTTCGCAGTGTGGAAAATCCGGAAAATAGCCTGGAAATTATATATGGGATATTCCATATCAACTCAGCCACCCCCATTTTTTTTTGTCTCCAAAAAATTTGTAAGCGTTATTATTTAGAAGGACTATATATAGATGAGATTACCTTAAAATGGTTTCCCCCACCTTCGATAGTTCTCAAGATAATGCGAAAAAGACTTGAAATTGTCAAAAAAAATCATAACTTTTGAACGGAACATTGGATTAAAACGATCCAAAGACAAATTTTGTATGTAAATAGAAAAAGTTGTTTCAAGATCGAAGACAGCGCGAGTTCACGGAAATAATTTTTTTAATGCTTCAAATGTTGCTTTTGTTGCCTTAAGGCCGGTTTTTTGAAAAAAAAAAAAGTTTTATTTATTTTCTTGGAAAGGGCCATTCGATATCCAATCCAGATATGTATGTAACTTAAAAAATTTGTTCCAAGATATAAGAAGACAGGAATATTTTTTTGTTCCAAATTTTGCATTTTCGCTTGCATCATTTTTCCGAATCTTCGACAATGACGCGCTCTGTGTAACTCCGGTAATAATTAAACAAAAATTCATCTTCAGTTTCAAAAATGAACTATAGTTTAAACACTGAGACATAGTTCATTTTAATGACTTACACAACACTATTTCAGAGCTGGTAATGTGTTGTTATCGTTATCGTGTCGGCGTATAAACAACAACAACAACAAGCGTACAACAACATTTAGTAATTAAGCCAAAAAGAATAAATTTAATCACAAAAAAAACCTTCATTCCAATCTACACACCCCATGGACGATCTCAATCCTCTGGCTGGCACAGCTCATCTCTTGGAAGAAGTGGACAGTAAGTAGGTGCGCTTGAAATAACCAATCGCATTCCTGGTTTTTTTTTTAATGTATTGTAGAAAAGCTGATGGTGCTATTGCGGGATGGCAGGACGCTAATTGGTTACCTTCGGTCTGTGGATCAGTTTGCTAATTTGGTGCTCCAACGCACTATTGAGCGAATCCATGTGGGCAATGAATACGGCGATATACCACGTGGAGTATTCATCATTCGAGGCGAGAATGTGGTGCTCCTGGGTGAAATTGTGAGTATACAGTAACGCTGCTGAAATGCATTAGAATGCAAGATTCGTCATTCCTTGACAGGATCGCGAAAAGGAACAGAAACTGCCGCTGAAAGAGATCTCGGTGGATGAAATCCTCGATGCCCAGCGCCGCGAGCAGGAGCAGAGACAAGAGAAGCATCGGCTGGTGTCCAAGGCATTAAAGGAGCGAGGTCTGGCCGTCAATGCGGATATAATTAATGAGGATTTTTGCTAGCTTAGGAGAATTATGATTTTGTTTCTCGTCACTTTGTATATTTGTACTGCATTAAAAAACTAATTTAAAACTATGTACTCCCCCCCGGATGCCCCGTACCGGGTCTGGTCTCCTCAAGCATAATGTACTTCTCCAAAATCTGATACATTTCCACCTTGGCCTTGATCTTGTGCACCCGGGAGAGTTGCCGCAGGTAGGCGGCCACCGACTTGCAAAAGAAATCATCTTCAGTTTCGATGGTGGCGGAAGACACTGACAGATTCGACTCTGCATGCGGATGAGAGGGCTGCTGAGCGGCGATGGCGGACTTTTGTTCCGCCTGTATGCAGACCAAATAATCCATATCTGAGCTCGGGCCCTGTTGACTCGCTGCTGTGCCAGTGGATACTGCAGTTGCGTTGGCGGGAACCACCTCGGGATGCAGGGTAATGACATTGCGTGATGGCTGCAACACTTTCGCCGCCTCCTCCTCTTCTGCCACCCCCTCGTTCATGTATTCCTCATAGGCATCGTCGTCCGGCTCTTCCTCTTCGTTGCCGTCGTCTGCCTCCACGAGAACTGAGTAGGTTTCCGATTGCGTGGTCTGCACCTCCAGTTTTGCATCATAATTATGATCTTCGCTTTCCTCAAAGGCTATATGTGAATCCTGTTCCTCGATAAGCGAATCCATTTCAGGCTTGATTTTCACCAGTCGTCCTCGCATGGGAACCTTCATCCAACCTGATGGAGTCTGGTTGCGTTCCCGACGATGGCGCTCCTTGCGTTTCCTTACGAATTCTCGCAAGAAATCCATCAGCCTAAAGAAATCATTGCGTCCAAACTCGCTCGAGGGATGCAGACGCATCTGTTTGAGTTCGCGCGAATAGCGATCCCTTAGGCAGGTCCATCGTCGGCGGGCATCTGCTGGGGAAATATTTAAGACGTCTGCCACTTTCATCCAATCCTCTTCCTTTCGGTGCGACTGTCGAAATGTGGGCAGCTGGGGATCATAGAGGGAGGGAGTATCGCGGATGGTGCGTATCAAAAGGACATCAGATTCGTCCAGTGGCCGATGATGGGCACTCATTGTGACAAATTCTGCTTCGCTGCTCTCGATTTCTGGTTAAAAATTTATATTTTTGCAATTGGTTGTGTTGTCAGCGTCGTTTTACTAGTGATGGAACTTTATCGATACTACATCGATACTTTATCGATACTCTATCGAGTGTAACTAGAGATGAAATTAAATTTCCCGAATGGTATGCCCGTTGTTAAAGGGAAATTCAAGAAAGTTGGGAATTTTGTGGAACATTTTACGATACCGCCAGCGCGTCTGTTTTACACACGTATTAATGGCAGAAATACATATAAAACAAATCCAAATAAATGATTTTCTTATCCTCCTTTCAGTCACACTTGATTTGCAAACTGTTTATTTAATATAAATTGACTTTTTTATTATTAACATAAATTCAAAATAAAGGTTGCGATATCCCTACATTTTGTACGTTCTACGTCATTTGTGCTGATGCGTTAGGGTATTATTGGTAATGTTTGAACAAAACTATAAATAGAAACAAAACAATTCTAAATTAATTCGTTTGTCTATTCCATAATAATAATAACGGCACAAGCAACGCCTTTAAATTACAAAAATTACTTTAGCATTCCCTCTGCAAATATCCGGGCAGCTTAAGTGTATATTTTGGTAGTCACTGAGCACAAGCCCATGTGGCGTAATGGAAACGCATCGGCCTCCTAAGCCGAGGATTGTGGGTTCGAGTCCCATCATGGGTAAAGAGTTGTAAATTTTTTTTTTTTTTATTACTCAGCGGATAATTTTTTAGAATAATGAGCCTAAAACTAATGTCCCACAGGCAAATAATTAAAAAAAATATTAATGAAAATTTCTCTAAATAGACATTTTTACAAATTTTTAGGACTTAAAACTAAAGTGATTCACACGCAAATAAATTGCACAAATAGTGCCAAGAAATTTTCTGTATCATATATAGCCAAATTATCTTCAAAATTTCATATAATATAATTTATAAAAGATGACGCATGTTCTGAAAAGAATTAAGTGTTAAAAAAGCGTTAAGTTGTGGTTTTTTAAACTTACCATATTTTTATTGAGATTTATTATATATTAGTAATAGTAATAATTATTGCCATGCCTACAGATTTGATCTCGTCATTGCTTTTGCAAGTCTGGAAATAGTATTTTGGACCAAGAGCTTTAGCCATTTTGATGAAGTTTTCCAGCTTTTCATTTGAGGCATCCGTGAAATACAATTTCTTCCTTCTGTTGTGTGGGTTGTTATCCACTCTGTCATATCTTCGGTTCTAAACTATTTTGAAATTATTCCGGTACGCACCGATTTACCGAAATAAAAACCAAGGTACGAATACGGAACCAAATACCGAAATGAACTAAAATCTAAACAGAACCTTTTATTTTGTGCGGAGAGTAAGTTTTTGTCAAATAATGGGACGTATCGACATGTCATACCGACATCCATATATGGGCATTTCCGCAGAAAAGTCTACCATGACCAAAAAATTAAAAGTTCATTAAATGTTTTATCTAACTTGATTTAGAAAAAGTAAATATGCAAAATATTTTTAATAAACGAGTTTAAATTTTTTCTTTGTACAGATAGCGATATATCGGGCTAGAAAGTGCAAATTTACGTTTTGGCCAGTTTTTCAGTGCATTTTCTTTTTTCAATTTACAGCTCTCAGAGTTATTAAGCAATTCCACTCTTTTCGGAAAATTTTAGGTACAATTAAAAATGATTTTTTGTTGCGTTGAATAATATAAGAAAAATTTTCTTACATACAGTTGCGAAAAATATAATAGGACCACTATGACACCTTGTCTAATTGATCAAAAAACCAACAATTAGTTTCGATTTTTTCAAGTCTTTTTTTTTTAATATTGCTTAGCATTCCCCTAATAAGAAAAAAGTAGAACTGCCTTTGAAATGGTTTTCAATATTTTGTTTTTTATTTTTTTATGGATGAAGAGCTTAAAAATGCGAAAAAAATAATAGGACCACTTTTGCATTCTTCATAGAAACCGCTATATTTCGCAGAATTACTTTGACGACAAGCATGTGGTTAAGGGATTTGACTTTGATTTTATTATTTTGATCATCAAGAGTAAGCTAAATCAAATCCAAAAAGGCTCAGTGGAAAACGCTGGAGTTCGGAAAATAGTGATATCCTCAAAAAAATCGAGTGTGACTTGGAAAAATCCATTTCTAGAAGTTGTTCGCATTGGTTAAGGGCATTCCAAATAAAATGAAATTTACGGAATGATCTAGCTTTAAACTACAAATATGTTCAGGAATCATTGAAGTGACTTTGTAATTTTAGAGCACATTTGATAAGCGTATTCTTTTTTTCCCAGATTTCCCTACGTTCAAAAATCCTTATCCGTTAAAACGGACAAATAAAGCACGGATTTTTTCATTTTTTTAAGAGTCTGCAACTAAAAACGTATTCAAAAAGGTCCTCAATGTTACAAATGAAGCTATAGCGTCTTTGGAAAATTTGCTTGTGAGGGTGGTCCTATTATTTTTTTCGCAGCTGTAAACACGTTTACTGCGCGCAACCAGAACTTCCCACGAATTGATTTTTGTATAATTATATTTCATTTCGAAATGCATAATTTTAGTTTATTATTTAATTAAGTTAACACTGAAAGATTTTCTGGATTAGTTTACCCCATTAAATTTATAAAGCATGAAGTGCCTTAGTCTTAGTAGTATTAAATTTTGAAGAATTATAACGTTTAAAATAATTAATTGGTAATTTAGTCTTTTTCCTGATGGCAGGGTAACTTAGGTCGGTAGGATAAACAAAGCTAATTTCTACTGTGTATTTTGTTTTTAAGCTTACGTGCTGTTGTTGTTGATGTTGGGTGATGAAACGTTGGTCACAGAGAATCGCTATACGTGTTGTTGTTGTTGTTGTTGGGTGATGAAACGTTGGTCACAGTGAACGTGAATTAGTCACGAAATGCACGTCGAAAAAATTAAGCTTCCTTAGTAGAAACAGAGTTGACGGAGGTGGACCCGCAGCGTTGGAGATGACGGAAGAGGAGCTGACAGCGGTTGTTGTTGTTGTTGTGGTTGGATTGCGTCTGTATAAATTAAGAAAATATTATTTATTAGAAATTATTTAAAGAAAAAAATTTTTTTTTTAAAACACGTGCACTTACCTAGACTTCTTGTCGCCGAATGCACGCTGTTTTGTTTTTACGTTAAATTTGCCATTCTCTTAAACTAATACGCTGGAATTACGTTATTCTGTTATACTATTATACTATTATACTATTAACTTATATTGCAAAGCATTATACTTAACTTAGGCATTAACTTATATTGCAATGATTGCAATGGCATTAACTTATATTGCAATGGCTTGCCGCGCAGCCAAAGATATTCTATAATTTACAAAAGCCTACTAGATATGTAATTTTTATAAAAATTTTTATAATATAACAGTTACGGAAGACTACACGCACGAACAGCTAATGCAATATTTGAAAAAATATGGCGAAGTGGAAGCTTTGGTTTTAAATAGTAAAAAACGGCAATAATGAGTTCGATTTGGCAAACAGCTGAAGAAATGTGAAACGCTGCGGCTTGAAGGAGATTTGGTAAAGCAGTGTTAGCAAGCAGTCAAAGCAGTGGAGGCACTGCCAGTAAGCAGTGTACGAATTGCACAGAAGCAGTGGAGACACATCCAGCAAGCAGCTTCAACACTTCCTATGAACAGTCTGTGCACTAGCTGCAAGCAGTGTAGTTTATATCGTAGATTAATTGATCAAAAATAATACCAACAATTAGTTTCGATTTTTTCAAGTCTTTTTTTTTTAATATTGCTTAGTATTAAAAAAAAAAAAAAAAAACCCTAATAAGAAAAAAGTAGAACTGCCCTTTATTTTTTTTAAATTTATTTTTGTTTTTTTTTTTTTTTATGGATGAAGAGCTTAAAATGCGAAAAAAATAATAGGACCACTTTTGCATTCTTCATAGAAACCGCTATATTTCGCAGAATTACTTTGACGACAAGCATGTGGTTAAGGGATTTGACTTTGATTTTATTATTTTGATCATCAAGAGTAAGCTAAATCAAATCCAGTTACTACAGTTAAGCCAACCATCATAGGATCAGTATGGGAAGACTTTCAGGAGTCCTGAAACAAGATTCCTCTTAAACGGTTTCAGGACTTAATAGAATCGATTTTTAGGACATTGCGCAGCCTTTACTAGCCAATAAAGGCATCCCAAATAAACATGAAAATTTATTGAATAATCTTTAGCTTTAATATACAATTATGTTTCAACAATCATTTAAGTGATTTTTGTAATTTTAAGAGCATATTTGATAAGTGGTCCTATTATTTTTTTCGAATTTCCCTATTTTTTTCATGAAATTCCTTAAATTTGTAAAAACGGCAAAAAACCACGGATTTTTTTCCTTTCATAATTTTTAAGAGTCTTCTCATTCTAAAAACTGTATTCAAAGGTTTCTAAATGTTACACAGAGGGAAAAAACCGAGAACATTGGACTCAAGATGAGCACAATCGTTACCAAAAACAGTGTAAGAACGGGAAATCTCATATGTAGTAGAATGTTCTCACTTCAAGAACATTTTTTTGAGAACGCAAAAACTTGAATTGAGTTGTTTTTGTCCGTTTTCAAGAACACTTTTTACTTTTATATGAGAACAAACAATACTCATTTTAAGTAATTTCGTTCTCACACAGAAAAAAAACTATGTGCCATTCGGGCTCAACTCAACGCCAAACGGGCTCAATAATGTTCGGGATAGTCACCCGATAAAAGTTCATAAAATTTAGAAAACGCCTGAGAGATTTTTTTCTTATAAATTTGGAAAAATTTATCAAGATCGGATGACTATATTATATAGCTCCCATATAAACGGTCGGTCAAAAAACTAGTTCTAGTGAGAAAAACTTTTTTGTTTTCTATTGTATCGTTCCCAATCTTGGAATATATTAGTATTATATGCTTTCACATAATTTTGAAAAAATTTATCAATATCGGATGACTATAGCATAGCTGCCATAGGACCGATCGGTCGGAAAATGTGTTTTACAAAGAAAAGTTTTTTTATGGTATCAAATTTTTATTATCAATGATTTAAAAATTTTAAATATCTGATATCTATATCCTATATATATTTAATCGGTTAAATCAGTTGGAGTTAAGTTTTTCAAGTGTATTTAAACTTCGGCACAGTCGAAGTTAGCTTTTCCTTCTCGTTTTTATACACTTGAAAAGTGTATATTAATTTTGCCCAGAAGTTTGTAACGCATAGAAATATTCATTTCCGACCCCATAAACTATATATATTCTTGATCAGGACGACGAGCCGAGTTCATTTCCGCTTGTCCGTCCGTCCGTCTGTCTGTCCGTCTGTCTGTCTGTCTGTCTGTCTGTCTGTCCGTCTGTCTGTCTGTCTGTCTGTTTCTACGCGAACTAGTCTCTCAGTTTTAAATCTATCGAGCTGAAATTTTGCACATAATCTTCTTTTTACTGCACGCAACTAATATGTCGGAACCGGCCGGATCGGATGACTATATCTTATAGCTGCCATAGGAACGATCGGTCAGAAAATAAGTCATTGTGAGAAAAACTTTTTTATTTTCCATTGTAGCGTCACTATTCTTAGTATATATTAGTTTTAGATGATTCCACATATTTGTGGAAAAATTGATCAAAATCGGATGACTATATCATATAGCTGCCATAGGAACGATCGGTCTGAGAACTAGTTCTAGTTAGAAAAACTTTTTGGTTTTCCATCGTTTCGTCACTAATCTTGGTGTATGTTAGTTTTATATGGTTTTACATAATTCTGGAAAAATTTATCAAAATCGGATCACTATAGCATATAGCTGCCATAGGAACGATCGGTCGAAAAATAAGTCTTTGTGAGAAAAACTTTTTTGATTTCCATCGTAGCGTCTCCAAAAGTAGTATATATTTGTTTTATATGTTTCCACACAATTCTGGAAAAATTTATCAAAATCGGATGACTATAGCATATAGCTGCCATATAAACGGTCGGTCAAAAAACTACTTCTAGTGAGAAAAACTTTATTGTTTTTTATCGTAGCGTCCCCAATCTTGATATATATTAGCTTTATATGCTTTCACATAATTTTGAAAAAAATTATAAAAATCGGATGACTATAGCATATAGCTGCCATTGGACCGATCGGTCGGAAAATGTGTTTTACTAAGAAAAGATTTTTTTATGGTATCAAATTGTTATTAGCAATGATTCAAAATTTTAAATATCTATATCTATATCCTATATATATTTTTGCAGTTAAATCAGTTGGAGTTAAGTTTTTCAAGTGTATTAAAACTTCGGCACAGTCGAAGTTAGCTTTGCCTTCTCGTTTTTTAAATAGGTTTGGAGCTGATCGGATGATCAAAAAAGTAGCATACAACAGTTTTCTGTGAATTTTCCAAAATTCATCCCCATGCAGCAGTTTTTGGAATATCGTTCTCCTATTCTACGGCGAACTGTACGGGAGCAATCGAGTCCAATAGGGGTAATTTTGGACTCATCCGAGACCACACAATTTGACTTAATTGGACTATTTCGAAGTGGCTTTTAATAAGCTGTCCATTAAGTTCGGCATAGCGACATAATTCCGACAACATAATTCCGCTCAGTACAAATGATGGTGAAATTATATCGCTTTTTTCTGGCGGAATTATGTCGTTTCAAAACGAGATAATTCCGCGCGGTATAATGCCGGTTTTTTCTGCCATTTTTCGTTCCAATAATAACACGTTATTCTCCTACACTTATACAATTTTATCTGCCCGATCCTTTCTTACTTTCAATTTTCCAATTTTTAAGAATATAGTCGTACTGTGCTTTCATTGAAGTTAGTTCTGTCTGCTAATTAAGAATTGAAACATTTTATTCAGCCAATGCAATCATTTTTGCCTTTTCAATCAGGGTCAGTTGCCTAAAGGAAAGGCATAATTCGTAAAGAAGTCTAAGAAAAAAGTTCTGCTGAAAGTGTTTCCACCAAATGAGACGTCAAAGACTATAGGAAATAAACATGAATAGAATAACATTTGGAGAAACCCCCGGCTAAAGAACGCTTAAATGTTTTTTTCCTCGCTGGGTATAAAAGAATTGCTTACTAAGGCTTAGTATCCATTTTAACAAAACTGCTGCCAAAACAAAAATATCCAAACAAAATACAGAAGAAACATTTTCTTTTTGTCAAAATTTTGAATGGAGATTATTGTTTTGGAAGCAATTTTTTTTAAGTGGATACAGAGAATAAGTATTAATATTTTATCCTAGTTAGTTATTATGTTGACAGAATATTGGTTAACTTTATTGAATAAAAACAAATTCAAAAAAACTATAGTCATCTGATCCGGCCGGTACCGATAAATGTGCAGCCTATATGTATTTCAAGACTAAGTGCAAATATTGATAGAGATAGTTTTAAAAGCAACGGAGGAGATATTATTGAAACAGACAGACGGACCTGGCTATGTCAACTTTGCTCGTTATATTGATTATGATAATATATACACTTTATGGGGCAAATAATTTTTGTGTTAAAATTTTCGCGATATGGTAGGCAAAGAAAATTGGCATAATTTTAAAGTGTTAGTAACTAAGAAATTTTGGATCGGATGCAATTTTTCCGATTTTTTTTCCATATTTTTGGTATCAATGGTTTAACGTATCAAGCGATTACAAATAATTAAATTTGTGTAAATCTTTCATTGTAAAAAATATTGTTGGCGAATTAGTCATTTTTCGGCAAAACCCTGAAAATACATACCCTCTACTTTTCAACTAAGATTGCAAACAAAAATATTTAAACCCAAAAAAAAATGCGAGCGAGAAATTTTTCGTGGAATCACCCATATATTCTTGATCAGCATTAACAGCCGAGTCGATATAGCCATGTCCGCCTGTCCGTATGAACAAAGAGATCTCGCAAATGGTAACAGTTAGAGGTTTGAAGTGTATGGAACATAAATTTTTTATTTTTGCCACGCCCAATGCCTTTCTCGCAATTGGAAAAAAACCACGTATCTCCCACAATTTTGGAGTTTAGTTGTTTGAACCTTCTAGTCATATATTTAAATCATGATTACTTATCGATCCACCATACACCGTTTCTAGATCAGATGAACGATATTCGAGGTGTAAGCAAAATAAATAATTACTCTGGGCAGTACAGGCCGATATCGAGATGGGCAGCACTTACACAGTTTGTGACCCCACACTTTAAAGTTATCAGTTATATACAAATAGGTACAGAGTATATTATAGTCAGGCTTGACCGACTTTCAAACTTGTTCACGATGCAGTCGAAAAGTACTTCCATTTGTGTGGAGTGCTAGATCACATGAATATTGGTAATATATTATAAGCCTAAAATCGACTGGACCTTCCTGTTGCACTAAACTCTATCAACGAATAATATTACGAAAAGAATCTTTTAGTTTTCTATGCCGATCATCATTTACATCTTCCAATTTGTGAAAACGTTTTTAGCTGAGGAAAACCTTTCATTGAAGCCATGCAACTAAAAGGGGAAAAAACTACAAGGACCGAACCTTTACCAGTACAAAGTTATGCCTCTTTCTAAATTAATAAATAAATAATTATAATCAGCGGTGGGCACAAACATCTAACAAAAGGGTTCTACAACAGCAATCAGATTTTCGCCTTCATTGGTTAACTCAACCATCTACATGTAATTATTTAATTGCATTTAAAAAAAATAGAAGGCTAACATCGGCTACGCTGATGTTTTAAATACCCTTGCAGTCTTCGAAAGGCGCTACCATTGATAACAAAAAAGTTTTTCTAACTAGAATTAGTTTTTAGACCGATCGTTCCTATGACAGCTATACGCTATTGTCATCCGATTTTGATAAATTTTTCCAGAATTGTGTGGAAGCATATAAAACTGATATATACCACGATTTGTGACGCTACGACGGAAAACAAAAAAGTTTTTCTCACTAGAACTAGTTTTTGGACCGACCGTTTATATGGCAGCTATATGCTATAGTTATCCGATTTTGATAAATTTTTTCAGAATTGTGTGGAAGCATATAAAACTAATATATACCACGATTGGTGACGCTACGATGAAAAACAAAAAAGTTTTTCTCACTAGAACTAGTTCTTGGACCGACCGTTTATATGGCAGCTATATGCTATAGTCATCCGATTTTGATAAATTTTTCCAGAATTGTGTGGAAGCATATACAAATAATATATACCACGATTAGTGACGCTACGATGGAAAACAAAAAAGGTTTTCTCACTAGAACTAGTTTTTGGACCGACCGTTTATATGGCAGCTATATGTTATAGTCATCCGATTTTTATAAATTTTTCCAGAATTGTGTGGAAGCATATAAAACTGATATATACCACGATTTGTAACGCTACGACGGAAAACAAAAAAGTTTTTCTCACTAGAACTAGTTCTTGGACCGACCGTTTATATGGCAGCTATATGCTATAGTTATCCGATTTTGATAAATTTTTTCAGAATTGTGTGGAAGCATATAAAACTAATATATACCACGATTGGTGACGCTACGATGAAAAACAAAAAAGTTTTTCTCACTAGAACTAGTTCTTGGACCGACCGTTTATATGGCAGCTATATGCTATAGTCATCCGATTTTGATAAATTTTTCCAGAATTGTGTGGAAGCATATACAAATAATATATACCACGATTAGTGACGCTACGATGGAAAACAAAAAAGGTTTTTCACTAGAACTAGTTTTTGGACCGACCGTTTATAGGCAGCCATATGCATAGTCATCGATTTTATAAATTTTTCAGAATTGTGTGGAAGCATATAAAACTGATATATCACGATTTGTACGCTACGACGGAAAACAAAAAGTTTTCTCATAGAACTAGTTTTTGGACCGACCGTTTATTGGCGCTATATGCTATAGTTATCCGATTTTGATAAATTTTTTCAGAATTGTGTTGAAGCATATAAAACTAATATATACCACGATTGGTGACGCTACGATGAAAAACAAAAAAGTTTTTCTCACTAGAACTAGTTCTTGGACCGACCGTTTATATGGCAGCTATATGCTATAGTCATCCGATTTTGATAAATTTTTTCAATATTGTGTGGAAGAATATAAAGCTTATATTTACCACGATTGGTGAAGCTAGGATGGAAAACAAAAAAGTTTTTCTCATTAGAACTAGTTTTTAGACCGATCGTTCCTATGGCAGCTATATGATATAGTCATCCGATCCGGCCGATTCCGACAAATGTGCAGCGTATTTGTATTTAAAGGCATTTTGCAAAGTTTGGTCAAGATAGCTTTAAAACTGAGGGAGGAGATAGCATAGAAACAGACGGACAGACGGACGGACGGACAGACGGACAGACGGACAAACGGAAATGAACTCAGCTCGTCATGCTGATCAAGAATATATATACTTTATGTGGTCGGAAATGCACCCTCACTGCGTTACAAACATCGTGACAATTTTAATATACCCTCTGCAAGGGTATAAAAATAGAAGGCTAACATCGGCTACGCTGATGTTTTAAATACCCTTGCAGTTTTTGAAAGGCGCTACCATTGATAACAAAAAAGTTTTTCTCACTAGAATTAGTTTTTAGACCGATCGTTCCTATGGCAGCTATATGCTATAATCATCCGATTCCGATAAATTTTTCCGAAATTGTGTGGAAGTATATAAAACTGATATATACCACGATTGGTGATGCTACGATGGAAAACAAAAAAGTTTTTCTCACTAGAACTAGTTTTTGTACCGACCGTTTATATGGCAGCTATATACTATAGTCATCCGATTTTGATAAATTTTTCCAGAAATGTGTGGAATCATATAAAATTAATATATACCACGTTTGGTGACCCTACCATGGAAAACAAAAAAGTTTTTCCCACAAGAACCAGTTTTTGGACTGACCGTTTATATGGCAGCTATATGCTATAGTCATCCGATTTTTATAAATTTTTCCAGAATTGTGTGGAAGCATATAAAACTTATATATACCACGATTGGTGACGCTACGATGGAAAACAAAAAAGTTTTTCTCATTAGAACTAGTTTTTGGACCGATCGTTCCTATGGCAGCTATATGATATAGTCATCCGATCCGGCCGATTCCGACAAATGTGCAGCGTATTTGTATAAAAAAACTTTTTGCAAAGTTTGGTCAAGATAGCTTCAAAACTGAGGGAGGAGATAGCATAGAAACAGACGGACAGACGGACGGACAGACGGACAAACGGAAATGAACTCAGCTCGTCATGCTGATCAAGAATATATATACTTTATGTGGTCGGAAATGCTTCCTTCACTGCGTTACAAACACCGTGACAATTTTAATATACCCTCTGCAAGGGTATAAAAATATTTCAAATTTTGGGTTTCAGTGCTGGTTTTGAGATTTAATCGGTTCTTATCGTGATACATTCCCGATTTGATTCCTTGGTATTGAGTGTCGTTAAAAAATTTCCAATTTTGTACAAGAAAAGGACAAGCTTGCTTGGGAGAAAGAAAAGTATGAACGGGAATCCGGAAAGGCTGATCTGGAAAAAGAAAAATTAATATGGGAACGCGAAAAGTTCAAAATGGAAATGGCAGCTAAGAAGGAGCAAAGGGCAATGGAGCTGGAACATGAAAAGGAGTTAAAGAAGATGGAAATAGAAAAGGAGCTAAAAATTCTAGAATTACAGCTAAAATATTCTAAATAAAAACTTAAGAACAAATAAAATTAAATTATGAAGAACTTTTATTTAAATATTCATTAGCCGACAAATAATTTTGCGCTTTTATTCCGCGTCAACTGTTGAATTCACATTAAAACTGAATTATAGTTTACATTCAGAACATCGCCGCTGCTTTGCGCGGTAATAATATTATGCAAAATAGCACATACGAACATCCAAGCTCCTGCTTCTTTTAAACTGTTGTCGTCCTTTATCATCAAATTTAACTCTTTCAAACATCCAAATCGCTCTTTTAATAATGCGAAGCAGTGTTCGATGCGTATCCGATAGCTGCTGAACTTGCGGTTAAATACCTTTCTGGAGCTTGATGTTAGCTCGTTTGAGCTAGATCGAAAAGTTGTAATTACTTGTTGTGTGAGTTTGTATGCGCTGTCTCCTGCTATCCACTGTAAGTCATCAAAAAATAAGTTACAACGTGTATACAGAGGGCAGTTTTTATAAATTCTGCTGTCGTGTACACTTCCAGGCCAACCAACAACCATATACCGTATTATTTTATTCCGGTCACAAGTTGCTTGGAGTTTCAAGCTGTACTGTTGCATACTTGAGTAATATGACACCGGATCTTGTATCGGCTTCTCAGCGAGTTTTATTTCCGTGCCATCAACGTAGCCTATGCATTCAGGCAACTCATCTACTCCCCCTTCAGCAAGAGCTTTACGCTCGGATGAATTTGGCCAACGGATATATCTTTGCGCCAACGCTAATATAGCTTTAAACACCCTCCTTGTTACTCTCTCTATGGTGCCGCCATCACCGATTCCAAAGAATCCCGCGGTTTTCGCAATAGATGCTCCTTCTCCGTTAGATCCGAGCCGAAACAACACTATCATGAGTTGCACATGAACAGAAATTTGCAAACTGCTTCGTAAGCCAGTGAAAACATTATTATCTTCGATCAGTCGCAAAATTAAATTGAAGCTCTCCCAGTTTACCCTAATGAATTGCTTGAATCTTCCTTCATCTAAATTTGCATGTGCATTTGGGAATAGAATGCTTAACATTAGGGTTTCCATATCTGCACAGTTCACCAAGAATGTTGTATGTCACAATCTCCTCCACAATTTCATCCTGCCGCTTCCTCTTACGATCTGCAAAATTGCAAAAGAGATTTTACGTAACCATACACAAATAATTAATTGATCTCACCGTTGTATAGTTGCGAACATTCCAAAGCTGCATATTCTGCCAGTAAGCTTTCATTTAAGACGCTTAGAAAAATAGATTTTACACTTTCTCTCGGCATTTTTATCTTTCACGCCTTTAACAATAATAAAACGTTTTCAATTGTCAACTAGGCTGTCAGATGTTTATGAAATCTAAATCAAATCAGTGCTCAAAAAAGGTCGTTCCGTCAACTGATTTAGATTTGCTTTCACGAAATCTAAATCAGTTTCAGGAATCCCATAAAATATGTGTTTTTAAAATTTTTTATTTCGTTTTTTTAATAAGTTTTTCTACAAACATCAACCATAAAATTCGCTTAATATGTATTATTTTTTTTTGGATGGAAAATATCTATCAGATGAAATGTAATGGATATACAAAGGTAGAATTATAGAATTATTTGCGATAGACATGAGTTAAAGTTAGATATGAGATGCTTGCGTTGGAATATTTTATCATCATTGAATTAGAGGCTGTGTGAGCAATGATTGACTCATCAGACTTAGACCAGCGGGTAGCTGGCTGCAGTGGCAATGCCGCACTGGTTATCCTGGTTACGCGTCATTTTGATAAAGCCCTGGGAGCCCCAGGTGGTGCCCCATGAGTTCTTCACCAGCCAATAATCCGAGCCGCTCTCATCGGTACCATAGCCAACAGCCAGAACACCATGATCCAGATTCTGTGGATCGCACTGTGGTTCATTGTACACACCCTCAGAGTAGAACTGGAAAGATTCGTGCGAGGCGTCAATGGCCACGGACACGGGACCAATGGTAGCCACTGCCTCCGCCAGTTTCTTCTCATTGCCCTGGGGAATGTCAACAGAACCACGATCAGTGGCTCCAATTGTTGCCTTGTTGAAGTGGCAGGAGTCGTCAATGCCCTCATAGGGATAGGACTTCTCGGTATCAATACCACCGTTATCCTTAATATAACGGAAGGCATTGTCCATCAAGCCACCGTTGCAGCCATTGTTGCCATATTTCGCGGAACAATCCACCAGATTCTGTTCGGAGAGAGAGATCAAGGTGCCCGCCTTGCGGAAATGTTGACCCTCCAAAGCGCCAGTGCTGGAGAAGGCCCAACAGCTGCCACAATGACCCTGATCTTTCACTTCAGTGACAGCACCCTTAGTACGCCAGTCCACGGAAGTGGGTAGCTTGACATGCTCCGGCGAGATGAAGGTTACTCCGGTAAAACTGTCATCAGTGGAGCTGCAAGGAGAAACCAATGGAAGATAATATCTGTCTGTTTGTAAGGACATATATCAATGCCTACCGCAGCTGCTTGTGCAGTGTATAGTTGAAGCCGTTCATCAACTGGCGGAACTCATGGTGCAGCATGTCAGCATACTTATTCACAGCCATCTTGTAGGTCACCTCGCCAGTTGCCCAGCGTTGATTGTGTTTGGCAATCTTGTGCTTGTTCTCAATGAAAATCTTTGAACGGAATCGCTCCTCAGTCTCATCCCGGTAGTTTTTACGGTGCTCCACCTGAAAGAAGAAGAAAGAACATATATAAGTAAATCCGTAACTAAAGCAAGGGAACTTTTCTTATCATCGACAACACCCACAGATTCTGTTTACGATTAGATACCTGTGCCTGCCTATCTATACCCCTCTATCTTCATCAAGGTGTCTGAAATCTTACCTAACACCTTTTTTTTCTGCTATAGCTATAGCTGGGATTTTATGTTTAGGTAATCTCGACATCTTTGCGATAACCTTCTTATCAAGTGCCTTCCCAAAAGCGTAGCTCGGTGGTAACAAAGGTACCATAAAATCAACATTGACCATAAAGTTTTTAACGATTGACTGACAATACCACCAATAAAAAAAAAACAAACAACAGTTAAACGAGAAGGTGCAAATGCTAAGCAGATAGTAAATTGATGGCGTGTAGCATGAAATTTCGGCAATGTTGCTGCAGTGTTCTTTGGGTGACATTTAGGGTAGGGAGTTGATCTTTGTTTGCTCACACTTGATGACAAAATACGGAAATAGCTTGAGGGGGGGGGGGGTAAACTATCGAGTCTATTTTCAATATGTGCACGTAAAGAGCTGCTATGCCCTGCCTATCTGTGCTGTAAATGTCATGGAAAAAACATATGCGAGGAATTTTTCCATTCGTTATCTGTTGGATAGCACTGAGCTTTGTCAAAAGCAAGAGCAGCTGCCTAAACCAAGTTGTTTTACCAGAATGATAGTACATTGTGAGAGGAGAGACGAGAGGACTTCTCGAGTACTGAATCCAGGAAATCTTTTTTCGAATAGACAGACGGACATGACTATTGATGCTGCTTAACCAAATATATAAACTTTATAAGGTTGGAGAGGTTTTCTTCTGCCTGTTATATACCTCAAACAATTTATCTGACATTACGCTCGAATTTGGAAATGTCAGAAATGTCCAAAAATTTTTGTCAATATTTCTTTTTCACCAAATTTTTTAAATATTTCGGATCTCGTCATGAGAGAGTTTATAATCAAGTTGGCACTGTAGAAATAGCTTTGCACTTACAATAGATAAGCTAGACATCATTGTTGGCACTTACTAAAACTGTAAACGGAATTATCTCGAAACAGTGTTTTCAAAACTGCTCGTACTGTAACTCAAAAACCTTTACTGTGAACCGAACCCCTCATGCGTAATAAAATTGTTCAACCTCAACCTGTTACGAACCAAAATGTTTGGTTTGGTTCAACAAAAGTTTTAGTTAAACGTGTTTTTACCACCCTAAAAATTATTTTGTCTGAGAAATTAAATAGAATAGACCAATTGCACTAGTTTACAGCCAAAACTCAATCTAAAGTTTGTAACCAGAGATATGGCATAAAAAAAGAAATTCCGAATATTTTTTTGAAATTAAGTGAAACCTGAGCCGATCCAAGGTTCAAACCAAAACCTTAGCACAAGAATTTTGAACCTCAGATTTCTGAACCTTAATCGCTGTTTACACCAGCCGCATTATTAATTTTGAATTGAATCCAATATTTCTCTCTTATCCATGGCTCGTTCTACACTTGAAGTAATCTATATACCGCTCATATCATTTCAACAAAATGTTTTCCATGTGTTGAACATGCCTAATTAGTTCACACAGCCCGGACCCAGAACATCAATTGTCGCCCCAAATTGGCCGGATGAGGAGGGACACACATTGGCGTGTGTATTTTTTTCGGTTGGTTCAACTCTCGTATAATTGACATAATTGATATGAATTCGAGACGCATACATGCATTCCGTCAAGTTAAAGCTGACAAAAACTTTTGCAGCCTATTGATTTTTCCACACACACTCACACACACAAATTTTAGTTTCGTATAAAAAATTCACACATTTTATTTAGTTAACAGACTTAAAAACTACCGCGTAATTAAATGCACGTGGATACTTAAAAGGTACTCATCGTATACACAGATTTGTAAAGTTATTTAGCAAGATTTATGGATCATCATCAACATGTCAAAGTGTTTCTCTTTGCTTATTTATTTGTTGTTGTTTTTAGGAAAAGTTTAGGAAAATTCGTTGCAATTTTGAGCTAGAGGACGACGCTTGAGTATCTCTTATTAACCTAAAGCTAAGGCAATTTGTGGACAATTTGAACTAAAGTCGCTCCATTTCAATGGCACAGTCGTCATCGTCTGCGGAAGGCGCTGTTCCTGCTGCTACTTTGGAGGAAGTGCCTGGTTCCTCGATTTGAGCCAGGTCCTTGTACTGGCGGCGCTTACGCATTATGTAGGCAAACACGAAACTATTGATGACCAACATGGCAGCTACGATAAGTGTGGGCGTGATGACGTCCAGGGCGATATTTAAATCATTCGGACTGGTCATTTTGGCTTTGATTTTGGACTAGTTTTTTATCTAGTTTATGTAATTGGCCCACACCGTAGAGTGGGATTTATAGCACGTTTTTTTGTTGATTACGCGTGCTTTTTTTTTTTTTTTGAAGCTCCTTTAATTTCTTTGCCGCTCTCTCTCCCACTATATGTGTATGTCTCCAGCGCTGAGTCGACGTCTGTTTGCTATAAGCGTCAGGCGGTTAATAACAAAAATAGCTGGCTGCTTTTGGTGGTGGGCCGTTCCCGCGCGCACATACGTACACACACACACACATAAATTTAAAGAGAGCAGCAGCAGCCTACGTAGTCAACTATCAAGGGGGCAGTGGGTAGGGGGAGGAGGTTTGAATTTGGATGTGACGTGAAACGGTTCCGCAGGCGAATTCAAAACGAACCGGTTTTTCTTTTCGATTTAAAAGAACTCGCTGATTTATGGAGGATTTCATATGCATACATACATATGCATAGCAAGTATATAAAATGTGTATCAACCGGTCCAAAAATCGAGGAAATCATGAATGCGTTCTTTTGCAAGCCAGCAAATTTTTGTGCACTTGTCGCTGGTTCTCTCTCTCTTGGACTCTTCTCGAAAGCTTTGGAGCTTTTTTTTTTGACACAAACAAAAACAAACGGCAATTTGATAAGCACTAACATAACATTTCTGACTAAAATACCCCTCCTCTGCATCGCTAGTTTATTATTTGCGAAATGCGCATAAACTGAAACGCATTCTGCGGTCTCTAGAACCTGCTTATCAGCCTTTGCTTTGTCAATGTTATTATGCAAAAAGAAATAAAGTTCGTTTCATTCAAATAACACTGATTAAGCCATTTGGACTGCAAACATTGATTGCGTACTTCCTCCATTCCGCGTAATAAAATAAAGATTATTAACAGAGATTGCAATTGAATGGCATTTTGAAATGCGCGCGCTAATCATCTGTAAATGTAAAGAAATGGGCAACACTGTTTCAGTGCAACCCATCATGTAGAAAAAAACACTTGACGATAGTGTCGAAAGCAGCACATACAGTGAATTCAATTCACTGCCAAGTCACGGGTCACAGAAAACTCTTTCAGCTGCGAAGGCAGACTTAAAAATTAGAGTCCTGCATGGATATACTTAAAACTGGGTTTAGATATTATATATATATTTTTATAGATATATTTTTGGGCGCTGAATTCAAACCAGAAAATTAATTTTCCGCCAGATCCTCTTGTTTCAGAAATATTTGATAAAAGAGGTAAAATGAGGAATGTTTCCGTTATTTAAAATTATTTTTCAAGTAAACTGTAGTTGAATATAGAATGGGTTAAAGTCACAAACTGCTTCAAAAAAATCCATATCTCCCATCAGACTCCTTTTTGTCTGTGTGGCTTCCTTGCTCAATGTCAATTGCCCCATTTAAATCTTCAATGCGCTGAGTTACATTTAAAAAATTTTAAGTCGATGGATTTATGCAATTTTGTGTAGCACAAAGATTCAATATGCAAGTGATTTTATGGTGTATACTTTTAGGCATACGTTGAATTGAATTAGAGCCCAACACTTTTGATATGTGTACTTATTAATTCTATATGCATCTAGAAAATTCTGAAAATTTGGATCAAAAGCGGATGGCTATAGCATATAGCTGCCATAGGAACGATCGGTTCAAAAACTAGTTCTAGTGAGAAAAACTTTTTTGTTTTCAATGGTATACTTGTTAATCGTGATAACTAGATAGTAAAGCAGTTGCTTTAAAACAATTTTGCCGATTTTATTCAAAATCGGATAATATATCGTATAGGTTTCATACAAACTTGCAGGCAGATCAAGTTTATTTTTGATTTTTCCCTTCCCCCGCAATTTGGAAAAAGCCTCTTATCTTCCACAATGTTAGAGTTCGGTTTTTCGAACCTTCTAGACATATAGTCTTCTCGTTAGAGTTGCGCCGATTTTCATAAACTAGTTCGAATGAACTATTCATTTAAATGAACTAATGAACTAGGTTTTAGTGTTTGAACTATAGTTCAGTTCGTTTTTGAACTATAGTTCATTTTTTGAACTAAAGTTCGTTTTATGAACTATAAAGGCCTGTTCCGGTTTCCACTAAAGTAATTTTTTTCGAAAGTGAAAACCGGAACAGGCCTGATAGTTAGTTTTTTGAACTATAGTTCATATTATGACCTAGTTTATTTTTTCATGGAAAACCATTCCATTTAGAACGTTCAATAATCAAATGAAATTTGAAAAGGTAAGTTCAAAAGTAAAGAGTTCATCAAAAAATGAACTATAGTTCAAAATATGAACTATAGCAAAATTTTAAAGATAGATTGTTTGAACCTTCTAGACATATAGTCTACTCATCATTACTTATCGAACCCCCTATATACGGTTTTTTGATCAGATGAACGATGGTAGATTTGCCACCCCCACAATATGAAAATAAAAATAATGAAATAACAACATTTTTTCCTTACATTTTTCCATAAGAAAACATAAGAACATTTCTCTAAAATTGCGTTTTTGATAAAAAATGTGAAAAACCGCACCGATACTAGTCAAGATACGGTTAATTCTTCGTATCATCTTTTCCTATGCATGACCTTCCATAGTCAGTTGACTTGTCTCGTTTCACTTTAGACGGTCCCCTCCAGGTCTTACAATGGCATTCATATCTTGTGAAACAATCATTCCTGTCACAGCTATGTACACATATGATATGGTTATCAAATCGCGGTTCGTCTTTATACCCCTTACTGGTAGAGTAAATAGGGTATAATAAGTTCTTGCAAATCTAAGTAAAAGGCAGAATGAAGCATCTCTGATCCCATAAAGTATATATGTTCTCAATCAGCATCAATAGCCGAGTCGATTAAGCACTGTGTGTATGTATGTTTCGATGCTATCTCCTCCACAAGTTTTAAAACTATTTTTATTTGACTTTACAAAAAGTCTTTAAATACATGTTGGCGGATCCGGACGGATCGGATGACTATATCATAAATCTACCATAGGAACGATCGGTCTAAAAAAACTAGTTCTAGTGAGAAAAATAAATTATTTTCAATTTTAGCGCCTCCAAACCTAAATAATAAATAATTATATAAGCACCTACACAATTCTGAGAAGTTTGATTATATTTATACACTTGAAAAGTGTATATTATTTTTGCCCAAAAGTTTGTAACGCATAGAAATATTCATTTCCGATCCCATAAACTATAAATATTCTTGATCAGGACGACGAGCTGAGTTTATTTCCGCTTGTCCGTCCGTTTGTCTCTCCGTCCGTCTGTCTCTCCGTCTGTCCGTACTTTTTTGATTTCCATCGTAGCGTCTCCAATCGTAGTATATATTAGTTTTAAATGTTTCCACACAATTCTGAAAAAATTAATCAAAATCGGATGACTATAGCATATAGCTGCCATATAAAAGGTCGGTCAAAAAACTACTTCTAGTGAGAAAAACTTTTTTGTTTTTTATCGTAGCGTCCCCAATCTTGGTATATATTAGTTTTATATGCTTTCATATAATTTTGAAAAAATGTATCAAAATCGCATGACTATAGCTTAAAGCTGCCATAGGACCGATCGAACGGAAAATGTGTTTTTTAGTTTGTCGTTGGGATATAATGTACTGCGACCAGTATTGATCTATTGTGCCCCCTGCTGAGTTTACAACTCCCCCCTACTGAATTCTTTGTCGATATTAATCGTTGTTCTTATTCAAATGTTTATTTTTTTGGTTCAGCGACACTTGTTCAGTGATTGTTCACTTACACGCTAGTTTAGTTTGTCGTTGGGGATATAATGCTCTGCGACCAGTATTGATCTATTGAGCCCCCTGCTGAGTTTACAATTCCCCTAGCAGCCCTATTTCCTGTACGAATGCCAGGATTTTATTGTAGAGCCCTGTCAGGATCCTGAGTGCATTCTCTTCTAGTTGGATTAATTTTTTTAACCTTCTGTTATCGTGGTTCACGATTAATGCTTTTGCTTGTCTCAACCCCCTGGTGTTTTCCCAGGTGGTTGTTCTAAGCGTTCTCCCCTCGTTCCTAAGAAGTTCTCTGATAGTGTGCTGGTCCAATCATTGTTGTGGCTGCGCCCTTACGCACTACTTCATCCGCTATTTCATTTCCGGGAATGTTGTTGTGTCCCGGTATCCACTTACACGCTACTCAATAATAAATTGTTCAGTGACTCTTTGTTCAGCAGTTTGTTCTCAATGTATGACAAGCTCTGTTTTAAGCAGATTGCTGCTGTGGCAGTCCCAACCGAGCTTTTAATAAATATGTTTTTGATTAGCTTTCTACTGATGAGCTAGGGGAATACAATGCGCTTATCCAGGGGAATTACAATCCAGACGGTCCGGTTCTTTTTTTCAAAGAATGCCAGATAGTACACAAGCATTTGAAAGTGGCGCCTCTTATTCAAAACGAAGCAATCGGCTGATTTTGTCAACATGTCATTATAAATATTAACAAAATTATTTTTTGTCAATGAAAATGTTTAAAACAAAATATTGCCAAAGGAAAGGGGCTAATAAGCTACATTTTCACTGGTTTGAGTTCTCATACGAGATTGCTGGAAAATACCTTAAGTAGTTGTGAGGTTGGATATCAAAAGTCTTATGAAAAACTCTTACTAGGGTTTTGATCGGATTATGCTACTGCAACTAAATCATCAGAATGCAATGATATAAGTATAAAAAAAAATATGTCTTTCTTTTTCTTCATCTGAGTGATGAGATAAAAATTTAGTTTGGCACAATACTTCATATAAATAGATACACTTTCGAACAGCTGTAAAGCTGAATGCTTTTGGTAAGCTTCCTTATTTATATGCAGTATTATGCAAAACTAAATTTTTATCTCATCTGAGTAAACGACTTAAATCTATGTGTTAATAATACGAAATACAGAATGGTATCGTTAATTGTTATAAAACTCTTAAGAAAGAAACTATTCATATTTTAAAGCCGGTTACAACTAAAAAAAAAAACTTCGTACTGTGTATAAAAACTGTGACAGGAATTTTTTGTTTCCCTTTTCCTGTCATTGGTATCCAGCAACATGAACGAAATCCACAGTTTGTTATCGATAGTTGGCCTATCGTTTGCGTGTGTGGATGCTAAAAATTCTGACGCACAACACAGGAATATATTTTCTACAATTAATTTTTGACGTGATGGGCGAAAAGATGGAGGCAAATGCTGGGTGCAAAACAATAAAAATGAATTGAGGATTTCCAACGCTGGAGAGCAAACAATGAAGAATGTTTATATCGTTATCTTATATCAAATAATTATACTCTGTACCGAAGGTACACAGAGTATATTGGGTTTGTGCAAATGTATGTAACAGCCAGAAGGAAGCATCTCCGACCCTATAAAGTATACATATTCTTGATCAGCATCAACAGCCGAGTCGATATAGACAGTCCGTCTGTCCGTCCGTCTGTCCGTATGAACGCTGAGATCTCAGAGATGGTAAGAGATAGAGGTTTGAGGTGTATGGAACATAAATTTCTTTTACTTGCAGGCAGATCAAGTTTAGTTTTTTTTTTTGCCACGCCCCCTGCCTCCCCCGCAAATCGAAAAAAACCGTATATCTTCTACATCTTCTTCTCTTTTGGAGTTACGTTGTTCGAACCTTCTAGACATATATTCTACTCATAATTTCTTATCGAGCCCCCATACATCGTTTTCCGATCAGATGAACGATAGTAGAGTTGCCACCCCCGCAATTTGAAAAACACCGCAAATATCCCGCAATTTTGGAGTTAGGTGTTTCGAACCTTCTAGACAAATATTCTACTCATCATTACTTATCGAGCTCCCATACATCGTTTACCGATCAGATGAACGATAGTAGAGTTGCCACCCCCGCAATTTGAAAAACACCTCAAATATCCCGCAATTTTAGAGTTAGGTGTTTCGAACCTTCTAGACATATATTCTACTCATCATTACTTATCGAACCTTCTTACATTGTTTTCCGATCAGATAAACGATAGTAGAGTTGCCACCCCCGCAATTTGAAAAACACCTTAAATATCCCGCAATTTTGGAGTTAGGTTGTTCGAACCTTCTAGGCATATATTCTACTCATCATTACTTATCGAGCTCCCATACATCGTTTACCGATCAGATGAACGATAGTAGAGTTGCCACCCCCGCAATTTGAAAAACACCTCAAATATCCCGCAATTTTAGAGTTAGGTGTTTCGAACCTTCTAGACATATATTCTACTCATCATTACTTATCGAACCCCCTTACATTGTTTTCCGATCAGATAAACGATAGTAGAGTTGCCACCCCCGCAATTTGAAAAACACCTTAAATATCCCGCAATTTTGGAGTTAGGTTGTTCGAACCTTTTAGGCATATATTCTACTCATCATTACTTATCGAGCTCCCATACATCATTTTCCGATCAGATGAACGATAGTAGAGTTGCCACCCCCGCAATTTGAAAAACACCGCAAATATCCCGCAATTTTGGAGTTAGGTGTTTCGAACCTTCTATGCATATATTCTACTCATCATTACTTATCGAACCGCCATACATTGTTTTCCGATCAGATGAACGATGGTAGAGTTGCCACCCCCACAATTTGAAAAAAATCGAATATCTTCCACAATCTTAAAGACAGATTGTTTGAACCTTTTAGCCATATATTTTAATCGTCATTACTTATCGATCCACCATACACCGTTTCCAGATCAGATGAACGATATTCGAGTTATAAGCAAATCAAATAAGTACGCTGGGCAGCACTTGCGCAGTTTTTGTGACCGCACACTTTAAAGTTATTAGTTATATACAAACAGGTACAGAGTATATTACAGTCGGGCTTGACCGACTTTCTTACTTGTTTTATATTTTATTATTGCTGCACACCAGCAAATTCATCTTGCCAAGATACTTGGCTTTACAGTTGACAAAGTTCTTAGTATTATTTTGAATATATTAGGGGTAATCCTTTGGGGTATACGACCACGAATGGCTTTAATTGGCTATCACTAGAGGGCCGGGTATTTTTTGGGCTTCGTCCTTTTGTGGTTTGGCCCAGGCCCGTAATAAGTCCGGATCGATTTCAAAGATTGGCCTAGGCCTGGGTATAAAAAAAAAATACCCGGCCCGTGCACACATCTACATACTTCCTACTTTGGATATTATCTAGACCCTGACGGCTTTCTATGGCTTTTTTCCAAGCGAAGAATGTGTGGACAATGTGGTTGAAGAGGCCATATCTGTCTACGGTATCTGATGCTACATCCTCCTACAAAGGCTGCACATATGTGGGATCCAGTCGCTATGCCGAATTTAGCATTTCGTTTATAATTTTAATATATTTAAATTAAAGCGCCTTACAAAACACAACAGATTAATAAGTGTGACCTTGCACCGTTTAGGCCTTTTTTACCTTTCTTGGTCTTTTTTACCGTTTCTGGTCACACTGTTTTAGTTGCGTTCCACACACTTTTAATAAATAGCAAATTCCTGACAGGAATTTTCCGCAGTGGTGGATACTAGCCTTAATAATGAATTAAAATGCTTTAATTATTATTAATTCTATTACTTCCGTTATATATATATAAAAATAAAACGATTCGAAACTTAAAATATATTTGAATATATACCGTACGAGTACTATATAGAAAGCAAATTTAAAAGATAACCAAAATATAACCTTTAACCGAAACAATCATAATTAACTATTAAACACAATATTCGTCTAATCACATGAAATCTAAACAATTGTTTTTAACTATAATTATACCACAATGAAGACAAAGTTAATGACTCATGGACACGGCAGAACTGTGTATTAAAAATATGTATATACCGTAGAAAGCTTACCAAAACAAGTCTATCAATTGAATAGAAACTGAAACCTTTCAATTGTCCGATAAGAGTGTAAGCAGTCGCAAAAAATGGGTACAGCCACAAATAACTAATAAATGACCTGATAACAGAACAGACTTATTTGTGTATGTAAGCAGATGTCCACTACGAAGCTACGCAATTTAGACACAAAGGCATATAAAAACTGCAACACAAAAATAACAAATGTTAATGAGTCAGAACGGGTTGAGAATGGTGGTTACAGAGCAGAGCAATGACCATTTGTTAGAAAAATGGCTTCCTCTCAGACTTGTATAACTCGGAATTGGCTTATCAATGGCCCAGTGCGCCAAGCGGGCTTATCATTTTGGAGCTGAACCGCGACTGTTACAAAAGGAGGCGGCATCATGTGAGTTGCTGGCATGTGACTAGGTTTAATCAAGAGAACGGGTCTAGTCTAGGCTCAATAGTCCATTATCTGACATTTGCATGTATTTAACAGTTTCGATATGTGAGTCCAACGCACTTGCAGGTAAATGATTCAGCGCTATGCATGGAATCCAAAAACAAACTCAAATCATAACAATTAAATAAAGCCCTGAATCATCATTTAAACAATTCAAGTTCTTTGTCATATAAAAAAAACACTTGTTGAACTCAAATTTCCCTGTCCACGAACTTACCTTGAAGGTCTTCCATTCCTCCTTGACAACATCGGCAAAGGAGACGGCCTGCGTTAGAGCCACCAGGGCTAGCAGTAGAGCAACCAAAACCAAGCGCATTTTTGTAATATCTGCAAAAAATAAGTAGGGATTTCAATTAGTTTTAGAGAGCTTCAAAATCACGTGATGGCTGCCAAGCTTAATGATGCAAAGTCAACAAAAAGCACACTGAGACCAGACCAGTTTTTGTGTTATACCCTAGGTTGGCTAGGGTATTGTCATTTTGTCTAGCTATTTGAGAGTGTAACTTTAATCTAACAGAAAATGTTTCAAAATATAACTGAGCGATTTTGAATACATTGCGTAATAAAAGAGTTTTAATTTTATACAAAACGACTTTGGTGATAGTTTGTCTGTCTTTAACATTATACAAAAAAATATTAAACATGAAAACAAACCGATGCATTTGTACCATAGTTAAGCTTAGTACTTGATTATTTTAATCATTCGTTTTTACTCCTGATAAAATCCACGCCGAGGTGTATAAAATAAAATGTCGCTTCACGTTTTAGTATTATGTAATCATTATGATTTTTTCACTAAGCCCACAGTACAGAAAATCATTTTCTAAACTTTTCCATGACTGAAAACCCGGGATTACTCCGGAAATGAATATCGGTTATCGGTTCTATTTCGGTTATCGGTTCTACGGTACCCAGATTTTTATTTCGGTATACCGGTACGTACCGGTACAAGTATAATTTTTTGTAATATTAAAAAAATTAAATTGTTTCACGATTTCCAAAAAATTAATTGATACAATAGATGTAGATAAATGTTATTCTAAGAATATGCCACATGAAACAACGTTTTTTTAAAATATAACAAATTTCCGCGCTTCCAGTGGTATTCCAACCCTCAAAAAAAATTGACCCAAAATTAAGAAATTATTTTTTCTGATGTTGCCCCGGCAAGCTCGCCTTAGGGCCGACTTTGAATCTTCCACATAAAACGATCTGTCACTTAATCTTACAAATAACAGAGTAAATTGTAAGTTTATCCTTCTTAGGGCCGATTTCTCATTATCAAGTAAGTCAATAAGTGTCAAATAAACTTTAATTTCTGATGATTTGTTAGTTTCTGTGACAGACTCTGCTTTCTAGGAGATAAGAAATTGGGCCTAAACTTATATAAAATCTTTTCAGAAAGCAGAAAATTATTTCTTAATTGTAATTCAAAATAAACGGTCCTTAAATCTGCTGCTTTCCTGCCATAAATAGAGATCTTTTGCCATTTGGATAGATTTGAACCCATATTATAAGACTAGGGTTCAATAATATATAAAATAGTTATAGGGTTGCATCAGCTCTAAAACAGTTGGATACCTAAAATCTGCCTTTCTGCATTTTCTTACATTACATTTTTCTAAATTTTTAAACGAAACTTTATTAAAATAGAAAACAATATTTCTAAATTTGTGAGCGAAATTTGATTTAAATCAAGAAACTTCATTTCTAAAATTTATATTACCATTTTTATACACTTGAAAAGTGTATATTAATTTTGCCCAGAAGTTTGTAACGCATAGAAATATTCATTTCCGACCCCATAAACTATATATATTCTTGATCAGGACGACGAGCTGAGTTCATTTCCGCTTGTCCGTCCGTCCGTCTGTCTGTCTGTCCGTCTGTCTGTCTGTCTGTCTGTTTCTACGCAAACTAGTCCCTCAGTTTTAAAGCTATCGAGCTGAAATTTTGCAAAGAGTCTTCTTTTTACTGCACGCAACTAATATGTCGGAACCGGCCGGATCGGATGACTATATCTTATAGCTGCCATAGGAACGATCGGTCGAAAAATAAGTCTTAGTGAGAAAAACTTTTTTATTTTCCATCTTAGCGTCACCAATCTTAGTATATATTAGTTTTATATGTTTCCACACAATTCGGAAAAAATTGATCAAAATCGGATGACTATAGCATAAAGCTGCCATAGAAACGGTCGGTCAAAAAACTACTTCTAGTGAGAAAAACTTTTTTGTCTTCCATTGTAGCGTCACCAATCTTGGTATATGTTAGTTTTATATGCTTCCACATAATTCTGGAAAAATTGATCAAAATCGGATAACTATATCAAATAGCTGTAATATAAAGGGTCGGTCAAAAAACTAGTTCTAGTGAGAAAAACTTTTTTGTTTTCCATTGAAGCGTCACTAATCTTGGTATATGTTAGTTTTATATGCTTCCGCGTAATTCTAGAAAAATTTATCAAAATCGGAAGACTATAGCATATAGCTGCCATATGAACGGTCGGTCTAAAAACTAGTTCTAGTGAGGAAAACTTTTTTGTTTTCTATCGTAGCGTCCCTAATCTTGGTATACATTAGTTTTATATGCTTTTACACAATTTGGAAAAAAATTTATCAAAATCGGATGACTATAGCATATAGCTGCCATAGGACCGATCGGTCGGAAAATGCGTTTTACTAAGAAAAGTTTTTTATATGGTATCAAATTTTTATTATCCATGATTTAAAATTTTTAAATATCTGATATATCTGATATCTTATCAGTTGGAGAAAAGTTTTTCAAGTGTATTAAAACTTCGGCACAGTCGAAGTTAGCTTTGCCTTCTCGTTTTAATATTTCAATATTTAAGGGAGGATTTTTCTAAGACTAAAAAATCCTTTACATTTAATTAGAGGGATTATATTTACGAAAGAAAAGTTTTTTATTGTACCAAACCTTTTACCAAACCCACTGGGAAGTCTAAAACCCTTACAGAATCGGTTTTACAGGGTTCTGGATCGGTTTGCATTGTTGAAATAATCTATATGGCCTGTTTCGATTTCCGAACGGTTTTTAAAAGTAAACATAAACATTTTTCGGTTTCCAATTTCAGCCGAATTGTTTACGTTTTTACTCTTAGAACTCCCTTTCAAAACCGTTATTATCGACAGATGATTGGATGACAACAACCAGAGTTGTCACCAATTCTTTAAGTTACATTAACAAAACAATTATTTTCCACATTAAATCCACTTTCTTTTATTAAATGTAGATTTGTAGCTATCGATTATAATTAGGGTGGTTTTTCATGCAACATTTTGTTGATTTTTATATATCACGCTTGAACAAATGAATTTAAGAGGTACATAAATCGTTTTGTAAAACTGTTTCACATTATTAAAATGTTTCGTTTATAATTTAAACCTTTTTTTAATGTTCAAAATATCAATTCAGCACAACTTTTGAAAACGACGTGTCTTGTCGATTTGCTGAATTCGGAGCAGCAATAAACTTGATTTGTGACAATTCCATTCGTTTTGGGTTCAGAACACGCCTGATAAGTAAAATGTGAATATTATATAACAATTTTAAAGCCTCAGCGAAACTCTTAAATCTTAATACATATATATATAAGAAATTGTTTAGCGATTACGGTAACTAAAAACTATAACGAATTCTGTCATCCCTGAGCAGCTGTACATTTTCAATGTAAAAATTTGCATATTGAGCAGTCTAATATGTAAGCAAGTTTATACTTTGAAAGCATTTGAAGCATATATCTTAACATTTTTGTGTTTGAAGAGATCTCTTTAAAAATAACAACTGTTAAATGCAGTTAGCAGACTCAAGTGAAGACACATCTGAAAGGGTATTTAAATTTCGGCACTAAATAGCAAACGATTTTAGTTTAATTAACAATGCAAAGTTGTGAAATTCAATGGGCTAGCTAACAAAATGTTTACAATAATTTGAACCCAGCTGACTTATTTTCTAATTTTACCTAGTTTTGCATTTGGCGAATTTTCGAATTCGAAACAAACCCGTTATCTTATCGGCCTGTGTTTTTGTTTTTTAGAGGCGTCTGCCATTTTTTTTTCCACAATTGTTTAAGTCAAATTCAAACGTGAGCAGCAATTGAGATAAACAGTTAATACATATGTATTTCACAAATGTTTTTATGCCAAGTTCGAGGGCAAAAACTGGTTTTCGACATGACTATGAAGGTGAATCAGCCATTGGGACTGGGACAGGTAGGTGTAAGAGACCAATAACTGATAAGGCAAATAGAAGGGAATTCAAAAATGGGTCAACACAAAGAACGAAACGAGAGCCGATTAAAATGCCAGCAGCGCAATAAAAAAATCTAAACAAAGACACCATAGCAAAACCCACAAACAAAAGAAAATGCGGGAAATAGAACAAAGAACAAATGGCGCAGCGGAGGCTGCTGGTGCCCAGGAGATGCTGGAACATTCAAGGTGCAGTTAGCGTTTAAATGCATGACGCAATTTGTTTAAGCAATTAAACAACGATTTTTCTAATGCGATGCTGAGTTCAGGTGGAAGAGATAGAGGCAGCAGGAGAAGGACTCGAACTTACCACTCAAAATTGCGCCGTAAATGAACACAACACTTTGTCTTTGGTTTCCACTTAATTTATATCACTTCTGAACTATTAGCGAGCAATTTTAATTGGCAATATTTAAGTTGAAATGACTCGCTCTGCTTGCGATTACCATTCGAATTAATATTCAGCTGCAATTGTTGCTCGCAAGAAATCTTTCGGGCGGTGGAAATGCACTAACGCCTTGTATTGATAGCAGAGATGAGCAGCGTTCAGCCGAAGAAATATAAAGATAGCTTTAAAACGGCTACGTCGCAAGATGAGGCGAACGATTTCACATTTAACGCCGCAGTGGAACATCTGATATTATTTATAATGAGTTTGCGGAAATGTATGTAATAGCGGAGTTACACAGGGCGCATCATTGTCGAAGTTGAGTTCAGATTTATATTTTAAAGCTCAAAAAATAATAGTTATTTCATGTGTTATATTTAAAAATCATTAAATAACTCTTATTTAAGATTTTTATTATTTCAATTTTTTTTATCGTTATTTACGGTCCCTGTAATATAAATTAAAAAAAACATTTATCTTATATGAAAGGCTAACGGTTTATTAACCAAGCCAAGAAAAATGAAACAATAAACAACATTACTACTACTACTAAAGTGTTTGTAAAAAAATCTTTATAAAATTGAAAATGAAAGGCTTTATGTGAAATGCATGGGCATTGCCATAGTTGTTTTCTTGTGTGTATTTCGCGTATCGCTTAAAGAAGATGGAGTGACGCCAAATTCCTTAAAATAGGTTTTATTGCGGTCAAAATAAAACACCGCAAATTGTTCATACTATGCAAAATTCTCAAAATTATTTCTGTTTAGCCTTTTGGTCTTCTTTGAATCCATTTTTGTAAATTATGTGTTCGATTCTCAGAGGTATGAAACATGTTTCATAATTTGAAGAGCCCCCTGTAGGAATTTATCAGATGTTTTTGAAAAACGATCTGGCGGCCCCATGCACATTATCAGAGCGCATTCTCAGCGTCTGTATACGACCTCTTAGAATGCTTTGAGAAAATTTAAAGAGCGCATTCTACGCGAACTAGTCTCTCAGTTTTAAAGCTATCGAGCTGAAATTTTGCACAGAGTCTTCTTTTTACTGCACACAACTAATATGTCAGAACCGGCTGGATCGGATGACTATATCATATAGCTGCCATAGGAACGATCGGTCTAAGAACTAGTTCTAGTTAGAAAAACTTTTTTGTTTTCCATCATGGCGTCACTAATCTTGGTATATGTTAGTTTTATAAGCTTCCACATAATTCTGGAAAAATTTATCAAAATCGGATGACTTTAGCATATAGCTGCCATAGGAACGAGCGGTCGAAAAATAAGTCTTTGTGAGAAAAATTTTTTTGATTTCCATCGTAGCGTCTCCAATCGTAGTATATATTTGTTTTATATGTTTCCACACAATTCTGAAAAAATGTATGAAAATCGGATGACTATAGCATATAGCTGCCATATAAACGGACGGTCAAAAAACTACTTCTAGTGAGAAAAACTTTTTTGTTTTTTATCGTAGCGTCCCCAATCTTGGTATAAATTAGTTTTATTTGCTTTCAAATAATTTTGAAAAAAATTATCAAAATCGGATGATTATAGCATATAGCTGCCATAGGACCGATCGGTCGGAAAATGTGTTTTACTAAGAAAAGTTTTTTTTTATGGTATCAAATTTTTATTATCAATGATTTAAAAATTTTAAATATCTGATATCTATATCCTATATTTATTTTCCCAGTTAAATCAGTTGGAGTAAAGTTTTTCAAGTGTATTAAAACTTCGGCACAGTCGAAGTTAGCTTTGCCTTCTAGTTTTTAAATTAATAGCAAGTAATTTTTCCGATCTCTTAAATTAGTGTTATGTAAAGGTTGTTCCTTTTACGGAACATGTTTACTTGTAAGTTTTTTTAAGTTAGTCCACTCTCTTTGATCGCTCCGTATTTCCGAGACTCTTGTTCTGTTGTTGTTGTTCACTTATTCTGTTCTTTAGTTGCTCAGTTGTTCCGTGCCAATTTGGATTTGCGCAACAATTTCGACAACGGCTGAATTCTCGTTAATTTGAATCTGGCGGACAACAGGATTCTCTGCAGTCGGGTGATTACTTTGGAGGTGGCGGCTAAGACTGCTTTGTGACTTGCAACACGGAACAAGAGTCCCGGAACAAGAGTCACGGAACAAAAAAGAACAATTGAAGAAGAATATGTTCACTTGTTTCGTTTAGTAACAAGTGTTTCGTTAGTAACTCTGGAACAACCCAACTCGATCTTAAATAAATAAATTAAAATTAGCTGGAATCATTTTAAAAAATTGTCCATACATGCCGTTTATACACAGATTTTTAAGATTTTAAATATATTTGTATGATAATGAAAAACATAATTTAAAACAATTACTTTTTTGACGTTTGAAGAAAACAAATAACTTCAGCTATAAATTTAGCCATTTCTAGCCAGTCGATTTAGCCATCAATAGTTGTGTGTTTCTTATTTGTGGTCACTCTAACGATAGGCATACCTTATCGATAATAACATCGCAATAGATGAGCTCGCATCTCTAAGTTACTTACAGAGAATGACTAACAGAATTGTGCAGTCATTGAGTGTCAGTAAAAAGCAGCTAGAGTCCAGTTGTTAAATTTTAAATTGAAATCTTACAAATTTTTCACATTATATATCCCGTAAGTGTACCTATTGATAATCCACAACTCTCTTCTTATCTTGATCTCTGCCCTTGGCACTCACCTTCCTTTCCTCAACTGCCTCGTGATCTCGATCGCCCCCGCAGCTCTCGAGAAGCGCCCGTATCATGTTTGGCAGACAAAGCGGTCTGGGCAGTTCCAGCAACAGCAGCAATCTGGTGGAGTTCCGTGCTGGTCGCATGAATATGGTGGGCAAAATGGTGCACCCAGACTCGCGCAAGGGTTTGGTGTACATGACCCAGAGTGATGATGGGCTGATGCATTTCTGCTGGAAGGACCGCACCAGTGGCAAGTTGGAAGATGATTTGATTGTCTTCCCAGATGACTTTGAGTATAAGCGAGTGGATCAGTGTAAAACTGGCAGAGTTTATGTACTTAAGTTCAAGTCATCGACCCGCCGCATGTTCTTCTGGATGCAGGAGCCGAAGACGGACAAGGATGAGGAGCACTGCCGTCGTATTAATGAGTTGTTGAACAATCCTCCGTCCGCCCATCAGAGAGGTGGTGGGGGTGGCAGTGATAGCACTGATTTGCAGTACATGTTGAACAACATGTCCCAACAGCAGCTGATGCAGTTGTTTGGCGGAGTGGGCCAAATGGGTGGCCTTAGTTCGCTGCTGGGCCAGATGAAGTAAGTTTTAGAGGGAAAAAAATCCTAATGATGCTCCCCTAATTAATATTTTATAATCTCGCATAGCTCACGCACCCCCTCCTCGCGGAACACATCCTCATCGGGAGGAGGCGGAGGCAGTACGGCGTTGCAAACGCCTGAGAATGTTTCAGTGCCGCGCACGCCCTCTGCTCCCAAGGTCTCCAAATCTGGCAGCAGCCGTACTCAACTCAACTCGCAGAGTGAAGCCAACAACTCCTCCATGGACACCGACGCCGATGCCTCCGCCGGTAAGACCTCCACCACTGGAGCCACAACGACTGGAGCCTATGCCAATCCATTCCAAGCCTATTTATCCAATCTCTCCCCCGAACATGGCGCAGGACGCTCTCTCAATATTGATCTATCCACTGCCCTATCCGGAGCCGAGGCCATCAATCAGCTTATAGCCGACCCGGAGCGTGTCAAATCGTTGATTGTTCACCTGCCCGAGTCTGAGGATGCGGATGAGGATCGCAAGCAGCAGATCAAGGATCACATCACCTCACCGCAGTTCCAGCAGGCTTTGGCCCAGTTCTCCAATGCTTTGCAATCGGCTCAACTCGGTCCGGTGGTCAAGCAATTTGAGCTATCCAATGATGCCGTAGCTGCTGCATACTCGGGCAACCTGGAGGACTTTGTGCGTGCGCTAGAGAAGAGTTTGCCCGCTGGTGCCACCATGGGTGGCGGGGAAACTAAGAAGGCGGAAACTGAAGCTGCCTCTGTTAAGGATGAGAATGTGGAGCCCGCCGTTGCCCCTGAAAAGCAGGAAGAGAAGCAAAAATAGAACAGATCAGAGGGTTTCACCCAAAACAAACACACACGCAGGAAAGCTAATCAAATGCGTTTTAAACTACAATAATTTTGCTTATTTTTAAAGAGTTCTTCAAGTTTTGGTTCGCAAATAAATTGGCCCAGCAGTTGACCAGAATTATGGAATATGGAAGTGCGTTATTTCATTATTATTTTTTTTCTTTTTAAATTTCAAGACAAAATCTTTATACAATTTGAGCTAAAAAGTTGATTTAAAAATTCAAAAGTAAAATGTCTGCACTGTCCGACTTCGATATACCCGATACTCAGAGAAAAAAGTATTTAATAGACTTTGCATATAAGAATTGACAGAGCATTAAGTTAGTTGGCTAAACGTATGCCGATCCCAAAATGATGTTATAGTAGCAGGGAGTCAAACCGGAAACCGAATATCAAAAAGAATCGTTTGAAACTCAGAAGCGGAACCGTTATTATTAATTTTTGAAAACCTATATTTTCGGGTTTGTGGTTTGAGTTAAATTGTGATCGGTAAAGTTCCCAGAAATGCATGCAGCTTTTATAAGATATCAAGAGATCTTTTAATGCTCTTCCAGTAACACAAGTAAGACTAGTACATTCGTGTTCCGGGGTATGGTTTATTATGTTAAATTTGGAAAATTTAGGGTGACTCGGAAAATAAAACTTAGTGAAATAAAAAGTTTTGTTTCAAGCGTTCTTAAACTCAGTAATTATAAATATTATAAGCTTTCAAAAAGATCTGCAAAATTCGGTAAAAATCGGTTGACTATATCTTATAAATGCCACAAGACCGATCAATCGAAAAATTGTGAAAAAAAGTTTTATTTTTAATGGTCAACAATTGAACTAACCATTTTTGGTAAGATCTCTTGTAGATCCCCTATTTAAAAACCAAGCTTCCAAAGCGCTTGATAGCCACAAATCGACATCAACCTCGAACACCACCGCATACTCCAATGGACAATTCAATGGAATTTCAATAATCTCTCTCCTCTGTCAGAGGACGAGTATCTACTCATCTGCTGGAGATATTATATACACGGTTGCCACTTTTGGAGCAAACGCTCCAAAATGGATCTTTTTTTTCTCATTGGAGCACTGGAGCCTTTTTCTGCAATATAAAGCTTTTTGAGCAAGGCGAAACATTTTTTCATAAGTTCAAAATTTTGAATCTAACGCTTAACCAGCACTAAAAACGAGAAGGCAAAGCTAACTTTGACTGTTCCGAAGTTTTAATACACTTGAAAAACTTTACGCCAACTGATTTAACCGGTAAAATATATATAGGATATAGATTTCAAATATTTAAATTTTTTAATCGTTGATAAAAAAAATTTGATACCATAATAAAAATTTTTTACTTAGTAAACCACATTTTCCAACCGATCGGTCCTATGGAAGCTATATGCTATAGTCATCCGATTTTGATAAATTTTTTCCAAACTTTGTAAAAGCATATAAAACTAATATGACCAAGATTAGGGACGCTAGGATAGAAAACAAAAAAGGTTTTCTCACTAGCATAGATAAATTTGTCCAGAATGACGTGGAATCATATAAAACTAACACTAATAACCATGATTGGTGAAGCTACGATGGAAAACTAAAAAGTTTTTCTCACTAAAACTTATTTTCCGACCGATCGATTCTATGGCAGCTATATGATATAGTCATCCAATTTTGATAAATTTTTCCAGAATTAAATTGAGCTCTACAACATTTTTTGTGTGATTTAATATATATTTGAAGAACACAAAACAATTTTTTTAGTTGAAGTATTCCATTAAAGGGGGGCATGGAAGAAGTTTTTCAAAGGAGGGAAAGATACAGGTCACAATTCTTATCTGAACCATAAAAGTCGAATATAATTTTAATTATTATATTTTTTTAAACAAATTATACTAGGTAACAGCCAAATAGGCTACTGAAACCGATTTTTGATTATAAATATGGGATAGACAAAAGCATTTTTTCCAGATTTTTCTGCTGTGAATATTATTTTTAAATAATTTGCAAATTTTCCATTTTTGATTTAGACAATTTTTTGTCAGTGGTTTTACATATTTCGCCATAGCTTGACAGAGAACTGTTGTAGTGTTCTGTATGGAACCCTGCCTGAAGGCAGGCTTGGTGAAATGGGTATATCTCGTCCATTTATCCACATATATTAGCTTGTTTGACGCTCGATTGATGTATTACTACGATCAAAGATGAAAAACCACTTTTTTTTGTTTAAAAAATTAAAAATAAAAACCATGGACTCAAAAAAAACTATTTCCTTAAAATATAAATTATTTGACTTATTTTTAGTCTTATTAATTGGCGGAAACTTTTTTACAGCATTTTCAAAAGGGAGTAGGGTTTTGGGAGCTATGGCCAAATATGTAAAACCACTGACAAATAAATGGCCTAAATAAAATACGGATAGTTTAAAAAATCTTAAAAATTGGATTTTGTTATGTTTAGTTTTAAAGAATTATAAATAAAGAAATATAAAACAATAATCCATGTACTTTTTTAACATATTGCAGTTTGGAATTTTTTATAAGCATTGGAGCCATTTTTGGAGCATTTAGGGTATTCACGACAATTTGCTTATAGGATAACCTGTTAAAAAATGAAATCTCCAACAACAAAATGTACTGCCGAAAAATAAGCTGACATCACCAGCCTAGAGCTGGGTCATGTGGTTGCCTGGTTAAAATTTAATTTCAGTGTTGGTAAACATTTCAAACAGTGTTGCTTATTGGATGCCAGAATTGTAATATTTTGTTGATAAAGCGCCACTATTTCATAAAGCACACTTAGCTGGCACTTCCACCTTGGTGTCAATGGTGTAGAGGTTAAGGTGTGAGACTGAAAGTCAACAAGACCTGAGTTCAAATTACAGTAAGGTCGGTCTATAACTAATTTCTTTTTTTTTGTGTTCTACATGAACCATTTGATTATTGCGATTGCATAAAATGCAATCACATATTATTTTAGGCCATTTTCTTTATTTATATTTATAAAATACCTATCGGAAAATTTTTCAATATAGTTGGCTCTGATTTACTGAGTTTTAATAATCAAGAAATTCCAAACAAGTGTGTTCACGACAGATGAAGATAAAGTTCAATTTTTCAACAGGTTATCAAATAAGCAAGTTGTCGTGAATACCCTAATTATTTTCTTCAATGGAGCCTTTTTAAAATTTTTTGGAGCATTTTAATTTTTTTCAGGATTACACTGAGAAACTAAACAGCCCCTCCCCATATCTGACGACCCTTAATCTATTATTTAACAGTTATGGCGGAAGACAGCGGATTATACCTGTGGCTGGGGTCAAAATTATGCATTTAGGCGTATTTATGTTTTTTTATTAGGTTGATGAACCTTAGTTTTTCTCTTTATCGTGTTCGCGTGCGGTGGTTCCCCCGCTTTGAAACACCTTAAATCACATTGAAAATAGACTTTCAAATCGACATTCTAACCTCTCGCCTTCGTCAGTGTCGTGTGGTCCCCGCATTAAGTCCTCTTCTCCCACAATTGAAAGACTGTTCACTTCTAGACATATTCTTAATCTTATTACTATCGTCCCCTCTTTTCAATCAGATGAATTTAGTCCCCGCATTGAAATACTCTATCTCCACAATTTGAAAATAGATCGAACCCTATAGAATTTTAACATCACTACGATCCCCTTCGTTCGATCGATGACGATAGAAAGTCACGCCCCGCATTAAAATACCTCATATCACCCACAATTGAATAGATGTTTGAAACCTCTGACATATATTTAATAATATCTACGCGCTACTCTTCTGTCAGATGAGCTGTCGTGCCTCCCGCAAATGGAGAAACTCATTCTCCCACAATTTGTTTATATCGAGTCGGGTTATGAAGTCGAGCGGGCCGACTTTAACTACGCACTAAGTACCACTTAGAACTGCAACTGCAACTCCTTACAAAATCTACAAGAGTCTTTACAATCGAGCATATCAAAGTTGCCAGCCATTTGTTTAATTCTTGAGATCAGCTCTGCTGAATTGATCAACAGCACGTATGCCAACAGCGGCGCACATAATAGCCGTTGGACGAAAGAATATGACCAATTAATGCAAATTTTTATTGAATATAAATTATTTTAAAAATTCAATTTCTCGAACCCTAAGCAACACTGCTAGTCGCTAGTTGATATATAAATCGAGTTTCGTTAAAATTTACCAAAATCTTTTAATATATAAAATAAATAAAAAATTATACAATTATGTATTTTTCTCATTAAAGGCCTAATCTCTGATAAATAGAACAGCTGTTCAAAAGCAATATGATTTTAAACTCTAGTGATTTTACTCATATGAAGCATTGTGCCGAAAATAAAATGTATGTTATCTAAGATCAGGCCTTTAATTAAGAATTTGGAAATCTTATATAAGAGTTATTTATTGATTTTTAAATAAAATTAAAAATATAACGATTATTTTTTGATTAAAACGAGAAGGCAAAGCTAACTTCGACTGTGCCGAAGTTCTAATACACTTGAAAAAGATTACTCCAACTGATTTAACCGGTAAAGTATATATAGGATCTAGATATCAAATATTTACAATTTTTAAATCATTGATAATAAAAATTTGATACCATAAAAAAAAACTTTTCTTAGTAAAACACATTTTCCGTCCGATCGGTCCAATGGCAGCTATATGCTATAGTCCTCCGATTTTGATAAATTTTTTCGAAATTATGTGAAAGAATATAAAACTAATATATACCAAGATTGGAGACGCTACGATAGAAAAAAAAGTTTTTCTCACTAGAAGTATTTTTTTGACCGTCCGTTTATATGGCAGCTATATGCTATAGTCATCCGATTTTGATAAATTTTTTCCGAATTGTGTCAAAGCATATAAAACTAATATATATTAAGATTGGAGACGCTACGATAGAAAACAAAAAAGTTTTTCTCACTAGAAGTAGTTTTTTGACCGTCCGTTTATATGGCAGCTATATGCTTTAGTCATCCGATTTTGATCAATTTTTTCCGAATTGTGGGGAAACATATAAAACTAATATATACTACGATTGGTGACGCTACGATGGAAATCAAAAAAGTTTTTCTCACAAAGACTTATTTTTCGACCGATCGTTCCTATGACAGCTATATGATATAGTCATCCGATCCGGACGGTTCCGACATATTAGTTGCGTGCAGTAAAAAGAAGATTCTGTGCAAAATTTCAGCTCGATAGCTTTAAAACTGAGGGACTAGTTTGCGTAGAAACAGACAGACAGACAGACGGACAGACAGACAGACGGACGGACGGACAAGCGGAAATGAACTCAGCTCTTCGTCCTGATCAAGAATATATATAGTTTATGGGGTCGGAAATGAATATTTCTATGCGTTACAAACTTCTGGGCAAAATTAATATACACTTTTCAAGTGTATAAAAATTGCATTAGGTTGCCCAATACACCTAAGCAGCATGCCCAATGTATGCGTATAAAATTAGTAATCCATCTGAGGTTTGGACGTCCTCTCTGGTAGGCTTTCCCTGAAGCCATTTGGGCGTCATGTCCCATCCAACGTAGACACTGCAATTTTATACGCTTCGTTTTCATTGATGATTTGAAATGAATTTAAAACAGTCTATAAACAAAATACGCTGAAATGACACTTATTGCCATTTTCTAATGTTTCCTTTTTGTAAATCCAGGTGCTTATTAAGAAAATATTTAGGACGCCTTTGAAATATCTTTGCTTGTGTCTACGACGACCAGCCAAAAAATGCCCCAACTATATTTATACACTTGAAAAGTGTATATTAATTTTGCCCAGAAGTTTGTAACGCATAGAAATATTCATTTCCGACCCCATAAACTATATATATTCTTGATCAGGACAACAAGCTGAGTTCATATCCGCTTGTCCGTCCGTCCGTCTGTCTGTCCGTCTGTCTGTTTCTACGCGAACTAGTCCCTCAGTTTTAAAGCTATCGAGCAGAAATTTTGCACAGAGTCTTCTTTTTACTGCACGCAACTAATATGTCGGAACCGGCCGGATCGGATGACCATATCATATAGCTGCCATAGGAACGATCGGTCTAAGAACAAGTTCTAGTTAGAAAAACTTTTTTGTTTTAATTCGTAGCGTCCCCAATCTTGGTATATGTTAGTTTTATATGCTTCCACATAATTCTGGAAAAATGTATCAAAATCGGATCACTATAGCATATAGCTGCCATAGGAACGATCGGTCGAAAAATAAGTCGTTGTGAGAAAAACTTTTTTGATTTTCATCGTAGCGTCTCCAATCGTAGTATATATTTGTTTTATATGTTTCCACACAATTCTGAAAAAATTTATCAAAATCGGATAACTATAGCATATAGCTGCCATATAAACGGTCGGTCAAAAACCACTTTTAGTGAGAAAAACTTTTTTGTTTTTCATCGTAGCGTCCCCAATCTTGGTATATATTAGTTTTATATGCTTTCACATAATTTTGAAAAAAATTATCAAAATCGGATGACTATAGCATATAGCTGCCATAGGACCGATCGGTCGGAAATTGTGTTTTACTAAGAAAAGTTTTTTTTTATGGTATCAAATTTTTATTATCAATACTTTAATAATTTTAAATATCTGATATCTATATCCTATATATATTTTTCCAGTTAAAACAGTTGGAGTAAAGTTTTTCAAGTGTATTAAAACTTCGGCACAGTCGAAGTTAGCTTTGCCTTCTCGTTTTAAATAAGCTCCTGGATTTACAAAAAAGGAACATTAAAAAAACGGTCCTTACAATGTAGGAACACTTAAAACCGAAGGTTTTAAAGCAATTTTGGTTCGTTTTAAAAATACCCAAGTGAAAGTTAAGAAAGTGAATGGGGAAGGTACATCGCCAGTACCTCAAAATTTGTAAAAATATCGTTGTTTTTTTTAAAACATTTAAACATCTTCAGATCTACTGTTGAAATTAGCTTTGGCTTCCCGTTTTTATACCCGTTACTCGTAGAGTAAAAAGGGTATACTAAGTTCGTGCAAATGTATGTAACAGGCAGAAGGAAGCATCTTCGACCCCATAAAGTATATATATTCTTGATCAGCATCAATAGCCGAGTCGATATAGACATGTCCGTCTGTCCGTCCGTCCGTCCGTCCGTCTGTATGAACACCTAGATCTCAGAGACTATAAGAGCTAGATCTACCATTTTTTCAGTGTAGACTTGTATCTTCTGCACGCAGATCAAGTTTGTTTCAAATTTTTGCCACGCCCCCTCCCGCCCCCGCAATATGAAAAAAACCTCATATCTCCCACAATTTTGAATAGTTTGTTCGAACCTCTTAGACATATGTTATGATCATCATTACCTATCGATCCGCCATACATCATTTCCCGATCAGATGAGCTATAGTAGAGTTGCCATCCCCGCAATTTGCAAGAAACTTCATATCTCCCACAATTTGGGCATGTTGTGATCTAATTAAATATTCTTAAATAAACCTTACCCTGAGTAACGGGTATATCGAAGTCGAGCAGGGCCGACTTCAACTTACGATCTCGTTGATATTGATATTACTGATAAATATTCAAATTGCTATTTTTATTATTTTTGTGAAGTTGTGCAAATGTATGTAAGAGGCAGAGGGAATCAGTATTTGAACCAGTTTGAAAGCGGTTTAAGCGGTTCAACGGCGGCTCATAAATTTTTGTAGTGTTTGAACTTGAAATTTGGTGTGTAGGTTATAAAAATAAAGAAAGTCATATGTATTACGGTTTCAAGACGGGTTCCGAACCCGTTTGAACCGGTAAAATAGTGGTTCTAAGCTTTATTATTTGAGTTACGATGTTAAAATTCGGTGTGCGTGTAGCGTAGCAATGAATGTGAAAAAATTCGAAGATTTCCGCCATTATAAATAAGGGCTGGATCATCAAATAATTTTGGACCTGCCAACTTTCTATGAAAAAACATTACTATAGCCCTGCCGTTATTTCTGCCGCTGTAACACCGACACAATTACCGGCAGCCAAATTCAATCAAAACTGCCACTTTTTTGTATGGTAAAGGCACAATTTATCGGCTGCCTTATACGCTGTTTAGACCGGCCGCATCATTGAGATTTTCCGTTAAACGGGAGGTGCGGAATTGTTTCCCATAAGAAACCTGTGGATAGAAGAAGAGCCGCATGTTTAATGATGCGGCAATGATGCGGAAAGAGTGACCGTATATTGAGGAGTATCGAGTATTGTTTCACAGCGTCGATAGCGAGCAGCTGATTCTGCCATCGAATTTTGATAATCAACAACAACATAATTGGACCGCGTAGTTTAAAAAAATAAATGATCCGCATAAACAAGCTTTTTTCATTTTGGTGAACGCAGTGCCGTTGCCAAATACACCGCGTGCCACATTTAAAATATTATCGCTCATAATTGTCTCTATTTCAATAAATTACATTTGTTCTCTTCTTCTTACTAATTCGGTTTGTTTACGTTTGGCATGGCGAACAGCTGTTTCAATGATGCGGCTGCGGTCTAAACGCCTGCATCATTTTTTCGCATCTTCGACAATGATTCGCCCTGTGTAACTCCGGTATTAAGGCAATTTTCGATAAAGGCAGCCTTTAGGCTCAATGTAAATGCGCTATAACTCTCTTATAACGGTATCAAAAATTTTGTAATTGTGTGAAAAATATTGATGTAAATACCCTAAGTTACCAATTAAGAGCCCCACAAGATTAGTAATCAAGTGGTAGTGTCATGTCAGCATAAGTGTGACCAATTTCATAACAAAGTCTTTTGCCTAGTGTCATTGTAGCACTAACGTTAAAGCTCCCCTTAAAATTAGCCTGCCTGCAATACACGTATAGCTATCCTTGTCTAACATTACCACTTGTCTGCATACAATTTTTGCAATTTGCTCTGTATTGCCAAACTGTTAAATACAAAAACGCGCTCTCCGCTGCTCTGCTCTCCACGCAGTTACAATATTTATACCATTCCAAAAGGCCGGCCTACAAAAATTATAACAATTCCAAATCTAGCGCCAGCTTATGACTATCGAACGTGGCTAAAAACAATCGATGATTAAGGCACGATAGTTATCGGTAGTACGTGAGTGTGGTACGTGTTTTAATCCAGTGCTGGTAAATCCAAATCATTAATATCGCTGTACAATAAGGCTGCAAACATAGTGCGCGCTGAGGCCGAAGATGAAGCCGAAGACGAAGCTGAAGACGCAAAACCACGGTTGCCACAGTTGGCGTTTTTGCGCCAAAACTGGTTATACCCGTTACTCGTAGAGTAAAAAGGGTATACTAAGTTCGTGCAAATGTATGTAACAGGCAGAAGGAATCATTTCCGACCCCATAAAGTATATATATTCTTGATCAGCATCAATAGCCGAGTCGATATAGACATGTCCGTCTGTCCGTCTGTCCGTCCGTCCGTCCGTCCGTATGAACACCTAGATCTCAGAGACTATAAGAGCTAGAGCTACCAAATTTTCAGTGTAGACTTGTATTGTCTGCAGGCAGATCAAGTTTGTTTCAAATTTTTGCCACGCCCCCTCCCGCCCCCGCAATTTGAAAAAAACCTCATATCTCCCACAATTTTTAAAATCGACTGTTCAAACCTTCTAGACATATATCTTAATCCTCATTACCTATCGATCCGCCATACATCATTTTTCGATCAGATGAACGATAGTAGAGTTGCCGCCCCCGCAATTTGAAAAATACCTCATATCTCCCACAATTTTGAAAATGGATTATTCGAACCCTATAGACATATATTTTAATCATCACTACCTATCGATCCGCCATACATCGTTTCCTGATCAGATGAACGATAGAAAAGTTCACGCCCCCGCAATTTAAAAAATACCTTATATCACCCCCAATTTTGAAAATAGATTGTTTGAACCCTCTAGACATATATTTTAATAATTATTACCTATCGATCAGCCATACTTCATTTCCTGATCAGATGAGCTATAGTAAAGTTGCCTCCCCCGCAAATTGGAAAAAAACTCATATCTCCCACAATTTGGACATGTTGATATCCTGAGTAACGGGTATATCGAAGTCGAGCAGGGCCGACTTTAACTTACGCTCTCGTGTTTTTTTTTGCGGTTGGCGCATTGGCACTTTTTTTTTGGAACTGGCTCTTTTTGCTTATGATTGGCATAAGCAGAAAAAAGTTAGAACATTAATTAATCTTAATAATAAATCTAATTTAAACCTGGATTTTTTTCGCTGTTCACACTGAAAATGATCAAAACCACAGCGTAATATAATTTATCGGAGCCTAAGCTCGTCGCTAATAATAAGAATATTGTTTTCCATTTAAAGCAGCCACATGGTTTTTCTTATAAATCATTAAAGCTTATACTTCCAAGTCTAATGGCCATATCACATAACCTTTTCAAATCACTTTGGATTTTATGTAAACTAAAATGAATGATACAGAAAAACAACCAGAAGGTTTGGATTTTGTTCTTAAGATACACATTTTTATACACTTAAAAAGTGTATATTAATTTTGCCCAGAAGTTTGTAACGCATAGAAATATTCATTTCCGACCCCATAAACTATATATATTCTTGATCAGGACGACGAGCCGAGTTCGTTTCCGCTTGTCCGTCCGTCCGTCTGTCCGTTTGTCTGTTTCTACGCGAACTAGTCTCTCAGTTTTAAAGCTATCGAGCTGAAATTTTGCAAAGAGTCTTCTTTTTCCTGCACGCAACTAATATGTCGGAACCGGCCGGATCGGATGACTATATCTTATAGCTGCCATAGGAACGATCGGTCGGAAAATAAGTCATAGTGAGAAAAACTTTTTTATTTTCTATTGTAGCTTCACCAATCTTGGTATATATTAGTTTTAGATGATTTCACATATTTGTGAAAAAAATTATCAAAATCGGATGAATATAGCATCTAGCTTCCATATAAATGGTGGGTCAAAAAACTAGTTCTAGTGGGAAAAACTTTTTTATTTTCCATCGTAGTATGGTATATATTAGTGTGATATGCGTCAACACAATTCTGGAAGATTTTATCAAAATCGGATGACTATAGCATATAGCTGCCATTGGACCGATCGGTCGGAAAATGTGTTTTACTAAGAAAAGTTTTTTTATGGTATCAAATTTTTATTATCAATCATTTAAAAATTTTAAATATCTGATATCTATATCCTGTATATATTTTACCGGTTAAATCAGTTGGAGTAATGTTTTTCAAGTGTATTAAAACTTCGGCACAGTCGAAGTTAGCTTTGCCTTCTCGTTTTATTTAAATATGGAAAATTTGTTTTTTTTTCTTTAAAAAAAAATTGGTATCTTTAGAACAAAACCAAACATGTATAGTTATTTATCTTAGTTTACATAAAAACCAATGAGGTTTGAAAAGGTTATATAAAATGGACATCAGACAAAAAGAACCAGGGCAAAACAGACGATTGATTTGAATTTAGAATTCAAAAATACGTAATTAACGCTTGATATCAACTCTGTACGTGCCTAATTTTCAGAAAGAAATATTTTTTAAATAATAAAATAAAAATATACCATAAACAACCGAAAAAAACTATTTTGGCTCTTTTTAACGAATTTGGCTCTTTTTTAATTTTATTTGGTGCTAACAAATTTTCTCAAGTGGCAACCGTGCGCAAAACTGTGCTGTAGGATTTATATGAATTCGCTCAAATACGTTCACAGTGCACGCGAAGACGAAAGCAAAGATTCATATGAAATATCTTCGTCTTCAGCTTCGTCTTCGGCTTCATTTTCGTCTTAGCGCGCACTATGTTTGCAACCTTAAATATGTAAGCTCGAAGCATTTTGCTAAATACGCAAGAGTGAGACAGAAAAATGTTTTTCTCACTAGAACTAGTTTGTAGACCGATCATTCCTATGGCAGCTATATGCTTTAGTCATCCGATTTTAATTAAAATTTCTAGAATTAAGTGAAAGCATATAAAACTTATATATACCACGATTGGTAACGCTACGATAGAAAAAAATAGTTTTTCTCACTAGAACTAGTTTTTTGACCGGTCGTTTCTATGGCAGTTTTAGGATATAGTCATCGATCCCGCCGGTTCCGACATATTAAGCGCGTGCAACAAAAAGAAGTCTCTCTGCAAAATTAAAAACAGACAGACGAGCGGACGGAAATGAGCACAGCTCGTCGTTCTGTTCAAGAATATTTATAGTTTATGGGGTCGGAAATTAATATTTCTATGCGATACAAACTTCTGACTTTGCAAGTGTATAGAAATTTAAAAATCTATAAAATTCCGGAAATAATGTGAAGAATCGGTATGGAGTGTACAGAAACGTGCGGCGCAGGTATACATTTTTTTAAGGAAAAACGCGTCGATTTTGTTTTTAAATTTTTGTTTGCCGGCATTTACATGCGACGGCTTTCAGTATTTTTCTCGAAAAAAAACACTAACTATAAAACATGCGTTTTCACAATATCTTTCATTTTCGCCTAAGACATATTTTGATAAAGTTAATATCTTTTGAGATATTTGCAAAAAAAAACATAATTTTAATGATTTTTTTTCAACTTTAGAGGAGAAAAATAAATTTGCGTCAACTTTGACTATATTTACCAGGGACCGTAACGATTCTAACTTATATCAAATAAATCTCTTGATAACAATTATTTCTTGATTTTTAACCAATTGCTCATGAAATAACTATTAATTTTTAACATTTTTTTAAAACTCAAGAAATAACGATTAATTTTTAAGCATCAAAATAAAAATCTAAGATATGAGTTATTTATGGATTTTAAAATAAAACTCAAGAAATACCGATTATTAATGAATTCAAAAAATAAAAATCTTAAATAAGAGTTATTAAAGGATTTTTAAATATAACACATGAAATAACTATTATTTTTTTAGCATTAAAATAAAAATCTGAAATAAGAGTTATTTTATGATTTTTAAATTAAACTTACAAAAAACTGATTATTTTTTGAGTAAAAAAATATAAATCTAATATAAGAGTTATTTAATGATTTTTAAAAAAATCTAAAAAAATAACGATTATTTTTTGATCAAAAAAATAAAAATCTAAAATAAAAATTATTATATGATTTTTATTTTTTTCCTCAAAATAAAAATCAAAATCAAATAACAGCTTTTTTAGAGAATGTATGTGGCCATGATTGCATATGGGTTAAAACTGAAGGTACAGCAACCACTCAAGCCAATTTGAAAGATAAAAAAAATTGGTCACAAAAATATTTTCTACGTTTATTTCGTTTTAGTGTTTGTCTTGTGTGTAATCAGAGTCCAATACCTTAGCACCTACGCTACCGATTTGAAAAAGGGAATTTTCATGGTTTCACTAATGACTGGTTTTTTTCAAAGTCATCAAAACATAAAAAAAATTTTATTTGTGTTAAAGGTTTACTAGTTTCTGTTTGTTAACGACTTTTCTAATTAATAAAACTGAGGTATTATAAAAGAAAATGGAGGACAACTTACCACCGACGTTTAAATACCCCTGCAATTTCTTTAATTTTTATAATGTGAGGTTTTCCCAATTTTATAACAAAAATTTTATTCGCTTAATGCAATGCAAGTTGAACAATTTCCTAAGCTGAATAGATTGCGCCTTTTCTGTGTCCATTTGGCTGACCAAGTCAATACTCGATTGTTGTATGGGAGCTATTCGATATATCAAAGAGGCAACATATATAAGATGCCGCACTTCATACAAACTCCCAAATTTTTTTATTAAGGAATTGCTGCGATTTCAACGTGGCCTAGCCAATCCAGTGTCCAATCGATTTGTGTGAGACAGCAAACTCTCTCTATAACGATTTGAGTACGCCGCGATGCTTAAACAAACAGTGGGAATTCCCAAATCCCTGTAAATAGTAGAATTGCAAACAAAGCCGTACTCACATCTTAATTCTTTCAATTGTGGCATTGTACGCCGTCCCCTAGCACCTAATTAAAAAGTCTGATTTTGGCTTTGAGGGACAGATCGCTCTCCGCCGAAGAAGCCAATCCATTTTTCGAAGTTTTAAGCGGGCAGAGCTACAGACCCTTTAACATGGGGACAGACGGACTCAGCTCGTTGGCCTGATCAAGAATATATATAGTTTATGGGGTCGGAAATGAATATTTCTATGCGTTACAAACTTCTGGGCAAAATTAATATACACTTTGCAAGTGTATAATTATCATTGCGACCAATTTTTTTATCTTTAAAATTGGCTTGAGTGGTTGCTGTACCTTCAGTTTATACCCATATGCAATCATGGCCACATACATCTTCTAAAAAAGCTGATTTTGATTTTTATTTTGAGGAAAAAAATAAAAATCATATAATAATTTTTATTTTAGATTTTTATTTTTTTGATCAAAAAATAATCGTTATTTTTTTAGATTTTTTTAAAAATCATTAAATAACTCTTATATTAGATTTATATTTTTTTACTCAAAAAATAATCAGTTTTTTGTAAGTTTAATTTAAAAATCATAAAGCAACTCTTATTTCAGATTTTTATTTTAATGCTCAAAAAATAATAGTTATTTCATGTGTTATATTTAAAAATCCTTCAATAACTCTTATTTAAGATTTTTATTTTTTGAATTCATTAATAATCGGTATTTCTTGAGTTTTATTTTAAAATCCGTAAATAACTCTTATTTGTGATTTTTATTTTGATGATCAAAAATTAATCGTTATTTCTTGAGTTTTAAAAATATGTTAAAAATTAATCGTTATTTTTGAGAGTTATCAAAAAAATTCAGAAATTTGTAAATCATGGTGCAAATGGACAGATATGCCATCTGGGATTTGATTGGTATATTTTCCACTCTCATAGAGTGATTATGAGCGAATGATTTTTTTGATGAAAAAAAAAAAAATAATCGTTATTTACGGTCCCTGATATTTACTCGTAATCAACATCCCCAAAAAACATATATGCTAAAAGTTTGAAAAAGATTGAAGTAGGACCTTTTCGGAAGTTCAGCCCCCTAAGTTACCTTTCAATTAAGAGCCCCCACATAATTAGTAATCAAGAGGTAGTGTCATGTCAGCATAAGTGTGACCAATTTCATAACAAAGTGTTTTTGTAGCACTACCATTAAAGCTCCCCTTAAACTTAGCCTGCCTGCAATACAAGTATAGCTGTCCTTGTCTAACATTACCACTTGTCTGCATACAATTTTTGCAATTCGCTCTGGCCAAATGGCAACTCGTCCGTCTCTCTGTATTGGCAAACTCTCAGATACAAAAACGCGCTCTCCGCTGCTCTGCTCTCCACGCAGATACAATATTTATTCAATTCCAAAAGGCCAGCCTACAAGTTGTGTAGTTGTGTACGCGCGCGTTTGCAATTTTTTTCTCGATCTCAAACTCAGTTCTCAATCTGATTTACGAAAGCATTGGCAGCCATCCCGCAGAAATTAAAGATACAAAATATTGTAATTGTCATTTCCAGTGAAATTGGCTTTGTGAATTTTGTGTGTGATTTGCGTCGTAGCTGTTGTTGTTGTTGTTGCTTTTTTCCAACGCTTGACTGCTCACCGCATTGTGGGGAAAGCTTTTTCCCTCCAAAGTTTTTTGTGTTTTTGGGTTTTTTTTTTTGCGGCGGCAATAACAAAAAATCCAAGAGAGCAAGAGAGATATACTCACACACACACGCACATGTGTACACACAAAAACAAAATAAAAGCTAAAGAAAATGTTGTTAAAAAATGTACGTGTGTGTGTGTGGGTGTCCAAGAGCGAGAGAGAGAGAGCCAAATCACGTATGACGTGACGTAGCTAAATAACGTAACAACAACAACAGCCAAAGTAATTGCGTTGCGGCAAAAAATTATGTTTTAGAAAAATATTTAAGATATTGTGGAGTGGATATAAACAGTTGCGAAAGTTTTCTTCATGTGTACCTCTGCAAATTTCACCATCATAAAAAGCCTGTCTACAACAAATAAAGACTAAACTCCAACCAAGTCAGCTGCATTGTGCGATAAGGTAAGCAAACATAAGAGAGCGAATGTGTGAGCGAGGAGGTGGAGAACTGGTGGGGTTAGGCAAGTAGCCGGCCGAGAAATTGGCGCCCGAACAGACTTGTCGAGGCTTCCAGAACAGCTGCCAAGGCTTCTGGACGCCCACGCTAAATTTTTACAAAAATCAAATAAAAAAATAAAAAACATTGCGCTTGAGCATATGCTATGGTAAATGTCTAGAGCGGGACAACCATACATGTTCCAGCGACATCATGTTCGTGCTTGTTTATGTTTTTGCCAGGAGAAAGGTCAACGCAGGTAATTTTGTAAGCGAAATTGATTGCACCTGTATGGGCATCTATCAGAAATAACTGTACCCAGAAGGGTTCAGTTTTCCCCCAACTTTCACTTGGAAAGTATTAGATAATAACGACATTTTATGGCCGCCAGCAAGTCAAACCAAAAATTGTCCAAAGCTTTTATTTTGACATTGAACTTGAACAAACTAACAGCTTCAGCTTTATTATTAAATGCTTCGTTATACAGGGTGTCATTTTCCCGCTCTCTGATGCGCGGTCATTATGTACACACATACATATTGTCTGTAGCTTTTTAAAGCTTACTTTCACCAATCTTTCAAGCAGCAACCAGCAGCTGCAATTTCAACAGTTTGTTTCTGCTGCAAATTTCGGCTGTTTGCATATGCAGAACTTTCATCGATTTAAAAGATATGTATGTACATATGCATATATATATTTACAAACATATGCAGACAGACACACGCACCTAACGAGACAGTTGGGGCCCGCCATTTTAAAACTTTAGCTCAAAGCTTTGACTGCATTTTTTCGGTGGGTTGGCCTCAGGGGGTGGCGCTGGCGAGGGAGGAGCAAAGGTGTGTGCGTGTGGGAGTGAAAGAAAAATTAAGAGGCAATTCTGTGAGGAAAATGAAAGTGAAATTTTTCCGTTTTCTTCGTTGGCGTCTTCTGCTGCTTACAGTTGAGGTTGTATTGTTTTTAGATTTGCTGGAGACAGACCTGGCTTTAACTCTGAGGGGTGAAACAAAAAAGAGGTAGTTATTTTGCGAATTTGCATTTTGTTTGGATAAAACTAAAATATTTTTCACTTTAAAGCTCGAATAACACTAGTTTACAGCGAAAAAGACCCATTGAAGCCATTATTTTTTAATGATGTATTTTGGAATGCTGAACTCAAAAATGAATTTCAAAAAATTTTGTATGGATACGTTTTTGAGTTAGAATTTTTTTAGTTTTTCGATAGGTACCCATACCTTTTAAGCCATATCTCGAGCTACAAACTTTAGATGAAGTCAAGCAAGGGATTAATCAAAAGGTTATGCAATTCCCAATAATCTAGTCAACGAGCATTTTCCAATCGGTTAAGTAGTTTAAAAGTAAGAAGCAAAAATATTTCGAAAAAAAATGATTTTTTCTCAAAAACGTGAAAAATTTGATTTTCTAAAATCTTTAAACGGTTGAAAATAAAAATCAAAAAATTGTTTTTTCTTTTATTCTTACAAATTGCCCTATTACGAAGAAAATAAGGCGTTGATGACGAAAATCAGTGGATAAATAGCGAAGTTGTAAGCAATTGTGTGAAAAAACTAGGGGTCAAATTTGACTATTTTACGTGTTCATTAAAAAAATTTTTTTTTTACTTTGCTTTTTGCTCAATGTAAGAGTTCCAATAGAAGCCAAATCACAGAAAAAATTAAGATTAAGGCCAAAAACGAAGAAAAAATAAAAATATTTTTTAATAAATACATAAAACAATGAAATTTGACTGTTAGTACTTTTACTCAATTGCTCACAGCTCCTTTATTAATCCATAGATATTCTTTACCAATGTCTTATTTTCTTCGTAGAAGTGCTATTCGTAAGAACAAAAGAAAAAAACCATTTATTTTTATCATTTTCAACCTTTTACAGATTTTAGGAAAACCAAATTTGCACGTTTTTGAGAAAAAAATCGATTTTTTCGAAATATTTTTGCTTGTAGCATTTTAACTACTAAACCGATTGGGAAATGATCTTCAACTAGATTATTGAAAATTGCCTACCCTTTAGATTAATACCTTGCTTGACGACATCTAAAGTTTCTATCTCGAGATATGTCATAAAATGTAAGGGTACCTACCGAGAAAACTGAAAAAAAATTCTAACTCAAAAACGTAACAAAAATTTTTGAATTTAATTTTTGAGCTCAGCATTTCAAAGTACATCATTAAAAAATAACAGCTTTAATGGGTCTTTATTTTTTTTTTTTTTTTGTAAACTAGTGTAATCAGCAGAATCGACCATTTTTATTCCCGTTACTCATAGATTAAGTTCGTGCAAATGTATGTAACAGGCAAATCGAACCATTTCCGATCCCTTAGAAACAATCCAAGTAAACTCAGCTATCCCGTTTCCATCCCGTTTTCGATTTTGATCAAATCATGCGGAATCGGAATTGTTTTCGTTTCCGAAAACCGATCAAGTTATTCTGTTTCAAAAGTTTAGCCTAGAGTCAGTGGAATGAAAAATCCCATTTAAAGGTAGGAAAAGGTTCCTCGCGGACTCATATTGAAAAAAAATCGACTTGTAGTTGTGTAATACATGTTAAAACGAATCCATAATGGCCAACATGATCAATCTAGGTCGATAATTGTCCGAGATATGAGGATATTCAGATAATATTCCAGAATTGGTCTTAATAGTGTGTTTTTGGATAAGACTCCCATTTAAAGTATTCTTTATAAAAATTTTTTGTATTCTGGCAATTTTGAAGTATTTATAGATATAAGGAGCATACAAATTAATTCGAAATAAATTTGTTTAAGCCAGAGAATAATACCATAACCGGAACCGTTAATCGAAATAAACCGTTTCAAAATCCTCCCTTAAATATAGAAATGCTAAAAAAAGTTGAAATAAATTAGAAATGAATTGTCTGAATTTTAATCAATTTTCGCCCTAAAAAACTATTTTTATATTTCAAAAAATGTAATGTAAGGAAAAGCTAAGGCAGATTTTATGTTTCCAACTGTTTTTGTGTATTTTATAGCTGATTAGATCGTATTATGATCTATATTGGACCGTTGTCCTATAGTATGGATTCAAATCTATCCTCTCCTATGTGTACTTTTGGGGGAGATACGGCAGATTTTAGAGCGAATTATTTCGTAAAATTATTAAGAAATATTTGTCAGCTTTTTAGAAAGATTTCATATAAGTTTAGAAAAATAAACTTACAATTTTCTCTGTTATTTGTAAGTTTACGTGACAGATAGCTTTATTGGGAAGATGAGAAGTGGAACTATAGCGAGTTTTTCTGGGCGAAAAAAATATATAGAATTCCTTAATTCTAGAATGTTTTTTTCTGAGTGTAGGAATAATACAGGAAGCGTGGATACAGGGGTTTTTGCGAAATTTTTCGTCTAAAAATAAAAAGGCTAGAAATCTGTATATTTAAAAAAACAATTTTTATGTGGAAAAATCTTTGAACTCAATTTTTTAAGTTCCATTACATCCATTTATTTTTTTGGTATTTACATTGTAAATCTGGCTGTTATAGCCCCAAGGGCCAAGCAGTGCTTCTCTCAATCTCTTGGGTCTTGTGTCTTTTAATTTTCACTCAAGATAATGGGACCTACAGTTTAACGCCGAATCCAAACGGCAAACATAAACAATACTCTGAAAATTAAAGATTAGTAGCTAACTTTTGGAACAGTAAGAATTACAATTGATATTTTATGGAGTATCAAATAATATTCGGATCGATTTGTTTTCCAGGTTCCAACTTATTTCTTTGATAAAATGTGGTCCGATTGCTATGATAGGTTTGGAATGATCGGTCCCCTATGAGCTAAATGAAATAATCATAAGATTTTCATTAAAGTTAGCAGTATCATTTGCAATTGAAAACGAGAGCGTAAGTTGAAGTCGGCCCTGCTCGACTTCGATATGCCCGTTACTCAGGGTTTATTTAAGAATATTTTATTAGATCACAACATGCCCAAATTGTGGGAGATATGAGGATTTTTTCAAAATGCGGGGGCGGCAACTCTACTATGGCTCATCTGATCTGGAAATAATGTAAGACGGGTCGATAAGTAATGATGTTTAAAATATATGTCTAGTTAAACAATCTATTTTCAAAATTGTGGGAGATATGAGGTCTTTTCCAAATTGCGGGGGTGGCAACTCTACTATCGTGTGTCTGATCGGAAAATGATGTACGGCGGATCGATAGGAAATTATGATTAAAATATATGACTAGAAGGTTCGAACAAATCTACCTTCAAAATTGTGGGAGATATGAGGTCTTTTCCAAATTGCAGGGGTGGCAACTCTACTATCGTGTGTCTGATCGGAAAATGATGTACGGCGGATCGATAGGAAATTATGATTAAAATATATGACTAGAAGGTTCGAACAAATCTACCTTCAAAATTGTGGGAGATATGAGGTATTTTCCAAATTGCGTGGGTGGCAACTCTCCTATCGTTTATCTGCTCGGAAAATTATATATTATGCGTGGAAAAAATTTAAAACAAACTTGATCTGCGTGCAGACAATACAAGTCTACACTGAAAAAATGGTAGCTCTAGCTCTTATAGTCTCTAAGATCTAGGTGTTCATACAGACGGACGGATGGACGGACGGACGGACAGACGGACATGTCTATATCAACTCGACTGTTGATGCTGATCAAGAATATATATACTTTATGGGTTCGAAGATGTTTCCTTCTGCCTGTTACATACATTTGCACGAACTTAGTAAACCCTTTTTACTCTACGAGTAACGGGTATAATGATTCTTTGCAGGGAGCCTTAACCCTATTTTTGAACGATGATTTCTATATAAACTACAGTAAATATTGGATATATGCCGAACCGCTATATGCAAAACTACAACATTTTAAATCATTATCCGTAACTATTATATAAGAATTTGATTGCTTGTGTCCAAATCGCTAATAAGCAAACATCGCATGTATGCAAACATTTTCAACCAAAATTGAAATTGCTGCACTCTATTTTGATCGGTTGCAAGCAAAGTTTGCAACACTATTGTCGCGCATTAAAAAACGCGAGTGAGTTTTAATCCTAAAAAGAAAACGGATAGAAAAGGAGTCTGCACTTTTAGGGCACCGGCTTTGCTTTGTAAGACACAGAGTTTTGCCATAAAGTTAAATGAAGACCATGTGTCAGATCCTAGCTGGATCAAGCGTTGGTGCATTAACTTTACTTGGACTCACTGAGAAGCCAGTAAAAACAATATAGCAAGTGTCGCAACTTTTGTTGCAGATCACTTACCGCTTCTTACGGACGAATTCACTCCAAATTGCATTTTTAATGCACTTCCAAATAAATAGATGCTACAAGTTCCTCAGAATACTCGTATACACGACCTTTCCAGTCGCGTTTCGTCGTGTTTCAAAATATAAGCAGAGAAAAAGAAATATTCATTAAATAATCTTTGATGTTATTTAACGAAATATGATTCACTGATCATAGCGCAGCTGCTTCTATCTATCATTTAAAGTATTAGATGATGAGTATTATTGTATTTAACCCTGAGCCTTCTCTCATTTTCTTGCATTTTACAAATTCCTTAAGGAATCATATCAAAATGAATTAAAAAATCAGGATGGGTTTACTTAATGAAGAGTCTGAGTGCCGGATTAAATGGTCTTAATCCGTCGAAGATATTATTAGCGCATCTTAGAATATGTGCTTGATAGCGAACTCTGAGATCTGTATAAATGATGAAGTTGTTGTTCAGTTCAGGGCAATTTCTCAAAACAGTGAGATTTATTGGAGATTCTCTAGGGAGATATTAAACTGAAGTTTATAATATTCTTGCTGACAATGAAGCATTTTATTTATAAGATTAATTGCTGTATAGTTTCGGTGCACTTGTTAAATCACTTATAATAAAAATCAAGCGAGCTTCATCAGCTAACCCAAAAGATACTAAATTGGCCCTTGAAGAAATTTTTTTCTCATTTTATAGCAAATTTTTCAAAACAAACTCTCGTCTACAAACCAGTGCGTAAGTTGGTTCGATACAAATATTTTAGCATATGTCCTAACATATCAGCTATTTTTATAAATTTTGTTGCATAATAAATAATAGTTGCTGCCTTCCGCAGATTTTCAGTGATCTCTCCAAACATGATTTGCTTGAACCCGTAGAGAATTCCAAGCAACGCATAGCAAACGAGAAGGCAAAGCTAACTTCGACTGTGCCGAAGTTTTAATACACTTGAAAAACTTTACTCCAACTGATTTAACTGCAAAAATATATATAGGATATAGATATCAGATATTTAAAATTTGTAAATCATTGCTAATAAAAATTTGATAGCATAAAAAAAAACTTTCTTAGTAAAACACATTTTCCGACCGATCGGTCCTATGGCAGCTATATACTATAGTCATCCGATTTTGATAATTGTTTTCAAAATTATGTGAAAGCATATAAAACTAATATATACCAAGATTGGGGACGCTACGATAAAAAACAAAACAGGTTTTCTCACTAGAAGTAGTTTTTTGACCGACCGTTTATATGGCAGCTATATGCTTTAGTCATCCGATTTTGATAAATTTTATCAGAATTGTGTGGAAACCAGGGACCGGATATAACAGTTACTGGTAACAGTTAAAATAGAAATTAACAGTTATATTGCAATTTTTATATAAAAGTTTTATATTAAGAATTATTCTTCGATTTTTATTTTACAAATTCCGAAAATACCAATTATTTTATGATTTTTATTTTATTACTCTGTTCATAACAGTTATTTTTGATTTTTATAAATTTTTTTACATGATAACAGTTATTGATGACTTTTTTAAAATAAAAGTCATCAATAAAAATTATTCAAAGACTTTTATTTTTAAAGTCATAGCATAAAAGTCATTTGCATATATCGCAATAATAAAGCCATTGAGGAAAAACTTGTAAACATAATCTTAATCAGCTTGACTAGTTCGAGTAACATCAAATTAAAATTTTATTTATTATTTAATTTTATTAGTAAAATCTTTTGCAAGGATTCGGAAGACAAATTATATCTCAAGTGTGTCAATACAATGTCAAATCCTCTCTCTACACTTACTTGAGTAGCGGGCACGCTGTTGACAACCTTTGTCAGTTGATACAAATGGGAAAGAGCAAATTTTTTTTCTTCCCAATATTTCATTAAGTCGATGTCTATGTCAATTGGCTTAAAAACAAATTCGAAGTGGGTCGTTTACTCTTGCCGAGTTGATCAAGTATATGTTTACGATTTGGTCCTCAATGGCTCTATCATTGCGATATATGCAAATGACTTTTATGCTATGACTTTTAAAATAAAAGTCTTTGAATAATTTTTATTGATGACTTTTATTTATAAAAGTCATCAATAACTGTTATCATGAAAATTTTTTTTATAAAAATCAAAAATAACTGTTATGAACAGAGTAATAAAATTAAAATCATAAAATAATTGGTATTTCCGGAGTTTTAAAAAAAAAATCCAAAAATAATTGTTATTTCCCAAGTTTTATTATAAAACGCAAAATATACCTGTTAAATAATGACTTTTTTGATAAAACTTATAACTGTTAAGGGACCGGTGGAAACATATAAAACAAATATATACTACGATTGGAGACGCTACGATGGAAATCAAAAAAGTTTTTCTCACAAAGACTTATTTTTCGACCGATCGTTCCTATGGCAGCTATATACTATAGTGATCCGATTTTGATACATTTGTCCAGAGTTATGTAGAAGCATATAATACTAACATATACCAAGATTAGTGACGCTACGATGGAAAACAAAAAAGTTTTTCTAACTAGAACTAGTTCTTAGACCGATCGTTCCTATGGCAGCTATATGATGTAGTCATCCGATCCGGCCGGTTCCGACATATTAGTTGCGTGCAGTAAAAAGAAGAAACTGAGAGACTAGTTCGCGTAGAAACAGACAGACGGATAGACAGACGGACGGACGGACGGACAAGCGGAAATCAACTCAGTCCGTCGTCCTGATCAAGAATATATATAGTTTATGGGGTCGGAAATGAATATTTCTATGCGTTACAAACTTCTGTGCAAAATTAATATACACTTTTCAAGTGTATAAAAACGAGGAACCTGCTCGCTTTGGTGATTGTACACTTGTTGTTTATAATTATGGAAACATAATCCTCGAGTTGGCAACACTGACTGTCTAATCAATAGAAGGGTCGCTAAACACATTTAACATAATATATAATCCATTGTCCAATCATATCCACAAACGAAATGATCGTAACATAACTTATAACAAAATTCCACTTATACACATACACTTTTGATTTGCTGTTATACTATAACTATTAAAAAAGACACTTTGAACAGTTACATATGTTTTTGTCTAACAGATATTATTTTCTCTCAACAATAAACTCTCTATACTAAACAAAACACAAACACAGCACTCAACAAAATTCAACATTGTGAGAAACAAATATTGTTTATATTTTTGTGTTTCTCTCAGTGGGAAATACATTGAAAATAAATGGAGTGAGCTATTTTGTACCTCTGAAGATAATGCCTTAAAGTTCCTAGTCGTAATGTACGCCTCTTAGAATATTTGTTATGAAGTTACACGGTTTAGTTTTGGTTTTCATTTTGAATTCTATAAAATGATGAACAACAACTATAAAGGGCTAATTTAAAATATACGATTTTAGTAACTTTACCTAGGTACTAAAAAATACAGATACATTTTGCCTTACCTAGGTATAATATTTGGTAATTACTTTGTATCTTACCTAGGTAACAAATATGAGTACCTATACAATCACTGGTGGAGAGACCTTAAGAACCAAGTGCCGAAGGCTAAATAAACGAGAAGGCAAAGCTAACTTCGACTGTGCCGAAGTTTTAATACACTTGAAAAACTTTACTCCAACTGATTTAACCGGTAAAATATATATAGGATATAGATATCAGATATTTAAAATTTGTAAATCATTGATAATAAAAATTTGATAGCATAAAAAAAAACTTTTCTTAGGAAAACACATTTTCCGACCGATCGGTCCTATGGCAGCTATAGCTATAGTCATCCGATTTTGATAAATTTTTTCCAAATTGTGTGAAAGCATATAAAACTAATATATACCATGATTAGGGACGCTACGATAGAAAACAAAAAAGTTTTTCTAACTAGAACTAGTTCTTACACCGATCGTTCCTATGGCAGCTATATGCTATAGTCATCCAATTTTAATAAAATCTTCCAGAATTTTGTTGACACATATAAAACTAATATATACTAAGATTGGTGACGCTACGATGGAAAATAAAAAAGTTTTTCCCACTAGAACTAGTTTTTTGAATGACCGTTCATATGGCAGCTATATGTTATATTCATCCGATTTTGATAAATTTTTCCACAAATATGTAAAATCATTTAAAACTAATATATACCAAGTTTGGTGACGCTACAATGAAAAATAAAAAAGTTTTTCTCATTAAGACTTATTTTTCGACCGATCGTTCCTATGGCAGCTATAAGATATAGTCATCCGATCCGGCTGGTTCCGACATATTAGTTGCGTGCAGTAAAAAGAAGACTCTGTGCAAAATTTCAGCTCGATAGCTTTAAAACTGAGAGACTAGTTCGCGTAGAAACAGACAGACGGACAAGCGGAAATGAACTCAGCTCGTCATGCTGATCAAGAATATATATACTTTATGTGGTCGAAAATGTGTATTTCTAGGCGATGCAAGTTTCTGGGCAATATTAATATACACTTTTCTGAATTTATAGCAAAACAGGCAAAAAAAAATGGACAAATTTAAAAATTAGAGATATAAAAATTCATAAAAAAAATATTTTCCCCTTAAATAATTAACAAACAAAATATATGTTGTAAATTTGGACCCAAAGTTGTTGCCTAATGTAATTCGACGATAGATAGCAGATAGAAGAAAGCTTTTGCGATTCTATTAAGTATATAAATTCTTGATACACTTTTAGAAACGGGAATAACCTTCGGAATCAGATTTATTCCATTTTGGCTACTGTATATAGATATCTGAAGAAGACTATATGGCATTTAGTTTTTAAAAAGCTTGTTATCTGAGCAGCAAACTGATATCGATATGGATGATGTAATAACAAAGTAGGAGAAAGCAAAAAAGTTAAAGTGCCACGTTGCTATTCGCAGGAATCCTTAATTTTGCATAAATAATCTTGTCCGTTTAGCATTTCTTTGCTTTGGCTGCACTTTCAGCTTGACCCGTTGCCTTTGCCTGGGCCCAATTATAAACGGCTCCACCTTCTGGACAATTATAAGCTCCGTTTCCTAGCAGCAGCTTCTTGTATGTGTATCTACATATGTACATACACACACACAATTTTCGGCTGACAGGCTGCACCAGGAGCAAAAGCAGACCAGATGATTTTCCGGTTTGCCATAGCCTAAAAACTGGTTTCAACTGACTGGAACACTCTGCCCTTTCGCACAGTCATGGCCCGAGAAAGCAAAAGACAATGTGAGGTTTTTGGTTTTGTTTTAGTTTAACATGTTAAAGCTTAAATATTTGTTGTGGTTTAATTCAGAAGTCAACCGGCTTGATGGTGATAAAACGGGAGAGTATAAATGCCACTAAAACTGTGGCACACACAAAGCAAAAGGCGAACGTATAGAAGCTCTCCTCTGTGAAGATATCGGTAAATGCGGGTATGTCCTCATAGATTTGTTCGATAACAGCCAGGGTACCCTTGTGCTTCTTAACCATGATGAATGGATTTGGGGATTACTTCTTCTTAATTGGCTTTTTGCTGCCGCCTCCCAACTTCTGTTTCTCTGCCTTGGTTAGGACTTTGTTGGTGATCTCTTCGGGTGGGGCCAAAGTGGTGAGGTGTTTGTTAAACAGCTGCAGCAGCTCCAAGGTATTCAAGTTCTCACTATTGAAACGAATCTCTTTCACTTTAGCGAGCTCTGGAAGGAGGGAAAATGCTTTTGAAATAGAAAATTTTGACTTAGCGTGACAAAATCCCACCTTGAGCTGATTCTATGAGGGAGAATTGAATGGAAGCCGGCTGACGATTGCACACAATATCTGGTTTGACCACACACTTAGGATTCGTTTGGGTCACCTTGGGTGTGGAGAGCAGGAATAGAAATTCTCTGAAATTTGGAAAGAATGTAGAAAACTTATTGATTGTTTCTTTTTATTCTCTCGTTGCAGCTGCTGCCCACCACCGCCTCAAGCTGACTCCAACACCGACCAAAATGTCAACGGAGCGCGAGCTGGCTCCAGGGGGGCCAGCTCAGCTCCATACGCACACGCTGCCGTTGACATTTCCCGATCTCCAGCTAAGCTCGGCCGTGGGCATTATAGGCAAGGTGTACGGTAAGTGCGAGGAAATCTCTGCCTGGCTAAGGTTTCCTCACCCAAAACGGGTTAGACTTCACTGCACTTTTTTAATTTTTTCTTTTTTCATTTACCGTGAAAATTTTCCCAATTTATTGAACTGAACTGCGCATGTTTTGTAATCGATAAATCACTGGGAAAGCGCTTTCCCATACCACCCACTGCTCCACCTCCCCCTTTCCGCCCACTCACCTTGTGGATTTGACGTTTTCCGCAAACGGATCGAATTGTACTGTTATGCGCTTCACCCCCTTAAGATTGATGCTCTTCATTTGCTTGCCAATGGCAGAGACTATGCCACCGGAGCGGCGCAATGTGCCGCTAAAGGGCACCGACATTTTATTTATGCAATTAAAAGCAAAATTTATGCAAGAGTTCTCGAGCCACAAATGTGGAGGAATCGCCTAGGGATGTCAGTATCGCATCGCTATGCCGATATATCGATATTTTTGTTAAAAGTTATGCGATACTCCGATGTGATATTTCTTTTAACGATACTATCGATAGATTTAGACTCGATATATACAAGATCGAGTTTGAAAATTATTGTTGTATGTAGGAAGCAAAAAAGAAAAAGCAAAAATATTCATTACTGTTTGAAATAGATAGCAGCCCGACCTGTTACTCAGGGGGTACTACTTTTATCATCCGATACATTTTAAAAGTTTAAAGCGGACTCAGTTATAGTAGAAAAGTGTACCTTCCAAAAAATCGACTACGGTGATTAATTTTTTTATGCGTGTGTGAATTTGTCATTATAATGATCGCAATTTAAGACCGTATTGAGATATTAAACAAAAATTGGAAAATTAATTCTCTATATCATGAAATTTTCAATAAATTTGTCGTTCCTTCACGTTGATGCATATTTTCAAATAAGAACTGTACTGAAAAGAAACTGCACTCTTTCGTATGAGAGAAATATTTTAACATTAAATTTTGCCTAAACTTATTGAGAAAAAATCATTCCCTTGTTTTAGATTTCTTTCTTTCTTCTTTTATTCAATTTTGAACACTTGGCAGTAAGCAACATTTTCTAAAAGCTCTTTCAGATTTTCAGAAAATCCAATATCCTTTCTTAAATTTTGTTTGGCAAATGCTTAATATCGATCTATCGGTGGAACCTGTAAAGCATATTGTTTATTCTCCTGTTTAGCGATAAAATGCATTAAACATAGCTACGGCTCAACGGGCATAGTATGGGGTTTCCAAATCTACCCAAAATATTATTGGAGCACTTGCTCTACGAACTGCGGTATCGTCAAAACTAATATGCAAATAGTGGTGCAAGAATACCTAAAATAAGAAGAATCATACGAAACTTCACATGGCTTTAGGAAATTCTTACACTAGGAGAAATGTGCAACTGAAAGAGTGCAGTTTCTTTTCAGTACAGTCCTTACTCAAACCTCAAAACGTCTAGAACTAGGTACAGTTTAGCACTAGTTTAGGTAGCTGATGTCTATGTTACTGAGAAATAATTTTTGCTGTTGACCCCTTAAAAATGATATATATTGATTATAAAATAAGATTATTTCCTAAAATACAAAACGCGATGGGCTACCCATCCAGACTATTCTGGTTCAAAGTGAATCAGAGACATATACGAATCTTTATTTATTTGAATATAAAAATTGGTGTACCGGTTGGAAATATGGGACCAAATGCGAAAAGCGATTCCCAGCCAATTCATACGTCATTAAAAACTCTTTCGAAATATTTTTCAAGTTTGGTGCTAGAAACATATCAACTTAATTTTATAGACCCGAGCGACGTCTAGTAAAGTGTTAGTTAATTAATTAAAGTTGAAGTGACTTAATATGTACAAAATAGTTCCGTTCGCAATGTCCCGTTACGACTCCGAAAATTATTTTTATTTTTTAAAAGTACTGAAGAATTTGAACTAACCAAAAATCTTTTCAAAGTAATATTCATGCAAAAGATTTTACAAAATTTTGGTCTTTGCAATTGCGTCAGGTTTCGCTGAATTCTGCTTTTATATAGGTGGCCCCGAAAATAACATCTGATTTTGTCCCGTACGAATCGCTTCTTAATTTGTCATTATTTTGAAGTCAGGATTTCACTTTAGCACTTTTTATAATGCTACCTTATTAATTATTATTAAGTAAAAACCGAATTAAAAAATAATTTTATTTTTACTTTTTTCACTTTAAGTCCCGATTTCTCATCTTCTATATAGCTGCTATTGTGTCAGATAATCATACATTTTACTCTGTTATTTTTAAGATTATGTGACAGATAGTGCTATGTAGGAGATGAGAAAACGGCCCTAAATCTGTACGAAAGTCCGGGTTTGACATAACGGAAATGTTCATAATTATTCGTGATTTATTTCTGAACTATACTATATTTATAACCCTTTATGTTTTATTTGGTGCTTTCTGTGTATTTTAGCATTAGGAAAAAGTTTAATAAATTAATTTCCATTTTTGGGTAAATAATTTTTGATTACAAATTTACGCGCTTTGGCTGGCCAAACATACAAAAACGATTTTGAGATGTTACACATTTAAAAGTTAATCAGAAAAAATGCCACATAAAATGTAAATGTATCATAAAATTTACAATTTTTCAAACAAACTCAATATAGTTTCTTGCTCTCTGAAAGCGGTTAACTTTAAATTAAATTTTTTGAATTTAGCCAAAAACTAGCTAAATGCCGCTGGTTGCCAATTTAAAATACCGAAAAAAAACAATTGCTATCGATTTGATAGCGATAGGCTTCTGGACTCGATGACAATTTTCAAAAGGCAACCCTGCTCACGCACACACAGCCAAGCCAAAGCCAACCACTGTCACACAATAGCCGTCCCATTCCCACTCACTGGCAGCACCATTGCAGAGTGCCTTGCCCTCATTTAAGTGCTGTGGGGGCATCTCGCTTGCACCTCGAAAATTTGTAAAGTGAGCGTGTTGCCTGCTGCCTGTGCTGCCTGTGTGTTGTGTGGAAAACTCTCAAAAGAAAATTGCATTTTTTGCATAATGCGCGACGTGAAAAGCTAACAAAAGTTGTGTCTAAACCAAATTTAATAGTCTGGCCACAAGTTGTGCTCATTCAAATTGGGGAAACACACACAAATCCAGCAACAAAACCGAAACGAAAATTTTCATTCTCGCATACAAAAGCATTTTCTTCGGTTGTCGTTTGTTCGTCGCCAGTTCGTCCAGCGGAGCACCCCCCGAGCAACACACACAACTCACAAATACAACAACAAAAAGAAGAATTTTTATTCTTAACAAATGAAATACATATATTTAAATAACGAAAGCTGTGCCTACATTTGTGTTCTTTTCCAATAAACGATAAAATAAATAAATATATAAAATAATAAACTGTTCTCGTACGCCTACGCCACGCCCACAACAAATGCAAAAATCAACCAAACGAATAAAATTACTACTTTAAAGTGTGATAAGCAAAAAGGCTGAAATCAAAAACAAAAATTAAATAAATAAATAATAATTTTTAGAAACCAAAATCCAGCAACAATCAATCAATTACATTTACACGTACATACAAATACATACACACCAATTTGTATACATTACTTATTTCCCCCCTAAATAAATAAATCAAAGAAAATGTATCCAGTTGGACAACGTAAGTGGAGAAGAAGCAAACTAAAACTCTGCTGCCACATGTTAGGCCACCCACCCCCTCACCCCGCGCCCCCCCCCCAGTCCACTAATCAACTTTTTTTTCTGTTTTTTTTTTTTTTTTTTTTTTGTTCTACTCGTCGCTGCAATTGAAGAAACGAGTTTGTAGTTGGGGGAGGGGGAGCTGCAAATATTTTAAATAAGGGGAGATGTCTACGCACACACACACAGACACGAAAACACAAGCGCTCGCACTCACGTGCGCGGAGAGCTTAGAAATGCGCAAAAAACTAGGTCAACGACCGTCGATACGCAATAGTTTTACTCTTATTTTGGGGGTTGTTGTCTGTCAAGTTGTTGTCCCCAACAAATATTCAATGTGATGCTGGAGTACAGAGCACCTTATGTTAGAACTGCGTCGCAGGTTTTGTTTTTTACAATAGATGACAAATAGCAATTACAAGGCGAATGCGGATATTTGCGGAAGCTTAGGATTAGAGCTGCCTACGTCTTAGCTGCGATTATATTTGAAGAGATTGTGATGGAATTTTATTGAAATATTTGTGGTGTAAACAGACCAAGAATTCGCAAAATTTTTCAAACTTACAAATTAAAAACAATTCATTTAGTTTTTATTGTTGCGAATAAAAGATGAATGCATTTGGAGTTCAGATAAAACACTTCAGCTTGGAATCCAATTCGAAATTTGTCTTCTAACCTTTCATATAAATTTAAAGATTTCGTACCTTGTGTGTGGTTTAGTGAAGTCCGCTGTGTACACATTTAGGACTCCCTATACCCTCATATTGAGGCTCCTAAAATATGCTTATCCGCCGGAGAAAAAAGCCTTTTTAACATATATAAAAAAGTGTTCATCGACTCCTTGAAAGAGTGATTTCAGAGTCCCAGAGTCCTCACTCGGATAATCCGCAAAGACTCCGAGCGGACACCTCAATTCGCCTATGATTTTGAAAAAGGACTCCGTCAATCATCCTAAGATAGTTCAAACGGAGTGTTTGTGGATTGCTTTAGGTCTCCGAAGAGGAGGAGGCCCTACAAAATTGCCAATAGCTAATAAAGGTGTTCCGATGTTTAAAAGTTTTAAAGAAAAAACTTGTTTTATTAACACAGGATCTCCCACACAGTAGGCTCACTCACTACCCCTTTCACCTCTCCCAATTTTATTTACAATTAATATTAATCGAATAAACTTGGATACCTATGAAAATCATGAAAAATTCCTAAAAAAAAAAACAAATGTCGGCCTTCTAAGTATTTTATTCCATAAACGCTTTCATGCAGATCTCTTGTGGGCCCCATTTTTATACTCTGTACCGAAGGTACACAGAGTATATTGGGTTTGTGCAAATGTATGTAACAGCCAGAAGGAAGCATCTCCGACCCCATAAAGTATATATATTCTTGATCAGCATCAACAGCCGAGTCGATATAGCCATGTCCGTCTGTCTGTCCGTATGAACGAAGAGATCTCAGAGATGGTAAGAGATAGAGGTTTGAAGTGTATGGAACATATATTTCTTATACTTGCAGGCAGATCAAGTTTAGTTTTGATTTTTGCCACGCCCCCTGCCTCCCCCGCAAATTAAAAAAAAACTGAATATCTTCCACAATTTTGGAGTTAGGTTGTTCGAACCTTTTAGACATATATTCTACTCATCATTTCTTATCAAGCCCCCATACATCGTTTTTCGAACAGATGAACAATAGTGGCGCTATATGTAAAAGAAAATTTAATGCAACGACAACAACAACAGCGCAGCCGCTTACGGGAAAGAGAGAGCGAGAGGGCAATAGCTTACTGGACTGCGCCGCTTTCAGTTTCCCCCTCCCTTCTTTCCAATAGATATTTGTGTAAGTAGGCAAAGATAAAGTATGAGAGGAGCGATGCAATTGAGATGACCTGCGGTCAGAAATCATATTCAATTATATTCAAATTTTATAATTTTACGAGTAATGTACTAGGGTAATTCTACCCATCATTACTTATCGAGCCCGTACATCGTTTTTCAACCAGATGAACCTTAGTCGAAAGAGTTGCCACCCCCAGATTTTGAAAAAACCTCACACTTTAAAGTTATCTGTTACATACAAACAGGTACAGAGTATATTACAGTCGGGCTTGACCGACTTTCTTACTTGTTACTAATACGGAGGAGAGCTCTTTAATTACTCCTAAGGAGTTTTTGCAAGGGACTTCCGTTTCACTCCAGTTTAGGAACGCTCCATAAACACTCTTAAGGGGTGTCTGCTAGGGGTTGGAAGGTTATTTTCTTAGTTCATATACTTTTGATTTCTAGATTTCACAATGCTTCGACAAATCTTAACTAATTGAAATTAGGTTTTGGATAGTTATAGCTAATCAGAAAAGACATTAAGAAAAACATTAAAAAGGAGTGAACCTCACTGCATCCAGTTTAGATCTTAGTTTCGTGTACAAATGTCAGGATTCTTGTTGGGGTAAAATCGATGTTTCCCCAATTCTGTTTAACCTGCGCTTCGCCGGAGCATCGTAGTGTGCGCTATCATATGCTGTTCCGGGTTTTCACTTAAGTGAAATCGTATAGGGTTCATGTTCAATATTCTAATAAACGATTAAGGTAATCGGTATCAAACCATACATTTGTAGTTGTTTTGAACTCTAGGGTCTCTACTACTTCAATCGCATCAAATGTATCACACTTGAATTCGATAAGTTTTGTCGAAAGTGAAAACTGGAACTGGAGGTCTGTAAAAAAACTCTTTGATTCTACAGTCGTCGGCACCAGTGTTGCCATTTCAGCTATTTAGTTGCTAGATTTAGCAATTTTTAAAGTGGAATTGCTATTAAATTTTTGAACATGCTATTAGCTATAAATCTGGCAACTTTTAAATAATGCTTAGCTATTTTCGAATTTTTAAAACGTAGTGAGAAATAATTCCTAATAAATCTGTTTCAAAGTTAATCATTCTTTGCAATAGATCTTTTCTTTAGTTCAAAGCCTCAGAAGTGAGTTCAGAAGTAATAAATTAAGACATAAGGATTAAAATTAGCACCAGTTTATCAGAGATTTCAGTTCTGTTTTAGAACTACCCATGAAATTAACCTATTAATTTAGTAATCAAATGTATGTTTACAAAATCATTAAAGAACCTTCACATTGATTTAATAACTGATTCAATACTGAGCATTGCTGAAGGGTTCTGTGACTGCATTGGTCCTTGTATTCTGCATAATTTCTTTCGCTCATTGTACATTGAAAATAATTACACTCAAACAACACTAAGCACTAAGATGTCACAATAAACAATACAATACAACAAAGCAGCGCTGACCTACTTCATTGAACTCTGGCCAGCGACTGAAAAATTGTTTGCTCTCTTGGTATCAGCCAAGGCATGCGTTCGGCTTGAGTCGGTGTGAACAGCCAAATATATTCGGCCCCAGGAGCTTTGGTTGACAAACACTACACTACAAAGACTAGGACTACATATACATATCAAACGTTGCAATTTTTTGTGGTTTACCTCCGGTCGAATTTAGATCTCGGGCAGAGGAGTATCAATTCTATATAGGTAAGGCTCGAATTCAGAAAAAATTAGAGATTCCCACTTCGGTTTGCACCCGATTTTGGTAAACTGTTAAGTCTTAACTCATTAAAAGGTTATTTTTGTAAGTTTTTGTTAGGTTTTAGATACAAAAACAATATTTTTTTCAATATTGAATCTTAGCTATTTTTGTTTCCAATTTTTTTTAAACTATTTCTAGGAATTTTTTTTTTTGGAAATCTAGCAACTATTGACTAACAACGGGCAACACTTGTCGGCACAATTATTTTGTCAAACAATTTGTCATAAATATAACCTTCTCTCTCTTGTAAATAAAAATTTAAAAATTTTGAAAAATTGATGTGAGCTTTCGATAAAACCTAAGCAGTTCACAATCAGATGTTTACTTGTTCCTTTCATCTCTAGGTTATTATAAATCTATGGTTTTCAATGAGTAGGCTCTTAATTAATCTCCGACCTTGAAGGGAATCCTCCGGTATCCATAAAGGTTCTCTTTAAAACCCGTTTCGGTGAGTCACTTCCGCGAAATACTACAATTTCACCATATAGACAGTGAAATACTTCTTAGAATATGTAGGGTGCTCTAACGCGAAAACAGTAAATCAACAAAATCCAAATATCATTTTCCAATCTACTTTTAACTTTTCATAAATTATCCTCTTGTTTTAGTTGAATTTCTTGCCCACCGCTGATTTAAATACATTTAAATAATGATCTGTTTATTTCTAGCGTTATTTCGTGGTTTCTTTAGCAACCTTTTAACTCGAATTGGGCCGTGCAAAATCAAGTTTAGATAAAGAATAACCATTTACTAGTAGAAAACCTGAAAAAAATTAATCACTTTTTTAAGTCAACCCCCCCTTCTTCCTATTCCAAAGAAATTAAACGGTAAATAACAATCACTCCCACTCATACGTTATCTCTTATCTAGGGGGGAGGGGAACTTGTGGCAGCAAGACACTCACATACACACACACACACATCAATATAAAATATGTTTATTGTAATGATAAGCAGATGATGATAATAATGAGAGAAACAAAAAAAACCTGTAACTAAAATATTATTAATCGCACTCTATTTTCTTTTACATTTTTCGTTTTATTATTTGACTCATCATTTCTCACATTTGACTTACCAAAAAAAAACATAATTGGCCATTAACATCTTTATTATTTATTTTTTATTTGATTTTTTAAAATTTTCTTTTTATAGAGTCACAGTGGACCCCCTCGCCTACGCGGCCTCAGAGTCCCTCTCAGGCGCAGACTAGCTTCGACACGCTCACATGTAAATTTCTCCAAAAAAAAAAAAAAAACTAAAATTACTTAATTCGATTACTGTTCTTTAGTTGTTTGAAATTCCGAATTAAACACACAAAAAATCCCAACTCTACACTACTAACCAAATCCCCCACCCACTAACTTTTCATAGTAATGTGCAAAATTTATTACTAACCCAAAAAATGTTTATTAATTTGTTTCTTGTAATGTTTGTTTTGTATGCAAAGTGCACTTGAAGTATAACTCTACACTAAAAGTCTACAACAAAATCAAGTTTGATCTCGACACTTTTGTGTTGTAGACACGTTGCATGATTTCTCGTTAATTGTAGCATCTACCTAAGGGGTTCGTGTGGAACACAGTGCGTAGCTTTGAGAATATGTATTCAAAAATGACAATGTTTAAAAGATTCGATGTGCAGACTATATTTTAGACTTTATTTTTGGCAAATTGAAAATTAGAAAAATAAAACAGTATGACAATATGTTATGCTCCAAAAAGACGGCAGCAACTCAGCAGCATGCGTACGAGTTAATATACCCTCTGCAAGGGTATACAAATTTTTGGATGAATAAGATTTTGGGATAGAATTTGTTTTTTGTATATCGGTAAGTACTCTTACCTTTTAAGCCATATTTCGAGTTATAAACATAAGATGGAGTCAAGCAAGGTAAATGTTTAAAGGGTATTCAATTTTCAATTATATATTTATTTAGAGAAATGAAAATATTTCTTTTCTGTCTACTACAAAATATTTAAGACTAGATTACAGTTAAATAAAAAAAAAAAAAAAAAAAAAAAAAAGTCCCTAAGTAAATGCTTAACAGTAGCAATGTTTGCTGCTTAAGTCGAACCGCATGCCAACTGGTAGACGATAATATGTAAGAAGAGCCCGACAAATAAAAGGCATAGTTAGTCCTATGACCCACCACTTTAAACGGGACCATTGTACGCAAGGATCTGGGTGGAAAATTAAAGGGAATCTTGCCTATCAAAGCAGATCAATTAATGTTCCCAACAATGATATCATTTAACAATATTAATGACGCGATTTTCAAATGCTGAAATGCAAAAACTTCTTAATACTGTAAGATTAGTAACTGTAGAACTTCCGGGGAAAAATCCATGCTGATTGAAATCAATAAATGAATGGAAAAGAAAATTAAGATGCTTATCATCTCTTTTAAGCAGAGTATCAAACCGAATCAAATTTCGGTTCCGGTTCTGGTACGTACCAAAACTAATGTTTCGGTAAAAGGTTCTGTTTAGGTTCTAGTTTATTTCGGTATTCGGTTCCGTATCGGTACCTTGGTTTTTATTTCGGTATACCGGTACGTACCGGTATGTACCGGTATAATCTAAAAATCCTTTAATCCGAATATATAATAGAACGGGTAGCAACCTACTCAACAGAAAGCAATTATAAAGAAGGAAAATTAAACATTATAATCTTTACCCCAGATGGAATGATGGAATGTTAAACGTTCTGATAACGTTACCGATCACAATTTAACCCTGCTGTTAGGTTTAGCCCATTTAGTCCAATTATTAATTCGTTTCCTTTTTAAATGCAAAAATTAAGGATAAATTAATAATATTTGAAAATTATTGAACCAAAATAGATGCAAAGAAATCAGATGAAATTTTTATTTTTAATGAATATTTTAGTATATACCAGATGGTCCCTTAACCTAAACTTTGTAAGTTTTTTTCTAACGTTTACCCTGAGGAAATCCCTGATTGAAGTAATAAAACTGAAATAATAAAAAAAAACTCAGAACCGAAACTGTACCGGTACAATTTTTCGGTTCTTTTCGGTGGTTCCAAAAATAAAGGTTCCGAAATACCGGTTCTAAAGAAATAAATAATAACGGTTCCGGTACTGGTTCTGAGTTTCAATCGGTTCTTTTCGGTATACGGGTTCCGGTTTGACAGCCTGCTTTTAAGATTAATTGTCAATCGATCGACAACGTTAACTTTGTTATTAAAGTCTTAAAAAGGTTGAAAATTAAAAAAATCATAATCGTTGAAAAAAATCTATGGATAAATAGCGAAGTTATGAGCAATGATGGGAAAGTACTAGCAGTTAAATTTCAGTGTTTTATCTGTTTTTTGGAAAATATTTTGACTTTTTTTTTTACTTTGGTCTTGATTTTATTCTCTGATCTGCCTTTTATCTAATTTTTACAATGAACAAAAAACGAAGCAACGGAAAATTTTTTTCTTAAAAACACGTAAAACAGTCAAATAAGGCTCTTAGTATTTTTACTCAACTTCGCTGTTTATCCATAGATATTCTTCATCAACCCCTTTTTTCTTTGTTAAAGTAGAGTTCGTTAGTAAAAAAGAAAACACAATTTTTTGATTTTCATTTTCAATCTTTAAGGGATTTTTTTTTAATTTTTGTTTGCTTGCAGCATTTGGACCGATTGGAAAATTATCTGTTCCTAGATTATTGGAAATTTTATAGTTTTAAATGTATGCCTTGCTTGACTCCATCTTAAGTTTCTAACTCAAAATATGGCTTAAAGCTCAATTCAATCCTGCGAAGTCTGTAAATTTGTGGAAAGCAGAAGTAATGATGCCCTTACCCTTTACTTTGAGACCATACGGAGCTGAGAAGTACTGTTGCGCTTAACAGCACATGATTTGCTTTACAGGAAATTAAGAAATTACAACTGTGGAAATTAAGTTACTTCGAACAGCTGAAGAAACATTGTGGCAAACAATTCAAGATTTGGTGTAATTTCTTCATAAATCGGGTCACACTACACTTACGTTTCACCTTGACGTAATATATGGTGGAGTAAGCTAAATTACTTACTTCGCAGGTCCGTAGAGGGCTTTTAATGTAAGAGTACTTACCGGAAAAACTAAAAAAAAAACTAATCCATACAAATAATGGTTTCAATGGGTTATTTGGGATGTAAACTAGTGAAGTAGCGAATCTTTTACCTACTCAAACCAAACGAGAAAAACATCCTTTTCCGATCATTTTCTTATCTGTTTTCGATACTTTTTTATACGTAAAAGTTTCGATAAACTATCGTCAACGATTGAGGTCTGATAGACAAGTAAATATAGGCAACGTTTGGCTTATTCACTTTTCGAGTTCTATTTGGACAATGTCCGTCTCGCTCTAACCACCGTGTTTTCATGTGGACTATCATTTTGAGTAAAGTATCTATCGCTTAAATTGCCTTCCGTATACATGTTTACAAGAAGGCAAAGCATGGAACAATGCACTACATGCTAGTACAAACTATTATTTTTGCTAAGCGATATCTTAATCCTAGGTCGACACGACTGGGATAACTTGACGGATGGCTTAAAGCAATTGATGTCTAAAATTATTGTCCGCAGATATTTCCCCTTACTATAATTTTACAAAAGGTGGACTGCTTCTAATATTTTAACCATTGCCTGCTACTTTGAGTGTGATCAGGTCCGATTGAACACATTCATTAAAAATTTGGATATTTTGGATCAAAATCGGTCACTCTGTTCACTTGAAAAAATCATCTCAACCGAAAATTTAATTACCTTCAAAACATTTTCTTGCAATGATTTATAACGGAAGGGGAGCGCGTCGAAAAACTGGTATAATGAATTCAATCGAAAACGTTCTGCGCTACAGAACGAATCTCTTAAAGGTCGCCTAAAACCAGTTGTTGCGCCACTAAACAACCGATGCTGTGCAGAATTTGATAAAGCAGACAGACGAGTTAATCCTCTTTTCGAAGAGAGCGGAAACTGTTTGAGTTTAAATGTAGAACTTTCGATGTTCAATACTAATTAGTACTGAAAACCTAATCAACAGCTGTTCGCAGCCGGAAATCAATCAAAATCGATCATCGATCGCTGTGTATTACAGCTACATAGGAGGCAAATCACAAATCTTAGAATTTGAACCCGAAAACCTAAGTCGACTGTATGGCTGTATCAAAAAAATAAGGAAGCCAATTCTTGGATACAAACAGTCGACTATTTTGTCGAAACAACGTGTACGGGTTTAATCACAGTGCTGTCAATTTTGAATTGCAAATAGCTCGCACAAGAGAGTACATTAGCACTCAAAACATCGATTTAATGGGTCAACCAGCTTAAGCTTTCTGTGTTCTTCTCCGTTTTTCGACACCAGAAGATGCTGTTGAAGCTCCCAAAATCTCGTTTTGAAGGTATACAACCACTCCATAGAGTCAAAAGTGTTAAAAAAGGAAATGCGTACAATGACAAAATGTTGCGATTAAAATTATGGTCAAAACTGTAAAATATTTCAACGGAAATTATGGTCACACTTAAAGTAGCCCAGGCTAAGAATATAAGGAGCGGCCTTTATACAATATCTTTGCGTGTTCCTGATCGTTACTTTTAAGGCGCTTGATTCGTACGCTAATATAAGTCCAACACGATCACAACACCGTCTGAACACCGTAATATTGAGAGAAATGAATCTGCAGTCTGAGTCTAGACGTGGCACCTCCAATATTCTTCTTTACGAATGCCTAATGCCTCGTATAAAAAATAAAACCTTGCCAAAGACCGATTGAGAAAGCTACCAACCTGCTCTTCATGGGTTACTCACTTATCGACTGCTGCTGAAAAAGTACAGCATCTTCTGTACTAGAGGTGCGCGCGTAAAGGATTTTTTCTTCACGTAACGCACGATTCTCGAAGTAAAAATCTCTCCCCCGAATATTTTCGTGGAGAGACCTTAATTCTATCATGGGTTTCTTGGGCACACTGCGCCTTTTGTATGGAGCAGCTGTGAGCAGCGGACTCACGAAATCAAATCAGTTTTAGGAGTAATATTATTTATCAAATGTAATAGAAAAACATACTGTATGATTTATATTCACGCGAATTGACTTTAACACGCACGGATCACGAATACACACGCATGAAAGCTTGTGTTTTACCACGATCACATCGTGACATGTCGTAACACACCGGGTCACGTTAAAATTCACGTCACGCGCTCACCTCTATTCTGTACCATTGGTTTTACTTAACATCTCGAAGATATCCAATATAAAGGTCCACATAATGTTTTAGTCAGACTAAACCTTTTTCGATTTAATTAGGTAAAACAGGATATCTTGGCTTTAAGAAAGAAACCACTCGTTGCATCTAGCCTTTGAAAATGAAGTTGTCTTTAACTTCTTTTGGAGACGATTCTTCTCTTTCAGTCTATTGTTTTTTTTTCCACCTACGCACTGTTATTGCACGAAGCCCCACGACACACTTTACTGTTAGTTAGTGTCTAGTTGTTGATTTCTTCACTCTACCCCCTTCCCTTTTGGCGCATAGGTGGAATACATCTAATCCTGACTTTACCTTACAGCACCACCAGCACCGGGCTCCTCGGTAAATCCCACCGCTGTGACCAGTCCAAGTGCCCAAAATGTGGCCGCCGGCGGTGCAACTGTGGGTGGGGCCGCGGCTGCGGCTGCCGCCCAGGTGGCCTCTGCCCTGGGCTCCACCGGAAGTGTGTCGGCTGCTATTGCCGCCGCTTCTCCAACTACCCAACCGGATATGCCCGTCTTCACTTGCCCGCGTCGTCCAAATTTGGGACGCGAGGGTCGGCCCATTGTACTGCGAGCCAATCACTTCCAGGTGACCATGCCACGTGGCTATGTGCATCACTATGATATCAATATCCAGCCGGATAAATGTCCGCGAAAGGTGAATCGAGAGATTATCGAGACGATGGTGCATGCATACAGTAAGATCTTTGGTGTGCTCAAACCCGTGTTTGATGGACGCAACAATTTGTATACACGTGACCCACTACCCATTGGCAACGAGCGCTTGGAGTTGGAAGTGACCCTTCCCGGTGAGGGCAAGGATCGTATTTTCCGGGTGACCATCAAATGGCAGGCTCAAGTGTCGTTATTTAATCTGGAGGAGGCCCTAGAAGGTCGCACACGTCAGATACCCTACGATGCCATATTGGCCTTGGACGTGGTCATGCGTCACTTGCCAAGTATGACTTATACGCCAGTGGGGCGGAGCTTCTTCAGCTCACCAGATGGTTACTATCATCCCCTGGGCGGAGGACGTGAAGTCTGGTTTGGTTTCCATCAGAGTGTGAGGCCCTCACAATGGAAAATGATGCTCAACATAGACGGTGGGTAACACATTATTGTAAGGTTTTGCTATGGGATGACGCAATTATTCCTCTTTTTTTTACAGTTTCGGCTACGGCTTTTTACAAGGCTCAACCCGTGATTGACTTTATGTGTGAGGTGTTGGACATTCGTGACATTAATGAGCAGCGCAAACCGCTCACCGATTCCCAGCGTGTCAAGTTTACCAAGGAGATCAAGGGTCTGAAGATTGAGATAACCCATTGTGGCCAGATGCGACGCAAGTATCGAGTGTGCAATGTTACCCGACGTCCAGCACAAATGCAATCGTAAGTTGGAACTTTCACATTTCTTTAACCCTCGCACATTCTCATAATCCATCACTAATTCGCGCCTCCCTTTATAGCTTTCCCTTGCAGCTGGAGAATGGTCAAACGGTCGAGTGCACTGTGGCCAAATATTTCCTGGATAAATATCGCATGAAGCTGCGCTACCCTCATCTACCATGCCTCCAGGTGGGTCAGGAGCACAAGCATACCTATCTCCCGCTGGAAGTGTGCAACATTGTGGCCGGCCAAAGATGCATCAAAAAGTTGACCGACATGCAAACCTCCACCATGATCAAGGCGACGGCTCGCTCGGCCCCGGATCGTGAGCGTGAGATTAATAATCTCGTGAAGCGTGCCGATTTCAACAACGATTCATATGTACAAGAGTTTGGTCTAACCATCTCCAATTCCATGATGGAAGTCAGAGGTCGAGTGCTGCCGCCACCTAAGCTTCAATATGGGGGACGTGTGTCCACGGGTCTAACAGGGCAGCAGCTCTTCCCGCCACAAAATAAGGTCAGCCTGGCCTCACCCAATCAGGGTGTGTGGGATATGCGTGGCAAACAGTTCTTCACCGGCGTGGAGATACGCATCTGGGCGATCGCCTGTTTCGCTCCACAGCGTACCGTGCGTGAGGATGCATTGAGAAATTTCACCCAACAGCTGCAGAAAATCTCAAATGATGCGGGTATGCCTATTATTGGACAACCTTGCTTTTGCAAATATGCCACTGGACCGGATCAAGTGGAACCCATGTTCCGTTATTTAAAAATCACATTCCCTGGACTTCAACTGGTGGTGGTCGTCCTGCCCGGCAAGACTCCCGTGTATGCGGAGGTAAAGAGAGTCGGCGACACTGTCCTGGGCATGGCCACGCAGTGTGTGCAGGCCAAGAATGTGAATAAGACCTCACCACAGACGCTGTCCAATCTTTGCCTGAAGATCAACGTTAAGCTCGGAGGCATTAACTCAATCCTGGTGCCCTCCATTCGACCCAAGGTCTTCAATGAGCCGGTTATCTTCCTGGGCGCAGATGTGACCCATCCCCCAGCGGGTGATAATAAGAAGCCCTCAATTGCCGCTGTAGTGGGCTCTATGGATGCTCATCCCTCACGCTATGCGGCCACTGTTCGCGTCCAGCAACATCGCCAGGAGATTATCCAGGAGCTAAGCAGCATGGTGCGTGAGCTGCTCATCATGTTCTACAAGTCCACCGGAGGTTATAAGCCCCACCGCATTATACTCTATCGGGATGGCGTCTCTGAGGGTCAGTTCCCGCATGTCTTGCAGCATGAATTGACCGCCATTCGTGAAGCTTGCATCAAATTGGAACCCGAATATCGTCCCGGCATCACATTTATTGTAGTTCAGAAGCGCCATCACACGCGTCTGTTCTGCGCCGAGAAGAAGGAACAAAGCGGTAAATCGGGCAATATCCCCGCCGGCACGACAGTCGATGTGGGCATCACCCATCCCACGGAATTCGATTTCTATTTGTGCAGTCATCAGGGTATCCAGGGCACAAGTCGCCCCTCACACTATCATGTGCTCTGGGATGATAACCATTTCGATTCGGATGAGCTGCAGTGCCTCACCTATCAACTGTGCCACACCTATGTGCGTTGCACACGGTCGGTGAGCATACCAGCTCCCGCATACTATGCGCATTTGGTGGCTTTCCGTGCCAGGTGAGTTACAATATATTTTATTTTTCATATCCACGTTTTTAATATGCGCTGTGAGCCAGAATGTGGCAATTTCGTTTCTATAAAGTATAAAAGTTTATGAACCAACCAACCGTTAGTGATCAGTATAACGAGCTAAGTCGATGTGTAGCCGTGTCTGTTTCACTATTGATTTGTACAACAGGAATTTTCAGACCATTACTCTTTGACTTTGACAGGCTTTGTCTTTTCGAGGCAAAAAAGAATTCATTTATTTTCTTATTCAAAATCCCTGTGGGGGGCGATTAAGCGTTTTCAAGATGTCTGTGAAAAGAACCAAATCAGACTCTTATTGCCTGGGTGATTCTACTACTCGATGCCATTTTGACCTTTTATATTGACAATGTACGAAATTTCAACTGGTCGACAAATTTTAATGAAGTATTTGCTCATTTCGATTTGATAGCTTCTTATTTTAGGACAAAAATTACTTATAAATAAAAAAATAGAAGGCTAACATCGGCTACGCCGATGTTTTAAATACCCTTGCAGTTTTTGAAAGGCGCTACCATTGATAACAAAAAAGTTTTTCTCATTAGAATTAGTTTTTAGACCGATCGTTTCTATGGCAGCTATATGCTATAGTCATCCGATTTTGATAAATTTGCCAGAATTATGTGGAAGCATATAAAACTAACATATACCAATATTAGTGACTCTACGATGGAAAACAAAAAAGTTTTTCTCACTAGAACTAGTTTTTGGACCGACCGTTTATATGGCAGCTATATGCTATAGTCATCCGATTTTGATCAATTTTTTCAGAATTGTGTGGAAGCATATAAAACTTATATATACCACGATTGGTGACGCTACGATGGAAAACAAAAAAGTTTTTCTCATTAGAACTAGTTTTTTGACCGATCGTTCCTATGGCAGCTATATGATATAGTCATCCGATCCGGCCGATTCCGACAAATGTGCAGCGTATTTGTATTTAAAGACTTTTTGCAAAGTTTGGTCAAGATAGCTTCAAAACTGAGGGAGGAGATAGCATAGAAACAGACGGACAGACGGAGAAAAAACGGAAATGAACTCAGCTCGTCATGCTGATCAAGAATATATATACTTTATGTGGTCGGAAATGCTTCCTTCACTGCGTTACAAACATCGTGACAATTTTAATATACCCTCTGGAAGGGTATAAAAAGGAAACTAAAAATACAAATTATTATGTAGCAATCCAAAAAAGGAAAATAAAATTCAGATATAAAAAACTGAGAGATCCAAAATTAGGAATGCAAAAATTGAGCTATCAAGCTGACATTTTGCAAAGAGTCTTCTTTTTACTGCACGCAACTAATATGTCGGAACCGGTCGGATCGGGTGACTATATCTTAAAGCTACCATAGGAACGATTGGTCGAAAAATAAGTTTTTGGGAGAAAAACTTTTTTGATTTCCATTGTAGCGTCTCCAATCGTGGTATATATTAGTTTTGTATGCTTCCACATAATTCTGTTGGTTTGTTTTAATTTTCCTAATTTTATTATTTCTAAATATTATGTTATTTTTAAACGTTCCTTATTAATTTTTACCATTTTCGTTTTTTTGTTTGATTTTCGAAGATTAATTTTGGGAAAATTTCGGAATTCGCATTTGCCACAAATCTGCGATCGTTTTTTTTCATCCCTGCTGCGTAATGCACCGATTTTTGAGGCTTGTCGTTTGCTACAATGTGTTTCGGTAAATTTGTTTTCGCAAAAACAACAACGCACGAGAGCCGTAGTAAATGAAAAATATTCCATTTGCTCTGCTCTCATCTCGCTCTCTGTTTAGAGCTACCGCTCCGGCTCCGCAGAGCACATCATTTCATATTCTGCTTTGCTATTGCTATAGTAAATGAAGTGATAAACTACGGAGCAGAGCGGAGCCAATGCTTTTTAATTTTTCGGCTACGGCTCTGCTCCCGCTCTGTTCAAAGAAGAGCTGTAGCGAGAGCATAGCAATGTTTTTATTGCTCTTGCTGCTCCGGAGTAGGAAATGCAAACGCTGATTCGAACACAGATTATACAAATTCCAACATTTGTGTGTAAACTTAGCTTTACTCCTATTTTCTCCCCTCACTTTAACATGATTTTTCTTCCATTTCCCTTGCACAGATATCATCTCGTTGAGAAGGAGCACGATTCCGGCGAGGGATCCCACCAGAGTGGCTGCTCAGAGGATCGCACACCAGGAGCCATGGCTCGAGCCATTACCGTACACGCGGACACCAAGAAGGTCATGTACTTTGCCTAAAAAGTATCACAATACCAAAAACCACAACAACAACAAAAAACACATAGTTTCGAAATTCGATTCGAATAAGTAAACATATTTAATCCTCTTTCCCCCCCACCCTCCCACAACCACAACAAGCGGATGAAAGCCAAGCAAAGAAATTTAGACTTAAGCTGAAAAGTGTAATCTTAAGAGATGAGAAGATCTTGCATGCATTAGTTCGTAAGGCCAACGACACAACAACAACAACAAGACACCACACAAAGCAGATGGGGAAATGCAACACTGAGTTTTGGGTAGGGAGTTAGGCAATCGAATGTTAAAGCACAAGCCGTTTGCGCAAACAAATGTGAAAATTCTCAAAAAACAAAAAACAAAAACCAACAAAGTTAAATAAACAAGCGTAGCAAACAAAAAGGGGAACAAAAATCACGAAAGCAACAACAAACCAACAACAGCAACACATTTGAACTTTTGTAATAATAATACTAATATATTTTTACACAAACAATACAAGACATGAAGAATATGAATATGAATGAATGGAGAATGCATCTAACCAAAGGTTTTTAGTATACATGAAAAAACAAACAAACAAAAACAAACAAATGAATATGTTGCTGATCGACTCACACACACAACAACAACAACAACTCGGATTCTCTGTACTGTGAACGAAGACCACCAACACGACAAGCATTAAAGAGTGTTAAACAAAAAAAAAAAAAAAACAAAACAAAAACTTAGCATAACAAACACTTCAATAACATAAACATTTAATAGTTTATAAGTTGGGCTCTACCAAAAAAAAAAAAAAAAACTAAAAAAAACTCCAATTTCAACAAGGGACAAGCAAACTTTTTGGTCAACAAAATTGCTATTTATATATTTACAACAAATTTGATTAGTTTATAAAATGTAATACTTAAACACATATTTCTTTCAAAGTGCAAGCTGATATTTCAATTGAGTTTAGTTTTTAGTTACGCAACACACACAGAAGAACTCCAAGCCCCCCCCTTAAGTCCAAGGCATATCACTCAATGTCCACACACACTTATTTATGTACCTCTAAACAAAAAACAAACAAAAATCGTAGCTTTTAATTTCTCTTCATGTTGTTTTCTTCGAATCAAAAAAAAAAAACAAATATTGATTGTATTTTGTATTAATTTTTAATTTTTTTTAACCAAGCAAAAGTGGTGTACGGGTATCTATATAGAAAAAGCAACAACATTTCAATATAAATATATATTTTACAAGTAGTCTTTAGTTTGCCAATCTTAATAACAAAAAAACAAAAAAACAAAAGCAAAAGTAATATATGTACTATATCGAGGACACAGTTCAAGTTAACATTATAATGAGTTTTGTTCTTTTCGGGTGGAACTGACGAAGTTCACCAACTAATTTGTTTAATTTATATATGAATCCTTATACTTCACACACAAACAGATAAAACATTTTAATTTAAGGTCTCGAACACAGCTCAAGCGGAACGAAAAAGGAAAAAAAAAATAGAAGCAAAATCAGTAACGAGTTTCAGTATTGTAAAGTTGCCTAATTTTAATCGTATATGTGATCTATGAGCGCTTTTTGTATTATTTTTAGAAATTTATTGTGAGTAAGGTCGAGTTTTATAACCTAAGTTGTATAGTAGGTAGAGGCGTGTCACGACGTTTCACGACATGATCGTCAGAAAACACAGACTTTCGTGCGTGTGCATCCGTGAGTCTTGCGTGTTTAAATAAACCTTGTGAATAGAAGTCTTGCTGTATTCACGAACTTTTTTCTATTGTATTTGATTAATAATATTATTCCAAAAACTGATTTGTTTTTAATTTCGTGAATACGCTACTCGCGGCTGTTTCGTACAAAAGGCGCAGTGTGGGAATGAAACCATTGATAGAATTGAGGTCTCTTCAAGCTAAAATTCGGAGCTGGTTGATTGTGCGTGATCATTCATTACCTCTCCTTTAATCGTGCATGACGCAAATCGCTTAAAAAATTGGGTGCGTGAATCGTGCGTCACTAAATTTTAATTTCGTGAATCGTGCGTGAGGAAAAATCGTTCACGCGCGCACCTCTATTAGAAAGCTCGAACAGCAAGTTCTTTTTTTCAATAAATAGACACTTACTCAACCTCTACATCAAATACAAAATGTCAAGTTCTTCAAAAAATAACACCACCATGTTTGTCTTTGAAATAGGAAAGTAAATATTGATTAATATAAAACTAGTGCGTCATCTTGATGTCATGGCACTACTATTACAATGACTCAATATAAAACCACCCTGAGATAGTTCTTCAGAACTTTAAATGCCAAATAAGTGCAAAATTGTATAGAATCCAAATTTTTTTTAAAACACAAATAAAAGCATTTTATAGCACGCCAAATACATTTTCTGCCAAATGGAATGTTTGCTGAATGAAAGAAGACAATCGGGCCTGTTTTCGATTTCGATCAAATCATGCGGAATCGGAATTGGTAAATGTTTTCGTGTCCAAAAAACCGATTGTGTTATTGGGCAAATAACTTTATATTTCCAGTTATCTTTATTCGACTGTCTTGCTGGCAAATATAACTAACCAAATTGTCTAATCGTTTCTGGAAAATAAGGAACTTTACCAATTCCGATTGAACGAATTCGAAAACGAATTCCTGAATAAATCCGAATACTCCTTGTCTGCGTATGTGAATGGTAATTGGATCTATCGCATAAACAAGTGATATATGGTCTAGAGTTCTGCCACATAATTGTTTGTATATTTGGATATAAACGATTAAACTGTTAGACCTAAGCAAGCCAGTCGGCAAACCTTCAAAAATTCTGCGAATTGGATTCGAACCTTGGTTCATTAATTACCCATATTGTAGTTTCAGCTAATTTGATCATCTGTGATATTAAAACAAATCATTATTGTGGAATATTATAACATCGAAGTCAATCAACCAAATTTACTCTAACTAAAATAGCAAGATTTATCGACCTTGGGAAACCCTTAGATTATGTTTTTGATATTCTTGGGATGCAACTTACATAATAAAGAAGCTGATAATTCTAGTGATAATATCGAAGTGAAATAATCAAGTAATTTTTTAGATGCGAAGAAAATTTTGGTATATTACAGCCAGCTATATTTGAGATCTAGCAACGACCTTTCATATAGCAAATATCCAATACACATTCAATTCACTCACACTGGCCAACATTAAGTGCTCCTGGATTATATGTATCAGTTCTTTTTTAATGACCATCAGAAAATTAACTTTCGTTGGATTTTGATCGAACTTGAAGATATCGTGTGGTGTGGTATAATATTAACAGTATCAAAATCTAAAAAAAAATGAAAATGAAAAAAATGAAAAATTAGTCAACGTCAATTCTTTTTTTTTTTTTAAGATTTTACCAAACTTTCTTTGAATCGGACCACTATTTCACTTGTTCTAAATTGAAATTCTATATACCACACTTGTGCCATATCTTTATATTTGATTGAAATCCCTTGCTTATATTTCGCGTTCCGCTTGAGCTGTTGTATCGGGCTGTTAGACCTAATTTTCTTCTCCACTGCAAAGATTTGCCAATCGTACATTATGTGAGCATTATTAAATACACATATACCAATATACTTACATAATATATATACACATTACATTATAATTACTACAAATTAGTTGATAATCCTCCCTCCCAGATCTACAAAATATGGCTCATCAATAATTCGTTTCAACACAAGGGATTAAAATTGTAATTATTATTTCTTAATGTTTACTTAACTTGCAAAAAAAAAAAACAATACAAATTCTATACATAATTTTAAGCCATAACAATGCAACCAGAAACCCAAGTTAGGATTTGTAAGCTAATGTGCCGACAATTAAAAACGCATCTCGTAATTTCTAGACACAAGTTGGAAGGCTTTTGTTTCGGGCAGAGAGAAGCAAGCGACTAATATATATCCCATGATTAGAACTGATGATTAAGACAGAGGGGCAGTATGTGTATGCTATAGAGGGAGTACTCCTATTTCAAGGTTTCTTCAAACAAAGTCGGATCGCGCATCATTTCAAACACACAACAAACTTCAGCTTCTAACTGTCTAAATTTGAATTGAGCTTTAAACAATATTAACCCAGAGTTAGTTAAGGGGAAGTTACAATTACTTATAAATGTGCCGTTTATAGATGTCTACAATATACAAACATACAACATACATACTATATATATGAATAATTATATATATATATATATATATTAAATTATAATCAGAATTACCTATAGAGAGATCAAAATTTGCACAAATCTTCCCAATGGAAATAAAATTTAATAACTCCAAGCAATTATATACGTTAATAAATGTAAATGTGTGTGTACTTCTACTATACTCTTCCAAGGCCCCCCCTCCCCCCACACAAACAAACAAACAAACAAAGATTAACCCTTAGCTGAAATTCGTCTAGCAAAAAAATCGTATACATATTATCGTAAAATACTTGAGCAACCCTCTTCTTACTTTAAACTCGTAACAAACAACCAAAATGCCGGGTAATTAATCAATAAATTGAGAAAACAAAAATACATAATATTAATAATTATTACTTATTTTAAGCGTAAGCATCATGAAAGTGAAAGCAACAACGTGAAATATGGGAAATCTGTAACTTTGGTGATCTTTTTAAATGTTATTAGTAAAAACAAAACAAAACAAACGCAAAAACAAACCAATCAAACAAAGTTCTTAATGTGACTTAAAATACGACGTAAAAAATAAAACGACATTTTTCCACACACAGAAATTGCAATTCTTCGATATCGAAACATAAATCTGACAAATGTTTAGTTTCTAAGTGCTTATCAAATTCAATTAAGTTTCCACAAAGGCAAAACACAATTCTATTTTACTGACAAACCCACATACATACAAACATATAAGTTTTATACAACAACAACAAACAAATTACACAATTATTTAGCAAGTTTTTGCGGTTTTAATTTCGAAAGCCAATTGACAGCAAACTGAGTTTTGCTTTTTGGAAATAAGTAAACAAAAGCGTATACACTTCATTTTTGTTCAATAAAAATATATTTAACTAAAATGCCAAAAGTGAAAGGGAAATGTAATAGATCAATGTGGCACATTTATCTATAACGTAATCCTTGCACATGTTTTGAATGGAATTATTTGTAGACTTTTTTTTTTAAAATTTGCAATTGGCAAATTTATTCCTTCCCTTAATGACATAGTGAACAAGCACAAACACTTAAATGGGGCTCGTAACTAAAATACATCCAATAGGAAATCCAAGAATAAAATGAATCAATGAATGAACCTAATAAGCGCATTGGAACCCAAGTCTGTTGGCATTGATCTAAAGTCACATTTGGATTTCTTCTTATGGTGGTGGCATTTCCTACACATTTTCCGACATCTGGAACATCTCCATGCCTAACCGAGGTTTTAGCGACGTTTGAGTGTAAATCAACTACCACCACGATAATGATTTTGTGGTACAAGTATTGGCCCTCCGATCAAAACATTTTCAGGTACGTACATAACATTCTAGACAGTTTTTGTCATCATATTTGTAAATTTCTTAACGAATGGTTCCAACACAAAAAAGCTTCATATAACTAAATTAAAACTAAAATACCAATGGATACTTTGAAGCTGCGATATTGGCAAATCTAAAGTAAGTCAGGGAAATTGCAAATACAAAAAAGTAATATGGCAATAGAGATATTGAAGAGATTCAATTAACTTTCCGATTTGAAGAGGACACTTATGTTTTTGTATTGAAAAATAACTCATTAAATAAACTCAAGAACTTGCGTAGTTATATATTCATTCATTTCGAGAAAAAAAAACGACGTGATCTTGTAACCACAGATTTGCTTTTGCTCTTCGATTTAAGACTTTTTTGTAGACATTTTCGTTAATTTTTGACTCTCTAGCATTCTTTTCTGATTTTGGCAGCAGACCGATGAGAATAAAGCTAATTTCACACAGGCAAAAAATTGGACCAAATTTCGTTGAAAATTTGTCTAAATTACAATTACCTTAAACTTTGTAGGACTGAAAACTAAAGGTATGTATAACCCCACAAATCATCTACACAAAAAGTTCTGTTGAATTCACTATTTAGGCCTATTTTGCCAAATTTTCATTAAAATTTGTTTAAATTATTTGCTTGTCTGAACTTAGCTTAAGTCATCTGTCTGCTGATGTTGTCGCCCGCTGAACTACTCCTTTCATATTTATACCCGTTACTCGTAGAGTAAAAAGGGTATACTAAGTTCGTGCAAATGTATGTAACAGGCATAAGAAAGCATTTTCGACCCCATAAAGTATATATATTCTTGATCAGCATCAATAGCCGTGTCGATATAGACATGTCCGTCTGTCCGTCCGTCCGTATGAACACTTAGATCTCAGGGACTATAAGAGTAGAGCTAGAGCTACCATTTTTTCAGTGTAGACTTGTATTGTCTGCACGCAGATCAAGTTTGTTTCAAATTTTTGCCACGCCCCCTACCTCCCACGCAATATGAAAAAACCTCATATCTGACACAATTTTGAAAATAGATTGTTTGAACCTTCTAGACATATATTTTAGTCATCATTACCTATCGATCCGCAATACATCATTTTCCGATCAGGTCAACGATAGAAGAGTTGCCACCCACGCAATTTGGAAAATACCTCATATCTCCCACAATTTTGAAAATACGTTGCTTAAACCTACTAGACAAATATTTTAATCATCATTACCTATCGATCCGTCATACATCATTTCTTGATTAGATGAACGATAGGAAAGTTCCCTCCCCCGCAATTTGAAAAATACCTAATATCTCCCACAATTTTTAAAATAGACTAATCAAACCTTCTAGACATGTATTTTAATCATTATTACTTATCAATCCGCCATACATAATTTCCCGATCAAATGAGCTATAGTAGAGTTGCCACCCACGCAATTTGGAAAAAACCACAATGTGGGCATGTTGTGATTTATTAAAATATTCTGAAATAAACCTTACCCTGAGTAACGGGTATATCGAAGTCGGGCAGGGCCGACTTCAACTTACGCTCTCGTTGAATATACCTATTTGTCCTCTTACATACTACATTAACTGTTTTACAACATTAACGAGCTTTTTAAAGTTAGGGTTATTTTGATAATAAATAGTTTTTTCGGCCATAACTTTTTAAAGCGCAGTGTTATCGAAAACTGTTTGTTTTATTTGTAACTCAGTGTTATAGATTCTACAAATAATAGTTATTAATTTACACAAAAATTAATCAAAAAACAAAAATATGGGAACTTTCAGATAATTCCTATTATTTTAGTGTCCGTTTGCCTTGCAGATAAATATGACTTCACACTTGGCGTTTGCTTATCAGTAGATTTCATTTTGGATGCAGTACATAAGCATTTAATCGCCAGCTTCATTTTATTTGTGGTAGTCACATCAACATGCTTATCTGTTTATCTGTTTAGGAATTATATTTCCAACATCAAAATGTACTAGCAAAAAATAAGATGACATCACCAACCCCAGAGCCGGTTATGAGGTTATCGGATTAAATTTAATTTTCAGTGTTGAAAGCGTGTTGCAAAGTGTATTGAAAAATACCAAACTTGACAGGTTGGCAGCTCCTTTTATATTTTGTGCAAATTGTATTGAGAAAACAAACAATTCACAAGCAAGTAACAATTTAATAATTACCTCATAATTGTAAACTAATTAAATCATTTTAGTGGCATCTACGAGCAGCCAAGGGCGTAAGCGCAGACGCGTTAATGAAATAAAGAAATGGTCCGAAAGGGACATAAGAATCGTTGTGGAATATATGCAAGTACATAGAAATCACGAGGTATGTGTTGTCAATTATGTTTTGTATCATTATGAACAAATGCAGGTATTTTTATTGTTAGAAACCAACTGCTCGAATTTACTACAACAAAATGCTGAAGGAGACAAAAATTCCAGCTACATGGAATATGATGAAGTGCAAGGTTCGTCATTTAAAAGGCTTGTTTCAAAAGGCATATAAGTGGAAACAATCAACTGAAGACACGGAATCAAACATACTTGGTAAACTTTAACACATTTGCCATGTTCCAAGGCTTGATTTTCTCGAGTTCACAGATAAAATTTCAAAGATGTGTCCATTTTATGAGCAGCTGTCAGACATATTTACGAAAAACAAAGATCAGGAGGCGACAGTGTACAAAACGCTTAACTTCGAAGATTCCGATCTATTGTCCATTAAAGAGGAGTCATTCAGCGCCTCGGAACCAGCATTAGAAGCACCCGAACTTGAGGATAGTTTACAGGAGTCAGCTTGTCTTGCAAGCAAAGTGACACTTAAACGCCACTGGACTTCAACGGACCAATTGGCAGACATGGAACAAAAGCGTTTGGATTTTCGTAAGGAGCTGCTTCAGTTGGAACGCGAGAAATTTGAGTGGGCTAAATACATTGAAGAACGCAAAATGAAGTTGGAAGAACAAAAAGAAAGAAACAGCTTCGAAATAAAAAAACTTGAACAAGCGACGGAGGAGCGTATTCAAAAATATGAAATTGAAATGAAATATAAAATATAAAAAAATACATGTTTATTTAAGGATCAACTCATATGTTTCCTGTCCTTTGCGTTCACATGTAACTGAATCTATGAGCTCATTGTGATTTTGAACATTATCTATTCCAGATTCGACGTAAATTGGTTCGTCTGCTCCATCGTCTTCTTTTCATGTTTTCATCAAATTCTAAACCTAAAATTTTTTAAAAGCACATCAAAAAATTTCACCTGTAATTTATATCATTTGTTTATACCTTCTATTCTATAAAAGCAAGCTCCTTTAAAAAAATTAACAAAATAATATTTTGATTTTTTTTTTAAATTGTGAAGCAGATAACCTGTTTGGAGACCGTGCTATTGATAAGATTTAAGATCTTTATGTGCAATATGGAAGAAAAACATCAAGCTGACCTAGTTTGTCTAGTTGGGTCTATGCAATCGCCTATGAATTTGGAAAAACTCCCGCGACCGAGGCTTGGGCAGTCAGACTTGGGATTGGAGTCGAGTCTCGCTTATAAGGGTTTTTTCTGTTGTTGTTGGGCTGCTCCCAAACTCGAATTTCAAGCCCACAGCTGATTTAAAGCGTAAACAATCCCAACCGATTGATAGTTAAAAGTTAAATTAAGGGGAAATTGGGAACTTAAAAGCCTTTGTGCATCGCGATAACTTAAAAACTTGGTTTTCTAAGAAATTCTTTTAAAAATATGCAGACTTTTTTGAGCCCAAAAGCAGCAAAGAATTTCAAATGTCAAAAATCGTATGGAAAAAAGTACGCCCTAATGTACATACGTGGGGTAATATTTATATGTCGGGAACTGCTTAAACTTATGTCAATTGTTTAAATCTGGTAATACAAAAATAAAATTAGACATTTTTTTTAAGCATAGATGGTCTCACATCGTTTTGTTGTACAAGCGCTATTTGTGTAGCTTGCAATGAGTTAAAAAACCAATTTTGGCTTTAAAATGGAAATTTCTAGAGAAGATTTAGCATGAAAACTTTGTCGTAAAAAGGTTTGTTCGCGTTGGATTCCGCATAGTTTGACAATCGCTCAAAAATTGGCTCGTGTGGAGTGGTGCCAAGAAATCATGAAAAAATAACATCGTGGTCCTTTAAAAGACAAAATAGCAATCGACCGTTTGGGTATTTTAATACGAGCCATCTTCTGCTGTGCAATCCTGATTTAGCATCCAATGATTTTATTCCCAAATAGGGCTGCAACCCGGTTTGAACCGAACCGGAATTCCGACTTTGAAAAAAATACCTTTTTTGAAAAAACAGCTTAACCTAAACCAGTTCCGAACCAAACCTTTCGGTTCGGTTCAAAAAATGTTACAAGTCTTAGTTAAGCGGACATTTTATTGATAAAAGAAGTAGCATAGACCAAAAATTGCTTGAAGAAATAATACTTATAAATTTAACATAAACTCAGAAAATCTGTAAATTTTTTTTAATTTAACAAATTAAAAAAAAACTTGAGAAGAAGGAAGGTTCGAACCAAAACCTTATCATAAAAACCCTCGAACCGTACCTCCGAAAAAATCATTTGGGTTTGTAGCCCTGGTTTTGATGGTTTCCTAATGGGAGTTATTATGTTTGTTATTATTTGCTATTCCTCAAATATAAATAGTAGACCCGTATTCAACTAACATATTCTGCTTCAGATATTTATAGAAAATGGGGCCGTTTTCTCATGTTCATGTTTTTGAAATCTAGGTGGATATTAAGAAAATGTATGTTGCCTACTTTTAGGCAGACGTTGATATATATTTGCTATTTTCTACACGATCCTTATATGATTAAACAGTTTTCCGCTTGCTTTCTACATTGTAAATAGGCTTGGGAAATTAACCTAAGTAAGCTGGGATCTGTTTAATCATACAATAAAGATATTTAAAAAAAAGGTTTTTTTTTTGTTTTTTGGGGTTGATTGCGGAAAAATAGTCAAAGTTTTAGAAAATGGACACGATAATCAATTATTCGGTTTTAACCCGGATATAGTACATTTTTTGGAAGTTTTCCCTACCACTTACCATACCTAGATATATTTTTGACATCTAGTTTGCACCTTATCTTGGTAACTAAACAGAGTACCTCTCCAATAACTGCTCATTATACCCTCTGTACCTCTATTACAGGGTATACAAATAACTTAGTAAACACAATTTATTCACATCTAAACTTGTTTGCTCAAAATTAAAAACAATAACATTAACAACGAATTATTGCTAAATCAGAGTATGCCAAAAGAAATAACTTGTTAATAGATTCATTAATGTGTCGTGCCCAATGGTGCTGACATGAGAAACTAAAAATTCAAAAAACAACAACAAGTTCTCAGCTGTTCTATCGCGCCTAACTGCACAATTTGTGCACATTTTTATCGATGTTTGCGGCATTGAGAAGGTCATTCTTTGGCACTGGCAAAATTAATTTATACTTGCAACAACCCTTCCTCCTGCAGCACAATTGTAACATCATGGCCAAAAGTGCATTGATAATACTTGCTCCGGGTGCCGAAGAGATGGAGTTCACCATAGCCGCTGATGTACTTCGTCGGGCAGGGGTAAGTCCACTTCGCCTGTGTTGGGATTCTATTGTTATTAATATAGCATGTTTTGTTGTGCCAGGTAAATGTGACAGTTGCCGGATTGAATGGAACTGACCCGGTGAAATGCTCCCGTGATATAGTTATTGTACCAGATACTTCCCTGGAACAGGCGGTGGCTAATAAGTATGATGTTGTCGTTCTGCCAGGTGGCCTGGGTGGCTCCAATGCTATGGGTGAATCCCAAGCTGTCGGCGATTTGCTTCGTGCCCAGGAATCGAATGGTGGACTAATTGCCGCCATCTGTGCAGCTCCTACAGCATTGGCCAAGCATGGCATAGCTACGGGCAAGTCCCTTACTTCGTATCCGGCCATGAAGCCGCAGTTGACCGAGAAGTACTGGTGGGTTTGAAGCTGGAAATCATAATACTATACTTTTCAATTCGTATTCATCCTACTCTCTGCAGCTATGTGGAAGACAAAAATGTAGTCCAAGATGGAAATCTCATTACCAGCCGTGGACCTGGTACAGCTTTCGATTTTGCTTTGAAAATTGCTGAGCAATTGACTGGAGCTGAAAAAACCCAAGAGGTGGCCAAAGGCATGCTCTTGTCGTACAACTAAACTGAATGAAACTAAAAATATTTTGATAAATTAGAAAGTTATAAAACGGAAAACAATTGTTTTAGTCGTAGTTAATAAACGTGTCTTGAATAGTTTGAAAATGAACTTGAATGGTAACCGACTTGAACCAATGATTTAGAGGGCAAAGCCCTAAATCGTTCAGAGAATATTCATGATTTTAGGGCCTAAATTCCATTATCTTCTCCATAAACTATATATATTCTTAATCAGGACAACGAGTTGAATCGATTGAGCTTGGTCCGGATGTCCGCTGTCTGTTTCTACGCATACTAGTCTCTCAGTTTTAAAGCTATCGAGCTGCATTTTTGCATAGAGTCTTCTTTTTGCTGCACGCAACTAATATGTCGGAACAGACCGAATCAGATTAATTGATTTCCTTGCCAAATTGTTATATTTTTACCTATTATTCAAATTTCGTAATTAACAAAGTCTCAGGAAGAGTCTGGAGTTATAAACATCAAAAATGTATAATGCATAACTTATCTGACCTCGAGCCGCACTTGCATGCTTGTATAAAAAGATTTGTTTAATTGGCTGCCGAGTCTTGCCGATTCACTTCTTAAAACCATTGCATTAAACGAGAGCGTAAGTTAAAGTCTGCCCTGACCGACTTCGATGTACCCATTACTCAGGGAAATAACTATTTTATAGCCTTTACACTCGAGAGCATTAGCTTTAAAATGAATGTTGATTCTAATGTAAGCATTAATGACCTTGAAAAAATTAAAAAAAAAAAATTAATTTGGGTGTAGACAATATAAGTCTACATAAAATTTTGTTACTCCAGCTGTTATAGTTTCTGACATCTTAAAACCAGGGATGCATTAAAAATTTGAAATAACAATTATTTTCTAATTTTAAATAAAAATTAGAAAATAATCGATATTCTATGATTTTTAAATAAAAATTTTGTTTTAACAGTTAAATGTAATTTTTGTATATACAAATTTTTGAATAACAGTTAAAACTTAGTATAGTAGGCGTTAATAAATCTAAGAATGTCTTTGTTCGAAGGATACAAGATTTAGTAAAACCTGCTAGATTAGTAATTTTTATAAAATAATTTATAATAAAATCTTTTAACTGTTAAATTTTTTTTTGTATAAAAATTACAAAATAAAAAATGAGTTAAATTTTTTATAATAAAAATTAATTTTTAATTTTTATATAAAAATTGTTGAAAGTACAATTATATGGGACAATACAATGGGACGTGCCATTGAGAACTATGATGATTGATGTACTCCATTTAATTAGGAGAACCATTTTTCGAAGTACATTTTTTCACTTACATAACTGTTATATTTGGTCCCTGTTAAAAACAAGACAGTCGGACGGAAGAACCTAGATCGACTCAGCTGTTAATGCGGTTTTCATTAATTATATTTTTTTTATTTTCATCAGCCTCCAATGGCAGGACTCAATGCGTTACGTCTTTAATCTCAAAAACTTCTGAACAGAATTTTACAAACCAACCCAAAAACTGTCGTTCACTTATTGCATCGTTGCCATTTTGCGAGATTGGATTGTTTCGTTTTTTCAGAAGTAAAATAGCAAAATATTCCGATAATACTGAAAATGCAAACGTGATCAATAATTTGAGAAATTTATGAGAAAAATCTATGGGATAGGGACAACTCGAATTAACAAATACTCCGCCTCAATATAGGTCTTTTCAAAATATCCATGAAAATTTTGGTTTCCAAGGAAAACATCACCTGAAAGCGCAAAAGCGAGAGCCGTCAAGTAGCCAATGTGAGCAAAAATACAATTTTCGTTGATTTTTCTTTAGAATAACACTGGTGGTTGGCAGACATATGAATGCCTCCTACAGATTCTAATAAACTGTTTTTCCCTTTTTTCTATTTTTTTACTCACAATTTTTGCTTGTATCTTTATAGTTTTACTAATACACATTTCCTTTCTTGTTACTTCACGTTTAAAAATGTATGGTTGTTTTATTTTTGCAAATTTAGCGAGAAATTGATATTTTTAAAAAACTTCTGATTTTATTTGGGGTTGAAAATAAATCCAGAATTCATAAAATGATTGAAACTCAGCAGGCTGTAACGGCAACAGTCAGATTCAAAATCGCACTGTTAAGCTACTCTTGGCATTTAACAGCACATTTGTGCTAAAGTGTGACCGTTGCGTTTGTCAGAGAAAATACCGCAAATGCGATAGCACAGCTGGATACCAGGGATACCGCGCAATAACAGAATCAAAAATTACCACAAAACTATCGTTCACCAGGCGGCGCTACTGGGCCAGCCAACACAGAGTGCAGTCTTCGCGAATTCCCGTGTATGTGAATCATTGGTTTTGTTTAAGTTTTGGCACTGGGGACGGACTGGGAAAGGATTCTCGTTTGGAATGGCAACGTCCGAGCAGCTGCAACTGGTGGCGCAAACCCTGCAGGCGGCCACAAATCCGAGCCACGAGATTGTGCAAAAAGCCGAATCGCAGTTGGGTGAGTGGGAGCAGCAGGCGGGCTTCTTTCCAACCATAGCCAGGCTGAGTATGAAGCTGCCTGCCGGTGGCGAGGGTGAGGGCGACGTTAATGTACGTTGGATGGCAGCGGTGTATTTAAAGAATGGAATCGAACGCTACTGGAGACCCAATTCACGCCAGGAGCTGCCGGCTGAGCAAAAGCAGCAGATCCGAGAGTTACTCCTGCAGCACTACGATGCGGAGGAGGTGCCTCAGGTGGCATTGCAAGTGGCAGTGTTAATGGGCCGCTTGGCCCGTACAGATTATCCACGTTTTTGGCCGGATTTGTTGCCCACGCTTATGAAGCAGTTGCAGGGATGCAGCTCGGCGGATGCGGCACTGCAGCAAAGGATCCTGTTGGTGCTTCACTATGTGCTGAAAGCATTGGCCTCCCGTCGTTTGATGGCAGAGCAAAGAGCCTTCGAGGAGCTGGGCTCACAGATCTTTGGCTATTTGGCTTGGGATATTTGGGCGGCATTGACCAATCGCTTCCTGCAACTGGTCAAGGCGGGTGGCGGGCAGGAGGCGGAGGCCCTGAGTAACCTGCAAAGAGCCTACATTGTGATGAGATCCCTGCGTAAACTCCTGGTGTATGGCTGTGCGAAGCCCTACAAGTCCACGGATCACATGAATTTTGTTGAACAACTGTTTGAGCGACTGCGTCAGTGCTTGGAGCTGCGCTATGAGCTGCGTCTGAACCCCGGTAGGGCTTCCCCGCTAATCACGGAGCTGGAACGTTTTATACTAAAGATGATGAAGACGCTGAATGAGTTTATGGAGCGTCACTCGCTTTCCTTTGCCCGTTTTGTGCCAGTGGCTTTGGAATTCAGCTTCCATTATGTGTTCCATGAGGGCACCGCTTTGATCTTCGATGCAGGGGATCGTATCAATTTCACTAACTTTGCCATCCAAGCCCTAAATATGCTCAAGGGCATCATGATGAGCGGCAATGATAGCATAACGGCATCGGCCGGGGGTAACTCTTTGGAGGTTGACCTACTGGCCTCGGCGGCCGAATCGCACAGCAAGTTCTTCACTGTGGAGCGGATAACCTATATCTGTGAGAAAATAGTCACGCATTATTTCCTGCTTACCCAACAGGAGCTGGAAGAGTGGCAACAGGATCCCGAGGGCTATGACCAAGATGATGGAGGTGGGGATGCCTGGAAGTACGCTTTGCGTCCCAGTGTGGAGACTTTGTATTTTACCTGCTTTACACAGCACTCGGCGGTGATGATTGCCGAAGTTCTCAAGTTTGTGCGAAGGGCTCAGCAGCAGCAACTCACTGTGGACTCGGACTTGAAGTCCATTCTTCTCAAAGATGCTATCTACAATGCTGTGGGTCAGGCCTCGTTTCACTTCTTCAACAAGTTGGACTTTGGCTCTTGGTTAACCTCTCAGCTGCTGTCGGAACTTCGTATAGAGGCACCCAATTTCCGTATACTGCGTCGCCGCATCATTTGGCTGGTGGGTCATTGGGTGGGCGTTCAGTTACCGAGAGAGTTGCGTGCCCTAGCCTATGAGGCCTGTCTACATCTGCTGCGCCCACAGGAGGATATGCCCACACGATTGGCGGCCGCTCGCACTCTCAATCTGCTTATTGATGATTTCGAATTCATGCCCGAGGCTTTTCATCCGTATTTTTCGTCTCTGTTTGAGGCGTTGTTCCTGCTGCTGCATGAGGCTGGAGAGTGTGACACTAAGATCGTTGTTTTGGGTACCATGACACTGCTGGTTGAGAAGATGAGCGAGTTTATTGAGCCGCAGGCTCTGCAATTTATTGCCTATCTTCCACTTTTGTGGCGTGAGAGTGAGGAGTACGATCTGTTGCGTTGTGCAATCATTGGAACACTGGAGCAGCTGGTACGCACCATTCGTGATGTGCCGGAGCCCATGAAGCCCTTTCTCTACAGCGTCATTGAGTTGAGCACGGATCTGCAGGTGAGTGCATAGTTTAATGTTTGATCGAAGTAAACAGATTTTAAGTTGTAAATCACTCGAGAAAAATCAATAATGAAAAGGTTGAATAGCAATGGACAGAAATGGATTTGAGATAAAGCCTTAGAGTTTCATATCTTGATGTACGCCTTTAGGAATATTTGTAATGAAAGTAAATTGGCTTGATTTGATTTTTATATTGATTAATAAAAGCTTGATAAATAATGCTTTAAAGGGCTAATGTAAAATGTGCATTTTTAGTACCTTTACCTTGGTTCTAAAAAATCCAGATACCTTTTTCCTTAAACTCAGGAATCATAAATTTTGTATGCTTTTATTTAGTTCTACAAAATTTGTATAAAATCGGATGACTATATTTTATAGCTGCCATAGAACCGATCAGTCAGAAAATGTGTCTTACTGTGAAAAATATTTATGTTTTCTTTATTTTTCTTTCTTTAAACTCGGCATTAACGAAAATTTAATGCTTTCAAACAGATTAGAAAAATTTTGTTGGAATCGGGAGACTGTTTCCTATAGTTGCCATAGAATAATGTGTCATACTGAGAAATCTTATTTCTTTCAGATGGTAGCGCGCTACAAAATTTTAGGGCTACAATCAGATTCTTATTTGATTTTGAATTTAGAAATATCTGTCATATAAGACTTTTATGGTGTGATTATTTAATATAAAATTCTGACTGAGTTTTATTTACTGAATTAAGGGGGTCTTCTACCTTTGTTTTGCATTATTATTATAGCTTAGACATTACCATTTTATCCCCTTCAAAACATTTTTTTTAAGCTCGTTTTTCTCGAAACTTCGTTTTTTGACCTGATAGCCATGATTGCGCCACTTCTATTGAACCGATTTTGATCAGCCATGTTGCAATGGACGCGGAATTGATGTAATTATGGCCCATACCTCAATCAAGAGGAAAAACATTTTTTTACTATATTTTTTACACTAAAAAAAAAAAATTTAAAAAATATGATTGAGGTACGGGCCGGAATTGCATCAATTCTGATCATAACTGTCACTTACCGTTTTACATTCGAACCCCCGGGGTCGAGGAAAGGTTCCCCCCCCCCCCCAATCTTTTTTAAACCCTTTTTGGGAAAAAATATTTTTTTTCAAAAAAACACCCCTTTTTAAAACAAAACCAAACAAAACCGTACCAAACCGATTTTTTACTATGCTCGTAAACGAACCAACTGAACCGAACCGGTATTTCCAAAAATTTTAAAAACCGAAAACCGCATTTAAAAACGCTTCGGTTATCGATATTATGATAAACTGCGATATGGCACTTGTCAATTTATAAATTTTTCTAAGATATTAGTAGTGTTTTCTCATTTATCAAATTTTTGACTTGCAGTATTTTCAATTCTCTATTTAACGATTATCTTGCGATAGTTTGGTTGGAGTAAAGTTTTCAAGTGTATTAAACCTCAAGATAGCTTAAAAATTGAGGGAGCAGATAACATAGTATCAGGCGGTTATTTGGCATTTAAAAGAAATTAATAATGTATAAATTTCGGATCTTTTTTTAATTTCAATATCCATAGAATTTATTGTTTATATATTCTTTAATAACCACTGTTCTCTCTCTTATCCTCACCAGCAACACTCTCATGTATACCTCATCGAGGATGGAATCATGCTCTGGCTAGCTGTGATTGGGAACTCGACTGCTTTAACTCCCGAACTGTTGGCTTTGTGCGATCACCTATTACCTATCATCGAGATGTCGTCGGAGAATCTACGTACAGTTCTTCAACTCATCCATGCCTACATTCTGCTCGATGCCCAGGCATATCTGAGTAGATATGGTGAGGGATTTGTGGCCTATTGCGTGCGTTCCTTCGAGGATATACGCACCGAGGGCATTATTGCCATGTTGCGCATCTTTGAGACATGTTTGAAGACGGATGCGACCATGGGATTGCGTCTAGTCCGACCCGCCTTGCCATTTGTGTTCCAACAGGTATGCCTGAAGCAGGATTTTCCCATGACCATGGGTTGGTATCTGACGATTGTGGCCCGGACGCTGCTTATTGACCAGACGGTGTTCATGTCTGTTGTCCAAGAGCTGTCTCAGGCGGACGCATTGGCTCGAATTTTGGATGTGTGGATAGAGTTCTTTCCTCTGGTGCCCGATACCCATGCCGAGAAAAGAAAGCTCTTTTGTCTGGCATTTGCCTCGATTTTTGGCAACAACGAACTACTCCTGGCCCGCCTACCCCACATCCTGCAGCTAGTGGATGAGACTCTGGGCGAGGTAATGGACAAACAGTATGCGGCTGTGGAGGAGGGCGCTGCAAAGGCCACGCCCCGCTACTACGACTCGCTGGTCATTCATGATGAGCACGAACTGGACGAGTTCCAGCAGCAGCTGTGTAGCAGCGAGGACTTTATTGTAAAAAGCTATCATGGGAATACCTACCACGATGATCGCCACCGTCAGTTGGTGCTCAAGGATCCTGTGTACAAGATACCGCTTACAGAGTATCTCAAATGGCAACTCCAATCCCTCCAGTCCCAGTTGGGTGTGGCGCGCTATGAACAAATGCTGAGAGAAGCAGTGCCGGAGGTTTTGGAAAGGATCAATATGTACATAGAGCAGACAGTGCCCAAGGCGTGCGTTGTCTGTGCCGGCGGCGGCGGTGGTGGAGGGGCAGGCGCCAGAGATGAGGCTGCCCAGGTGGAATCCGGCTGATGTATCTCAAGACTCGAGGATTGCTGTGCTTGAAAAGCTTTTTATGCTAAGTTATTAATGTATTTTGTATTGAAATTATATATTTTTAATTGTTATCCATGGAATTCTCTAATGGATCAGGCCTCTAGTCCACAGCCGGACGCCGCTCCAATTTGCTTCTGAGCAGATTGCGTATGGTCTCGTCTTTTTGTTGCAGTTTGTGACGCAATTTGTCCAGCTCCTCGAGATTACGGGCATGCAGGCCACGTAGCTGCGATTCCTTGTGCTTAACCAACACCTCCAGCCGGCGCACTGCATCGTAGGTGTCTCGCATCTCGGCCTGACCGGCCTCCAGCTTCTGGGCCCACTGTAGGGCCATGCGTAGGCGTGCTTTGAGGCGATCTCGGGCATGCTTGGCCTTCTCCGTGCTACGAACTAAAGCGGAAGCTCGGGCAGAACTGGCCTGGAGTTGCTCTTCCAGCGCCAATCGCTCACGATTATGTTCCTGCTTTAGTTGCTCCAGTAAAGTCTTACATTGCTGCACTGCATCCGACTCGGGTGCGGGCGGAGGAGGTGCTGCTGGTGGTATGGGATTGGGAGTACTTTTGAACGCGGCCAGCTCGGATTTGGTGCGGGCGTAGGCAGCTTGTAGGTGATCCATATCTAAAAGCAGCGTCTGGGTACGCTGTTCATAGCAGTGCATCACCTCGACCAGTTTCTCCTTGGCAAGATCAGTTTTGCGCGTTTGGGCCTCAGCCTTGGAGCGGCATACACCCAACTGGGCTTGTAGACACACGCGTTCCTCCCGCCAGCCGCCCACTTCCCGACGCAATTGCTCTTGGGATTGCAGCTAAAATGGATTATTAGGATAGATAATGGCAAATCTTGACCACACAACTTACCAGCCTGGTGTTCTCTTCCAAAGCACGTTTCAGCTCTCCCGTAAAATGCTCGAATTCCGTTTTATACTGTGCCAGGAGCGCATCTTTGTCCCGTATAGACTCATCGTACGCCTGGAGCAAGGGACCTAGCGTATGCGTGGGCAGGGAGTTCCATTGGGGCAGAGCTGTCGCAGTCGTTCCCTCCTCGCCATTTCTACGCTGATCCTGATAGTTTTCGATCTGCACATTCAAGCGGAAGACGAGAGTCTTCAACATGTCCACATCGTTCTCCAGGGATTTGTTCTGACTAAGAACTACACCCAGTTTCTGGGCCAGTTGCTGACAACGAGGACAATTGCTCAACTGCTCCTCCACCTCCGAAAGCCGGCGCTCCAGCTGTGAACTATCCAGACGCAGTTGCTCATTCTCCTTGGCAAATTGGTCATTGTATTTGTGCAGCGTGGACAGACGTTGAAGAAGCTGCTCCAATTGTTGTTCCTTAGCCTGCAGCTAAAAGGGAAATAAAGTAAGGGTGGGTTTCGGTGCTACGATAAGTATACCAACCAGTCCATTAAGTGTACGCTCCTTCTTTTTCCCGCTGGCTGTAGCCGCCTCCTGGCGATGTTCCACCTCAACACTGCGGGAGCGACGGCTGAAGTTACCCGAAATGGTCTGCAACACTTTGCGATTCTTTTTTGGCTGAGTGGAGGTGCGTTGCTCATGATCCGACTGATCCAGATCCGTGATCATAATACCGCGCGTACTCATTTCGTTGAACTTTTCATTCAGAATTTGTGAATTCCTGACACTTTTCTCGCTGGCCTCTCGGGTAGTAAACAAACCCAACCCCAGCTGAAGCACCTGTCCTATGTCCAGAGTGTAGTTGCCATGACAGCCTGGCGTGTGTTTGACCCTGTTTTCCCCATTAGTACATTTAGGGGTAGCCACCCCTCTTGGGCCGAGCCGCCACTGTGTGCTTTCCATGCTTAAGCAAAGAGCGAGCTTTTGCTAAGCTCAACTCTCTTAAAAGCTGCGCGCTCTTTTGGCCCAGAGGGTGGGCCAAGGGGCTGCTGCTTCTTAAGGGTCCTTGAGCAGCACATAAAACTAATGTCCAGACGGACGAGTCTACGACTTCAGCTCCAGCACTTCCCCGCAGAGGCCATTTTTCAATAAACGTGGCAGGCAGCCAGGTGGGATCCCGAGGCGGACACTGCTGTGGGGCTCATATTTTGAAATTTTATGTGCATCTCATGTTCTTCAACTCATTTGGCTGATTGCTTACATCCTTGTTTTGCATTCCAGTTAGGAAAAAAGGGCAACAAGTTACGTTGCGCCCGCTCCAACCGCAGCCATCAACATCAATCAAACCGCAGGAATCTGCGTCGTCAACAACGTCGACAGTCAGAGCCTCATTATTTTCGCTTCAGTTTGCTGCCAATGCCATTACTCGTATTATTATTATTATTATGATTGTGCGAAAACCGTGGTTATTTGTTGTCGGTAAGGCAAATGGCGGGGCAAAACCCGAAAGGAGGAGTCATGGGAAACAGTGCCACACATGTGTTGCCACAAGCGAGTGTCGTTGTTGATGGGGTTAAAATGGCTTAAGAGCTTCAGCATTGAGTTAGAATTGGTAGGCGCTATAGCCAAGGTATGCGGATTGGAAACAGTGGGGAGAACAAAAGAGCGAAGTTTTTTTGGATTATGAATCGGGGAGGTGGGGATGATTCTAGATGATTTTCGTGTCGAATCAGTTTGGGAAAACTTTAAGCTTAATGATTTGTGAGGGAAACCTACACTTTTGCTTAGGCTTTTCATGAAACTGTCGTATTACCAAAAATGTATAGATGCGTGCTAATGGTACAAAAACAAAATGGGAAAATATAAAATTTAAGACATACGAATTGATGAAAAAAGTTTATACTGATGATTGTATGAGTCGTACTCAAGTTTATACGTGGTTTATACGATTTAAAAATGATTGCGAAGATTTAAATTATCGGTCGTGCAGAAGCTTGTAATCATGCTCAATTGGTGGAAAAATATTTATGCAAATTTTACTACGAGAATGATGGCTGAAGAATTAAATTGACCAAAAAATTGCTCGTGTGCTGCATTGCAGACATTGTTGAAACTGCTGAAAACGAGCCAGACTTTCTTGATTATATTATAACTGGTGATAATACATGGTGCTTTAAATATGACCCTAAATCAAAGCGTCAATCTGCTGGATGGAGGCGAGCCGGACCAAACAAAATTGGCGTTTTCAGAAGTCTCGAATCAAGACAATATTGATTACTTTTGATGATTCGTAGGGTATTGTCCACAAGGAATTTGTTCCGGAAGGTCAAACTGTTACTGGAGAATACTATTTAGGCGTTTTACATCGTTTGTGGTCGTGTTAGACCTGAATATCTAGCAGAAGGACAGTTGTTTTTATTGCACGACCAAAAAAGTTAAAGAGCTTTTGATGAAAAAACGGATTTCTCTCATCGACCACCCAAAACTCACAACCAAGATGAAAGAAGCATTTCATGATGATATCCCAGCCGTAACCGAGGTACTAAAGAATATTCCTTTAAATCAAAAAATTGGTTGATAACCCAAATTTTATCTTTTAGTAGGTGAGTAAATGTAAATCTAAATGTAAATCGAAGAGATTAATAACAAAAGAAATTTTTTTTTTGTCAGAGTTGTAAACAAAAACATATGAATATATGATGCAAATTGAGTGTGTTATTCGATTTAAAACGAGAAGGCAAAGCTAACTTCGACTGTGCCGAAGTTTTAATACACTTGAAAAACTTTACTCCAACTGATTTAACCGGTAAAATAAATATAGGATATAGATATCAGATATTTAAAATTTTTAAATCATTAATAATAAAAATTTGATACCATAAAAAAAATGTTCTTAGAAAAACACATTTTCCGACCGATCGGTCCTATGGCAGCTATATGCTATAGTCATCCGATTTTGATAAATTTTTTCAAAATTATGTAAAAGCATATAAAACTAATATATACCAAGATTGGGGACGCTACGATAGAAAACAAAAATGTTTTTCACACTAGAACTAGTTTTATGAATGACCGTTTCTATGGCAGCTATATGCTATAGTCATCCGATTTTGATACATTTTTCCAGAATTATTTGGAAACATATAAAACTAACATATATAAAAATTAATGACGCTACGATAAAAAACAAAAAAGTTTTTCTCACTAACACTTGTTTTCTGACCGATCGTTCCTATGGCAGCTATATGATATAGTCATTCGATCCGGCCGGTTCCGACATATTAGTTGCGTGCAGTAAAAAGAATATTCTGTGCAAAACTTCAGCTCGATAGCTTTAAAACTGAGGGACTAGTTCGCGTAGAAACAGACAGACAGACAGACGGACAGACGGACGGACGGACGGACAGACGGAATTGAACTCAGCTCGTCGTCCTGATCAAGAATATATATAGTTTATGGGGTCGGAAATGAATATTTCTATGCGTTACAAACTTCTGGGCAAAATTAATATACACTTTTCAAGTGTATAAAAAAAACTACGCTTAAAAAATAACCTTTACTTACTATTAGAATTAGTTTTTGAAAAGTGGACTTGGCATCACTATAAAAAAGTAATTAAACAGTTTTTGGTATTTTATATGTATTTGAAATAACCAACAAGCCAAACTGATGATTGTATTGACCTCCTTTTGACATTGCATCAGATGGTCTACTACATGTTTTATTCATAAATGTAGCATACTTAAAAGGGCAAACATATATAGACGTACAAATGGAATGTACTATAGGATATATTTTTTAGACTGAAAGTCCTTTTCCCAAAATTTTAAAGTCCAAACATTTTTGATGACATTAGTTCCGAAATTTATCAATCCTCAATTTTACATATCGGAAATGTTAACAGAATGCATCCATAATAAAATAACAGTTGTTAAATGTGTAATTTCCTGCTGCAATTAAGTTTTGGTGAAATATTTTTAATGATATGTAATTAGTGTGGAGAAGCACAGAAAATAAATAAATAGAAGAATGCTTTAAACTCGCCAAACAAGCGGATGAAGCGATCATCTGGGCCGAATACAAATTCGACTTCGCAGCTTAAAAAAAGATGTACGAAGTAAAAAAACGAATCGAAACAACAATCATGGATAACCTTTTGCTCAAGCATAGAGAAGGTCTCAGAAAGTGGAAGACTTAGGTAACTGATTTCAAAGCAGCTACCCAAGCAGGGTCAGCTGAAATCGGATGAAGGCCACAGGATGGGGAGCAGCCACATACGCTCTCCTTAACCGAGCCAGGCAAGGTCCAGAACCTATGCACTCAACAAACAATAAGCGTTGCCTCAAATTGAAACCACAACCAGTATCATTTTTTTGGATACAGGGTATGAAAATATGTCTAAAATAAAATTACTTTATATGTAAAAATGACAAGAATTTCGTTCGCTTACTGGATTATGTAAATCTTCGTCATCTATAAGTCAAGCAAATCGAAGAGCAAAATCACCAGACATTTCCAGGACACTCCCGTTTATATACGTTCCCTAGTTAAAATACCTTAAAAATTATGGCTGTATGGAGATTATTGTACATTTATCGTTACTCCTCGGGATGGTAATATTTTTAGAATTTTCTACAACTCCTACCCCTGACGACGCGTCGTCTCATAATTTAAATTCCAAGTGATTCTCACATTATTCCATTATCAATCCACTCGCATGCATAATCCTGTCATTCATTTGTGCAAATAGCTGACTCATTATGCAAAACGAACTGTTCAATGGTCGCTCGAATCCTCTCGAGTTTCAGCCATTAAACAATGGTGAAAAATCAACTGTCAGCGCAATCTGCTGGAAAATTAAATGCAAACACACTTACATACACGAACTCGCTCATTATGTCATTTCAGGCACTTCATAAGCACATTGACCGGGAACGCATATTGAAAAATCCACGTAAATTTGCATTTGCATAATTGAGAAGCAAATGGCCGGCCTCCGCCTCCGACCCACCCTCGCCCAGGCTGGACTAACCACACCCAGGCAAACAGTATAAACGTATTAGAGCTCGCCGTAGCGCGGGTATGCAAACAGAAACTCAGCGAACCCCAAAAAGCCAAGCGTAAAAAACTGGGCGTAAAAATTGCCTGCAGGACATGGACTCGTTTGGCCCGCTTCCGTGACGAGTGCAACAGTATTGCATGCATTTTATGACGCGGACGCAGGCCTTGCCGAGGCAGAAGAGTTAACAGCTCATTTCAGTCGGAAAATATTGGGTTAAACTTGTTAATGGTAGAACCTACCGCACAACCCGTTGACCACTTGGACTAGATACGCCAAATACGCTCAAGGCCATAATAATTACACTCTAAAAATGAACGCCCTTAAAAGGCGCCTTTTTTAGCACAAAAATTTAGAAAATCTACCTAGAGCAAGTATGAGCGCTGCAGTCGAGTGCTCCGACTACAAAATATCCTTGATTTTGTTTCTTTGCATACGCATATATACACATACACTCACACACACGCCTCCGACGCAGTCGGAATGATTTTTATACCCGTTACTCGTAGAGTAAAAAGGGTATACTAAGTTCGTGCAAATGTATGTAACAGGCAGAAGGAAGCATTTCCGACCCCATAAAGTATATATATTCTTGATCAGCACCAATAGCCGAGTCGATATAGACATGTCCGTCTGTCCGTCTGTCCGTCCGTCCGTCTGTCCGTATGAACACCTAGATCTCAGAGACTATAAGAGCTAGAGCTACCAAATTTTCAGTGTAGACTTGTATTGTTTGCAGGCAGATCAAGTTTGTTTCAAATTTTTGCCACGCCCCCTCCCGCCCCCTCAATTTGAAAAAAACCTCATATCTCCCACAATTTTGAAAATAGACTCTTCAAACCTTCTAGACATATATTTTAATCATCATTACCTATCGATCCGCCATACATCATTTTTCGATCAGATGAACGATAGTAGAGTTGCCGCCCCCGCAATTTGAAAAATACCTCATATCTCCCTCAATTTTGAAAATAGATTATTCGAACCCTCTAGACATATATTTTAATCATCACTACCTATCGATCCGCCATACATCGTTTCCTGATCAGATGAACGATAGAAAAGTTCACGCCCCCGCAATTTAAAAAATACCTCATATCACCCACAATTTTGAAAATATATTGTTTGAACCCTCTAGACATATATTTTAATAATTATTACCTATCGATCAGCCATACATCATTTCCTGATCAGATGAGCTATAGTAGAGTTGCCTCCCCCGCAAATTGGAAAGAAACTCATTTCTTCCACAATTAGGACATGTTTATATCCTGAGTAACGGGTATATCGAAGTCGAGCAGGGCCGACTTTAACTTACGCTCTCGTTATACACTTGAAAAGTGTATATTAATTTTGCCCAGAAGTTTGTAACGCATAGAAATATTCATTTCCGACCCCATAAACTATATATATTCTTGATCAGGACAACAAGCTGAGTTCATTTCCGCTTGTCCGTCCGTCCGTCTGTCCGTCTGTCTGTCCGTCTGTCCGTCTGTCTGTTTCTACGCGAACTAGTCTCTCAGTTTTAAAGCTATCGAGCTGAAATTTTGCACAGAGTCTTCTTTTTACTGCACGCAACTAATATGTCGGAACCGGCCGGATCGGATGACTATATCATATAGCTGCCATAGGAACGATCGGTCTAAGAACAAGTTCTAGTTAGAAAAACTTTTTGTTTTAAATCGTAGCGTCCCCAATCTTGGTATATGTTAGTTTTATATGCTTCCACATAATTCTGGAAAAATGTATCAAAATCGGATCACTATAGCATATAGCTGCCATAGGAACGATCGGTCGAAAAATAAGTCGTTGTGAGAAAAACTTTTTTGATTTTCATCGTAGCGGCTCCAATCGTAGTATATATTTGTTTTATATGTTTCCACACAATTCTGAAAAAATTGATCAAAATCGGATGACTATAGCATATAGCTGCCATATAAACGGTCGGTCAAAAAACCACTTTTAGTGAGAAAAACTTTTTGTTTTTTATCGTAGCGTCCCCAATCTTGGTATATATTAGTTTTATATGCTTTCACATAATTTTGAAAAAAATTATCAAAATCGGATGACTATAGCATATAGCTGCCATAGGACCGATCGGTCGGAAAATGTGTTTTACTAAGAAAAGTTTTTTTTTATGGTATTAAATTTTTATTATCAATGATTTCATAATTTTAAATATCTGATATCTATATCCTATATATATTTTACCGGTTAAATCAGTTGAAGTAAAGTTTTTCAAGTGTATTAAAACTTCGGCACAGTCGAAGTTAGCTTTGCCTTCTCGTTAACTTTTTTTTTAGATATTTATTATCTCTTTAAAATTTTAGAAATTTTCTTTCGCTGGTGGGCAAAGTACTCGTACTTAGGGTTATTTTCAGGATCCATTATATAGGGATATCGGATATTTGGAAAATATCTATATCGATATTGAAAAAGTATCATTTCGATATTGATATTTTGTTGACAAAATAATAGAAATAACAGATGCCAATAACAAGTCGGAAATTTGTCTTTGTCTTCCATCCAGAACTTAAAAATATCGCCGAAAATATACCAAAATAAATATTCGATATACGATATTTTTGGAGACCAAACAGAACCAAATCATCGTACCGCTACAGTATCGGTACTGATCACATTCTTTTCAGTTTTATTGCTTTAATCAAGGATTTACTCAGCGCAAAACGTTTTCAAAATTAGGAAGATGATCTTAAATGGTGAATGATAATGTTCTTTGAACTGCGCATTTAATATTCCATAAGTTATCAAAAGTTTTTCTTAGAACGTTTATTTTTCGAGATTTATTTTATATGTTTGATCCACTTTTTTCGTAACTACATCCATTCTTGATTTTAAAATATGGTTCAATATTACCAGAACATAACTATACGTATCAACTTTAGAGGTGGATAACTATCGATAATCGTTACCATCGATTGCCAACGATAGTTTTTGAAAACTATCGATAGTCCACGATAGTTTTTTGTTTGTTTAAACGCTCATGTTTAAAATTGAAAATTATTTAGTAAAACACAAACTTAAAAATTGTTTCAGTCACTTTTGGTCAACTTTGTCATTACAATTGGATTGTGTGTTCCGATTAGTTATATATAACAAATCATTTTCAAGAAACTCTGATGCTTGCATTTAACTAATTCTGAAAACTGTATTTTTTTAACCTAGGCACAGTGGTCGGTCTTGTATGGAGTCAGCGGCCAAAAATACTTTCAGTAGAGATATCAAACTGAAATTTTATTTACAGCTTAATATAAGTGTAATAATTAGGAAATCATAAAATGGTCATGGTTAAACAGCTGAAAACCCCTCCTCCCAACACCCACTTTCACCATGGCCAAAGAAAAATTATAAAAAAAATTAAATATTTTTTTTTAATTAAGAACAAGTTTATAGTAAATTTATAATACAAGAAAAAAAACAGTAAATTATGTAGGCGAGATAGTTCGCATTGAAAGGATGTGCCAATATATAGGTAAAAATTTTAATAAAATTAAAATTAGAATAATTTAATTTTCATTTTAATTTAAAATAATTATTTATTATTATATTTATTTATTTTTACATTTTGGTACATAAATTACAACAGAGCAGCAATACAAAGCACAAATAAAGAAAACAACAACATAGCACAAAAATTTCCACAACAAAGCTGCCAAAAATCCACAAGACCGCTTTGTGTTATTGAAGCAAACTCAAAGGGGCGCAAAGGCGCGCAGCTAAAATAAACAGTTTTAGAATCTTAAAACATCAACTAATATTATAAAAAAGTTTCATTCCGGGGAATGACGGGCACCACAACTTTTACTTTAGGTGAAATTTAACTATTTGGCTGGGTATAACACTCACAATGGCACTGAGAAAAAACACATTTTATAACAAAACCACAAGATGTTATAACATGATAACAACTCAAATATATAGATAATACCACTTTATTCAATATTAATTTTAATGCGCGGCGATACCAAACGATTTAATATTTTACTTAAATTTTTCCAGAAAGAACTCTCTTTCATGCGTCTCAAATCGACGTGTTTTTATTATCTCTCTTATGTATGTATTCGTAAAGGATACGATTGAAATAGAACAAAAGCAACTATACCATTACATTTTATGTTGTTTTAAGAAATAGTGATGACAAATTTTGAGAAAATTTTTTACTTTACTATTTTACGTTGAAAAATAGGTTTCAATAAAAAGAAAGAGATTCCTTTAAGCTAATTACTCGGTAGAGTTTATTGTAATCAGCATAAAGGCTCATGCATGTAAAGCATAAAAGTACAACGTTTTAAAGAGTAGGGGATAAAGTTAAGAGTCGGTTTAAAAGGAATACTAAGATTAATTTGTTTAATCAACTCAGATGAGTATATTTGGTAATAGCCTTTTTAAGCGCAAATTATGTTTATTTTGTTTTCAAAAGCTACCTATTAAGAGATGTGTAAAGCTTCCAAAAATACTATCTAAAACTATCGATAGGGCATGGCTACTATCGATGGCGGCTCGATAGCGCCCAACCATCGATAGTGCCGATTGTGCCATCGATAGTTCTCCACCTCTAATCGGTTTATAAAAATTAAAACTAAAGTTCCAATACGAAACCAAATACCGAAATAAACTAGAACCTAAACAGATCTTTTTTCATGCGATCCGGCCGCTTCCGACATATTAGTTGCATTTAGCTAAAAGAAGACTCTCTGCTAAATTTTAACTCAATAGCTTTAAAACTGAGGGACTAGTTTGCGTAGGAACAGGCAGACGGACGGACAGACAGAATTGAACTCAGCTCGTCGTCCTGATCAAGAATATATATGGTTTATGGGGACGGAAATGAATATTTCTGTGCGTTACAATCTTCTGGTCAAAATTAATATACACTTTGCAAGTGTATAAAAACGAACTAGAAATAAGAACTTTGTTCTCTGATTTGGAAATTCCGAACTTAGTTAGCTTTTGATATCGTTTGTATTTCAATTTCTCCCTTTTTAAAAACGGAATTCTTGATTTTTTTTTTAGTGTACAATGATAAGAGTCAAATAACTGCATTTAAGAGTGAGGGCGTCTCGATACAAGATATTTCTAAAGAGGGCAAAAACTTTCTGACCATGATAAACGCCTTATAATAAATAAAGCAAGCAACTCGATCACGAAAGCCATTCAAACGTCCAATGACTGCAACCTTAGTTTGTCACAGTGGTCTATTGCACGTTTTTTAAGCCAGTCTAAGTTTTTACATAAACAACATCTTAAGACTATAATAATAAAAAACAACTTTGGAACTCATTGGAAAATCGTATTCTTCTTATAATGTTTATTATTTGTTCAAAGTGTTTTTTTTTAACAATTTGGATGTGTTTCCACGGTTTTCTACGCATTGCAGAACACACTGTTTAATGTTCATCCCGAGGTAAACTGTCGAAAAAGCCTTTCACCATCTGTACCGAGCTTTTTGCGAAATCTTTTAACACGCGCAAAATGCCCAAGGTATTCTGTATTCTTCTTCTTCAGAAAACCACGACAGAGACTGCCTTCGCTTGTGCTTCTAGGGTAGCACTCTCATTAAGATATTTTGATATTTTGTATACTCGTACCGAAGAAAGCAAGGACAAAACCGACCTCTTCGTTCGCATCTTGGTTACCACGCAAATTCTGAATTTAGTTTCCCAAGCAAAAAAATATTAGTTTCGTTTTAAATTTTTATGACAAGTTAGCTTGAAATTCAAATGTTGACAACAAATTTGAAATAAAATTTAAAAAAAAAAAAAAAAACCAACCAAAATCTACCATTTCAGATGGTGAGAGCTAGGTTTTCCGATTTTACCTTATGGAGGGACACTCTAGTGTACATATCAGAAAATAATTTTTTCAATTCTTCAAAGTTTTTCTCATTTTTAGGGCGATTTGAAAAGTAAATTTGTTGAGTGTTCCGAAGTTATTGTTGGAACAGGCGTTTCCCCAATAGATTTTCCCTCGGTTTTTAAGCTGTGGCTCCTGGCGCATTTTGCCGGGCGTGTGCTGACTGCATTATGCTCCCAGTCCCTTCGCGTATGTGGATAACAAAGTTTTTTCACTACTCACCCTCCCGCCTTAGCACTCTTCACGGACACAAATGTCGTCGTCTTAGGAGTCAACCGAGCAACGTTTTCTTTAGCTGCTGCCTTGCCCTGCCTTCTCATAAGCACGCACAGAATTTCAATTTCTTTGACACATTGCAAAATGCTCAACAAGTGAAACGATGTTGAAAGGCAACGAAGATAAAGCTGCAACAAAAAATGTGTTGTTGGTCCTGTCAGGTAAAGCAGGTAAAATACATTCCGTACTCCCATTTCGCCATTCTCCGGGGCCGCTGCCTTCTATTGCCGTTCGTCGTTGTCTGTTTACTTTGGGGCAAACTTTTGCCAAATTGCCATTTTGTCATTTAGGCGTCTGCCTGCACCCTCCGTCGCGCCCCCATTCCGTGTGCTTACATTTAAGAGATTATTTTGTCGGGGTCCTTTCACATTTAATTCGGTCTCCTCGGCTCCTCGTAGGTCGCGGACGTCGTCGCTAGGCTACAATCTAAATTCCGCTTGTAATTTACATACCCCATCCCCAGCATTTGGCTGGACGCATTTTCGTCGTACGCTCCCCTTTGACTTTTTTGCGGCCTCCAGTCTGCCTATAACGAATAAACAATGTCCTGACAACTTCCTGTTTCCTTCTCCCGGTTCGTCGCTGACTAAATTTTGCAGCCAAACAAACAAAAACTGGAAGCCAAACGACAACCTTTTCTCATTTCCTTTCAGACACATGGGCTCACTTGTTGCTGTTGCCCTTCACCTATTGCAAAAAGCAATTTCATGCCACACGAAGAATCGACATGAACCAGACCTGTCCCCAGGTCTGATTGCCTGTACTGCCCCACTGCCACTCTCCTCCCCTTGCTCACTCTCTCACTCTCTGATCCGTTTGCTTGTGTTTGATTTTGATAACAGTCACACGCACAAGCACCTTGAGGCTGGCCTCATCTTTAAATTTCTGTTTTTTTTTTGGGATACCCAACATTTTTGGGATGGTTGGATCTTTATTATTAGGGCTGCAAAATTCCAAAAATTCATTCCCGTGAAGCTTTTTGGGTTTAGGTTTACAAAGCAGATTCAAATAGTCGGTGAATTAAAGTTCAGTTTTTAACCTGGGTTCAGGCTCTTGTGTTTAATTTCATTTTATGGTTGAATTCTTGTATTAAACCAAAAAAAAGGAATTTAAATAACCAAAAGTTTTCCTCATTTGGTCAAGATAGCTTTACTGAGGGAGAAGATAGCATAGATACAGACAGACGGTCATGGATATATCGACTCAGCCCGGCATGCTGATAAAGAATATATGTACTTTATGTGGTCGGAGATGCTTCCATTTATGCTTTAGCAAAGTAAAAATGGCTGTTTAAAGTGTCGTTCCGTTGTTTCACTAAAGGAAATTCGTTCTTGAAATCAACAAACATTTTCAATATTTTAACCTAATTTTCAGTAACCTACAAAATTGTTAATGAAAAAAGAATAGAAGAAGGAGATTATTCTAACTATTCTATCGTTTGATAACATTTTTCTTACTTGCTACTTACTTTTAACCTAATTTTCAGTAACCTACAAAATTGTTAATGAAAAAAGAATAGAAGAAGGAGATTATTCTAACTATTCTATCGTTTGATAACATTTTTCTTACTTGCCCTACTCATGGTTCATAAGTTACCTTTTAAAAAAAGTTTTTAAATACATTTTTACATTTTGTCACAATAATTTATATGAATAGAATCATTTTTGAACAGCTCTTGAGTATCAAAGCAATGACAAAGTTTTTCTATTTGTATGAAGTATTGTGACAAAATAAATTTTATTATCGATTATTATGGGTTTTGAGATATAATACAACAAAACATATGATTAAAATATTTTCCCTAAGATTAAAGTCAATTGGAATAAAACTCTGAAAGATAGCTGTTTTTTTATAAAGTGGCCCATAAGGGACAGGTCGGGCTTTTCTCAAAAAATGATTTTTGAGGACTTTGGACACATTTTCGTAAAAACATGTCAACCGATTTTTCTTAAAAGTTGATCCCTCCTTCAATATAGGATATGCTAATGATTAAACGAAGCATTTTTTTTCACAAGGTAACTTCTGGTAATTTGTATTCCTATTTATATTCACATTAATCCCATGTGTTCTGCAAATTGCTTTTAATCCAAAAACAACCCAAATAGTATGGGAATTGGGTCGAAAGCGATTTGTACATAGAACTCTAGGGTATTATTTTGCTTACAACTCTGACAAAAATTTAAATTTCTTTTGTTTTTAATCTCTTCGTTTTATCACGAGCTTTACTCACCTACTAACAGAAATAAATTGTGTTATTGATTTCAGTTTAATCTATTAACAGTTATCGTGTCCAGCGCGTGGAGAATTTTAAGGTGTCTTCGGAAACCAGCTCTCAGTGGTTGAGTTTTCAATATTCTTAAATGAAACTTATGTCCAAATATATTTTGAATGTTGCTCTTTCTTTTACAAAAAAGAGTGAATAAATTAATTCGTTGATTAAAATTAATAAGAAAATGAAAGAAAATAGGGGTTTTTCAGACCCTGAAAACAAATGTAACCCTTAAAAACCATAAAATTTGTTAATTTAAAAGTTGGTGCGTGTTTATGGCCTTCTGAAATCGGTTTTATTATCAACAAATTTTTATTATGTATATGAACATTATAGCTTTGGTACTGAAGATGGTCGAAGATGGTACATATGGGTATTTCCACAGAAAGGACTACCGAGATCGAATATTAATATATAAGAAATATATTAAAACTGTATGTTTTTAAAGAATTTACACCTTTACTCGGTTGCCATTAAAAGAAAACTCCACTGAGAAATCTAATTAATGTCTTTCTTGTTTTGATAAATTTAAAATTTTCCCTTACTCATTACTTTTCTTACAGGAACAACATGTAATAAAAATTTTCCACTTCCAATTAACAAGTCGTAAGTAGCCCTCTCGAAGAGGTTAAACTTAGAAAATTGATTGCAAAAAAAACCACACGGTAGAATTGTCTAAGATTTTAAATGAATTAAGATGCTGACCAATTAAACGTGTCCCCAAGAAATGTTAACATATAATACAAAACCGAGATATTGGATACCACATTTGACCACACCCTTGGCAAAGTCCATATGGCAAGAAACTAGAGATAAAATTAGACCAAATTGCATTTTCAGTTTTTCTAAATCAGATTTTATTGGTCCCGTTCATGTGTTTTTGGAGTGTCGCACTGTGTAATATTCACTAATAACAAGTATAAAGCAGGTACCATTAAAAATAAAATAATTTTACGGGGCGCAACAAACCTATACAATCTCTATGTAAAAAATATATATACAAACTTTGTCAGTTACAGAGTATATTACAGTCGGTATATTTCTTACTCGTTTTAAATAGCGGGACATCTGCCTGCTAGTAAGGACTGTACCGAAAAGAAACTGCACCCTTTCAATCGCACATTTCTCGCATTGTGTGCATCAGTGAAACCTGCTCTTCAAAATATTTTCAAAAAAATTGGTAGAAAAAAATTCAGAATAATCAGAATGTTGAAAATAAGGTACAGGCCTTTAACAACAGAAATAAAACAATGGTTATTCGAGATTTGACCAAAAAACAGGAACGAGTGTTTTTATGATTCGAAGAGTGAATAAACGGCATAACTTAAGGGGGTATTCTACCTTTGACGAGTGTTTTATGAGTGTTTTTTACAAAAATTCTGGAGGGAAAACCAAAAGAGTTTTTTCAATTTGGTTTTTTGTTTTGTGTTATTAATTAATTAAATAGTAAAATAAAAAAAAAATTTTGGAATTCGAGGGCTGTTCAAAAAAGTTATCGGCCTGCCAATTCAGGCCTCAAAAAAAAAGGTGTAGAGGTGGTGGCCATGATTCCGGGACTCCAGGTTATCGGAATTGAAAACGGTAAATGAGGTTATGATCAGAATTGGTGTAATTCTGGCCCGTACCTCGATCATAAAAAAAAATTTTTTTTTAAAATTTACAAACATTTAAAAAAAAAAATTAGATTTTCGACGTTTTTTTTTTTGTTTAGTGAAACAAAAATAGTAAAAAAATTTTTTATCTTCATGATTGAGGTACGGGCCAGAATTACATCAATTCTGCGTCGATTGCAACATGGCTCATCAAAATCGGTTCAGTAGAACTGGCCCAATCATGGCTACCAGGTCAAAAAACTTGGTTTAGAGAAAAACGCGGTTAAAGTTTTCAGCAACGTTGAAAATACTCACATTGGCAAGAACATTGCTCTACAAAAACGGATATATCTGCTAAACTCTTTCGAATAATTGAAAATGGTTTAAAGGAGATGAAAGGGGAATGTTCAAGCTGTAATAATAAGGCAAAACAAAAAAATCGAAAAAAAATATTTTCAAAGGTAGAAGACCCCCTTAAAGACATTAAAAATCGAAAAGTTTTGAAAAACAAGAAGTAGAAATTGGAAAAATGAAACAGTTTTGTGCATTGTGATGGACGAAAAAACATGTGAAAAAATGGTCTTAAACAGATTACCCAATTCAAGTTCAAAAATTAATGTACCTTTATCATTTGATACAGCGGCCTTAGAACAACATTATTTTTCACAGGACTTTGTAAGCGCCGATATCAACATGAAGGAGTGTTTGAAAAATCACTCTTTACCATTTTATCGTAAAAACAATATGAAAACAATATTTTGAACAGATCTGAATACCGCTAAATATGCCCGTTGAGCTAGAGCTTTGCTTAATGCAAAAAAACGAAATTTTTCTCTTAGCAAGGAAAACAACACTATTTCTTCAGAACTTTGACCAATAGATTTATATTGGGCATTTGCCGAATAATTAAAAAAAAAAGAAAATGGAGTTGCTGAAAATCTTAAAGACCTTTACAAAATACTGCGTAATGACAAGACGAAACGCTAACAATAATGTGCAAAATTTAATGAAATTGGTAATTTTTATCTAAATTAATGGAATTGTTTTTTCTTTATAAGTTTTGGCAATATTTAAAGTAAATATATATATCTTTTATACAAAAAAAAGATATGATTAAACCGGAGAAGAAATCTTAAAAATATAAGCAAAAGTATGCGTGCAGTTTCTTTTCAGTACAGTCCTTATAAGCATTACCATTCTGAGATCTGTTTGTTCGTAAGGACGGACTCGGCTGTTGATGCTCAAGAATATATATACTTTATAGGGAATTGGCTGTTTCATAAGTTTGCATAAACTCATTATACTTTTTGAACCTTTGGTACCGAGAATAAGCGTCATCTGCTTAAAATTATACACCAAAGAATAAACAAAATTAGAAAATCGCTGCAAAAATTTAACTCATATAATTTGTTTTTCCAATTAAATCCCCTTTTCGTCAAATCTGTTTTTTTTTTAATAATACCGAAAACGAGAAGGCAAAGCTAACTTCGACTGTGCCGAAGTTTTAATACACTTGAAAAACTTTACTCCAACTGATTTAACCGGTAAAATATATATAGGATATCGATATCAGATATTTAAAATTTTAAAATCATTGATAATAAAAATTTGATACCATAAAAAAAACTTTTCTTAGTAAAACACATTTTCCGACCGATCGGTCCTATGGCAGCTATATGCTATAGTCATCCGATTTTGATAAATTTTTTCAAATTGATGTGAAAGCGTATAAAACTAATATATACCAAGATTAGTGACGCTGACGAAAACAAAAAGTTTTTCACTAGAAGTGAACATTTTTTTCCAGTGGAAGCGTAAATATCAAGACGATACATGGAAAACAAAAAAGTTTTTCTAACTAGAACTAGTTTTTAGACTTACCCTTTATATGACAGCTATATGATATAGTCATCCGATTTTGATAAATTTTTCCTGTATTATGTGAAAGCATATAAAACTAACATATACCAAGTTTGGTGACGCTACGATGGAAAACAAAAAAGTTTTTCTAACTAGAACTGGTTCTTAGACCGATCGTTCCTATGGCAGCTATATGATATAGTCATCCGATCCGGCCGGTTCCGACATATTAGTTGCGTGCAGTAAAAAGAAGACTCTGTGCAAAATTTTAGCTCGATAGCTTTAAAACTGAGAGACTAGTTCGCGTAGAAACAGACAGACGGACAGACGGACAGACAGACGGACGGACGGACAAACGGAAATGAACTCAGCTCGTCGTCCTGATCAAGAATATATATAGTTTATGGGGTCGGAAATGAATATTTCTATGCGTTACAAACTTCTGGGCAAAATTAATATACACTTTTCAAGTGTATAAAAACATTTGTAAATACAGAGTTTGGTCGAGAAACACTATCAGTTTCATCTAAGGGAGCGCAAGTGTATCTTCATCTATTAAAGTATCCAATTGATTTGGACTTCTGTGTATCTCCTAGTCAAATATTCTCAACAGTTTTACTGCTAGTTGATGTCGTCTTCTTCCCTACTCTTCGGAAGTCCCTTTCTTTCCATCGACGCGTCAAAGGTCTTTCTCTGTACAAAAACAATCATGCTTCAAAGGCAATAAATCGTTATTTAAATTTCGTTTTTCACATTACTTAAAGTTTCATTTCGTAAATTCCACTTAGGGGTTAGGTTTGTTTGCCAATTTTCGCCGGTGGACGGCGCGCCATGCGGCTGGGAAAATATGCTTTAAAAATGCGGCTTATTTGGTTATGAGTCCCGGGAGTGTGTGCTTCGTTGGCTTCGAGCGCGAATATTTCTTTATATACGGCGGAAATACCTGTGTGTCTGTGTGGCTGTGTTTGCTTTGCTTTTTTCGGGCAGTTAGGATGCCTCAAGGCAAGTGCTAGATACACATACACACACACACTACACAGCTTTTACTCTGTAAAATTGTGTGTGCCTTGGCATCCTTTAGTATCCTTTTTTCGTCTGTGAGATAGCTCTGAAGACATTGCTTGCCATCAGGATGATGTGCAAGTAATCCGTTTGAAAAGGTAAAGGTAAAATAGATGGCAGGATGAAATGCCGTTATCCCTATATGCTACATAATCAAAGTGATTTTCGAGATGGAAATGTATTATTTTAAACGGCAACGAAACCCGAAATTTTCTACAGTCGATGAGAAGGGGCTTAAAGAGCTTTGCACAATATTTGTGAATTTTAACCAAGTGAAAGTAAATTTTAATTCAATAAAACGTTTCGCTTAAGACTCTTTTTATTGTTGGCGTACAAACATAAATGCATAAAATAGATTTCAACAAATCGATCCAAATTTAATTGGGTTGGAACTGTGCCATAAAAAAGGCCGAGTCCGGCCAATTCAATGAGGAATACAACCAATTGTTTGTACAAATTTTGTAAAGGGATGGGATTCCTCGAAAGTTTAAAATGTCAAATTTTTGGGGCATCCGCCTAAAAGTGATTTATTTCACAACGTTCCAGGCTAACGCCTTACATAAAACTGCAGATAAGATTTGCTTGTATATCAGATTATGTTTGGATAAACTACTTTTGAATGACAAAGAGAACAATCGGTCAACTATTTTAGCTAAAAGCTGCATATTAATTACTTGACAAATGGATTTCCAGAGAGAGCCTGCATGCATTATTTGTGGTCACATTGCGCTCAGTCTGATAACTTAATGTTGATAATTACATTTTATGTTAATACTTACAGTGTATGTAAAGATTAACATTTTGTTACTTAAGAAAGGTTTTTTTTTAAAACTCCTTCTCTGAGTAACGGACGTATCCCGTTTCAAATATGTATTCCTCTTCTTTGGGTCCTTATTCTCTCGAGGGACACAGGTCATCAAATATTTATTATTTCAAATTAATTTAATTAATCTGTGGTGCAAGTCTTACTTCGGTAAAAGTTATGAAATAAAAAAATTATCCATCAGTCACCAAAAGTGACCCCGACGTGATATCGATATGCTTCTATCAAGCGGCGGAGCCCATCGACTACTTAGTTGCGTGGTATGAACGTCCACTTAATTCCAACACAGCTACAATTTTGCTAAAACCATGAAAGAGAATTTCGAAATAGTGTGCGAGATATGAGCTTCTGAAATTCTATCATAAGCATAAACTTAAAAGTGCAATAAAATGAAGTTAGATAGTCGGTCAAGCCCGACTGTATTATATCCGTTTTATCGAACTTGCCCTTATTATACCCGTTACTCGTACAGTAAAAAGGGTATGCTAAGTTCGTGCAAATGTATGTAACAGGCAGAAGGAAGCATCTCCGACCCCATAAAGTATATATATTCTTGATCAGCATCAATAGCCGTGTCGATATAGCCATGTCCGTCTGTCCGACTGTCTGTCTGTCCGTCTGTCTTTCCGTCTGTATAAACACCTAGATCTCAGGGACTATGAGAGCTAGAGCTACCATTTTTTCAGTGTAGACTTGTATCTTCTGCACGCAGATCAAGTTTGCTTTAAATCGTTGCCACGCCCCCTCCCGCCCCCGCAATATGAAAAAACCTCATATCTCCCACAATTTTTAAGATAGATTATTCGAACCCTCTAGACATATATTTTAATCATCATTACCTATCGATCCGCCATACATCATTTCCTGATCAGATGAACAATAGAAAAGTTTCCGGCCGCGCAATTTGAAAAATACCTCATATCTCCCACAAAACATCACGACTTACAAACGAGCAACGACTACAAATTGTTGAAATTTATTATCAAAATTCGTGCTCTGTAAAAAGTGAAATGTCAATTCGTAGCCGTTCTCAGCAATTGGGCAAGTGTTACTCAACCACATGGAAAATGATACGTGTCGATTTAGGTTTGAAAGCCTTTGAAAATTCAACTTCTGCAAGTATTGAAACCGAATGACATACCACAACGTCTATTTTTTGGTAAATGGGCCTTAGAACAGCTCCATTAAGGCCCGCTGTTTTATCGAAAAATTGTGTACAGCAAAAATGGGATCTTCCGAATGGACCATTTGAAACGGAGCCGCGTAAAAGATTTTCATGAAACTATCTTTAAAACGTAAATGGAAAAGGCGAATTTATCGATTCCATCTGGAGATCCCTTTTTCGAATGAATACAGTGTGTTCAAAAATATCGACCAATAAAATTTAAATGCGTTTTTTTTGTGTGGTCTACTAAGATTGACATTCGTCAGTGAGCTTGTTGTAATTTTGATTTCTTTGCTCCAGTGTGTGTTTGTTCCCCTTCTCTGCACTAATGTATTCTATACTTAATTCTTGAAGTATGGATTGATGATTATATTGCATAGGTGACATGGAAACTACCTACATAATTTCTGTTGTTATGTCGTTTTAGGATTATCCCCTTATCCGCAATAACAGAATATTCAAGTTTTTAAGACCAACGTGAAAATGCTTTAAAATCCTGCTACAATAAATGCAGCCATGTCCGACTCTTCTTTAATGCCTTTTTGTAAGCTTAACTGACTGTACTAGCTGAGTCTCATTAACGTTAGTCATAATTCGCTCAGGGATTTTCCCAGCTCCCGGTGCCTCAACTTATGCTTACACCCACCTTCGCCTTCTGACAGTTGAGCCTTTATTTTCTTCCTTTTTTCATTTCTGGTTCATATTAAGCTCGTTCAGTTATCCCTGCATAATCCTTGTTAAGCTCTTAATCGATTTGCGTGTCTCGATTACGATTACAACGGCTTGGAGGCCACCTTGAAACCCTCAGTGAATGGGTCTGTGGCTTGGAACGAGTATTTTCATAAATTATTTAAAGTGTGTCAATATTTGTGTTGGTTGTCAGGGATGTTGATGTTGCTGATGATAATAAGCGGCGCGTTGATTAAAGGACACCGCTCCAGGGTGGGATATTCATTTGGGTTTCTTTATTGAACTTAAAATTAGTTTGATTCTTGGCACTCCAAGGCAAGGAAGAAGCTAAGACAAACTTCATTTGAAAGGACAGCACAAAGAAGCGAAAGAGAGAAACAAAATGGCCGTGCGATTTTAATAATAAGTCGTGTGGCAATAAGCAAGCGGAGCCGCCGAGTTGCTCGGTGCGTTAAGTATAATAAAATAAGCTCATTAAAATTATGAGCCTCAGCAGGTGGCAGTAGCGGCGGGGTCAGAGAGCAGCTATAAAGTGGCGTTGCTAAGTATTATCCTTGCTGGCAAGCAGCAAGAGGATTTGCTTTGCCATCAATCAGCCTACGATTTCGTCAACTTTCCCAGAAACTCATCTCAAGTGATGACTCGCCTCTGTAAGTTAATTACTGAAGTTTTGCCCTTGATTGATTCTCGCACGCATTGAAAGACGAGAGCACTGACATAACCAAAAACACAAAAATGCCCCAGACAGTTGCCGTTTTCAAAGTTGACAAATCATGGCTGAAGAAAGCATTAGTGATGGGCGTGCTTCTAGAGCATTTATATGGTGTAGTCGTCACATGACATGTTCTTTAAATTACACAAGGTAACAAAATTAAACTATTTTCAGTTTTTTGAATGGTTGGTGGTTATTCTAAAAGACTTTGGAGTGCTTAACACGAATCTGTTTACCAAAATGCTCCATCACGTCTGGATTTTTTGTAATTTTTACCTATTGTTGGTAAAAGTACCTATTTTGACCATTTAAAGGCATGTTTTGTGGGCAACCAATAAGTCTGTTTTGAATCTCCTTGATTTTATCCGTAGCTTTAAAATAAACTATCCCAGATAATTTTGTGATTTTTTTAAACAAAGATATACCATTTTGAATGCATGTGTTGGTCTTCATACCAATCGGTGCCGTAGCAGCTGTGAATCTATTGTCTGCAGTTCGTTGGGCAAAGACTATTGAAGATGATGGTGCGAACCTTTTGAAAAAGCTCAATAGCCATCCTCCAGTCTCCTTTGTGTTATTGTATGTTTCATTTGTATTCTTTTTGGCTGGCAAAAACAATGGAAATTTAAAATAGTAACCCATTAAAAACGTAATTTCCTGAAAATAAAAGCAGACTCTTCGGGTCATTGTAAATTAAAGTACGTGTAAAATTTCAGCCGTAGGTTAAACACCCCACTGACTTTGCGGGATCTGACCACCGTCCACTTAGTAAACAACACACAAATAAACATAAAATACTGACTGCTGGAAAAGATGACGGCCTTAGAAATCCCCTAATTATCACAAATAACATAAAACACATTTTAACCAAACATTTTAAATAAGCTATTTGTTAAAAACTTTACAATTAGCAACTCCCATACTAATCTCAACCATAATATAAACCAGAGCTGAAAACTGTTCCGGAACCGAACCCTTCAGAACCGGTTCGGTCCAGGTTTTTGTGATGCCTGAACCGAATCGCGTTGGAAATAATCACGAGAACCCTTTTTTTATTTCGATTTTCGATTAGATAAACAAAGTGGAGCTATAAGAAAATCAAAATTCTACTTTTGAAAATTTGTTTATTTTTCGATTTTTCTGTTTTTCATCCCCTTCAAACCATTTCCGAAAATTCAAAATAGTTTAGCAGATATAAGAAGCCTTTTTCGCGAAGCAATGTTCTTGCTTTAAGCTCGTTTTTCTCAAAACTACGTTTTTTGAACTGGTAGCCATGATTGCGCCACTTCTACTGAACCGATTTTGATCAGCTATGTTGCAATCGACGCTCATGAGGAAATACATTTTTTTACCATATTTTTTACACTAAACTACAAAAAAATTAAAAAATCTATTTATTTTGTTTTAAATTAACGCCAATTTAAAAAAAAATATTGAAAAATGTGTTTGAGGATTGAGGCCGGAATTACATCAATTCTGAACATAATCTCAATTACCGTTTTCATTTCCGATAACCTGGAGTCTCGGAAACATGGCTACCACCTCGACACCTTTTTTTGAAAGACCCTAATTGGCAGGCTGATAACTTGTTGAACAGTTTTCGAATTCTAAAATTTTTTTTAAATTAATTTTATTTATACACCCAGAGAAATCTAGCACGTTTAGGCAAGACTAAAATCGGCTTCAATTTAGTTTTTTTTTGTCTTGAATTTTCAAGAAGAAATCTGCTTGAAATCGAGAAGACTTGTGCGCTCGATTTGAGTTTGGTAGCAAGAGAGGTGAGGCGTTCAAAACGAGAGCATTTCGTTCTCTCGCTATCTGGCAACTTTGTTCTAAAATGCTTACATTCAAGAAGATCTATTCTTGAATGAAGCCGACTAAATTTAAAACCGAGCAGATCGAGCTTCAAAATTCATGCTTAATTTCAGTATTTTCTTTTTGGATCCAAGAAGATTCTGTCTTGCCGAACTTCTGAACCGAAATCTGCTTGATATCAAGTACGATCTGCTCGATTTTTTCTCTGAGTGTAAATAAAACAACACAAAAAACTAAATTGAAAAAGCTCTTATGGTTTTCTCTCCAGAATTGAAAAAAAAAATCATTCGAGAAACCATGTGCAAAGGTAAAAGACAATGGACTTAATTTGAAACAAAATAAAATTCAATTATTAAAGCAAACACTTAGATCCTTTTTCTCATGTTTCTGTTTTTTAAATCCAGGTGGTTTTAAGAAAAAACGAATAAGTGCTGCCCATTATTAGTTTTGCTTATAACTCGACTATCGTTCTTCGGATCGGGAAACGGTGTATGGTGGATCGATAAGTAATAATGATTAAAGCATATGTCTAGAAGGTTCGAACAAGTATAAGTATAATGCCTGCAAGTATATGGAGCTTATGTTCCGTACCATTCAAACCTCCAACTCTTACCATTTCTTAGATATGTACGCTCATACGGACAGACAGACGGACGCGGCTATTGATGCTGATCAAGAATATATACTTTATAGGGTCGTAGATGCTTCCCTCTGGCTGTTACATGCATTTGCACAACTTCAATATACTCATTGTACCTTGGGTACCGAGTATAAAAACTCATTTTTCAATCGGGTTGTCTTTAGTTTTGGGGTATCTTTTACTAATTAAAATTTTATTTTACATAACCCTTTTCCTGAGTAATGGGTATATCGAGTCAGACCGAGTTTTACTTACGCTTCCGATTTAGTTCCATCAGTTGCAGTAACTATCCTTGCAGTAACTTTCTTCGCCATATTGCAGAACCATTGTGTCTAGGGTCTTAAATTAAAATGAAGAAGCAGATACCAGTTCAGTCCATCCAGTACAGAGCTGAAACCGTAAATCAAGGAATATATCGGCCACGAAAAAGAGGACAATTTCGAATTACGTGTCACGCGACCAGTTCTAATCCTAAACTGAGCTCCAATGCACTGAAGCGTAAAATCCAAGCCTTGTCGTTGATGGCCGACTCCCCCCTCCCCCCGACTACACTCATCCACTCGACTGTGATTGACAACAAGCACTTAACGCATTTTTTCCGCTTTCCTTCATCCACGTGTTGTCCTTCATCCTGCCCCCGGATCTTAATGAGCCGCAAGTGCGCAACAGCTGAACCGCATGTAGCATGAATTGCCGGAATATCCCAACACCAACTACTCCGAATGAAAGACGGTTACTTAGTTACAGAGTTATCCCTGTGGGTTTTTATTCCGGGAGTAAGAGAGATATACACAACAAACAACAAATCGGATTTTAGCTCTATGTTATTATATGGTTGTAGGTTTTCTGCAGCCTCATCTGAATGACAAGCAGAAATTTACAAAAAAAAAATTAAGTAATTTAATATATATATATATATGTACGTTCTATATTTCTGGGTGTACACATTTGTTTTGCCTGTAGTAAGCATAGAAAAAACTGCTTTAAATTGCATTTTAGAAACATTTTGTTGTTTGTTTTTTTTTTACACAATAAATTCGGTGGGCATTTAGTTTGCTTTTGATTTGATTTGTATTTTTATTAGATTTCCATATATCAAATTAAAGCCTCGACTTTGTCATGCGCGATGCAAAAGTTTGTAAGTGTGCGGTTTTTCCTCTGGTTTTTGTGCACTTTTGCGTGCGCTGCGAATTAAAAGTTGGGTCGAGCGAAACGTTTGTGTGTGCGGTGTTTGTGTGTGTGTGTCGCTGTTTGTGTTTGTGTGATTGTCTGCCGAATGTTCAAATGATAAAGTGCACTCGAAAGTAGAGGGAAAAATACAAACAAGAGTGCCTTTGCCGCCCGATGCTGGCCCGGTTTCGATTTCGTATTCCCTTTCTCTCCACTAAATGTGTAAGTTTGCATATGAAAATAGTCACTGTTTAAGTTCAAGGGCTTCTCTCAAATATAAGCGTATGAGTTCAGAGAATGTAAGGAGGACATGCATATATGTATATAGATATATTCTTTTTCATACATAAATATATATTTATATATAACTTTGATTAATAATGTTCTTAGAATTAACAACAGTCAACATTTAACAGTCAATCCGATATGAAATTTTCGTCAATTGGAAGAGATTTTTGGTTTTAGCAGAAAATAAATATCATCATCATCATCTATTCCTAAAGTAGCTCACATTTACGCATATTTTGAGTGTATATATATATATATAGATGTATCGCGTTTAACCATCAAGCAGTTTGTAATTATTTCAATTGACAGCTTAACTGTGTGTTAGTTTACATTTTTGTTTTATATTTAGGTTCCCTTTTTTTTGGGGCCAGACACACGTCTATTGGATCAGTCGCTTATCAGACAATGCCTTGGTCCGGCCTTCACCAAAATGTAGGTGTAACTGGGGGCGATAAGCTAATCAAAACATCCGCCGTAAACAAACGAATTATCGACGTCGCGGACGAAGCCCTGACCACTGCCAATGACTCGAAATTTTTCGTTTAATATACAAACTCATCTTGTAGACAACAAAAGATGACTCCTCCTACTCCTCCACGTTTTCTGCGTTTTCTGCGTTTTATGAGAATATATTTCCTTTTTTCATACACATTTATAATATTTCTAAAAAATGCTTTTAAAGAAGACATTGACTTAGGTTTTTGCAAGCATTGGAGCATTGGCTTTTGATGTAGGTATATATTAATAGCAAAATAGTTCATAGCTCTCTGTTAGGGTTTCCACTAGGCGGATTTGTTGTTTTCTTGCTTAGAGCACGTGAAGATTTTCACAGCTTTTAGATTTGGAAATATCGCTTAGGCAAATTTTTTGTAGAATTTCCTTGGCCAAATGCAAAGATATGTGAGTGCGTGAGGTTTTCATCTTCGATGAGGTAGCTTTCTTTTCGCGAACTTCCTTGAGACGCATCTGGAAAGAGGAAATATGCATATTCATTTCGATATAAAAATCATTAAGTCGGATATGGAACATAAAAATTTTGCAGCAATTAAATGAGTCAACTTTTGAAATATTAAACTTAGGGGGAAACTTAACTTTTGCCAAAGTTGAAATACCTTAGCGGTTTCTTTATGAGTATGTATTTTCCACAATTTCAAGGGTTAATTGCTCGAACATTCTAGTTATATATAGTTAATATCATTATTTATCGATCCGCCAGACATTATTTTCCGATCAGATGATTAACTATAAACTATATAAATTCTTGATCAGGACAACGAGCTGAGTTCATTTCCATTCGTCCGTTTGTTTCTAAGCGAACATTCCCTTGTTTTTAAAACTATTGAGTCATCTTTTTGCTGCACGCAAGTAATATGTCGGAACCGCCTGGAACGGATGACTATATTCTAAAGCTACAATAGGATCGATCGGTCAAATAACAAGTTTTAGAGAGAAAAACTTCTTTATTTTCCATCGTAGCATCAGCAATCTTGGTATATATAAGATTTATATGCTTCCACACAATTCTAAAAAAAGTTTTATCATTATCGTATGACTATAGCATATAGCTGTCATAGCACAATGGTCCCCAATTTATTTGGCATAAAGTCCAACTAAAAAAGTTGTGATTTGTAGAAAAAACGTTTTATTTTTCAAAAGAGTACATCGCAGGGGTCATAGAATCAAAATTTTTTTATGAAGCCCTCAAAGTTTTGGGAAGCCCTGAAAGTCAGCCAGTCAGCTGTTGTTGTGGCAAAATTTTGTCTAAGTTTATTAGCTTGTAACTAAAGAAAATTGATTTAAACAATTTAAGTATAATATCGAAAATAATGTCCAAGGTATGTTTAATACAATTTCGTTTGAGATTGTTGTATATATGTGCTTCGTCCTTTGTTTTATGTGTTTTTGTTTTGTGTTGTTTTAGGCGAGCTGTAATTCTGTTTCGTGGAGTAAGAGTTTGGTGGATTGTCGTAACTGTGAATGCAATATTGTTTATTAAAGTGTACTCTATACGATAGTCTAATTGTTTTTTTTTTCCCAAATTTTCACAAATGCTCACATTCTTTGAGCATTAATAATTGCTTGTAGTGTAGTTAACAAATGGACGTAAAAAATAAGCTGTTTCCGATTTTATGTTTAAACGAGAGCGTAAGTTGAATTCGGTCATGCTCGACTTCGATATACCCGTTACTAAGGGTTTATTTAAGAATATTTTATTAGATCACAACATGCCCAAATTGTGGGAGATATGCGGATTTTTCTAAATTGCGGGGGCGGCAACTCTACTCTGGCTCATCTGATCGGGAAATGATGTATGGCGAATCGATATGTTATGATGATCATAATATATGTCTAGAGGGTTCGAATAGTCTATCTTCAAAATTGTGGCAGATATAAGGTATTTTCCAAATTGCGTGGGTGGCAACTCTTCTATTGTTCATCTGATCGGAAAATGATGAATGGCGGATCGATAAGTAATTATGTTTTAAGATATATATACATCAGGGAATCAAACCGAATCGAATTTCGGTTCCGGTTCCGGTTCTGGTACGTACCGAAACTAATGTATCGGTAAAAGGTTCTGCTTAGGTTCCAGTTTATTTCGGTATTCGGTTCCGTACCGATACCTTGGTTTTTATTTCGGTATACCGGTATGTACCGGTATGAACCGGTATAATTTAAAAATCCTTTAATCCGAAGATATAATAGAAATGGTAGCAACCTACACAACAAAAAGTAGTTATTAAGAAGGAAAATTAAACATAATAAACTTTACCTCAGAAAAAAATGTCCTAATAATAGAAGAGCAAGAAGATCTTTTGATATCTGATGAAATGTTAAATACACTGTTTTCAGATAACGTTACCGATCACAATTTAACCCTGCTTTTAGGGGAAGTCCATTTGGGCCTATTATTAATTCATTTCCTTTTTAAATGCAAAAATTAGGGATAAATTAATAATATTTGGAATTTATTGAACCAAAATATATGCAACGAAATCAGATGAAATTGTTATTTTTATTAAAAATTTCAGTATATACCAGATGGTCCCTTAACTTTACATTTGTAAGTTTTTACTTACGTTTACCCTGCGTTTTACCCTAAAGAAATCCCTGATTAAAGCAATAAAAATGAAATAACAAAAAAAACTCAGAACCGAAACTGTACCGGTACAATGATTCGGTTCTTTTCGGTCATTTCGGTTCCAAAAATAAAGGTTCCGAAATACCGGTACGCAAAAAATAAATAATAACGGTTCCGGTTCTGGTTCTGAGTTTCAAACGGTTCTTTCGGTATACGGTTCCGGTTCGGGTTCCGGTTTGACACCCTGATATACATATAAGGTTTTTTTCATATTGCGGGGGCGGGAGGGGGCGTGGCAAAAATTTGAAACAAACTTGATCTGCGTGCAGACAAAATAAGAGTACACTGAAAAAATGGTAGCTCTAGCTCTTATAGTCTCTGAGATCTAGGTTTTCATACGGACGGACGGACGGACAAGTCTATATCGACTCGGCTATTGATGCTGATCAAGAATATATATACTTTATGGGGTCGGAGATGCTTCCTTCTGCCTGTTACATACATTTGCACGAACTTAGTATACCCTTTTTACTCTACGAGTAACGGGTATAAAAATGTGGTGAAAGTTCATATATAAAGAAAGATGAGCAAATACATCAAAAAAATTAAAAATTGCCATATAAGAAAAAAAGTTTATGCTAGACTTTGGGACCGTTGTGCATAAGAACGATCGGTCGAAAAATGGGTATTTATAAGAAAAACTTTTTTGTTTTCCATAGTAATGATCTTTACCTCAGGGACTTTAAGTATCATATTCTTTCAAACAAAATATGGTTAAGATTGGTTAACTATATTCTCTAGCTGCCAAAGGACCGATCGGTAGAAAAATGTCTTACTAAAAACTTTATTTTTTTATGGTAGCGTGATCAAATTTTAAAGATAACAATCAGAATCTTAATGATTTTGACTTTATAAATATAGGACAACTATATCCTATATATATTCTATCGGTTATATCTGTTGGAGTGTTCTTCTGTAGAAGTATTATTTGAAAATCCTCGGAACGTCCAGGTTGAGTTTATAATAACAAACTCAAAGCATTTTCATGTAATTTCCTGCAGAAAATGAAAGTTTTAGGGTTCCAAGTTCCGCTAAATTCGGGACGGGATTTGTACCGGACCCAGCAATAATAGGCATATAAATTTGTTCATTTGCACAAGTCAAAGTTTCTATGCCGTTCTGTAGAGATATGACCTATAAGTGCAGAGATTGGTTTGGCGAAAAGTGAAACAATAAAAGGACATTTTTTCCAAATATGAATATCTTAGCTAGAAGACAGAAAATCTCCCAAGCGGCCCATCCAACTTCTTTTATTTTTAATAACAAGAGCACATTTCCCTTTTAAATAACTCACAGCTCAATTTTCATTAATTAGTGAGTCGATACGGTAGCAGACCAGAAACCCAAACCGCAACCCCTCTCAAAATCCATTTAACTTATTTCCTGAACAATTTTCGCATGCATCAATGAGTTGCGTGTGTTTCGCACCTAACCTAAATAACCGCATCCCCTTTCGCCCTGCCCCCGCGACTCACCTGCTTTAATATGCCGACGAGCAGCTCATCGACATTGTGCTGTATGCCGCTGGACGTCTCAATAAATTTGGCATCGCGTGAGGCGGCCAATGTTTTCCCCTCTGAAAGCGGAAGCAAACATGAAATGTGAAACGGGGAGTGGGGCGCAAATGAAATCAAGCCATCATAATTAAGACCAGGGGACTTTACCTTGTGATGTGATAAGCCGGGCACGAGCCAGATCTGCCTTATTGCCCACGAGGATGACAGCCTTGTCCTTGGTATAGTTCTCCTGCCACAGATAATTGATGATTTCCTCGGCGATGCGAAACGAGCCCTTGTCCACCACAGAGAAGACCACAACACAGCCGTGCGGCTCGTAGGTGGACAGAGAATTCTCCACACTCATCTCCACGCTGGGGTGATCGATGAAGACCATTTCGGATTCCTCGTCGTCGAGCAGCACGCTTACCGTCTTCTCGCCAAACTCATCGTCTAAAACTCAGATAAGAATTAAACTCTAAGGACGCAAGTGTGCAGCTGGGAAGCAAGGGATCAGGTTCCAGCTAAGGGTCGGACTACTCACTGCGTTCCGGGTGAAGGAGGAGCAACGGTAGATAACCTCGATCTTCAACTTACCTAGACTGGCATCGTAGGTGTGCATGTACTCCGAGGTCATGAATTGATTGACCAGTGCGGTTTTGCCCACTCCAGCATCTCCGAGCATTACGACTCGGTAACGAGCCGGCGGTGGTGGCTCCAGATTCTCCGATTCATCTGGCGAAGCCGGTAGAGAGTCCACATTGGCATAGCCCGCCCCACAGCAGCTGCCCTCGAAGGGAGATCGTTCACTGGCTCGACTGTTGGTGGAGTTGACACTCGTATTGCTGCGTGATCTTCGCGAAATAATGGAGTCTCCGCAATTGACGACATTTCCCTTGCTTATGGAGAAGTGGCGCAAACGATAGAGATCATCGCTAGCCCTGGGATTGTATGGACGTTCGGGTAGAGAGCAAACACGCGGACGTATGTGATCGGGCACCGGCAGTTCCAGGAAGTTTGAGGTCCTACGCTGACGTCCACGATTAGAGCTTTGGAAGGCCAGGGGACCAATGTCATCGTTAGAGAAGATGGAAGTATTCGAGCAGGCGCTTTTCATGGACTCCCTTGAGCTGCGTCGACTGGCCAGATAGGCCAGACCGCCTTTTGAGCTACCTCTCCGCCTTGGCTTGTACTCGACTTGATCTCGCTTGGGCTTCTGTGGCTTACAGCCGCTTAGCTCGTTCTCAGCATCTTGGGTTAGATCACTGGTGGATTTACGATAGCGCAAGGAGACGACGCTATCCGAACAGGTACGATCCAAAGTGGAGTGTGAACTATGTAGCACTTGGTACCCCGGATTGGAGGTGATATTGATAGCATGTCGGCGCTGTCGATTCACATTACTGCTGACTGGCTCCGGATCAGTATAGCTGAAGCTAGTCGTGGTGGTGGTTACCAGAGTGCTATTCGTGTGCTGAGTGCCTGTCTCGCCCGATTCCATGGAGAGTTGAGTGCACTCGGTGACACAGGAGTCACGCTTTAAGTTATAGTAAGCTCCCCCAGAGCCAGAAGCGACCGCATTGAGGCACCGTGCATCGATCTTGGTGATCACGGGCAACTCCCATTCATCGCGCCGTCGCTTTCCCTGACCTCCCCCTACACCTGTTGTGGTCACCTGGGGTAGTGGCTCAAGTTGGGGCTTAGTCCTCATCAGTTTGCTCGATCCCTGACGTCGAGGTGAGCTAGGCGGCTCATAGTAAACAGCTCCATCGTCGGGCGAGATGGGTTCGTAGTATTCAAATTTCTTACCCAATGCTTGCTGATCCATGCCAGGACTTGGACTAATGGCATCAAAGACAAACTTGCAGGGTGATTTTGGACTGCGTGCTGTGGTGTGGCCACTCAGCAACGAGGAAGAGTCATCTATGGAACCCGAAGTGGGTGTTTGGTAGTAAGAGCTGGGCGTGGAACTGCTAGTTTCGTCGCAGCTATCATTGGCATAGGTGGTAGTGATCTTGGGACTTCTGGGAGGCTCATAGCCACCTCCGCCGCCATAACCGTAGCCTGGACTGCGGGGACCAGCCTGGGTGGGTGTACCATAGACGGAGGGGGGAGCAGGATGGTAACTCCTGCAGGAGCGTGGAGTTAGGCATTGAGTGCTTGTTTTCAAGGGGGATGAACTCACCTAGGTGACTTGGGCGTGGCTCCCTTATAGGGCAATGGATTGCTGGCCGCTCTAGTTGGTGTCTTGTGATGTTGCGAGTGTGTCGCATGGGAATGACTTCGTCCTCCACCACCTCCAACGGCTCCTTCATCCCAGCTGCGTTGCGGTTGGGCCATTTTCAATGCGGCTGTAGATGATGATGAAAGGTGCCCAGATCAACTCATGTGTAAATATCATGGGCCATTACTCATCCCTCTCCCTCTCCCCACCACCCAAATGGCCACAAAGTAAATATAATTTATGGTTTTATCTTTATTTAATCAAAATAATGAAAAAACTTACAAATGAGACCAGAAAGTCGGGTGGTTAGCCCCAAATGCCCGGGAGCAATTGTGTTACTTGCAGAGGAAAGTGGGAAGTGAGCTATTTGCCCAGGAAATTATTATTAAATGTGCGTCCCTCTATATAAGCTGGCGGCATAAGTGGCTACCTCTCCTACACCTCCACCTCCTCTCTTGAATTCCTGTCAACGCTTTTGTTTAGCCATAAGCACTTTGTTTCACACACTCCCCCACGAGCTTATGCAGAAGTTTCCCCTTGTTTCTTGATGTTTGCAGAAAAGTTAATATTAACACAAACAGGCGAAGCCACGCCCCCGCCAATGCAAGTTGTGTGTTGAGATTTATCTGACTGGTATCTCCAGGTTGAAGTTTGACAGTAAAATTAGAACCCAAGCCAAGTCCAAATGTGTTGGTGTTAGTTAGAGATAAGTCGGTCACTAGGACAAATATTCAATATTTTTGTTTAAGCCGGGGTTATAAGTCACGCCAAATTTTTCTAAAATATTACCAAATTTAAATTTTTCAATAAGGTTATGTCCTAAAAAATAAAATTTCGCAACAAGTGCAAAAAAGTGCACATTGAGATAAAGCGCATTTGATGCAGAATCGATGACTCTTCAAGGTACCAAAAGTCTCAGATGTAACAAGTGATAACATTTTCTTGCCGGCCTTTGTTAAGTTAATTTTCCTTAAATTATTTTTTTTGTGAGTCACGACAACACGCTGAATTTCTACAGACCGAAGGTACTAGCACATAGTACAATCAAGGGGTGCACGCGTGACGTGAATTTTATCGTGTCACGGTGTGTCATGACATCCTACGATGTGATCGTAATGAAACACAGACTTTCGTGCAAGTGTATCCGTGATCCCGGCGTGATTTGTGCGTGATAAAGTTAATCATCGCGAATATAAGTCATTCAGTATTTACGAAATGTTTTTATATTATATTTGATTAATAATAATAGATTCCTGAAAGTGATTTGCTTTTGATTTTGATTTGATTTTGATTTCGTCGAACAGCTGTTCACAGCTGCTCCATACAAAATGTGCAGTGTGCCCAGAAAAAGTAAGGATTTTAAGGTCATACTAATAGATTTAACGAAATCAGCTCCGGGGCTGATTTCGTTTTCCTTTATAGTGTGGCCGTATTCTTCGAAGCAAATTATGCTGCCAAACTTGATGTCTGCTTTGTTAAGCTGCTTACATTCTGAAACTACGTGCTCTGCTATTAAACTATTATTTAATAGGCTGACAAAAATTGGTTTTACACTTTATTTCGGCGTTTTGTGATTTAGAACCTTTGTTTACTTCAGCGCCAATTGTCAATCAGCTGTTCGCGAAATCAATATCAAAAAATGTCGTTTCTTCAATTATTACTCCTAAAACTGATTTGTTAGAATTAACATCTCTCCACGCAAAAATTCGGGGGTGGTTGATCGTGCCTGAACATTCGTGACTCTCCTTTAATCGTTCGTGATGCGAAACGCTTTATAAATTGAGTGCGTGAATCTAGCGTCAAGACATTCTTACGATTCACGCGCGTTACGTGAAGGAAAAATCCCTCACGCACGCACCTCTAGTACAAACCACAATAATTATACTCTATCGCAAATATTTGACGATACATTGATTCTAAATCACAGCAGTAAATTACACATTTAGCTGTCAGTCTTTATCAAATATTGACTTTTACAGCTGTTATATTACCATGGCTGCATTCTGTTAACATTTCTGGATTTGAACACTTTTTGAAAATGACTTTCTGCCTGAAAATTTTTAATAATCTCCTATAGTGCATTCCCTGTAGTTCTGCTGGGGTCAAGTTACTTCACTGTCTAACGACTCCATGCAACACTGATCGTTAGTGATATCGTTAACGGCAGGTAATGCAGCGAGTATGCAGCAGCTCAGACAAATTTGGCGTTGCTGTTGTGGCTTGTGCCCATTATTTGTTTTGCCTTTTCAATTTGAATTAGAAACATTTCTAGGCCACGGTCTAGAACGGTCATTTTAGTCACCATTGCACTATAGGAAATATTTTAATTTTTGTGGCATTAATTTATAACTTAAAAAGTAAGCGAGATTTTTTTATCCGGTTTATTGTTTTAGGTTATGCATATCATTTGGCTTCATATTTTAGGAAACAAGGCGTGGCAGCACTTGGCCATGGTTTATAAAAGGGATTTTTAAAAATATAGCATACTTTTAAGGGCCAAGGTTTGAGTAATGTTTTAACAGAATGTCACTTAAAAGGTGCTCCTAGATCAGCTTGCCCTCTTTCCCTGGCATCATTTTACGCCGGAAAAGAACATTAATTTGAAAATATTTTTTTGTTTAATTTAAATTGAATTTGTCATATAAAACAGCCAAATTATTGCTGCGAAATCAGAAAATTATTTTTTGACAGCGATATTATTAACGAGAGCGTAATTTAAAGTCGGCCCTGATCGACTTCGATATACCCGTTACTCAGGATATAAACATGTCCAAATAGTGGGAGATATGAGTTTCTTTCCAATTTGCGGGGGAGGCAACTCTACTATAGCTCATCTGATCAGGAAATGATGTATGGCTGATCGATAGGTAATAATTATTAAAATATATGTCTAGAGGGTTCAAACAATCTATTTTTAAAATTGTGGGTGATATGCGGTATTTTTCAAATTGCCGGGGCGTGAACTTTTCTTTCGTTCATCTGATCAGGAAATGATGTATGGCGGATCGATAGGTGGTGATGATTAAAATATATGTCTAGAAGGCTTGAACAGTCTATTTTCAAAATTGTGGAAGATATGAGTTTTTTTTCAAATTGCGGGGGCGGCAACTTTTCTATCGTTCATCTGATCAGGAAATGATGTATGGCTGATCAATAGGTAATAATTATTAAAATATATGTCTAGAAGGTTCAAACAATCTATTTTCAAAATTGTGGGAGATTTGAGGTATTTTCCAAATTGCGGGGGTGGCAACTCTACTATCGTACATCTGATCGGGAATTGATGTATGGCGGATTGATAAGTAATGATGATTAAAATATATTTTTAGAAGGTTCGAACAATCTATTTTCAAAATTGTGGGAGATATGGAGTATTTTTCAAATTGCGGGGGCAGGAACTTTTGTATCGTTCATCTGATCGAAAAATGATGTATGGCGGATCGATAGGTAATGATGATTAAAATATATGTCTAGAAGGTCCGAACAATCTTTTTCAAAATTGTGGGAGATATGAGGTTTTTTCAAATTGCGGGGGCGGGAGGGGGCGTGGCAAAAATTTGAAACAAACTTGATCTGCGTGCAGACAATACAAGTCTACACTGAAAAAATTGTAGCTCTCGCTCTTATAGTCTCTGAGATCTAGGTGTTCATACAGACGGACAGGCAGACAGACAGACGGACAGACGGACAGACAGACAGACAGACAGACGGACAGACGGACATGTCTATATCGACTCGGCTATTGATGCTGATCAAGAATATATATACTTTATGGGGTCGGAGATGCTTCCTTCTGCCTGTTACAACATATGGACGAACTTAGTATACCCTTTTTACTCGGGCTTAAAAACTTTTCTTAGTAGAACACATTTTCCGACCGATCGGTCCTTTGGCAGCTATATGCTATAGTCATCCGATTTTGATAAATTTTTTCTAAATTATGTGAAAGCATATAAAACTAATATATACCAAGATTGGGGACGATACGATAGAAAACAAAAAAGTTTTTCTCTCTAGAATTAGTTTTTAGACCGATTGTTCCTATGGCAGTTATATGCTATCCGATTTTGATAAATTTTTCACGAATTGTGTGGAAGCATATAAAACTAATATATACCAGCTATATGATATAGTCATCCGATCAGGCCGATTCCGACAAATGTGCAGACTATGTGTATTTAAAGACATTTTGCACAGTTTGGTCAAGATAGCTTCAAAACTGAGGGAGGAGATAGCATAGAAACAAACGGACGGACAGACGGACATGGCTATATAGACTCAGCTCGTCATGCTGATCAAGAATATGTATAGTTTATGGGGTCGGAGATGCTTCCTTCTATGCGTTACAAACATCGTGACTTTATGACTTTAAGTGGTGGGAAATGCTTCCTTCACTGCGTTAGAAACATCGTGACAATTTTAATATACCCACACCCAGAGAAATCTAGCACGATTCGGCAAGACTGAAATCGGCTTCAATTTAGTTTTTTTTCGTCTTGAATTTTCAAGAAGAAATCTGCTTGAAATCGAGAAAACTTTGTGTGTTTGGTGGCAAGGGAGGTGAGACAAAAAAATCGGGCTTGAAAATTCATGCTTGATTTCAGTATTTTCTTCTTGAATCCAAGAAAATTCTGTCTTGCCGAACTTCTGACACGAAATCTGCTTGATATCAAGCACGATCTGCTCGATTTTTTCTCTGAGTGCAAGTATATATATTCTTGATCAGCATGACGAGCTGAGTTCATTTCCGTCTGTCCGTCCGTCCGTCTGTTTCTATTCTATCTCCTCCCTCAGTTTTGAAGCTATCTTGACCAAACTTTGCCAAAAGTCTATAAATACATAAGGCTGCACATTTGTCGGAACCGGCCGGATCGGATCGCTATTTCATATAGCTGCCATAGAAAAGATCGGTCGAAAAGCTAGTTTTAGTGAAAAAAACTTGTGGTAAATGTCTAGTATAGCGGCCTACTCTCAGAAAATTCAAAAAAAAATTTCCTCGATGGACCGCGAATTATGAAGAATTTTCATGCAGAAAAAACGCGGGGGTCATCCATGGTTTCTTTTTAAACGAATTTAGAAAATTTGATTTTTTACATAATAAAACATATTGTGTTTTGAGCAATGTGTCAAATTTAATTCAAATTTAATTGGATTTTTATTGTTCATTCAATAATTCTAATCAAAATGGAGTGCACGAATTGCAATTTTACGGTGTCGAAATTTTTTGTCTTTGACGAGTATAGAGGTTATTGAGTATTTAAAGCGTCACAAATGTTTACTACAAGAAAAAAATGTGGAAATTGTTCTGCTGACTGTAAGATAGCAGTAAAAGATGACGGCAAACTATTCGTTCGGTGCCGTAAACAGTTGACTGCTACAACCATGGGCAATAAAAAAAGTCAAGAAACAGTGCAATTTCAATGAAAGTATCCGCAAAAATACCTTTTTTCTACACCAAACGGTGAACCATTCTCAAAATTTTGTGGATCTCTCTACACAAGCACACACACAAAACATAGAAAGGCTATGGAGGGACGTGAAGGCCGAGTTGCCTCATTTTGGCCGAAAAAAATGCACTATCCAGGATATTTGGCCAAGTTTATGTTTTATAAACGATTCCCAAGTCACAAGGATAGGATCCATAACATCTTCCTGGCTATTGGTCAGTTATATAATCCCGAAAAAGAATATATATGGGTACAATAAAATATTTATCGATGGATCGCGAATTATGAACATAAAATATTAATTCATAGGAGGAAGAGAAAGGAAATCGAAAAGCATATGTGATCAAGCATGTATGGGCAAAAATTACAACTTTAAAATTCGTTTAAAAAGAAACCACGGATGACCCCCGCGTTTTTTCTGCATGAAAATTCTTCATAATTCGCGATCTATCGAAGGGAATTTTTTTGGAATTTTCTGAGAGTAGGCCGCTATACTAGACAATTACCAAACTTGTTTGTTTCTCGTCGTAGCGTCACCCAATAGCGTAAAGCTGCCATAAGAACAATCGGATGAAAATCGAGTTTTAGTGTTAAAAACTTTTTGTTATTAAAGGAAGCGTGTTTATACTTGTTATTCGTAAATATTTTTTGCTTCAACACAATTTTGCTAGGTTTGATCAAAATCGGATAAATATATCGTATAGCTCCCATATCACAATCGGCTTCTGGCTAGGTCAGCCAAATAGATACGGAAAGTGGCGCAATCTGTTGGTAAGCTTGGGACAGGTTCTAAGCGAAATGAAAATTTTCTAAAATAATCAGGAAAACCAATTTTTATATAAAATAAAAAAAACTGGCAAGGGATTTAAACATCGGCGGAGGCGATGTTAGCCTTCTATTTATTTTTATTTGCTATTAAGAACAATTTGACAGAATTTGATTGGCATTTTGATTTTTTTACCCTTATTCCATTTGACCCTGGTCAGGCATCGACTTTAATAACAACTTTCTGCAATCTCACAAAAGTGTTGCCTACATTTGAGGGCTTTTATTGATTGACTTGGCCAATGCCCACCCTCTTCCTAATTGCTCTCAATCTTCATCGCATCGTCAGAGTGATTGACATAAAGTGCCTTTTTTACAGCTGCAGAAAGTTAAATTCTTCTTAAGCCCTTCACATCACTTTGGTTTTATGCGAATTCCCGGAGGCGACTGTTCTAAAACGAACTGAATTGTCACTAACATGCACAGTTCTTGTTATTCATGGCATAGTTGTTGTTATTATGGTACACCAAAGGACCTCAACTAGCAGGACACGTGTGTGTACCTTTCCGCTGTCTCTTTAGTTCGAAATGAGACACTCAACTGCTTGTCGCCCCGTTCCCTCTGCTCAAGTCAGACCTGTTGGCTATTATCTATATCGTATACACATACAAATAGCCCACACACACACACACACTATCCTACAGAAAGTGTGACTACGTGTCCATACTGTAAAGCAAATAATTGTGATTGCCAGCAAAAGAATACGTGTTTCTCGTACTTGTTGGTTGTCTGCAGCCCGTAAGCATGAGAGTGGATTAAAGAAAATCGAACTGTGGGAATGTACAGACAGACAGACAGACAGACAGACAGACGGACAGACGGACAGACGGACGGACGGACAAACGGAATATATATAGTTTATATGGTCGGAAATGAATATTTCTATGCGTTACAAACATCGTGACAATTTTAATATACCCTCTGCAAGGGTATAAAAATCGCTTACAACAATATTGTAGAACCAGTGTTGGTTCACTTTCATAAAGAAGTGTGAAAATTGCATATCTGTAACCCGCATTTCTCAGCCATCGCGTTGAATCTATATAAATACTGATTATAATATTTTAGATTTATTCCGTCGCTATCGGAATGGTCAAGGTTATAAACAATCAGACGGACCATGCGCGATTTATATTAACTTAATGGAGAAAAATAAGCAGGGGTGTATTGGAAAGACCAAGTATGGGGAAATGCTCATTCTGAGCCCCAATTCATATCAAATCAACTCAAAAGAAGAATTTCTTTTTCTCAAAAATGTTGAGGACAAATGTTCTTCTCTTCGCATTCCAACTCTAAAAGAGATTCTATTCTACAAAATTAGTTAAGCCAAAAAACCAAATATTTCAGTTTGATCCTAAAGAACGAGTAAATTAAGGTTAAATATTAACATATTAAAATCAAGTATGCATATATTTAATTTATTATTTAATATAAAACAATAATACACATTGAAGTGTAAGCATTTGTATGGCAGACATATTTAAATCAAAGCCTAAATATTAGAAATTTCAGAGTATTTTTCCGCCAAAGTCGGCACGAATGCACGACCGAGACTAAGATGGGAGGACCAGGTACGGCAAGACATTGCCAAGCTTGGTATTAACTACATTATTAAATCTAATATAATCATTAAATGTTTTCGCTGCAAAAAAATAATTGTAAAGTATCGGATCGCATTATGATATAGACTTTGAGAAGGGAAATAAAACCAAAGTCATGTTATAATATGGAAATCCAGTCCATGTAATTTATATACTACTATCTCTTCAGTTTCGCTTAGACCTAAAATGGAAGGGTTGGTACTGAATTCATGGCAGCCCTTATATGAGTTTCAGTCATGAATTTAACATTGGCATGGTCTAGGACTTTATAGCGTTCGCTTCTTTTAGCCATGAGAAGCAGTACTGAATTCATGGGTGAGTTTCATGAATGATATCTGGGGTGATTTAAGGTCGATTTCATGAGTGATTTGTGGGGTGATTTTATATCGAATTCATGAGTGATATCATGACTGCACAAAAAAAAACGTGTGTGGAAGAAATATCTGCAGATTATGTGTATGTTGTAAATGTAAATTTCTGATGAGATCTTCTAGAAGTTTTTAAAAATTTTTGTTTTAATTATTTTCATCCACCTTTCACATCTTCAAAAATTCTGTAAAAATTATATAAATTGTATCTAGGAATAACAATTAACCATGTTTAATGTAAAAGTGGTACCCCAACTAAAAGTTGCGGTATTTTTAAAGTTGCATTTTAAAAATCAGAAAAAATTATTCTGGGGTAGTGTTGACATGTTATCTATTGTCATAAAAATTTGGGAATTTCTAGAATGGTTATTTGGCCCGAAAAACGCTTGTGTTGGAAATGATAAAAATCGCTATTTGAAATTCAGGGTTAGTACTAAAAGTATAAAAAAAAAACTATAAATTACTTTCAGTTGATGTACTTTGAAACTGCATACTTCAAATATGTATAGGATTGGGGGCCGATACGCTTCTTAAAATAAACATTTTGTTTCTTAAACATTTTTATGCACTTGAAAAGTGTATATTAATTTTGCCCAGAAATTTGTAACGCATTGAAATATTCATTTCCGACCCCATAAACGTCGTCAGGACGACGAGCTGAGCCGATTGATCTTTGTTCGTCCGTCCGTCTGTCTGTCCGTCTGTCTGTCCGTCTGTCTGTCCGTCTGTCTGTCCGTCTGTCTGTCCGTCTGTCTGTCTGTTTCTACGCAAACTAGTCTCTAAGTTTTAAAGCTATCGAGCTGAAAATTTGCTCAGAGTCGTCTTTTTACTGCACACAACTAATATGTAAGAACCGACCTTATCTTATAGCTGCCATCAGAACAATCAGTCGTAAAACAGGTCTTATTGAAAAAATCGTCTTTGGTTTTATTGATAGCGTTCTTGAAATCAGCTATTAAGCTGTCACACAGTTCCTCAAAAGTTGTTTAAAATCGGATGACTATATCTTATATCTGCCAAAGGACCGATCGGTCGGAAAATGAGTCTTACTGTGAAAACCTTTTTTGTTTTTGATCAAAACTTAAAGGCAACAATCATATTCCTAATGATTTTGAATTTATAAATACAGTGCCGCTCAACTGAATAGGTTTGAAAAATCTTTCTTACATTTTTCCCTCTTTCTTCGTTCCAATTGAATTTTTTTCTATATTTTCTTTTTTTTTAAACCTTCATTTGTTTACTCATTATATGAAAAAAAAGTAACGGGACAAATGCAACGGTAATTCAGAATTTTGCTTTCATCGTGAAATTCACTAAATGTGCGCTCTATTTTTGGCTCATCTGAATAGGTTTGACACTTTTGACTTCACTTTTTGATTGACTGCGTGATTGAATAGAGTTGAATTCTTTTGTGTTCCAAAATTTAAAGCAACTGAAATCAGTTTTTTGTAAAATGGGCCGCGGAAAACCTTTAAACGATTTTGAAAAAGGTCTAATAAAAGGCTATATTGAATTTGGTCTAAAACACTATAAAATAGCCAAGAAAATCGGTTGAAGTCAAAACGTTGTGAGTAATTTTCCCTGTAATGAAGCAGACTATGGAAAAAAAATGAATGGAGGAAAAAAATATGCAACAACAGCATCGGAGAGGCGACTTATCCTACGAACTGCCTCAAATTCCCACCATTCTGCTGGTAAAATTAGGGAAGAATGCAGCGTAATTACTATTTTACTATAATTACTATTTCCACGATATGCGAAAAGAAGAATGTTTTTTAAGTCGTCATCACACTTGTGCAGGTGCAGTAATGGTGTGGGGAGCCATTCCGTTTTATGGAACAGGCGAGCTCCAGTTTGTCACCTCAAAGATGAACGCAAATGTGTACAAGACTGTGCTGCAAAAGGCTTTTCCCCAGATTTCGGAGATTTATGGTCAAATTCCATGGACGTACCAACATGACAACGCTCCCATCCATACCGCTCGGGTTGTAAAACAGTGGATTAAAGACCAAAACGTCAAATTGCTCGATTGGCCGCCTTACTCCCCTGACGTTAACATTATCGAGAACATTTGGGGACTTTTGTCCAGGAGAGTATACGAAGGAGGAAGACAATTTAGTGACTCTGGGACCCTAGTTGAAGCAATTAAAAAAGCCTGGTCAACATTTTCACTAAATAAAACTGAAAAATATTATGATTCCTTACCAAACCGTATGTTTGAAATAATTAAGAACAAGGGTGGGCATACCAAATACTAAATAATGCTAAAACAGTGTCTTTTATTATTTAAGTTACCGATTGCCTTGAAATTTTGCTTTATATACTTTTGTTTAATAGTTTTAGTGGTCAAACCTATTCAGTTGAGCCAAAAAAAATGGAGATTTTTTGTTATGTTTTTGAAAAAATAATAAAAATTCTATAAAAAGAAAACTAATAGAACAGAAACTTTGCTATTTCACAAATGACTAATTTCTTTATACAACAAAATTTATTTCACATAAATCGGAGTGCTAGTTACAGAGATATAACGTTTCAAACCTAAAAAAAAGTCAAACCTATTCAGTTGAGCGGTCAAATCAGTTTGAGCGGGCTTTTGCAAGTGTATGAAAACTTTGGCACAGCCAAAGATAGCTTTTCCTTCTCGTTTCTGTTTTTAAAGGGCGAATTTAAAAGAGTTTTTTTTTTTCTGAGTGTATCACTTGGCTTCAAAATATATCAAATGATTGTTGGCCGGCTCGAGTTCAAGGTTGATTATGTAAATATGTAAATTGATCTCTTACCAGTTGAAATATTTATATATTTTTAATAATCAAAAGTCACTAAGATAAATAATAAGAATCCCAGACAGTACCGGTATAAGCGTTTCAGTAAAGTTCTGGTTTCTATTATACCGGTTAACGGATTACGGTTCTCAAACAATTTCGATACCGGAACGAGCCTTGAATCGGTTTATTTCGGTTAAGTTACGGTATTATACCCAGCTGTTGAGACCAGTACTGTCGGTTTGTGTCGTGCTCATCGTGTTTTGTCATGATAAGTCGTGTTTGACCGAGATCGTGACTCGCACGTGCAAGCACGAAAACTGGTTTTTGCAATAGGAATACGTCGTGTTTGAGACTCAAAGAAAATACGACACGCGTCCAACTCTAGTTCGAACTAAAACCGTAGGTCCTTAGTCCGTGAACCGATCCTTAGACTTAACGACGGTTTCCAGCCCCCAGAGCGAATCTTCTGCGGAATTTTTAAGGTGTGCGTAGAGTTTTCGAAAAAATAAACATTTGAGGTCATTTGGCGTTAGGTTAAAAATTATTAATTTAGACGATTTAATTTCGTGGTTTCCAAGCCAAGTCTAAGGTGTTTTCATTCATAGCCACATTTGCTATAGGGCCGAGATACAATTCAAAAATTGGAGCTCTATATTTCAAAGTTCGAACTCTTTGTTAGCAATTGGGTCGTTCCTTACGCAACTCGTTTGGCTTTAAATGACATTAATTCGCATTTCTCTGGGTATCACGTGGTCCAACCCCTTAAGCTATTCATTATTATTATACCCTTGCAGAGGGTGTATTAAAATTGTCACGATGTTTGTAACGCAGTGAAGGAAGCATTTCCGACCACATAAAGTATATATATTCTTGTTCAGCATGACGAGCTGAGTTCATTTCCGTTTGTCCGTCTGTCCGTCCGTCTGTCCGTCTGTTTCTATGCTATCTCCTCCCTCAGTTTTGAAGCTATCTTGACCAAACTATCTTGAGCAAAAAGTCTTTAAATACAAATACGCTGCACATTTGTCGGAATCGGCCGGATCGGATGACTATATCATATAGCTGCCATAGGAACGATCGGTCCAAAAACTAGTTCTAATGAGAAAAACTTTTTTGTTTTCCATCGTAGCGTTACCAATCTTGGTATATATTAGTTTTATATGCTTTTACACAATTTTGGAAAAATTTATCAAAATCGGATGACTATAGCATATAGCTGCCATATAAACGGTCTGTCAAAAAACTAGTTCTAGTGAGAAAAACTTTTTTGTTTTCCATCGTAGCGTTACCAATCTTGGTATATATTAGTTTTATATGCTTTCAAACAATTTCGGAAAAAATTTATCAAAATCGGATGACTATAGCATATAGCTGCCATATAAACGTTCTGTCAAAAAACTAGTTCTAGTGAGAATAACTTTGTTGTTATCAATGGTAGCGTCTTTCAAAAACTGCAAGGGTATTTAAAACATCGGCATAGACGATGTTAGTCTTCTATTTTTTTTATTTTGCATTTCCCTCTTTCTATGTTCAACTGTGTTCCTGCATGGCCTGTTGCTACCACAACCAATCAAACCAACCGACTACCAAAAGTGGCCGGAAAATAATCATAAAATGTTGCATAAAAAAACTGACAGTCTGTTGTCCCCTTACCTGTCCAGAGCTCACCTTTCGCTTTGCAGCAGTTTGAATTGTGCGAAAATCTGCGGACAGGCAGCATAGCAACAAATCAATAGAGAAGGCGGACTCTTCCCGGACCCCCGCTGCCGTATTCAACTGGTCGCTTAGGCTAACGTTTGCATTGGCGTGTTACAGAATTGGCTATGCATGAGCAGAATGACAAATTGCTAGTCAAGGAAGCTTTGTCCCAGCTTAGGGGGTTAGTCCAAACATTGAAATTCCACGGAAAGGAAAAGGAAAGAGATTTGGGTCGGAGACAGGCTAATAATTGCAACAATTTTGGAATCTATTCTTTGAAATTGGATTCCTTAGGGCGGATTGACTGACAGATGTTTGAAATAATTTATGAAAAATGTCAAAGCAAAACTCCCAACTTCTTTTCCGCTTGCAATCAGTCTGATTTGATTTTGTTTTTGGGGGATTTGTGTTGAAGGGTTAACTTTTTAATCAAGTTTATGGCTTCTGCAGAAAGTTCAAATGCCTCTGACCTGCACCTAAACCTCTTTTTCATCTCCCTATTTCCGGGCTTGTCTGCTTTGGGCCATCATGAATAATGACCCGGTCTGCATTTACTCGGGGCCATTAACTCTTTGAGTAGACGGAGGGGGCAACCCTTTTTAGTAAAGTTTCACTTAATTACATGCCCGCACCCGGAAAACACATATTTGACGCCCACACGCACACAAACACACACACACACACACAAGCACAAATATTTACTCGGACTGCCCGGCCCCCGGTCAATCCCCCCGGTCACTGCTGCAGAAATAACACACAAACATGAAAAGTCCATAAAACACTTAAGATCAAACAATTTATATAGAGGAAAGACTGGGAGACAAGAAAATATAGCCTAACTAGTGGGGCACTTGGCACTTGGCCACCAAATGGCGAACAGCAAATTACAAATCTTGGCCAAAGTCACGTCGCAACTTGGTCATTAGCCTCCGCCACCATCGATTTCATTGCTGCACATAATTCTTGGCAAGGCGTTTTGCCATTTGTGCAAATCTCATGTTGATGGCATATTAAGTGACCTCCTGACCAGTTTTCCAGCTCCCCTTGGGCAATTTCGAATTTAAAGGCTGGCCAGCGTGCGTCAGAGGCGACTTACGTGTAATTAGAGGCGTCTGGGCGCGAGGATTAGCAATTAAGCTAGTGTCCTGCGAAAGCAACAAGTGCCAGCACGCGTAATCCCAGCCAAACAAAACGGAATATACAACAGGGGTAGGATAACGCATAAATCAACATGTCAAATCGTAGCTTAGACTCGGCCACACACGTACGCTCACACACACACAAACACACACACACACGCACGCTGACTACGGCTTAAATATATATAATGTTTACCATTTTCCAATTATTTTTGTTTGCGCAAATTTGTTTAATTTGTTGCCGAGCTGCGAACCTGCAAAACTTTACTAATTGTCCTAATTGCGTTTTCTGCAGCCAGACACAAACACCAACACCTCGGCCAACACTATATTTTGAGCAACAGTTTGTACAGTTATTTATTTTTTTTGCACTTCCGTTTCGGATTTTATGCCGCCACCGCCGCTCGCAACCAAACAACAACAATTTGGCCAACCGAACCGAAGCTGCCGCCGCTTCTGCTGCTCAAGCTAAACTGTGGGTCCGATGGCCAACACGGTTGAGTTTTGGCGAGAAAAGCTTCGCACAGAGAAAGCTTTTCTCTGACCTGGAAGGACTGGAATGTGCCACCATGCACAAAAGTTTAGAGGCATGCAACAATGCGCTTTTCAAGAGAAGAAGATCCGGAAAGTATGAAGTATGAAGGAATGGGATGGATTAGAGTTAGAAATGGCAAGACTAGATTGGCCAGCTCACCGAGCCTGGATTAAATATTGCGTTTGAAATTAATCCACTTTCTTATAAACAGAGTATACTTAGAATAAAAATGAGTGGCAGAGGTCTAGGAATTTTTGATACCTCTGTTGTATGCTATATTAGGTGGGGTGAAATAAACCCTCCTTGACCGCCAGAAGATTATCGTGCCTGATAGTCCATTAATATTTAGGCAGATATGTCAATTTGTAGAGCGATGTTTTGTTTTGTGTTGACAGCTGATTGTTTATCCCATGTTTGGCACATGGTACATGTTGAGTAAAGGAAAAAACGATTTTCAACAACAATCAGCTGTCAAAACAAAACGTGGGCTGCATCGTTTTTTTTGGCAGAGACTGACCGTTCGACCGTACAAAACAGGAATTTGGGGCGGTCTCAGAGAATTCTACCGCACGAAATCTGTGCTACCAGATCGTATATGACTCAAAAATGTGTCAGCCTTGTGCAATTTTAATCGATACCCTCTAGTACTGCTGGTGGCGATTAATCATGCTAGCACAACCCTCTCGGCTGGTTCGAACATGGGAACTTTCCTAACTAACCCTTTGGTAAACGAATGCCGAACCACCGAAAAAAAATAATATTAATTCCCAGTATATTCTGTTGCCGAACCAGTGTAGGAAAAATAGAAAGAAAGCAAAGCGCAATGCGTAAGCAAAATTTTGTTGTTTTACTGTCACCTATGCATTTTTTGTTTAAATACAAAAACAAATGCAATGTTAGCACTGTTATTTTTCGTCTTCCTTGCACGTGTTTTCCATTTTGCTAAAACATTCTTTGCTATTGCCGTTTACTTAAGTTTGTGACACCTTTTACTTCGAGCTACAAGCAGGGAATAATACCGTAACCGGAACCGTTAACCGAAATATACCGTTTCAAGCCTAGTACCGGTATGGAAACCGGAACCGATATTTTATTTTTTTTAAGAACCGAAAACCGTTAACCGTTATAATAGGAACCGAAAAAACCGAAACCATACCGAAACGCTTATACCGGTACTGTTTCGGTTTCTAGTTAAAATATTCCACTGGTAAAATAGCAATAATTACACTGAGGAGAAAGTCTTACATTTCAGAAATTTGCCATTAGCGAATAACCAGAATCAAATTCTCCTTTTTAGATATATGTATAAGATATAGAAAAAATGTCTAAAAAGTGTTAAAACTTTTATTTGCTAAATAAAAGCCCTCAAATTAAGTGAAAAGGATTTGAAAAGTCTCCGAAATATGCTTATAAATTTTAGAAATGAAATTTCACGATTTTATTAAAATTTTGCTCTACAAAAAAAATCTGGTTTAATATTTCGAAAAATATTATGACAGGTTAAACTAAGTCTGATTTAATGTTTTAAACTGTTTTTGTGTTGTTAAGAGCTTATTTTGAGTATTTTACCAGCCTTTTATAAGCTATTTTGGGCAGTAGTATTATAGTATAGGTTAAAATCAATCCAAATCACTAAATATCTGAATAATCAATTTGGCGGAGATACGGCAGATTTTAGGGCGACATAAGAATGAAGAATTCCTTAATTAGAGGGATACCACTGAAAGCCTGGAAAGAATACGTTTAACGTAATTGTTCGTCCAATAATAAAAATGGCTAGAAATCGCTATATTTAAAATAAAACGTTTTTTTTTAAATAATATTCTTAGGACTCTTTTGTAGTTCTATTACATCCATTATTTTTTGGTATATCTTGAAATAATTTAAATTTTTGAATATTAATAAAAATAATACTGGTACCGGTATGTACCGGTATACCGAAATAAAAATCTGAGTACCGTATCGGAACCGAATACCGAAATAAACTGAAATCCGAAATAGAACCTTTAACCGATATTCTCATTTCGGTACGTACCGGAACCGGTACCAGAACCGAAATTCGTTTCGGGATTAATCCCTGGCTACAAGTGAAAATAAAGTGAGGTGAATAGTCCAAAAATACAATTATTTAAAATCATTAGATCATTAATTGAACTTAAAATAAACTGAAAATGTATTGCAACAGGAAGGATTAAAGAAGAACTTTATACTTCTAGATGCTTTGGACGGTGGAATTGGGACGGCTGAAGATCAATTAAAAAAGGAAATTCAGCGAAAAAAATGATGTTTTTAAGAATTATAATTTACTAGCAATAATAAAAATAGAAGGCTAACATCGGCTACGCCGATGTTTTAAATACCATTGCAGTTTTTGAAAGGCGCTACAATTGATAACAAAAAAGTTTTTCTCATAAGAACTAGTTTTTAGACCGATCGTTCCTATGGCAGCTATATGCTATAGTCATCCGATTTTGATAAATTGTTCACGAATTGGGTGTAATCATATAAAACTAATATATACCTTGATTGGTGACGCTACGATGGAAAACAAACAAGTTTTTCTCACTAGAACTAGTTTTTGGACCGACCGTTTGTATGGCAGCTATATGCTATAGTCATCCGATTTTGATAAATTTTTTCAGAATTGTGTGGAAGCATATAAAACTAATATATACCACGATTGGTGGCGCTACGATGGAAAACAAAAAAGTTTTTCTTACTAGAACTACATAGTTATTGGACCGATCGTTTCTATGGCAGCTATATGATATAGTCATCCGATCCGGCCGATTCCAACAAATGTGCAGCGTATTTGTATTTAAAGACTTTTCGCAAAGTTTGGTCAAGATAGCTTCAAAACTGAGGGAGGAGATAGCATAGAAACAGACGGACAGACGGACGGATGGACAGACGGACAAACGAAACTGAACTCAGCTCGTCATGCTGATCAAGAATATATATACTTTATGTGGTCGGAGATGATTCCTTCACTGCGTTACAAACATCGTGAAAATTTTAATAGACCCTCTGCAAGGGTATAAAAATTGAAGGCTAACACCGATCGTTCCTATGGCAGCTATATGCTATAGTCATCTGATTTCCATAAATTTTCCCAGAATTGTGTGGAAGTATATGAAAATATTATGTACCACGATTGGTGACGCTACCATTGAAAACAAAAATGTTTTTCCCACTAGACCGACCGTTTATATGGCAGCTATATGTTATTGTCATCCGATTTTGACCAATTTTTCCAGAATTGTGTGAAAGCATTTAAAATAGCATAGAAACAGACGGACAGTCGGAAATGTACTCAGCTTGTTATGACGTCATGGCTATATCGACTCAGCTCGTCATGCTGATCCAGAATATACATACATACATACTTTATGGGGTCGGAGATGCGTTATTCTATGCGTTACAAACATCGTGACAATTTAAATATACCCTCTGCAAGGATATAAAAAGGAATGCGTACAAAATTAACAAATGGCAAGAAATCTAACCATTATTGATTTCGATTAAATTTTAGCAGAAGTTCAACCTCAACCAAGTTTCAGGGTCGTTTACTCATGTTTCTCATGCTTAAATAAATTTGGCAAATTGATCAGTTTTTCTACATTTTTTACCCCCATTGACTCTTCTTATACCCAGATTATTCGTAGGAATAATGTTCACATTGGTCAGAGGAGGATATCGCTGAAATAGATGCTAATGTTGGGTTGCTATTAAGATTCAAGCTTTAAATAAAGTTGTTCATTTTTTGTATACAAAATAATAGTCTAGTTTTATTAAATTTTTGTAGTTTTTCTTCTTTTCTTTAATATCATCTTAAGGCTAATCTTACAACTCGCTTACATAATAAATAGTTGTGGAAGTCTTTAACTTAAACGCTAGAGAAACGACTAAGGGATTATCATACAGGATAGGATAACATAGGATTAGGATGGGTATGGGTATGTGGTATATCATTTTTATGGTGAACGGGGATGGATAGTTATTGAGCGGGTATTTGAAGGTGGGTAAAGACGTCTAATTAAATTCATTTGTCTCCGCCTGCTCTGCTAACTTATTGGTCAGCAATGCGAATGGTGAGCTGTTCCAGCTCCTTATAGATGCTGTCTGGCAAATCCTTGCCCACCTGCGACTCAAAGTAACTGCGAATCTCTTTTACCTCCTGCGACCAGAAGTCCTTGGGTAGAGAAAACAATTCCTTCTCATCGATCTGATCTTTCATGCCTTCCAGATTGAGGGCACCCTCTGAGGGAATGAGTCCGATGGCCGAATCCACATAGCAGTCCTCTCCATTGACACGACGCAAGATCCATTCGAGGACACGAGAGTTCTCACCATATCCGGGCCACATGAACTTGCCCTCGGCGCTCTTGCGGAACCAGTTGACATGGAAGATTTTCGGTACCTGTCCACGCTTCTCCATGCTCAGCCAATGCGCCACATAGTCGCCAAAGTTGTAGCCAAAGAAGGGACGCATGGCGAAGGGATCGTGCATTATGACCTTGCCCTTATGCTCAGCCGCTGCAGTAGACTCACTCCTCATGGCCGCGCCGATAAAGACGCCATGAGTCCAGTCGCGAGCCTCATAGATCAGAGGAACACCAGCTGGACGACGGCCTCCGAAGAGCATTGCTGAAATGGGCACACCAGCTGGGTCTTCCCAGGCTGCGTCAATAATGGGGCACTGGCCTGCAGGAGTGCAAAAGCGGGAGTTGGGATGAGCAGCCGGTTTGCCGGAGTCCTTTGACCAGGGTTTGCCCAGCCAATCGGTGATCTGAACATTGGGAGCCAGGCTACTTTCCATGCCTTCCCAGAAGACACCGCCGTCCGAGGTGGAAGCCACATTGGTGAAGATGGTGTTCTTGAAGACGGTGCTCATGGCAATGGGGTTGGTCTCCATGGAGGTGCCCGGGGCCACACCAAAGAAGCCGTTCTCGGGATTAATGGCTCTCAGCACGCCCTGCCTGTCGAATTTCATCCAGGCGATGTCATCGCCCACACACTCCACCTTGTAGTCAGACAGCGAGGGGTTTAGCATAGCCAGATTGGTCTTGCCGCAGGCGGAGGGAAAGGCGGCAGTGATGTATTTCTTCACACCCTTGGGATCTGTGATGCCCAGAATCAGCATATGCTCGGCCAGCCAGCCCTCTCGCTTGGCAATGGTGCTGCCAATTCTCAGAGCAAAGCACTTCTTGCCCAGCAGCGAGTTGCCACCATAGCCAGAGCCATAAGAGACGATCAAGTTCTCCGCCGGCTTGTGCAGAATAATAACGCGTTCGGGATCACAGGGCCAAGAGGGCTGCTCCACCTTACCGTTAGCTGGCGTACCCACTGAATGCAGGCAACGCACAAATTCCTCCTTCTTGGCCAGCTGCTGCAGGACAGCGGCGCCCATGCGGGTCATAATGCGCATAGAGGCCACCACATAGGCAGAGTCGGTCAGCTCGATGCCAATTTTCGAGAGTGGACTACCCACCGGACCCATGCTGAAGGGTACCACATACATGGTACGTCCCTTCATGCAGCCCGGGAAACGCTGCTGTATGGCCGCCTCCAAGTCCAGTGGCGAAATCCAATTACCCAGAGCTCCCTTTACTCCCTCCTGGGGTGTGGGAATGGTCTCCTCGCGCTCTTCCGTGCAGATGAAGGTCTTCGACTCAACACGAGCCACATCCGCGGGATTGGTGCGAGCCAGCCAGCAGTTCTCATACTTGGGCAGGGCCACAATGGTGCCCGATTGGACCATGGATTTGATCAACATCTTGTTCTCCTGCTCGCTGCCATCGCAAATGTGCACCTGATCGGGTTGGCACAAGGCAATGCCTTCCTCCACAAAACTACGGACTCCGGCAGTCAAAGAGTTGACACTGCCATATGAGATGGGAATGCCACGAATGTGGCTATACAGGCCGCAATTGTCCTGGCGCAGCTTGTGCAACTGAGGCAGACCGCAGCCATTGGCGGAGCTGGAAAATGAGAAGAGATTTGGAGTTAGTTAATATGTTGGGGGTTGACTGAAGAAGGGGGTAGATGGGTGGGATAGGTTGGGTTGTGGATACAATAATTTTTATTTCGAAATATTTTTTGGAATTCTATTATGGTGTTAATTCTGATTTCCAAGAAACAATTAGCAAATTCTGTTGAAACGTTTATGAAGATAAATAGAATATTATTTTTAAATTTTCAAATCGGGAACAATTCACAATTTCGATTGATTGACGTGGAAAACGGAAACATATTTTCTTTTAAAGTTAACGAACAAAATGGTTTTTGAAAAAATTGTGTTTTTAATTTATTCTTTTTGATTGGTATCGAGTGGGTCGGTTATGTGGGTCTGGGGGCCAAGGAGGCACCTATTGTTTTACTTACCTAATTTTGCTTTGTTCGATGAGCTCAGGCATTTTGTTTGTATTTTTATGTTTTTTCTTTCAAAACTTTGGAATCAAAGACACAATTTTTTTTAAATTTAATGCTTATTTGTTTTTCTAGTTTGGTTATCACAATTGATTTATCACAATTATTTTTCTTGTTTTGGTTGAACTTTTAATATTTTTTAGATTTTCTAGGGCTTGGCTTTCATATGTTCTTCCAAAGTTTCTTGTCAAACATCAACTTGATTTTCAGACCACTGAAATTAAATTTTTCACTTGATCTTTCCATTTACTCTGGCCACGAGTAACTGATGCTTACAGCGCTGGCGAGCTCTTTTTATACGCCTCGTCGTTATCGATACGACCAGAAGTATAAGTATGTGCAGTCGGACTCGGCTGGTGGTGCGATCGTGTACGATCGTTGTCGTTTTTTTTTATGAGTGAGAGGGTCAAACTTCAGGCAAGCTGATTGGCCATCGTATGGAGGCTCGCCGATGGTTGTTTTGGTTTTTCGCTGAGCAGCGGGGCATATGTGGGGGGTGGGCGAGGAATCGGAGGCGCCTTCACTTGGCAACAGTCTGCTGCTTTTTCGTAATTTCTAGTGTGTTTTGGTTAGATTTGGAGGAGAGCGCATTGATAAGCGCTGGTGGGTCCCCTCCTCCTGCAGTTCTTGTGGATATTGTTAATGGCTATTGTTGTTGTTATAATTATTCATTCTTTTTTTCATTCTTCTGTTGGCGTTTGTGCAAAAATAGCTTCAGTCACCAAGTGTAAGGTGTAGTCGTGGGAGAAACCAAACCAGTTTGTGGACAGTTGAGACAACAGCGTTTTTTAGGTGCGGTCTTGCGACAGCTGTTTATACTGTTAGTTGGTTAGGCCTCCTAGCGCGCCCTCCCACGCCTACCGGCGGATTCTATATTTTTGTCAAGATGCCAAATTGAAAAGACTTTCGCTTATTTGCGAAAACGGTGACGGAAAATTGGCTTCTGCCTCTCAAGAAAGTGGCCATGGCCGCTGCTTTGGAGGCCAGTCGAATCCGACGCCATTCATGTGACATTTGGCAGTGCTATTTCGTACCTTATCCAATAATAGCCGCCAAAGCTGGTCATGTGTTCGGCGGAAGGAGAAATGAAGGTTTAAATTTTAATGGTGTGATTTCTGACCGTTATAAAGTCGTTTTCCAGTTTCTCTTACTTGACCCAGACCTAAACAGGGATTGTCCATCAACCTTGAAGCCTTGCTGGTAGTTGTCCAGTTTTTTCTGCAATTCGGTCTCCAAGCCTCGTGCGATTCTGTGTGTTTATTTTTAAACTTAAGACTTGTTTTTCTAGTTGGGCCTGATAATCTTCATCATCGCTGTTAATTGTTGCTGTGCTGCTCAGACTTAGCTCCTGTCCCGGACCACACCCCTGCACCCTAATTAGCACAACATCACAAAAATTCGCTCGTTTTGATGGGTCCAGTGTGTTGTGAACTTACGTCAATAGACAAAGACGAACAGTTCGTCTGAAACAAAAAAAAAAAAAAAAAAACAAAACAAAACATAATCAAAATAGCATCTGTATATTCGAAATCAGCATTTGTGGGTTAACGGGGCTATCACTTGAGTCGAGCCCTTTGGGGTGCAATCTAAATATAGAGCAGAAACTGTTTTAAACCGGATCTTGACTAGCAACTAGAACGCTTTATGGGGTAAGGTTTCAGAGTCTAAAATTAATTATTGTCTATATTGATGTAAGAGCGTCGGTGTTAAAATGTTTAAGCTATACGAAGCGGTATTCCTCTTATAATATCTAAATCTGGCGATAACCCTATATAAAGACTGGAAACCCAAATAACATTTGCAGTGGTCCGTTTTACTGGTTTAAACCAAAACTTATCATTGGTTAAGATTCAGAAATTTGGGGGTTCAAGATGTTGGTTCGAACCTTAGTTTTATGTCTATTCTACTTCTTTGATCCAGGTACGGTGCACAGTAAAAGAAATGTCGAAATTCCGGGATCGAACCGGATCGGTTTAAAACCCGGTTGCAGCCCTGCCTTAAATAATATCAAGGCGGGGCGTATTCATGAATATTCAGAATATTTTATGACCGATCCAAGGCAATTAACACATTTATATATTATTTAGCTTTATTTAAATGAAAATGTTTATTAGACTGGAATACCAATCATGAGGGTATAGCATTGGTGTTTTACAATTTTCGAGCATTTATAAATAAATGTATAGTCTATAAAGGAAAATTAGCAGGTAAAGAAAGGAAAGATAGAAATAAAATCAAGAAGGCAAAGCTAACCTCGACTGTGTCGAAGTTTTAATACACTTCCAAAAATTCGCTTTAACTGATTTTATCTATAGAATATATATATGATATGGATGTCAGATATTTATTAACTGAAATTCATTAAAAATCTGATTGTTGACTTCATTATTTGATCATGCTACCATCAAAAACAAATAAGTTTTCTCAGTAAGACAATCGGTTCTATGGCAGCAATAGGATATAGTCCTTCGATGCCGACCCAACTATGCAAATCTGATTGAAAGCATATAATATTGAGTTTAATAACGCTGTCAAAGAAAACAAAAAACGTTTGCTTACTAAGACCCATTTTCCAACCGATCGATCCTATGTCAGCTATAGGATATAGTCATCCGATCCTAACCAAATTTTTTACAACTGTTTAAAGAATATAATTCCTGACTTTAAGAACAATATCATAGAAAGCAAACAAATTTTTTTTAATCAGTTTTTTTTCGACCGATCAATGCTATGGGAGCTACTAGATATAGTCAACTGATTCTTACCAAATTTTGCAGAGCTTTTACCCAGCATACAAAATTCGTAATTGCTGAGTTAAGGAACGTTATCATTGAAACAAAAAAGTTTTTTCACTAAGACCTACTTTTTTTCGACTGATCGTTCCTTAGACAGCTATAAGATATAGTCATCCGAAAAGAAGACTCTCAGCAAAATTGCAGCTTGATAGCTTTAAAACTCGTCCTGATCAAGATTATATATAGATAATGGGGTCGAAAATAAATGTTTTTATGTGTTTAAAAAGTCTGGGCAAAATTAATACACATTGGTTAAGGGATTAATACGCAGTTGCAAAGAAAACAAATTGGTTGTTTAAATTAATTTTAATAGAAAGCGATTTTATTACACAAAGTCAAGTAATAATTATTCAGATAGTATCTACTTTTGAGTTGCTAATGGCACTTAGATCGTGTAAAAATATTGATGGGTACTGCTTCTGCAGACGATCTACCGAAGGTCCTTCTGAAAAAGGCATTTGTCTGTGATCACGATATCTCTGGGTTAGGAAAAGTATGGTAAAGTCTGGTAACAAAAAATTTTAGTTTACAACCAAAGTTTTTCCAAAAATAATTATCGGAAATCTAATTCCTTCGATCAATCTCTGAGGAAATATTTATATTTTCCAAAAATATTTATATTTATATAAGACAGAGATCGACAAAGACCGCCGAACAAACAACCAACCGAATAATTGTATTTATTTAATTTAATTTTCAACAGGTCGGCTCTTAAATCTGATCAGTCAATTTCCACAAAATATTGTTTATAATCTGAAGTTGTTGAACTGGTAAACTGTGACGATCCAATAGATTATTTTTTTCCTTTTAACGAAGACCATGAGACGATGAGTTAACAATTTGATGTAGTTTTAAAAAATTTGTTGTACTATTCCCTTCTTTATCTAAGTCATATCACCAAACAATAAAATAAATTTGTTTAATTTTTAATTTAATTCAAAATTTGATTAGTTATCCCTTCCCTTACCCAGCTGTGATTCCACATCAACAGCCGCCCCTTTTCGAAATGTTCTTCTTCTTATCGCCAGTCACACCACACTTGGTCTACAATCAGGCCTTGACAACTCGAAAGAGGCCCGATCGATCTGCGGACCAACAATTGTTTTTTCTATTAACTTTTGTTGGAATTTTTGGTCATTTTATTTGCTTGTTTTTGTCGCTTTTGATAATTTTCAGAGAGGTTAATGGTGCTTAATGGCGAATTTATAAGCTTGTTTACGGGACAGGCCTCTGCGCCCAAAAAAAAAGTGATAAGACTCTTCATGCCAAGCCCTGCCCCATTTCCCCCCTATGAAAAGATCACTTTGTCCGATTTCTTCGTTTTATTTTAGTCAATAAAGTCTAAGATTAGCGCAAAAACCTATGAACTTGAATATCACATGATGGACGCACGCTCTCTCAGTTCATCAAGTCGCTGGGCTTCTGGGGCAATTGATCGTCCTTTTGCTCTAAAAGTTCAAATTTTAATCTTGGGCGCATCTTGAGAATACCAATAACGACCACTCCAGAAAGTAGGAAAGATTTCGCCCAGAACTATTTTGGTCTACCTCAACACCAGCAACAAGTTTTAGGACACCCACATATCAACCAATCTACGGAGGATGTAAACCAAAACGGAGGCAAACTCTCATTGGGGGGTCTCAGACAACTACCCCCACCTCTTATATCCATCTAGGCTACACTTTTTTAGGTATTTTTTGAATATTAGGCATACTTTTACTTTAAAAAATTAATACTCTTCTGTTTTCATGTATTAACTGTGCATTATTGCAAAAATATATATCTTATATTTTAATTTTTTTTATTGAAGGTTAAAGGATTTGGAACCAATCCCCTTTTCTTCTATGTACAACTCCATGTCTTTTTTTTCCATGGGTTTTTCTGGAACGTATCTACCGTGTAATAACAGAATTAGGTGTATGTCAAATTGAAAGTAAACATGTCGATTAGAAATGTTTTAGAGCCATTTCTTAGAAATTATTGAAGATATGAACTTGAGATTTGGTGTGTAGGTGAGTTATACGGAGACCGATATATCATTAATTAAAACGCATTTTTAAATCCGCTGAACAATAGTGGTTCAGAGCCATATCTGAGAAATTATTAAAGCTATAAACTTAAAATTTTGTGTGATTCCGACCCCGCTCATGAGGTTCAAAAGTAAGTCAGAGCCATATCTCAGAAATGATTAAAGCTAGAACTATACATTTTATGTGTAGTTTAATAAAATATAGTAAGACATTTAACCGGTTCAAGACCGGTTCCGAACCCGAATGAACCGGTTCAATAGAGGTTCGAAGTCTTATTATTTGAGTTACGATTTTAATACTCGGAGCGCGTGTTTTAAAACCATTATTAAAAAATTAATGTCCCTGAATGAGTTTTATTTACTACATTTTATAATAAAAGGCTTTCGATAAGTCTTATTTTCTGAGTAATAAAATAAAAGTCTTTAATAATTGTTATTTCTGAGTAATACAACAAAAGTCTTTAGTAACTGTTATTTATTGTCTTTTTAATAAAAGTCTTTCTAAATCTGTTATTTACTGAATAAAATAATAAAAGTCTTTATTAACAGGTATATTCGGATTCCAAACCAAAAAGTTTTGAATAACTGTTTTCTGCGGAGAAAAAAAATTAAAGTCCTTAATAACTGTAATTATAAGCTTAATTAATAAAATTCTCAAAATAATTCTTAGATATGGACTTTTATAATATAAATTATTACTGTTACCGTTCTTGCATATTACATAAATACATATTATTTGCATTATTGCATTTCAGTCATATTGCATAGTAAGACTTCGCATTGAGAGCAGAATACATTACAGAGTCTTTTTCAACAGTATCAGTGCGATTTTGGGTAGGCTAGTTTCTAATGTCTATAACTTGGTCGTTTTGACTGAGCCATGACTTATACGACGGCTAATAGAAGCCTTTATATAATTTAAGCAAAAAACCAGGTCCATATTTTTTCGAGTTTACTCAAGTTTTTAAAGTATACAAATTTTTTTTTGCATTGACATTAAGAATATATTTTACAACACTGAAACTAATACAAACGAGAAGGCAAAGCTAACTTCGACTGTGCCGAAGTTCTAATACACTTGAAAAAGATTACTCCAACTGATTTAACCGGTAAAATATATATAGGATATAGGATATATATATTTACAATTTTTAAATCATTGATAATAAAAATTTGATACCATAAAAGAAAACTTTTCTTAGTAAAACACATTTCCGTATGCTATAGTCCTCCGATTTTGATAAATTTTTTCGAAATTATGTGAAAGAATATAAAACTAATATATACCACGATTGGAGACGGTACGATAGAAAAAAAAAAGTTTTTCTCACTAGAAGTATTTTTTTGACCGACCGTTTATATGGCAGCTATATGCTATAGTCATCCGATTTTGATAAATTTTTTCCGAATTGTGTCAAAGCATATAAAACTAATATATATTAAGATTGGAGACGCTACTATGGAAAACAAAAAAGTTTTTCTCACTAGAAGTAGTTTTTTGACCGTCCGTTTATATATAAAAATTATATATAAATCTTTGGAAAGAATCCTTCATTATTCCTCTTCACAAAAAGGGTGGAAAATCAGATATCTCCAATTATAGAGGTATCGCCAAATTATCTGCTATTCCTAAGTTGTTTGAAGAAATTATAACCTCTACATTGCAGCATTACTGCAAATCGGTTTTGTCACCTTTCCAGCATGGATTTGTAAAGAGTCGGTCAACTACGACCAATTTGCTTGAATTCACATCATTAGTTAACGATGGATTCCTTATGAAATGCCAAACTGATGTCATCTACACTGACTTCAGTAAGGCTTTTGACTCCGTGAACCATGATCTCCTCCTCCTTAAGCTTGATCGTATTGGATTTCCCTCCCCTTTTCTTTTTTTGGATCTCTTCATATTTAAAAGATAGAACTCAAAAAGTTCTGCTCAGATCTAATATTTCAAAACCTGTCTACGTAACATCCGGTGTACCTCAAGGAAGCCACCTCGGCCCTTTGTTTTTCACTCTTTTTATACACTTGAAAAGTGTATATTAATTTTGCCCAGAAGTTTGTAACGCATAGAAATATTCATTTCCGACCCCATAAACTATATATATTCTTGATCAGGACGACGAGCTGAGTTCAATTCCGTCTGTCCGTCCGTCCGTCTGTCTGTCCGTCTGTCTGTTTCTACGCGAACTAGTCTCTCAGTTTTAAAGCTATCGAGCTGAAATTTTGCACAGATTCTTCTTTTTACTGCACGCAACTAATATGTCGGAACCGGCCGGATCGGATGACTATATCATATAGCTGTCATAGGAACGATAGGTCGAAAAATAAGTCTTTGTGAGAAAAACTTTTTTGATTTCCATTGTAGCGTGTCCAATCGTAGTATATATTAGTTTTATATGCTTCCACACAATTCTGAAAAAATTTATCATAATCGGATGAGTATAGCATATATCTGCCATATAAACGGATGGTCAAAAAACTAGTTCTAGTGAGAAAAACTTTTTTGTTTTCTATTGTAGCGTCCCTAATCTTGGTATGTGTTAGTTTTATATGCTTTCACATAGTACAGGAAAAATTTATCAAAATCGGATGACTATATTATGTAGATCCCATAGAAATGGTCGTTCAAAAAACTACGTCTTGTGAGAAAAACTTGTTTTTTTTTTCTATCGTAGCGTCCCCAATCTTGGTATATATTAGTTTTATATGCTTTCACATAATTTTGAAAAAATTGATCAAAATCGGATGAATATAGCATATAGCTGCCATAGGACCTGCCATAGGATCGTTCGGAAAATGTGTTTTACTAAGAAAAGTTTTTTTTATGGTATCAAATTTTAATTAGCAATGATTCAAACATTTTAAATATCTGATATCTATATCTTATATATATTTTACAGGTTAAATCAGTTGAAGAAAAGTTTTTCAAGTGTATTAAAACTTCGGCACAGTCGAAGTTAGCTTTGCCTTCTCGTTATTAATGATCTCCCCTCGACTATATCTCATTCTCGGATACTTATGTATGCCGATGACGTTAAACTCATTTAATCTTACAACGACCCGATGCATTCTATTAGGTTGCAAGATGATTTAAACTCGCTTCATTTTTGGTGCTTGGTTAATCATTTATTTCTTAATTGCGCAAAATGTATGTTTATGTCTTTTCATCGTTGCAAACCTTCGCTAGTTTCAAATTTGATTGGCAATGAACCCTTGCAACGAATATCAACTATCGTTGATCTTGGAGTTATTTTTGATTGCAAATTAAGCTTTAATGATCATATATCCTGTATAGTTAATAAGGCGAATGGTGTACTTGGATTCATTAAGCGTTGGTCGAAGGAATTTAATGATCCCTATACAACAAAAGTTCTTTTCACATCTTTAGTTCGCCCGGTGCTTGAATACTGCTCATCCGTCTGGTGTCCGCAGTATAAAAAGCATATGGATCGTATTGAGTCTGTCCAAAAGCAATTCTTGCTTTTTGCCCTCCGCGGCTTAAATTGGGATCCCAACCTTCGGTTGCCATCGTATTCTAGTAGGCTTTTGCTTATTGACCTTCCATCGTTGGCTAACCGTAGAACTGTCCTAGGCGTTTCTTTTCTTCATAAGTTAATTATCGGTGATGTAGACTCTTCTGAACTCTTAGGTCGCCTTAACTTCTCTGTTCCCTCTAGAGTCTAGACCAACTAGAAATTATTTGCCTTTAATCTTGCATAGATGCACAACCGACTACTCACAGCACAACCGTTTTCGGGTTTTATGTCAAAATTATAATGATGTTTATCACCTGCTCTCAACAGAACTCTCTCTCTTTTCCATAAAGTTATCTCTTTTGCACATCTCCGGCAAAGTCTCTGACCACATCCAGCAGGAGCAGGGGGCCTAGCTTGCCGGACCGGCTAATAAATATTCCCCCACCGGGTCAGAGATTTTCCGGATGATTTAATTCATCTTTATTTTAGCTTATATTTATTTTATTTTTATTATATTTAATTTAATTTTTTTTTCCTTTTTTTTTATACACTTGAAAAGTGTATATTAATTTTGCCCAAAAGTTTGTAACGCATAGAAATATTCATTTCCGACCCCATAAACTATATATATTCTTGATCAGGACGACGAGCCGAGTTCATTTCCGCTTGTCCGTCCGTCCGTCTGTCTGTCTGTCCGTCTGTCTGTCTGTCCGTCTGTCTGTCTGTCTGTCTGTCTGTTTCTACGCGAACTAGTCTCTCAGTTTTAAAGCTATCGAGCTGAAATTTTGCACATAATCTTTTTTTTACTGCACGCAACTAATATGTCGGAACCGGCCGGATCGGATGACTATATCTTATAGCTGCCATAGGAACGATCGGTCAGAAAATAAGTCATTGTGAGAAAAACTTTTTTATTTTCCATTGTAGTGTCACCGTTCTTAGTATATATTAGTTTTAGATTATTTCACATATTTGTGGAAAAATTTATCAAAATCGGATGACTATAGCATATAGCTGCCATATAAATGGAGGGTCAAAAAACTAGTTCTAGTGGGAACAACTTTTTTATTTTCCATCGTAGCGTCACCAATCTTGGTATATTTTAGTGTTATATGAGTCAACACAATTCTGGAAGATTTGATCAAAATCGGATGACTATAGCATATAGCTGCCATAGGACCGATTGGTCGAAAAATGTGATTTACTAAGAAAAGTTTTTTTATGGTATCAAATTTTTATTATCAATGATTTAAAAAATTTAAATATCTGATATCTATATCCTATATATTTTTACCGGTTAAATCAGTTGGAGTAATGTTTTTTCAGGTATTAAAAACTTCGGCACAGTCGAAGTTAGCTTTGCCTTCTCGTTTTTAATTTTTTAATTTTAAATTTTATTTTCATTATTGTTTTATTTTATATTATTTTTGTTCATTCTATAATATTGTTTATTTATTGTTTGTGTTTATGATTTTGTAAACATATTTTTAAGCCTCCTCTTTTTCTTTTTCCTCACTATTCTCTTTTTCGACTTCTATACTATTTAAATTTGTGTTAGGTCTAGTAACGTCTCTGGCTTCAATTGGCTGTGAACTGGGGCATAGCTAGCCGGACGGGCAAATAAAATTCCCCCACCGTGTCGGAGTCGTTACTAGTCGATTTGTAATATTGTTAGATTTTCCTTGTTAGGCTTTCTTAGTTCATTAAGCCTTTTTATAACGTATTCAGTTTTTCTTTTTTTTGGTTGACAGCCACCATTTGTCGTCTTTTTTTTCAACAAATAAACATATAAATATATATATATATGCTTCTTTAGTCATCCGATTTTGATCAATTTTTTCCGAATTGTGGGGAAACATATAAAACTAATATATACTACGATTGGTGACGCTACGATGGAAAACAAAAAAGTTTTTCTCAAAAAGACTTATTTTTTGACCGATCGTTCCTATGACAGCTATATGATATAGTCATCCGATCCGGCCGGTTCCGACATATTAGTTGCGTGCAGTAAAAAGAAGATTCTGTGCAAAATTTCAGCTCGATAGCTTTAAAACTGAGGGACTAGTTTGCGTAGAAACAGACAGACAGACAGACAGACGGACAGACGGACAGACAGACAGACGGACAGACGGACGGACGGACAAGCGGAAATGAACTCAGCACGTCGTCCTGATCAAGAATATATATAGTTTATGGGGTCGGAAATGAATATTTCTATGCGTTACAAACTTCTGGGCAAAATTAATATACACTTTTCAAGTGTATAAAAATCGGCCATTAATACTGATTGCGCAACATCTTCCGAAGTATATCAATTCAACGATCCTCCTGAATCAGAATGATTAAGCTCTTAACACAATCCTGCGTACGCTCTTGGCGCTCGATTCACAAAGAACATATCTTTTAGGAGCGATTCCTCGTTTCCACCTTTTTTTTTTAACAAAATGCTGACCTGATGATTAGCTCAAATTAGCAAGTGGTAAACACACCTTTGTTCATTAGCTGAATAGAGGATTTCAAGGTTGTAAATGAGGCCTCGTTTCGTCACACTTCCTCTACCTGTGCTATCATACCCAAAAACATCTGCCTTCCCTAACGTTTCAAACACAAACCACCAAACTACAAGTGTCAAACACAACTGTACCATCAATTTAGCATTCTAGGTGCGCACGCACAGCTACTGTAAAAAGTGTCGAGACATTTATTAAAAACAAAAAACTGGCTAATCAGCTGTTCGGCTGGTCGTGCAGGTTCCGATGCTTGGATATGTTGAGAAACTTGCTTGGGCAGATTCGAGCTCGAGCTCTGCTTGGGGATTCCTAAACAGAGAACGGGGGCAACCTTAAATTACGAGAGATATTTAAAGCGTCGCGTCACTTTCATTTAAAGTGAGGCCAGACGAAAACATCTGGGTCTTCCTCTCTCACTCAACAGTGCTGAATCTGAATGACGAAATGTTGCATCAGCCAATAACGACGCCGACGCAGCGATCTTTGTGCTCTCTGTTTTGGTCTGGGTCTGGTCGCTGTTTACCCAGTCAAACGCTGGCGATCAGTAATTGCCTGAGTACCATGTTATAGTATGTAGGTAAACATTACTTCCGTTGCCCAATGTCTTATCTAGAGTAAATACTTTGTGACCATATCGCTGTTCATTCAATTGAGGGACAACCATGATGAGGTTGTTCGGCCTAAGTTCAAAGTCCGCTGTCCAACCATCCAATTCTAGTATTGGGTCTCTGTAACACTTGTGTAGAGGCAGCCCCAATTGTGACGTCACAAAACGTCTGGGTACAATCAAGATTAGTTGGACCAGGTACATATGTATGTTCGATTTCTTACTGCGCAGTTCTTTTCATAATATGATATATACCTCCAGTATATACAGACATTAATGGCTTATATTTGCATAAATTGTCTGCATGGCTTGGGCGAGCGATCTGAGCGATAAACTGTTCGATATTTCCATGTGTGTTGCCCTTGGCTTTTGCCAACAGAAACACGCTAATTAATTACTCCTGCTAATTGAAATAAAATGCATTTTTTTAATCAAATACCAAACACCTCAACCCCATCATCTGTTAGTTCTGTTTGTTTTCACACTTTGCTTTCTTTAACGGGCTTTAAAAATGTTTTTTGGCGTGTGTCTACGTTTTATCTATGTTTTCTGCCTTATCGTCTGCGAAATTTATCGGCTCGTTTAATGTGTGCCAGTTGAACTTGCTTTTCAAATAGCCCTGTTTATTCGCCTGGTATTTATTGGGCTAATGATAAGTGTCGGCTGTGTACTAGTTTTCGGGGCACCAGACTATATGTGGACTTTATATTTAAATCTGTGTTGCCGCCTTATTCCAAGTTCAAGCAGATAGGGCAATTAAGTATTATCTGTACACGCAAGTGTTTTTGCAGCTAATTATATGAGAATAACAGTTGCTATTTGTCCCTCTTGCTATATTTGATTATATTGCCACGCGCCTCAGTTTGGGAACTACTGCAAATGCTGCGCAGATTGCCCATGTCTATTTTGGGTGATAACACTGAACAGAGACTGTATTGTATATGTATTGTATGCTGGGAATCCAACGGGGAATGGGTACGGGCTGTCGACGACAAATGCGTTGGCCTTTTTTATACCCGTTACTCGTAGAGTAAAAAGGGTATACTAAGTTCGTGCAAATGTATGTAACAGGCAGAAGGAAGCATCTCCGACCCCACAAAGTATATATATTCTTGATCAGCATCAATAGCCGAGTCGATATAGACATGTCCGTCTGTCCGTCTGTCCGTCTGTCCGTCTGTCTGTCTGTCTGCCTGTCTGTCCGTCTGTATGAACACCTAGATCTCAGGAACTATAAGAGCTAGAGCTACCATTTTTTCAGTGTAGACTTGTATCTTCTGCACGCAGATAAAGTTTGTTTCAAAATTTTGCCACGCCCCCTCCCGCCCCCGCAATATGAAAAAACCTCATATCTCCCACAATTTTGAAAATAGATTGTTTGAACCTTCTAGACATATATTTTAATCATCATTACCTATCGATCTGCCATACATAATTTTCCGATCAGACGAGCGATAGAAGAGTTGCCGCCCCCGCAATTTGAATAATACCTCATATCTCCCACAATTTTGAAAATACATTGTTAAAACCTTCTAGACATATATTTTAATCATCATTACCTACCGATCCGCCATACATCATTTCTTGATCAGATGAACGAAAGAAAAGTTCGCGCCCCCGCAATTTGAAAAATTCCTCATATCTCCCACAATTTGGGCAACCTTACCCTGAGTAACGGGTATATCGAAGTCGAGCAGGGCCGACTTCAACTTACGCTCTCGTTTTTTAAATGGCAACTGAATTTTCTTTGCCGAATCACACTGGCATATTGTCTGCTGTGTTAATAAGTATGAAACAAATGTGAATGAGAACGAGAAGGCAAAACTAACTTCGACTGTGCCGAAGTTTTAATACACTTGAAAAACTTTACTTCAAGTGATTTACCTGGAAAAATATATATAGGATATAGATATCAGATATTTAAAATTATTAAATCATTGATAATACAAATTTAATACCAAAAAAAAACTTTTCTTAGTAAAACACATTTTCCGACCGATCGGTCCTATGGCAGCTGTATGCTATAGTCATCCGATTTTGATAATTTTTTTCAAAATTATGTGAAAGCATCTCAAACTAATATATACCAAGATTGGGGACGCTAGGATAAAAAACAAAAAGTTTTTCTCACTAGAAGTACTTTTTTGACCGACCGTTTATATGGCAGCTATATGCTATAGTCATCCGATTTTGATAAAAAATTTTCAGAATTGTGTGGAAACATATAAAACAAATATTTACTACGATTGGAGACGCTACGATGGAAATCAAAAAAGTTTTTCTCACAAAGACTTATTTTTCGACCGATCGTTCCTATGGCAGCTATATGCTATAGTGATCCGATTTTGATACATTTTTCCAGAATTATGTGGAAGCATATAAAACTAACATGTACCAAGATAAGTGACGCTACGATGGAAAACAATAAAGTTTTTCTAACTAAAACAAGGTCTTAGATCGATCGTTCCTATGGCAGCTATATGCTATAGTCATCCGATTTTGATAAATTTTTTCAGAGTTGTGTGGAAACATATAAAACTAATATATACTACGATTGGAGACGCTACGATGGAAATCAAAAAAGTTTTTCTCACAAAGACTTATTTTTCGACCGATCGTTCCTATGGCAGCTATAAGATATAGTCACCCGATCCGGCCGGTTCCGACATATTATTTGCGTGCAGTAAAAAGAAGACTCTGTGCAAGATTTCAGCTCGATAGCTTTAAAACTGAGAGACTAGTTCGCGTAGAAACAGACAGACAGACAGACGGACAGACAGACGGACAGACGGACAGACGGACGGACGGACAAGCGGAAATGAACTCAGCTCGTCGTCCTGATCAAGAATATATATAGTTTATGGGGTCGGAAATGAATATTTCTATGCGTTACAAACTTCTGGGCAAAATTAATATACACTTTTCAAGTGTATAAAAATAAGAGAAATGAGCGAGGACAAAACGCAGGTCGACAAAAAAAAATACCTTCAATAACTACACTGGTCGACAAAAAAATGCCCATTTAAAATAACTCATCTTTTTATACACTTGAAAAGTGTATATTAATTTTGCCCAGAAGTTTGTAACGCATAGAAATATTCATTTCCGACCCCATAAACTATATATATTCTTGATCAGGACGACGATCTGAGTTCATTTCCGCTTGTCCGTCCGTCTGTCTGTCCGTCTGTCCGTCTGTTTCTACGCGAACTAGTCTCTCAGTTTTAAAGCTATCGAGCTGAAATTTTGCATAGAGTCTTCTTTTTACTGCACGCAACTAATATGTCGGAACCGGCCGGATCGGATAACTATATCATATAGCTGCCATATAAACGGACGGTCAAAAAACTACTTCTAGTGAGAAAAACTTTTTTGTTTTTTATCGTAGCGTCCCCAATCTTGGTATATATTAGTTTTATATGCTTTCACATAATTTCGAAAAAAATTATCAAAATCGGATGACTATAGCATATAGCTGCCATAGGAACGATCGGTCGGAAAATGTGTTTTACTAAGAAAAGTTTTTTTTTATGGTATCAAATTTTAATTATCAATGATTTAAAAATTTTAAATATCTTATATCTATATCCTATATATATTTTTCCAGTTAAATCAGTTGGAGTAAAGTTTTTCAAGTGTATTAAAACTTCGGCACAGTCGAAGTTAGCTTTGCCTTCTCGTTTTTAGTGTATTTTGGGACGCAGAGTTTAAAAATGAACACTACAAATTTTTGTAGGAAGTCGTTCTCCAGATATCGGCAAATATATATTTTTTCGGTATATATTCGGTATCGGTATTCTCATAAGATGTCATAACATCTGAACCAATAATCCGAATTACGTTTTCTATCCTTCAAATATTCTTCATACACTATAATTTAATTAGACATATAGTTACGTCAATACATTTGAAACATATAAGCAAATCATTAAAAATACCCATATTCCAAAAATACTCAATTTAGTTAAGATATTCATTATTTGAACCTTATAAACTCGTTATACTTACATAAAACAACTACAGAATCATTCAAAATCATTTTTATATCCAATTTGGCGGTTTTAAGCATTCTTTGGTATTTCTCTTCTAAGAAACCAACAGTAATCTGCCATTATTTTGAATCGAACCTTGAATCACAGTTTATAGGATCGCTAGTGCAATTTGCCGCTTTTTCGCTGAATTTGATCAAATCAATTAAAATTTAAACCTTTTCATCTGTAATTTTGTTGTTAGCAAGCTATTTGATACGTCAATCAAAAAAATAGAAGGCTAACATCGGCTACGCCGATGTTTTAAATACCCTTGCAGTTTTTGAAAGTCGCTACCATTGATAACAAAAAAGTTTTTCTCACTAGAACTAGTTTTTTTACTGACCGTTTATATGGCAGCTATATGCTATAGTCATCCGATTTTGATAAATTTTTCCAGAATTGTGTGAAGGGGTATAAAACTAATATATACCAAGATTGGTGACGCTTCGATGGAAAACAAACAAGTTTTTCTCACTAGAACAATTTTTTTGACAGACCGTTTATATGGCAGCTATATGCTATAGTCATCCGATTTTAATAAATTTTTTTGGAATTGTGTAAAAGCATATAAAACTAATATAAACCAAGATTGGTGACTCTACGATAGAAAACAAAAAAGTTTTTCTCACTAGAACTAGTTTTTTTACTGACCGTTTATATGGCAGCTATATGCTATAGTCATCCGATTTTAATAAATTTTTCCAGAATTGTGTGAAGGGGTATAAAACTAATATATACCAAGTTTGGTGACGATTCAATAGAAAACAAAAAAGTTTTTCTCACTAGAACTAGTTTATGGACCGATCGTTCCTATGGCAGCTATATGATATAGTCATCCGATCCGGCCGATTCCGACAAATGTGCAGCCTATGTGTATTTAAAGACTTTTTGCAAAGTTTGGTCAAGATAGCTCTAAAACTGAGGGAGGAGATAGCATAGAAACAGACGGACGGACAGACGGACAGACGGACAGACGGACCGACGGACAGACGGACAGACGGACATGGCTATATAAACTCAGCTCGTCATGCTGATCAAGAATATATATAGTTTATGGGGTCGGAGATGCTTCCTTCTATGCGTTACAAACATCGTGACAATTTTAATATACCCTCTGCAAGGGTATAAAAATTCTATCCGTTTCTACGTAGTTCGGTTTTAGCCCGGTTTGCAGCCTTGGAAAAAATAAATAAAGATATAACAGATCTGCTGTTTTTAGTAATTAATTGCTTACTGATAGCCAGCTCTGCAGCTCTGAAAGCAGCTCTGCATGTGTTTGGTTCTTTGGTAAAATTTTGGCGAAATGAAAGTCTTCAAACATTTTTTTCGTTGATTGGACCTTCGAAAATGACAGTAAATTATCGATTTATCTATTTGACAAGTAAGAGTTATCGAAATAGCACGTCATTTCAACAAAATACACGAAAATTAAAAAAAAAAAAAATAGAAGGCTAACATCGGCTACGCCGATGTTTTAAATACCCTTGCAGTTTTTGAAAGGCACTACCATAGATAACAAAAAAGTTTTTCTCATAAGAATTAGTTTTTAGACCGATCGTTCCTTTGGCAGCTATATGCTATGATCATCCGATTTTAATAATTTTTTTCAGAATTGTGTGGAAGCATATAAAACTAATATATACCACGATTGGTGACGCTACGATAGAAAACCAAAAATTTTTTCTCACTAGAACTAGTTTTTGGACCGATCGTTCCTATGGCAGCTATATGATATAGTCATCCGATCCGGCCGATTCCGACAAATGTGCAGCGTATTTATATTTAAAGACTTTTTGCAAAGTTTGGTCAAGATAGCTTTAAAACTGAGGGAGGAGATAGCATAGAAACAGACGGACAGACGGACGGACGGACGGACGGACGGACAGACGGACAGACGGAAATGAACTCAGCTCGTCATGCTGATCAAGAATAAATATACTTTATGTGGTCGGAGATGCTTCCTTCTATGCGTTACAAACATCGTGACAATTTTAATATACCCTCTGCAAGGGTATAAAAATGTGATATTTTGGCAAATCGTGTATTTCATCCATCCAATATTACCCTGTTCTATGTTCTGAAATATTTCAAATAGACGAAGCTACCTTTAAAAGAATAAAAAAAATAGAAGGCTAACATCGGCTACGCCGATGTTTTAAATACCCTTGCAGTTTTTGAAAGGCGCTACCATTGATAATAAAAAAGTTTTTCTCACTAGAATTAGTTTTTAGACCGATCGTTCATATGGCAGCTATATGCTATAGTCATCCGATTTCGATCAATTTTTCCAGAATTGTGTGGAAGTATATGAAACTAATACATATATACGACGATTGGTGACGCTACGATAGAAAACCAAAAAGTTTTTCCCACTAGAACTTGTTTTTGGACCGACCGTTTATATGGCAGCTATATGCTATAGTCATCCGATTTTGATAAATTTTTCCAGAATTGTGTGAAAGTATATAAAAGTAATATACTCCACGATTGGTGATGCTACGATGGAAAACAAAATAGTTTTTCTTACTAGAACTAGTTTTTGCACCGACCGTTTATATGGCAGCTATATGCTATAGTCATTCGATTTTGATAAATTTTTCCAGAATTGTCTGGAAGCATATAAAACTAATATATACCACGAATGGTGCTGCTAAGATGGAAAATAAAAAAGTTTTTCTCACAAAAACTAGTTTTTGGACCGATCGTTCATATGGCAGCTATATGATATAGTCATCCGATCCGGCCGGTTCCGACAAATGTGCAGCGAATTTGTATTTAAAGACATTTTACAAAGTTTGGTCAAGATAGCTTTTAAACTGAGGGAGGAGATAGCATAGAAACAGACGGACAGACGGGCGGACGGACGGACAGACGGAAATGCACTCAGCTCGTCATGCTGATCAAGAATATATATACTTTATGTGGTCGGAAATGCTTCCTTCTATGCGTTACAAACATCGTGACAATTTTAATATACTCTCTGCAAGGGTATAAATATTATAAAAATATTTTTGAATCATACCCAATTTCTCATATTACATTTTAAATTTTTAAACCCTTGCAGAGGGTATATTAAAATTGTCACGATGTTTGTAACGCATAGAAGGAAGCATTTCCGACCACATAAAGTATATATAATCTTGATCAGCATGACGAGCTGAGTTCATTTCCGTTTGTCCGTCTGCCCGTCCGTCTGTCCGTCTGTTTCTATGCTATCTCCTCCCTCAGTTTTGAAGCTATCTTGACCAAACTTTGCAAAAAGTCTTTAAATACAAATACGCTGCACATTTGTCGGAATCGGCCGGATCGGATGACTATATCATATAGCTGCCATAGGAACGATCGGTCCAAAAACTAGTTCTAATGAGAAAAACTTTTTTGTTTTCCATCGTAGCGTCTCCAATCTTAATATATATTAGTTTTATATGCTTTGACACAATTCGGAAAAAATTTATCAAAATCGGATGACTATAGCATATAGCTGCCATATAAACGGTCGCTCAAAAAACTAGTTCTAGTGAGAAAAACTTTTTTGTTTTCCATCGTAGCGTCACCAATCGTGGTATATATTAGTTTTATATGATTCCACACAATTCTGGAAAAATTTATCGAAATCGGATGACTATAGCATATAGCTGCCATATAAACAATCGGTCCAAAAACTAGTTCTAGTGAGAAAAACTTTTTTGTTTTCCATCGTATTATCACCAATCGTGGTATATATTAGCTTTATATACTTCAACACAATTCTGGAAAAATTGATCGAAATCGGATGACTATAGCATATAGCTGCCATAGGAACGATCGGTCTAAAAACTAATTCTAGTGAGAAAAACTTTTTGGTTATCAATGGTAGCGCCTTTCAAAAACTGCAATGGTATTTAAAACATCGGCTACGCCGATGTTAGCCTTCTATTTTTTTCCTTTGTTTTATGAAAATAAAATTAAATTGGCGGTATTTTAACCGTACAGACGTAACTATATGTCCAATCAAATTATAATGTATGAAGAATGTGTGGAGACATCTTATATCTTTCATTTGAATGTTAAACGTAATTCCGATTATTGGATCATGTTATGTTATGACAACTTATGTGAACCTATCTTTTCAATAATACCAACAAATATTTATGCACCAATATCTGGAGAACGACTTCCTAAAAAAATTTTTAGTGTACATTTTTGATACACTACAAAAAATTCACTAAAAAAGTTAGGTTATTTGAAATTGGCAGAAACTTCGTTAAAATTTGTCGACCAGTGCTATTAAGAAGGCAGCAGTGACTTCGCCGACGCTCCAAAATAATGTTGGGTAAAGGTTGTTGCTCTGTTGTCTAGTTTTTCAGTCGATCGTCGACTATTCTTAGGGCATGGTGACCTTAAGCGATCATTTAAAACATTTGCTCATAATCCTTTAAGTTGCCAGTAACAGCTGAGCACTGTCAAGAAAGAACAATGAAACCGGAATATATTTACTCGTTGAGTTTAGTGAGCCACTCATTTTTGTTCCCTCACTCACAATCAACCCAACACTAATCCAAAACAATATGCAACCATCTATAGTTATATATGGCGTATTCTTTTTATTAAGGTTGTGGCTTTGAGAGACTAGTATACTTACAATTCGATTCGAGGTCAGAACTAATTATGGCAGGTCTAAAGATCTTTCTCCAATTTAAAGTGTGTACATTTTCCATTCCGTTTATTTTTGGAATTTCTTTTGCAGCGTATCTTACTTTCCTTTAGAATAATAAGCCAATACGGGCTAACGCTCACCTACTACCAAACAGCAAGCCCTTTTTAAATCTTGTAACAATATGTCGGGACGTTTTTAGATGATCATTTGTCATAGTTTATCATAAGATAACTCCTAAACCACTGAACCGATCGAACTTAATTTTTTACTGTCCCTTAGGAAGCCCTCATTGCGTATAAATTATTAAGAAAAGTCCATTATTATGCGAGTCAGCCCAAATAATAATTTATATTTTTTCCAAAATTTTAGTATGTGTGTTTCCTTTTGATAATTTTAAGTGAATATTATAAAACAAACGAGAAGGCAAAGCTAACTTCGACTGTGCCGAAGTTCTAATACACTTGAAAAAGATTACTCCAACTGATTTAACCGGTAAAATATATATAGGATATAGGATATATATATTTACAATTTTTAAATCATTGATAATAAAAATTTGATACCATAAAAGAAAACTTTTCTTAGTAAAACACATTTCCGTATGCTATAGTCCTCCGATTTTGATAAATTTTTTCGAAATTATGTGAAAGAATATAAAACTAATATATACCACGATTGGAGACGGTACGATAGAAAAACGAGAAGGCAAAGCTAACTTCGACTGTGCCGAAGTTTTAATACACTTGAAAAACTTTACTTCAACCAGGGACCGAAAATAACAGTTATGGAAGTGAAAAAATTCACGAAATAGGATCCGATAAAATGGAATACACGAATCTTCATAATTTTTAATGGCGAGTCATTAATGGGATAAATTTTTTTGCAATTTTTATCACAAAAAAATTTTGAAATTGTTATATTATAATTTTAAATAAAATTTGTTTTAACGTAAAGGTAATTTATATAAAATTTTTGAATAACAGTTAAAACTTTTATTATAAAAATTTAAATTAATTTTATTTGTATAATAAAATTTTTTAATGTTATGAAAAATTTTATTATAATTTTTATAAAAATATACTAGAGGCGTTTGTAAATCTAGATTGTCTTTGATAGAAGGAAACAAGATTTACCTAAACCTACTAGATTAGTAATTTTTATAAAAATTTTTATAATAAAAATTTTTTCATAACAAAGTAATTTTTATTATAAAAATTACAAAATTAATTTTTATAATAAAAATTATTTACGTTATTCAAAAATTTTTATTTAAAAATTACCATTTAACTGTTAAAACAAAATTTTTTTAAAAATCTAGAATAACGATTATTTTTAAATTTTTATTTAAAATTAGAAAATAATTGTTATTTCAAAATTTTTATCCAAAAAGTTATAACAGTTACGGTCCCGACTTCAACTGATTTAACCGGTAAAATATATATAGGATATAGATATCAGATATTTAAAATTATGAAATCATTGATAATAAAAATTTAATACCATAAAAAAAAACTTTTCTTAGTAAAACACATTTTCCGACCGATCGGTCCTATGGCAGCTATATGCTATAGTCATCCGATTTTGATAATTTTTTTCAAAATTATGTGAAAGCATATAAAACTAATATATACCAAGATTGGGGACGCTACGATAAAAAACAAAAAAGTTTTTCTGACTAAAAGTGGTTTTTTGACCGACCGTTTATATGGCAGCTATATGCTATAGTCATCCGATTTTGATCAATTTTTTCAGAATTGTGTGGAAACATATAAAACAAATATATACTACGATTGGAGCCGCTACGATGAAAATCAAAAAGTTTTTCTCACAACGACTTATTTTTCGACCGATCGTTCCTATGGCAGCTATATGCTATAGTGATCCGATTTTGATTCATTTTTCCAGAATTATGTGGAAGCATATAAAACTAACATATACCAAGATTGGGGACGCTACGATTTAAAACAAAAAAGTTTTTATAACTAGAACTTGTTCTTAGACCGATCGTTCCTATGGCAGCTATATGATATAGTCATCCGATCCGTCCGGTTCCGACATATTAGTTGCGTGCAGTAAAAAGAAGACTCTGTGCAAAATTTCAGCTCGATAGCTTTAAAACTGAGAGACTAGTTCGCGTAGAAACAGACAGACGGACAGACAGACGGACAGACGGACGGACGGACGGACAAGCGGAAATGAACTCAGCTTGTTGTCCTGATCAAGAATATATATAGTTTATGGGGTCGGAAATGAATATTTCTATGCGTTACAAACTTCTGGGCAAAATTAATATACACTTTTCAAGTGTATAAAAAAAGTTTTTCTCACTAGAAGTATTTTTTTGACCGACCGTTTATATGGCAGCTATATGCTATAGTCATCAAAACCGATTTTGATGAAATTAATTTTTCTCATAGAAGTTGTGTCAAAAGCGGTATAATTAGTGCATACCAAACTCAATATATATTTAAGATTGGAGACGTTGTGTTGTTGGTTTTTATTTTCTTACGTAGCGATGGAAAATAAAAAATAAAGTTGTTTCTTCTATCTAGAAAATGTGGAGTTATTTTGTTTTTACTTTCGGGGAGGCGGGGCGTGTATAATTAAAACTAAAAAAGTATAAGAAATATATGTTCCATACAATCAAACCTCTATCTCTTACCATCTCTGAGATCTCTCGTTCATACGGACAGACGGGACAGACGGACGGGACAGACAGACAGACGGACAGACGGACATGGCTACGACCGGCTGTTGATGCTGATCAAGAATAAAACTATAGGGTCGGAGAGCCTCCTCGGCGACTCGATAAAAAACTTCATTATTCCTCTTCACAAAAAGGGTGGAAAATCAGATATCTCCAATTATAGAGGTATCGCCAAATTATCTGCTATTCCTAAGTTGTTTGAAGAAATTATAACCTCTACATTGCAGCATTACTGCAAATCGGTTTTGTCACCTTTCCAGCATGGATTTGTAAAGAGTCGGTCAACTACGACCAATTTGCTTGAATTCACATCATTAGTTAACGATGGATTCCTTATGAAATGCCAAACTGATGTCATCTACACTGACTTCAGTAAGGCTTTTGACTCCGTGAACCATGATCTCCTCCTCCTTAAGCTTGATCGTATTGGATTTCCCTCCCCTTTTCTTTTTTGGATCTCTTCATATTTAAACAAGTAAGAAAGTCGGTCAAGCCCGACTGTAATATACTCTGTACCTGTTTGGCAGGCCATCTCAATTACATCGCTCCTCTCATAGCAAGGTCCAATTGGGAAATTACCAGTTAGCTATTGCCTTCTCGCTCTCTCTTTCTCGTAAGTTCTACCAATGGCTACGGTGTTGTTGTTGTTGTTGGTTTTTATTTTCTTTTACGTATAGCTCTAATATCGTTCATCTGATCGAAAAACGATGTATGGCGGGTCGATTCAAAATAAGTAGTAGAATATATGTCTAGAATGTTTGAACTATCTATCTTGAAAATTGTGGGAGTTATTTTGTTTTTTTTAATTTGCGGGGGAGGCAGGGGCGTGGCAAAAATTAAAACTAAACTTGATCTGCCTGCAAGTATAAGAAATATATGTTCCATACACCTCAAACCTCTATCTCTTACCATCTCTGAGATCTCTTCGTTCATACGGACAGACGGACAGACGGACAGACAGACGGACAGACGGACAGACGGACATGGCTATATCGACTCGGCTGTTGATGCTGATCAAGAATATATATACTTTATAGGGTCGGAGATGCCTCCTTCTGGCTGTTACATACATTTGCACAAACCCAATATACTCTGTGTACCTTCGGTACAGAGTATAAAGATAGAACTCAAAAAGTTCTGCTCAGATCTAATATTTCAAAACCTGTCTACGTAACATCCGGTGTACCTCAAGGAAGCCACCTCGGCCCTTTGTTTTTCACTCTTTTTATTAATGATCTCCCCTCGACTATATCTCATTCTCGGATACTTATGTATGCCGATGACGTTAAACTCATTTAATCTTACAACGACCCGATGCATTCTATTAGGTTGCAAGATGATTTAAACTCGCTTCATTTTTGGTGCTTGGTTAATCATTTATTTCTTAATTGCGCAAAATGTATGTTTATGTCTTTTCATCGTTGCAAACCTTCGCTAGTTTCCTATTTGATTGGCAATGAACCCTTGCAACGAATATCAACTATCGTTGATCTTGGAGTTATTTTTGATTGCAAATTAAGCTTTAATGATCATATATCCTGTATAGTTAATAAGGCGAATGGTGTACTTGGATTCATTAAGCGTTGGTCGAAGGAATTTAATGATCCCTATTCAACAAAAGTTCTTTTCACATCTTTAGTTCGCCCGGTGCTTGAATACTGCTCATCCGTCTGGTGTCCGCAGTATAAAAAGCATATGGATCGTATTGAGTCTGTCCAAAAGCAATTCTTGCTTTTTGCCCTCCGCGGCTTAAATTGGGATCCCAACCTTCGGTTGCCATCGTATTCTAGTAGGCTTTTGCTTATTGACCTTCCATCGTTGGCTAACCGTAGAACTGTCCTAGGCGTTTCTTTTCTTCATAAGTTAATTATCGGTGATGTAGACTCTTCTGAACTCTTAGGTCGCCTTAACTTCTCTGTTCCCTCTAGACCAACTAGAAATTATTTGCCTTTAATCTTGCCTAGATGCACAACCGACTACGCACAGCACAACCGTTTTCGGGTTTTATGTCAAAATTATAATGATGTTTATCACCTGCTCTCAACAGAACTCTCTCTCCTTTCCATAAAGTTATCTCTTTTTGCACATCTCCGGCAAAGTCTCTGACCACATCCAGCAGGAGCAGGGGCCTAGCTTGCCGGACCGGCTAATAAATATTCCCCCACCGGGTCAGAGATTTTCCGGATGATTTAATTCATCTTTATTTTAGCTTATATTTATTTTGTTTTATTATATTTAATTTAATTTAATTTTTCCTTTTTTTTTTAATTTTTTTAATTTTAAATTTTATTTTCATTATTGTTTTATTTTATATTATTTTTGTTCATTCTATAATATTGTTTATTTATTGTTTGTGTTTATGATTTTGTAAACATATTTTTAAGCCTCCTCTTTTTCTTTTTCCTCACTATTCTCTTTTTCGACTTCTATACTATTTAAATTTGTGTTAGGTCTAGTAACGTCTCTGGCTTCAATTGGCTGTGAACTGGGGCATAGCTGGCCGGACGGGCAAATAAAATTCCCCACCGTGTCGGAGTCGTTACTAGTCGATTTGTAATATTGTTAGATTTTCCTTGTTAGGCTTTCTTAGTTCATTAAGCCTTTTTATAACGTATTCAGTTTTTCTTTTTTTGGTTGACAGCCACCATTTGTCGTCTTTTTTTCAACAAATAAACAAATAAATATATATATATATGCTTCTTTAGTCATCCGATTTTGATCAATTTTTTCCGAATTGTGGGGAAACATATAAAACTAATATATACTACGATTGGTGACGCTACGATAGAAAACAAAAAAGTTTTTCTCAAAAAGACTTATTTTTCGACCGATCGTTCCTATGACAGCTATATGATATAGTCATCCGATCCGGCCGGTTCCGACATATTAGTTGCGTGCAGTAAAAAGAAGATTCTGTGCAAAATTTCAGCTCGATAGCTTTAAAACTGAGGGACTAGTTTGCGTAGAAACAGACAGACAGACAGACAGACGGACAGACGGACAGACAGACAGACAGACGGACAGACGGACGGACGGACAAGCGGCAATGAACTCAGCACGTCGTCCTGATCAAGAATATATATAGTTTATGGGGTCGGAAATGAATATTTCTATGCGTTACAAACTTCTGGGAAAAATTAATATACACTTTTCAAGTGTATAAAAATCAAGGGGATACGGTAGACCGAAGCTACCTTATTATGTTAAGCTATCGAAGCGAGGTAAATTTATAAATTTAGTTCATCATTATATAAAACTTGTATTCTTATATAAAACTTGTGCATAAAGTTTTGAATTTTTGGGTATATTTTGTATTTGCGTACAAGCGGTTCGATAATTACTGTATTCACCGATATTTCCTGTAAGTAATATTTAAATCAGGGAAACAAACTGACTCAGAGTCACACACAGGATCGGAGACATTACTCAACTCCTCCGTCAGCGCGCTAATATCTCATCGATGTTAAATTTGAGCTTTAGCCTGAGATACCCTTAATGCATACGGTAAAACTGAGAATAAAAACATTCGCCTCTTTTTTTTTGTGGGCATGACGCCATGAATGTTGACCACCTCCGCTTCATCTCTCTCACACACACACATATTTTTTCAGTGCTTTTGTATTTATTTTTATTAAACAAAAATTCTTGCGTTGCAAAAATAAAGAGAATACGTAGAACTTCAGCCAGCGCGTGGTTTTTATATGGAAAATTTATGGCTCAACTTACTATATGTATATACATACCCCTAATGTGTCACATGGCAACATGGGATTTTCAGCTGATTCAACAGTTTTCGTCCCAAAATAAAATTCAAAACATTACTGGACCTCTTGTTTCTTCTCGAAATCGATTAGAATGTAGAATCAGTAATCAAACAGGTTCCTTTTCCTGGACAAGTTCATTAGCCTTGGCCCTACGTTTTAGTTTTAACCCGCAGACAGCCAAACAGCAAAATAAATGTTAAGGGCATCGTCATCGTCTCCGTTTGGTGCCTTATCAGCTGGCCATCAAACTGAACTGAAATATTTGAAACATTATGAGGCGGTGGACCAGTGCCATTGCGCTCTGGTTTCAACCAGTTCCAGCCTTAATGAGCGATCAAAAAAGTACGAGTATGTACCCTTGATTAATTTATGACTAGCGCGTGGCCCAAAATCGAAATCTGAACCAAGCAGCAAAACGCTCCGTCGTCTTTTGTTATTATTATTATTATTGTTATTTTGCGGCTTTAATTTTAGATTTTACTGTGTCAATTTGTTGTTTACGACAATTGTGACGTCTGGATGAGCGGGAATTTGCCGATAGCTCGGGTTTTTGTTAGTCATTCAGTGTAATGCAGGTGTAACTAGAACGCTCGTTGATGGAAAGTTTTTGTACTAGACTAGGGGAACTATCTGGATCTGCGGATCAGCGTGTTTAGTACGTATATATATTTATATATTGATGTAATATGCACGTAGGGTATAACTGAAAATAGTCTAGTTGAAGCTATGAAACGATTGATAAACACTTTAGCTTAGCAACTGTAACTTTTTTTATACCTCTCTTTATCCTCTCAAACTTAATAAGATTTTTACAGGGTTTGTTGTGACAAATGTCAAACTTTTTAAATGAAAACAAAGAATTTTTAAAAACGATCAGTTTAACCATTTTATTCCTAGCGATTTAAATTTTTCACCTTAATTTCCGTATTCCTTAACAGATTTTTCAAAGTCATATACGGAACTACAGCCCATAAATAGGAACTAAATGACACTTTTTGCATAAAGTTTATCATTTTCAAATTATTTAGCTTAAAATGGCGATTTGATTGATTTAAAAAAAAAATTAAATTATCAATTTCACAGAACTCCAGATTTAACTCCATTCTTCTATTATGAGTATATTTTCAAGCTGAAAGGAACAAAATGTAAATGGTGTTCGTTAAAGAAGTCATTGGATGCGTTCAGCAGAGCAGATTGATCATTGATCAGTATCACATATTTGGTAATTTGTATTGCAAACTTTTTCTTTCAATTTAAATTTATTTTAATACAATTCGCATTGTATGACTCCTAAAAGTATTCAAAATAGTTAAAATATTTCAGTTTTTAAAAGCTGATCAGTGACCAAATGTTTCTGTTGCCCATAGCTTCAATTTTACGTTGGTCAAATGGCTGACTCCATTTTCTTTTGCATTTCAATATTCTAAAGCAGGGGTGCCCAGTCTATGCTCTAACAGCTCAATTGTTGCTGCAATGCACGCAGCTATAGACACACAGACGAGCACACACACACAGCACCCGGTTTCTCTCCATCTCCTTCTTGTTTTTGCCAAATATTTACCTTCATATGTATTGGTGTCAGCAGGTTATGGCCATCTTTTGTTCTAAAAAATGTTTTGTTTATATTATAAGTAAATTGTGCATCATCACCTTTGTCTAAATTGTTTTCTTGTTCAAGCATTAAATGATATCCTAGGTACAATCTTTGTTCTTTCAATTGCGCTATACCCACCCTATATGTGTATACCCAGTCGAAACTGGAAATGATTGGCTCCAGATCCCGGAGAATAGCTCTCGTAATGGAACAATTATGAGTACAACTAGCTCGTTACCGCATATCAAAGTCCAAAATGTAGGCTATTTTATACTGTTGTTTGCCAACAACTGATAAGCAACCCACACTTTTATTTATTATATATTTATTCATATTTTGTATAGAGGCTGTGTAAATAATTAATAACCAAGTGGCACAAAACCAAATTAAGTGCTTAACTTCTAATATTCACTTACTAATAATATGATTCATTTCCACAAAGTCTTCATTTCCCTTTTTGGGTTTTTAAATAATACACAAAAAACGTCATATAACTCGCAGATCGAATTATGTTATCTTGTAGATACTTCCAAGAATCGAAAGCGAAGTAAACAAACAATTAACTGATAAGCTCTAAACAATTTGGATCATTAGCAAGTCGCAAATATTTTTGCTTGAATTTCCTTTGGGCCTTCTGTGCCAAAATATTTCTATTGTTGATCGATGTGGAATTATAATGTCATTAGGGGAAAGGCGCGTGCGTGGCCCCCGCCCCTCACACAGCGATAACAACTCACAGAAAATGTCATTGGCTGTGTTTTTATTTTTGTTATTCATAAATAAAACACATTTTTATTATTGTGAATTTCTGCTTTTGCCACATGGGGGGCTCGGCCTGCGAATTATATATAAGTAGATTCAACTTTTAGCGTCAACAACAACTTGTTGTTATTATTAAAATTATTGCTGCTGTCAGCTTGCTGGTGTGAGAAGGTTATCATAGACAATCGTCGCTCTAAAGCAAATAACAAATATCTCGCAGATACTTTTGCTAAAAACTTAGTTAACCAAGAGCAATGTAAGATTTGAGCAATGTATTTGGCAGGTCCAAAATTTATCATGAGCATATTAAGATTATTATCATTTGGTCAAGTCAAGATGGTACAGAGGTGTGAAACCCCAAAAATAGAATTTATTTTTCATATTTCGAAATAATAGTATATTAAGCGTTGCTCGGGTCCCAAAAAAGATTCTTAATATTTTACCTTCACAAAATACAAACAATTTTCTATTGGAATGAGAGAGTTTACGATCAAATTTGAACTGATTGGGAATTCCACAAAATTTGAATACTGTTTTCAACCTAGAAAATATCTAACTCTATATAATTTACAAACATACATAAACATACTCAAAAAAATTAATTGTTTCAAACAATTTTGAACCGGTTTAAACTGGTTCGAAACCAGAATAAATTCGGAGTTATGGCTCTGAACCACTTTTGATCCACTTATTTAACCTGGATTGGAGCAAGTAAAAAATCGAACTTTATATTACCAACCTAAATACCGAATGGAATCATTATCCTAATCATAAGGCTCTGAACCACTTTTAACCTGTTCAATTGGGTTCGGAACTGGTCCTGAACCAGTAAATTTGTTTTAGTACATATTACTAACCATTGGTTCAACAAGAGTTTCATACCACTTTCCACACACCAAATTTCAAGTATATCAGCCATGTTCTGAATTCCACTTCCACAAAAGTTTAGTGATTTGGAGACCAAATTTGGTGCAAAAACCGGTTTGAAATCACGAAACTTTTGTTTAAGTGGAATTCAGAACATGGCTGTCTATCTCTAATGCTAATACTTAAATATGGTTCTAAAATCCTATTGAATCTTTTTAATATAGATCGAAACCAGTTTTTAACCACTTTTTAAGACCAGTAGCGATTTTGATACCGGAAAATAACTAACTTCATGTTACCAGCTTAATCACCAAGTTGTCAATTAATAGCTTAAATAATTTCCAAATTATGGCCCCGAACCATTTTTGAAACTGGTTCAGAACTTCCGTAATTACTTGGGGGAAAAATATCTTCATATCATCAACACAAAAACCAAATATAAAGTTCATGGCGTTAAAAATTTCGGAGATGAACCAGTTCCATCTATTTCGGAACCAGTCTTAAAGTAGTTAGTGTTTAACTCCATATTACTTACATACACACCAAATATTCAAGTTCCTAGCTTAAATAATTACTGAGTTATAGATCCGAACCACTTTTAAACCACGTTTTTTAAACTGTTCAGAGCCGGTTTATATCCGGGGAAAAAAAAACATCACATTATAAAAACAAGCATTAATTTTTAAGTTAATTTCTGAAATATTTACTTAGATAGTCATTTTTGAACATGTTTAATCCGGTTGGGAACCGGTCTTGATACGATAAATTGTTAAGCTCTATATTACTCACCTACACACCAATTTTTAAGTTTATATCTAAAAAAGTTTGAGAGATATGGCTCTGAACCACTCTTTAAACTTGATTACTTTAAGCCGATTACAGCGCCCCATACCGAGTTCAATTCTGAACCGAAACCATCCACGGAACCACAAAAATATTCACAGAAAATTTCTTCCAAATCGGTTCAGTCGTTTAGGAGGAGTTCAGTGAAATAAATATGTACAAATATAAAGATTTTAAAATTTTGACGAAGCATTACAATTGCATCCAATCTTTGGATCCTTTAGTGGTCAAATAAAACGAATTATGGTAAATTGTCTTGCTTGCCCAAAATATGAGTAAAAACCAAATTTTTGGCAAAATAATTCAAAAACAAAAAAAAGTCGAAAATACCATTGAGCTCTTGGGGACATGTTATTTGGGAAATTGGGTAAAATAGTCTTGGTCTTGATTAGCTAAATTCATAAACTCAGCTGGATACTTTTGCAAGAGCCTCCCAACCGAGTAGGGAGTAGAAAGGAGACGATTTACATGCACCACATTGTCCCCACGTACATCAGGTTTCTTGGAGGGCCTGTCTAAACTAACCTAAACCGAGAGGTCGGAGGGGTCGTGGCCGCTTTCGCTGCTCAATTGGCCTGGTCCGAAACACTCATTCGATAAAAGTATTTATGTAGTTGTGTATACATCTAAAAACACACATACATATCGAAAACACGCCACCATCCAGCAGTGACTATCAAAACAGAAACCAACCAAAAAATTTGTCAGCCAGCCAGCTAAAACAAGTAAGTTAAAGAAAAAGATTTCAAAAGCGCGTGTTGCTAGGCAGCCTCAAAACAACAAAATCAAGAGTCCACACCTCACACCAACACACATAAGGCTTTGCCTTTACGTCACTCAACAGAGCCAAGCGGAGGCAGACCCAGTCGGGCAACTGCTCAACGATCGACGAAATACGAGTCAAAACAAAATCACAAAAATAATAAAATTGTGTGGGCGTTCGAGGGCGGGTGTAGTGAGAGAGAAGCAGCTGATAAAAAAACAAACAAAGAAAACTGCCTTAAAATATAATCTGCTGAGTGCAAAACTTTTGTAGCATACTTAGCAGATGAAATTTCAATTGTGGCCCAAAAATAGACTTTGCAAATTACAAATGTTCTCAACGAGCTAAACCAAAGATTATAAAATAAATAAACGCGACATCTCACACAACATACAATTTTGTTTGGCGGTCCCAACCATATGTTTTTTTTTCGCTGTGGCAATGTGGCGTTAAATGACAGCGTGCCGTTCATAATAAATACGAATACCGACTTTCTTTCTTTTTATGCACTTGCAAAGTGTATATTAATTTTGTCCAGACATTTGTAACGCATGGAAATATTCATTTCTGACCCTATAAACTGTATATATTCTTCATCAGGACGACGAGCTGAGTCGATGGAGCTTTGTCCGTCCGTCCGTCTGTCTGTTTCTACGCAAACAGGTCTTTTTATACCCGTTACTCGTAGAGTAAAAAGGGTATACTAAGTTCGTGCAAATGTATGTAACAGGCAGAAGGAAGCATTTCCGACCCCATAAAGTATATATATTCTTGATCAGCATCAATAGCCGAGTCGATATAGACATGTCCGTCTGTCCGTCTGTCCGTCTGTCCGTCTGTCCGCCGTCCGTCCGTCCGTCCGTCCGTCCGTCCGTCCGTATGAACACCTAGATCTCAGAGATGGTCAGAGATAGAGATTTGAGGTGTATGGAACATATATTTCTTATTCTTGCAGGCAGATCAAGTTTAGTTTTTTTTTTTGCCACGCCCCCCGCCTCCCCCGCAAATTGAAAAAAAACTAATATCTTCCACAATTTTGGAGTTAGGTTGTTTGAACCTTTTAGATATATATTCTACTTATCATTACCTATGGAGCCCCCATACATCGTTTTCCGATCAGACGAACGATAGTAGAGTTGCCACCCCCGCAATTTGAAAAACACCTCAAATATCCCGCAATTTTGGAGTTAGGTTGATCGAACCTTCTAGACATATATTCTACTCATCATTACCTATCGAGCCCCCATACATCGTTTTCCGATCAGATGAACGATAGTAGAGTTGCCACCCCCGCAATTTGAAAAACACCTTAAATATCCCACAATTTTGAAAATAGACTGTTCAAACCTTCTAGACATATATCTTAATCTTTATTACCTATCGATCCTCCATACATCATTTTTCAATCAGATGAACTATATATGAGTTGCCGCCCCCGCAAATTGAAAAATACCTCATATCTCCCACAATTTTGAAAATAGATTATTCGAACCCTATAGACATATATTTTAATCATCACTACCTATCGATTCGCCATGTATCGTTTCTGATCAGATGAACGATAGAAAAGTTCACGCCCCCGCAATTTAAAAAATACCTCATATCACCCACAATTTTGAAAATAGATTGTTTGAACCCTCTAGACATATATTTTAATAATTATTACCTATCGATCAGCCATACATCATTTCCTGATCAGATGAGCTATAGTATAGTTGCCTCCCCCGCAAATTGGAAAGAAACTCATATCTCCCACAATTTGGACATGTTTATATCCTGAGTAACGGGTATATCGAAGTCGAGCAGGGCCGACTTTAACTTACGCTCTCGTTTTGTTTCAATGATGGCCTTCTTTACCTTAGGAAACATGAAAATTATATGCTTTCAGACAGTTCTACAAAATTTGGTCCAAATCGGATGACTATATCCTGTCATGGGGCCGATCGGTCGGTAAATGTGTCGTACTGTGAAATCTTATTTGTTTTTGATCAAATTTTTTAGTCCAACCAGATTCTTAATGATTTTCAATATATAAATATCTCATATCTATATCCTAAATAGTAGAAGTTAATGTTTAGCCGGCTCGAGGTAAAAAAAAATCAACTTGTATTTCTCTTCTTTTTGTTTCCAATATATTTCGGCTGCACTTCGGCAACCGTTTTCAGGGACACTACAAAAACAATTAACCAATTTTAAACAGGGAATTATACCGAAACCATTAACCGAAATAAACCGTTTCAAGCCGCGTACCGGAACCGATATTAACGAGAGCGTAAGTTGAAGTCGGCCCTGCTCGACCGTTACTCAGGGTTTATTTAAGAATATTTTATTAGATCACAACATGCCCAAATTGTGGGAGATATGAGGATTTTTCCAAATTGCGGGGGCGGCAACACTACTATGGCTCATCTGATCGGGAAATGATGTACGGCGAATCGATAAGTAATGATGTTTTAAATATATCTCTAGCGGGTTCGAAATATCTATCTTCAAAATGGTGGGAGATATGAGGCCTTTTCCAATTTGCGGGGGCGGGAACTTTTCTATCGTTCATCTGATCAGGAAATTATGTATGGCGGATCAATAGGTAATGATGATTTAAATATATGTCTGGAAGGTTCGAATAATTAATCTTCAAAATTGTGGGAGATATGAGGTATTTTTCAAATTGCGGGGGTGGTAACTCTGCTATCGTTCATCTGATCGGAAAATGATGTATGGCGGATCGATAGGCAATGATGATCATAATATATGTCTGGAAGGTTCGAACAATCTGTTTTCAAAATTGTGGAAGATATGAGGTTTTTTTCATATTGCGGGGGCGGGAACTTTTCTATCGTTCATCTGATCGGAAAATGATGTATGGCGGATCGATAGGTAATGATGATCATAATATATGTCTAGAAGGTTCGAACAATCTGTTTTCAAAATTGTGGAAGATATGAGGTTTTTTCATATTGCGGGGGCGGGAGGGGGCGTGGCCAAAATTTGAAACAAACTTGATCTCCGTGCAGACAAAACAAGTCTTCACTGAAAAAATGGTAGCTCTAGCTCTTATAGTCTCTGAGATCTAGATGTTCATACAGACGGACGGACGGACAGACGGACGGACGGACGGACGGACGGACGGACAGACAGACGGACAGACGTACGGACGGACGGACGGACGGACAGACGGACGGACGGACGGACGGACGGACGGACGGACAGACGGACATGTCTATATCAACTCGGCTGTTGATGCTGATCAAGAATATATCTACTTTATGGGGTCGGAGATGCATCCTTCTGCCTGTTACATACATTTGCACGAACTTAGTATACCCTTTTTACTCTACGAGTAACGGGTATAAAAATTGTTTGGGAACCGAAAACCGTTAACCGTTATAATAGGATCCGAAAAAAACGAAACCATAACGAAACGCTAATACCGGTACTGTTTCGGTTTCTTATTATATATTTGATTAATTTACGTGGGTTGCTCTTTAAGTTTCTGGCCTAGGTTACTTCTACCCATTTTAGGACCAATTGGCCTTTTCCCAGAAAAAGTTTGCTTTTTTATCGATAAAAGCTCCATACAACTCTTTCATGTGTGACCAAAAAAAAAACCATGTTTTGGAGGTGTCTCAATAGAAGTGGAAAAAGTGCTTCGACAATTGGTTTGAGCGCATGCAAAAGTGTATAAATCTTGCTGGAGAATACTTTGAACATCAATAAAACCATTTTTGATAATAAATATTCGCGTTTTTATTATTAGGCCAGAAATATATATAGCAACCTACGTATGATTATTTTAAATATACATTTCAACTGGTATACAACGTTGCAAAAATCATAACTTTTGAACGGAAAGAGATGTTTGGAAAATTTCAAAGGGACGGTTAAAGAGAATTTATGGAGCTTTTAATTGAGTTAAAGCTTAGGGTAACTCAGGATCGGCCGCTAAAGTTCATATTTCAATACACTGAAAAGATTTCATGAAATATGCAAAACATTTTCTTTTTTTACTCTACAAGAAACTGTAATTTAAGAGAATCATAAAAAAAAAAAAAAAAAAAAAAGGAAAGGCGATTTGTTGAAAATTGTGTTTTAAAGCTACAACAATTAACTAAATTTAATAAAAATATAATTTTGAATTACTTAAAAAAATGAATTTTTATACAAAATTAGTTCTTTCGTGGGAATTTTTTATTTTCTTTAAAAATGTTGTCAAAATATATATTTATATCATTAGTACTTAATAGACCTAATATTTCTGGTGAAAATTGGTTGGTTAAAGACTCGAGTGTTTTGTAGTGCCTGAGAGATGAGATACGGGGATGAGAGGAGGCCGACAAAATGTTGAAAAGGTCCGTGATTTCTTGATGTCGAGATATTTTGCACGTGTTCACATTTCTACACTTTTTTAGTCCTTGTTTTTAGATTCTAGTGTTTCTTCTGACAACTTTACCATTGATAATAGATGTCATTGTATTATCTGCTCACCATGATCTAATATTTTATGAACAGTAGGAGTTAGATTTTTTTGATATTTTGTACATAACAGATTTCTTGTCTCCTTAGCATATTTTCCATATTTGCATGCATTAACATTTTCACCACAGCTAAAGACATTGAGAATGATCTTAAACCTTTTGATGACATCCAGATGAATTCCTGTTATCTCAGCAGTTGCCTCATCGTTGTTGAAGAATCTTCGGGATGTGTTTCCATCATTCGTGTTTCCATAGCCCTGCTTGGGGCAGTCGACTTTAAGCCCGAGCACCGCCAAGAACTTTTTTTTTATATCCCATTATTTGATACTTTCCCTTGGTTTTGTGTTGGCACTGTCATCGGCGACTCTGACTCTTTCTTGTGGAAAAGTAGATTCCAATTTAAACATGAACTCCATACGTAAGATAGTAACATAATTATGCTCGTCCGTTTCCGATGTCTCAAACTCCTGAAAGTCATTTTGCTTCCTCGTGCTAATAGCACATGTCAATTTTGATTTGGCATTGTGATGACGCTCAAGACTTTTCCATTAATCAAAGTCAAGAAGCATTGAAATCCAATCAGAACAAATTTTCCTCCTGTATTTTCGACTGGAATTGGCCTGCTTTACCTAGGCTAAGTATGCGGGGATATGCAGCTGCAACTTTTACAATACATTAATAACACTAGTTTACAGCGAAAAAGACCCATTGAAGCCATTATTTTTTAATGATGTATTATGGAATGCTGAACTCAAAAATGAATTTCAAAAAATTTTGTATGGATACGTTTTTGAGTTAGAATTTTTTTTTAGTTTTTCGGTAGGTACCCATACCTTTTAAGCCATATCTCGAGTTACAAACTTTAGATGAAGTCAAGCAAGGGATTAATCAAAAGGTTATTCAATTTCCAATAATCTAGTCACAGAACATTTTCCAATCGGTTTAGTAGTTTAAAAGTTAGAAGCAAAAATATTTCGAAAAAAATGATTTTTTTTCTCAAAAACGTGAAAAATTTGATTTTCTAAAATGTGTAAATGGTTGAAAATAAAAATCAAAAAAATTTTTTTCTTTTATTCTTACAAATTGCCCTATTACGAAGAAAATAAGGCGTTGATGACGAAAATCTGTGGATAAATAGCGAAGTTGTAAGCAATTGTGTGAAAAAACTAGGGGTCAAATTTGACTATTTTACGTGTTCATTAAAAAAATTTTTTTTTACTTTCCTTTTTGCTCAATGTAAGAGTTCCAATAGAAGCCAAATCACAGAAAAAAAATTAAGAGCAAGACCAAAAACGAAGAAAAAATAAAAATATTTTTTAATAAATACATAAAACAATGAAATTTGACTGTTAGTACTTGTACTCAATTGCTCACAGCTCCTTTATTTATCCACAGATATTCTTTACCAATGCCTTATTTTCTTCGTAGAAGTGATATTCGTAAGAACAAAAGAAAAAAACAATTTATTTTTATCAGTTTCAACCTTTTACAGATTTTAGGAAAACAAAATTTTCACGTTTTTGAGAAAAAATCGATTTTTTCGAAATATTTTAGCTTAGCATTTTAACTACTAAATCGATTGGAAAATGATCTTTCAACTACTAGATCGATTGGAAAATGCATCTTAAGCGTTTAGTCAACTATTAACCGGTAAATGGATTAGGATATCAAATATTAAAAAAAAAATAAAGAACCCTTTAGATAAATACCTTCGTTGCTTTGATGACATCATAAACAGTTTCTATCTTGAGATATGTCATAAAATTATGTGAAAGATAAAAAAAAAAGGAGACGCTACCGAGAAAACAAAAAGTTTTCTCATAGAAGTATGATTTTAGCAATAAAAGTAAAAAAATATTACTCGAGAAAATGACGTATGTCTAACTCAAAAAAGAAGATGGCAAAATTAGTCCATACTTAAAAATGTTATTCTGGTCAAAATAAGTGAATTTAACAAATTTTTTTTTGAGCTCAGCATTCCAAAGTACATCATTAAAAAATAACAGCTTTAATGGGTCTTTATTTTTTTTTTTTTTTGTAAACTAGTGTAATTAGCTAACACATGATTTTCATGGTTCAAATTAATGGCGACGACAGAACCCTTTTTTTCCGTGCCTCTTAATGTCAAAAAATGGACCCAAAAATAGTGTCTACCCAAAACGTGAGTTCCAACATCCATATTTGAAAAAATTAAATTGTGTAAATGCATTAACATTAAGAATTGATCCATCTTTTGATTAAAATCAACCAAATTCAAATCGGAATACGCGCCCAAAGTTGACATTTCAAACTTCAAACCACTGTAAAATCTAAAGTAATTGACCAAATTCAATAAACCAAAGTTTTTCTGGCTATCTGGAGTTTCCTCAATTAAATCAAAATATTTTGGTCAAAAAAATCGAACATCAAAATTTGGTTTTTGCAACGCTAAATCGGCCAAACGAGCCACTGTGCGCCGTAGGCTTTTTGTACCATATAATTTATTTTGGAGTCAAAATAGGGTAGTTTCCCATCGGATTCAAGCTCAATTATAAATTTCAAATTTCTATGAAATGAGTCGAGTGAGTTCAGTGTGTGTTGAAGTTCGCTTTCTTTTATAAAAGCAAATATATCATCAACGTATAGAAATTGGGACTAGCCGGCTCGAGGTCATGTAAATGTTATGTTTCCATAACATTTGAAAAAACAAGTGTACCAACAACACCAAAGTGAGCATGGTTCCTCGTACAGCTGTTTCGGAAATCACCAGATTTCCTCATCAACGTATTTGGAGAGTAATCTTGGATTTGACCAATAGTTCCTCCATGACGATGTCTGATATTACCGGGAATACTGGGGATCCCATCGACATGCCTTTTAATTGTGCATAGATATGGTCTTCAAACCTAAAATATCTGTTATCCATAAAACAGAAATTTAGTATCTCCATGAAAGTAGTTTCGTTATTTTAGTGTATTCTTGTATTGTTGCCCACTTTTGTCTTTTTGTGTCTAGTGCTAGTTCTCTGGGAATACTTGGGAATAAAGAGACAACGTCAAACGATATTAATTTTTCGTCGTCAGAAATGTAGGTGTTATTGGTTCGTTTTTAAAATTTCCAAAAAATATGTTCACCAGGAGTCAAAGCAAACTGTTATACCTTGTTTTAAAGTACTCTCCAAACACTATATTTATGAGGAGGACAAATCACGCAAAAATATGCGTAAGAATGTACCGTTCGCAACACACGAAATGCCCACAAAGTTACCGCAAAGCTTATATATAAACTTCAGAGACGCTTCCTTCTATGCGTTTCAAACATCTGGACAATTTTATAATATCTTCTGCAAGAGTAAAACAAATTAATTATATATGTATAGAAAAATAGTGTTATCCTTTTCAAAATTGGATTGGGTCGTCTTTTTAGCTAATTCTCTACTCAAAACACAACAGGTTAAACACCAACTGAAAGTCATTGCTGTGACAGCGAGAATTGGTTTTGGGTTGAAATTTGGATAAGAAACATAACCGAATGATAATATGGCTGCTACGCTACCATGGCAAACAAAAACGTTTTACTCACCAAGTCCAACTGTTTGAGCGATCGTAACTATGATTGAATCATTCGATTTCAATCAAATTTAGCAGGGTTAAGTGGGAGTGAATTAAGTTGTCAATTGCAAATTTTTAACTCGCTGGCATTGCAAACAAAATAGTGTTTCCCCTAACACCAATTCTCCGACCAATCGGGCCTACTGTGTTAAACGAGTTTCCCCAAACAATGAAAATATATTTTTTGTTTATGGTATTTAAAAATTCAAGATCGTATGTTTTATAAATTATGAAATTCATATAATATGTGATGTGCTTTATAGAAAATAAATTGTTTAAATATAAAAAAAAAGGCAAAGCTAACTTCGTCTGTGCCGAAGTTATAATACACCTGCAAATGCTCGATCCAACTGATCATTAAGAAATCTGATTCTGCCTAAATTTGGATTTACGTATTAAAAAACTGATTAAATTATTCTCTGCTTAGTCAGAATAAGCTATCATCAAAATAAAAAGGCAAAATTTCTTACCTTGGTCTCAATTCTTAAACTAAGTGACCAAATCTGATTCAAAACTTGTTTCTACGAGTTAATAGAAAAAAATGCAATGAAAAAAAGGATTATGTGCATATTTTCAGCTCGATACGTTAAAAATGTAGAATCAGACAGAAAAAACGGACATGTGTAGATTGACTCGTCCCGAAACTGGTTCCTGATTTGCGTTGCAAACTTTTGTCCAATATTAATATAAACATTGCAAATGTATAAAAATATAAAAACATCTTGTATGATATCTCGACAATGGTAAAGATCCTTAACACGATACAAGGGATTGCGCCTGCCCAATGCATAATTATATAAATGACATTTATGAATTTTCCAATAAACATTGTTCACACTTAAATTGTTGTTCGAATTGCTTTGCTAGTTAACCGTTAAAATAAATTATTCTTAGGAGTAAATGGTGCGCTCGATCCATTCTTCTAATGTAAATGTAGCCGTGTCGTCTTTCTCCCTCTCTTTGAATAGTTCTGAAAAAAAAACCGATGGTTATGAAAGACAAAATGCTGTAAATATGAGTATGCATACCTATATATGTTTTAATTTTGACCGCACACATGATGAAATCGTCAAATGCGATTTTGCCATCTCTGGAACCATAACGATGACCCAAGGCGTTCAGAACACGATTGTTCAAATGGTAGCCAGCAGAATTAAGTGCTTCGCGAAGCTGGAAACCCGACACTCGGCCAGTATTTTCAACATCGTATATTTTGAAGATTGCCTTCCACTTGGCGATGTCGGCCAGCAATGTCTCGAACTCTTCAAATCCAAGCTTGCCAGATTTATCAGCGTCCAGCATGGCCACCATGGAGCGGCAAATGTCTTTGGAAAAGCCATTAGTCTCATCGACGATTGCTATTATATAATGGATTGAGTAAATTTAATTTTTCCATAGCTTAGCTCACTGGCTTACCACCTGCTGTTATGGGCCCGGCTCCACCATCTGTTGGATTATCTCCTATTAGCCTCTTGTTAGACTGGTCATTCATTCCCAGCTGTTCCTCGAATGGTGTGCCCTTTAAGAATGGACCACAAAGTAGGGACAAAATTCCACAGGCGTTGCCACCATCTTCGCCGGGCCCAGCTGCCTGAGTTTCAAATGCATTGTTTGCAGAGAACCGATTGTAAACGATTGGCTTTGGTAAATCTAAAATGACATGTAGATCGACGAGTTTTTTTATTAAGAATGCAAATAGCTATACTTTTTAAATGGGTTCGGTTCAAAGGTTGGTGCAAAAGAAGATTCGTCCGCATTTCTGAATTTTCTAAATAACATCATTCGTCCTCCAAAATTAAATGTTGAACTGTTTTTACTACTTATGTAAGGAGTGATCGGTCCTCTATGGCAGCTATATGCTATAGTCATCCGATTTTGATAAATTTTTCCACAACTATGTGGAATCATCTGAAACTAATATATACCAAGATTGGTGAAGCTATAATGAAAAATAAAATAGTTTTTCTTACTAAGACTTATTTTCCGACCGATCGTTCCCATGGCAGCTATAAGATATAGTCATCCGATCCGGCCGGTTCCGACATATTAGTTGCGTGCAGTAAAAAAAAGACACTGTGCAAAATTTCAGCTCGATAGCTTTAAAATTGAGGGACTAGTTCGCGTAGAAACAGACAGACGGACGGACGGACAGACGGTATTGAACTTAGCTCGTCATTTATGTGGTCGGAAATGAATATTTCTATGTTCTGGGCAAAATTAATATACACTTTTCAAGTGTATAAAAATTATTGGAAATTTAACTTTCAGTCATACTGAACTGTTACATAACGAGAAGGCAAAGCTAACTTCGCCTGTGCCGAAGTTTTAATACACTTGAAAACTTTACTCCAACTGATATAACCGGTAAAATATATATTGGATAGAGATATCAGATATTTAAAATTTTTAAATCATTGATAATAAAAATTTGATACCATAAACTTTTCTTAGTAAAAAACATTTTCCGACCGATCGGTCCTATGGCAGCTATATGCTATAGTCATCCGATTTTGATAAGTTTTTTTAAAATGATGTGAAAGCATATAAAACTAATATATACCAAGATTGGGGACGCTTCGATAGAAAACAAAAAAGTTTTTCTCACTAGAAGTAGTTTTTGGACCGACCGTTTATATGGCAGCTATATGCAATAGTCATCCGATTTTGATAAATTTTTTCAAAATTGTGTGGAAACATATAATACTAATATATACTACGATTGGAGACGCTACGATGGAAATCAAAAAAGTTTTTCTCACAAAGACTTATTTTTCGACCGATCGTTCCTATGGCAGCTATAAGATATAGTCATCCGATCCGTCCGGTTCCGACATATTAGTTGCGTGCAGTAAAAAGAAGACTCTGTGCAAAATTTCAGCTCGATAGCTTTAAATCTGAGAGACTAGTTCGCGTAGAAACAGACGGACAGACAGACAGACAGACGGACAGACGGACGGACGGACAAGCGGAAATGAACTCAGCTCGTCGTCCTGATCAAGAATATATATAGTTTATGGGGTCGGAAATGAATATTTCTATGCGTTACAAACTTCTGGGCAAAATTAATATACACTTTTCAAGTGTATAAAAAATTTAATCGGAAAAATTCTTGTAATGGAAAACGAGAAGGCAAAGCTAACTTCGACCGTGTCGAAGTTTTAATACACTTGAAAAACTTTACTCCAACTGATTTAACCGGTAAAATATATATGGGAATATATCACATTTTCCGACCTATCGGTCCTATGGCAGCTATATGCTATAGTCATCCGATTTTGATCAATTTTTTCAATTTCATGTGAAAGCATATAAAACTAATATATACCAAGATTGGGGACGCTACGATAGAAAACAAAAAAGTTTTTCTCAATAGAAGTAGTTTTTTGACCGACAGTTTCCATGGGAGCTATACAATATAGTCATCCGATTTTGACAAATTAAATGCATTGGTATATTGCTCAGTCCAAATGAATGGTGTATTTTTTCTACTGAGTTTTGTTAATACTCTTGCAATTTCTGCGAATTTTGGAATAAATCTCCTATTATAGTTGCAGAATGCGACGAATCTTTTAGTATCGTCCGCTGATTGAGGAATTGGGTAGTTTTTGATGACATTATATTTACTTTCGTCAGGCAAAATGCCTTGATCTGTACATTTGTGTCCCAAATAAGTGACTTCATGACTGAAAAATGAACATTTATCTGGATGCAATTTAAGATTGTACTTTCTGCATATTTCAAATACATCTTGAAGGTTTTTGAGCATGTGGTTTTCAGAGCAACCCAGCACTATTAAGTCATCCATATACAAGAATGCTTGGGAAGGTGTTAGCCCTGCAAATGCCATTGTCATCATTCTCTGAAAAGAGTTTGGTGCTATTGTTAAACCATATGGTAATCTTTTAAATCTATAGGTACCATTGTCTGCCGTAAAGGACGTAATGTCCCGTGAATTTGCACAAAGTTCAATTTGATGAAAGTCTGACATTAAGTCTAGGCATGAAAAATATTTAGCTCTTCCAAGTTGATCTAAAATGTCATCTATTCTGGGCAATGGGAATTTATCTGCTATTAATTTTTTGTTAATAGCTCTATAGTCAACAACAAGTCTCCACCTTTTTTGGTTATTCCCGGGTAATGATTTCTTAGGATAAAAATTTAAAAACTTAAGAACATAATGAAATGTAAAGATTCGTTTGTAAAAGACTTGCTAACATCCCGGCAAGGCTTCTTGAGCACCAAAGGCATAATAGCCGGTGTAACCTTCTAGGTAGAAAAATGTAATAATTTAAGTAAATTCACGAAACACAAATATTTTTCTTCCATTCACAATTCAGATGCTATAAGCTTTTCAAACACACCCAATTCTTTGCCAGATTGGCAATATAAAAATACTAATATTCCTTCATGAAGTATTCTTCAAAAACAAGATGTAAAATCATTATTTCGGTTTGTTTGTTTGTGATTGTATGTTGGTTATGGTTGAAATTGACTTAAAAATCTTAATCTTAATAATGAGTGTACGAGTAACAATCGAAGAATACCGTGCAAGACAAGCTCGCAAAAAAGAAGCGGAACTTACTAAAATTCCACAGACTAAAGGCCCACGTTAACGTGGTGGACAATTATATAAAGATAAACAAAGAATTAATTATCTTAAATTCATTCTTTACACAAATCAACCACCACCAACTTGGCAAGAAGCTATTGAGTTAACAAATGAATTAGATGCCTTAAAAAGAAAACTCCAACTAAGAAAAGAAAATAAGAAAGGCACACAACAGCCCGTTGCACAATCACAAGCGAAAAAACTAAATAATAATAAAAATATCAATAATGGCAACAATATTGTCATTAAATTAACCCAATAAACACAATATATATTCCATTTTAAAATGGGTAAACAACAGTCAAAGTTAGAAAACGCCTCGGCGAATGTTGTAAACGAGGTAGAAATAATAGAAAACGGTTTTGGAATAGATCAAATAATGTTGCTCATAATAACGTTAGTACTGATCCTTCACCTTGCGCTTAAAATATATAGCACTCATAAAAAAACAATTAAAGAAAAGATATATGACAAGAGCAATGTCATTAAATCAGGTATAAATATTGCAGCTAATGCATTTCAATTTTTTTTTCTTCGGTAAAGCTATAGATTATGGAATGGAAAATTACATTAGGAAGACTACAGGAAATTAAAGATCAATTCGACAAATCGTACAAGTGCCTAAACAAAAACAATGCAATCAGTACGACAACTTTGAACAAACACACTATCATTTTAGTAGAAAGTCTTAATAGTATCAGGGAAATAATAAGAGTAAGTCAACAACACTTAGATTCCTTGCAAAGATTACAAGCCGTTGAAATTTACACGCGCTTAAAGGAAAGATTACTTGTCTTAACCGAGAAACATACGTTGGGAATAAAACTATCTTCATCTTAAGATACCCCAACAATATTTAAAACACTACCTGAACCAGAGGTAGCTGAAAAAAATTCCATTTCTGAACAAAGCGAAGAAGAAACCAAAATGCCTCAAACAGTAATAGAATTCCTAAACACCGCCAGTAAGCTTATTCCAGAGTTTTACAAAGCTTTTTAGATGCGCTCCAGCTTGTGAATTCAATTAAAGACACACATGACAGTACGGCAGTAGACCTTGTAAAAACAAAGCTTAAAGGTCCTGCACGAAATCTCATTGGAACAGAAGCCACATTAACACAAGTTATAGACAAACTAAAGAACTCTGTTAAAGGAGAATCAGTAGAAGTTATTTCTGCAAAACTGATGAATCTCCAGCAGAAAAACAAAACAGCAAATCAATACACAAAAGAAGTTGAACAGCTGACAAAGTCCCTTGAATCTGCTTATATATCTGATGGCATTTCGGTAGAACTAGCAACAATATATTCTACACAAAACGCTATAAAGGCAATGACTAAAAATTGCTCCAAGTTGGTAGGTTGATCGAACCTTCTAGACATATATTCTACTCGTCATTACTATACATTGTTTTCCGATCAGATGAACGATAGTAGAGTTGCCACCCCCGCAATTTGAAAAACAACTCAAATAATCCGCAATTTTGGAGTAAAGTTGTTTGTACCTTCTAGACATATATTCTACTCATCATTACCTATCGAGCCCCCATACATCGTTTTCCGATCAGATGAACGATAGTAGAGTTGCCACCCCCGCAATTTGAAAAACATCTCAAATAATCCGCAATTTTGGAGTTAGGTTGATCGAACCATCTAGACATATATTCTACTCGTCATTACTTATCGAGCTTCCATACATTGTTTTCCGATCAGATGAACAATAGCAGAGTTGCCACCCCCGCAATTTGAAAAACACCTAAATATCCCGCAATTTTGGAGTTAGGTTGTTTAAACCTTCTAGACATATATTCTACTCATCATTACTTATCGAGCCCCCAAACATCGTTTTCCGATCAGATGAACAATAGTAGAGTTGCCACCCCCGCAATTTGAAAAACACCTCAAATAATCCGCAATTTTGGAGTTAGGTTGATCGAACCTTCTAGACATATATTCTACTCGTCATTACTTATCGGGCCCCCATACATTGTTTTCCGATCAGATGAACGATGGCAGAGTTGCCGCCCCCACAATTTGAACATAATCGGGATATATTGTAATCGTCATTACTTATCGATCCACCATACACCGTTTCCAGATCAGATGAACGATATTCGAGTTTTAAGTAAATCAAATAATTACGCTGGGCAGCACTGCCCGGAATCGTGATGGGCAGCACTTGCACAGTTTGTGTGTTAAAGTTATTACTTATATACAAACAGGTACAGAGTATATTACAGTCGGGCTTGACCGACTTTCTTACTTGTTTAACTAAATACAATTGTTTTTTAGACTACCAACCTAACCAATACTGGATCATCTTGAGACCAGATGACTATTTCCAAGACATTGCTATTCCAATGCGCAATGCACCTAAAATAAACACCATTACAATCCCAGCCAGATCAGAGGTTATTCGATTGGTTGAGATTGACTCACCACATCAAAATATTTTTATACCACATCAAGAATTAACTGAAGGAATTTTTATTGCTAATACAGTAGCAAACAAAAACGATACATTTGTTAGAATAATAAACACAACTAACGAAAACGCAACGATCAATAACGTCCGAATAAAGTCAGAAAACCCAGATGATTACGAAATATTAATCACTAGTAAATGCATTTAACTTCCTTAAAGATGCTCTTTTAAGCCCACAAATATTAAAATATCCAGACTTCTTTAGACAATTCTGCATTACCACAGACGCAAGCGGATTTGCATGCGGCGCTTTTTTAAGCCAAGAATATGAAGGTAAGCAACTGCCAGTTGCATATGCTTCAAGAGCCTTCACCAAAGGTGAATCAAATAAGGCAACAATAGAAAAGGAACTCGCAGCAATTCAAAAAAGATTTTTAGTGAAAACAGACCACCGTCCATTAACATATCTATTTTCGATGAAAAATCCTTCATCTAAACTAACCCGTATGAGACTTGATCTAGAGGAATATGACTTTGTGGTGGAGTACATAGCTGGAAAAGAAAACTATGCCGCGGATGCGCTATCCCGCATAGAAATATCTGATTCGAAAAAACTTGCAAGCGAAGCTTGTAAAATTATGAGAATGACTACACGCTCAAGAGCGACAGTGTCAAATAATGAAAATGATAAACACATTACCCAAAAGAGTCTTAAGATTCCCAATATATATGAAGCGCTATACAAATATGAAGTTAAAAGACATGTCGAGCTTATTTTCAACTTCCCGAATATTTTATTCAAAAAAGGAAAACGAATTTGTAGCTCTTTTAATGTGAATGACTTGATTACTTGCGAGAAAATCGACTTAGGTCAATTATTTTCGAGGCTCAAACTGGAAGCCGGTAATCTGGGAATCACCAATTTACAATTGTCCTTAGATGACAAATTGTTTCATTATACCCGGGTTGAAGAATTTAAAGAAATGGGAAACAAAAACCTTAATGACATTCAAATCGCGTTAACGCCTACAACAACATATATAAATGACAAAAAATCGATCGATAAAATAATAAAAGAATTTCACGATGATCCTGTTAATGGTGGCCACCCAGGAATCAATCGCACAACAAATAAAATTAAACAAAAATATCATTGGAAAAATATGACACACGACATTAAAGATTACATCAAAAATGCGCATGTTGTAACAAAAACAAAACTATAAAATATAATAAAGAACCAATTATAATCACTGACCCCCCACAAAAGCATTTGATATAGTCCAAATCGACACTATTGGCCCATTGCCAAAGTCTGAAAACGGCAATGAATACGCCGTCACAATCCTTTGAGACCTGACAAAATATTTAATATCAATACCAATAAAATCAAAGCATGCAAAAGCTGTAGCAAAAGCTATATTTGATCATTTTATTCTTATCTATTTTTATCTATCTATGAGAACGCTCATTACGGATATGGGTACAGAGTACAAAAATAGCATTTTCACAGAATTATGCAAATTACTTAAAATAAAACACCTAACATCAACACCCCACCATCATCAAACACTGGGTGCAGTAGAACGCATCCATAGAACGTTCAATGAATATGTACGATCCTACATATCTCTTGACAAAGATGACTGGGACGAATGGTTAAAGTACTTTACATATTGCTACAATACCACCCCATCTACTGTTCATGGCTACTGCCCTTTTGAACTTATTTTTGCAAAAAAACCCCCCAAATACGACTTTTTGGAGAAATCTAAAATAAGCCCCCTTTACAATTATGAGGCATATGATAAGGAAGTTAAGTTTAGATTACAGGTAGCACTTAACAGATCTAACTCGTTAGTAAGTAAAGCTAAAGAAAAACAAAAAATTAATTTTGATAGAAATACAAATAGAATAACCATGAATATAGGAGACTTAGCGTTAGTCAAAAACAACACAGGACATAAGCTAGATAACAGTTATAAGGGACCATACGAAATAGTAAGCATAGACGATAGAAATAACTGTACATTAGCAGATAAAAAGAAAAGATTTAAAATCCATAAGGATAGGTTACTCACTGTACACATACCTCTACTTAAATACGAAGTTGCGATAAGAAGAAATATATTTTTTTATGTAAAGTGCCTACCTAATGTTTATTTGTTTATTTTGTTTATTTGTTTAGAAAGGTTAACAATATTCTGTCAACGCTGTATAGAGAACATAATATAATAAAATAATAATAATATCCTAATCTGTTTCACCATCCAGATTAGGGGAGTTTTTTATAGATATGCCCCGGCTCACATCAAAAGAATGGTGAAGACAGATTCAGGAGTGTGACGAGGATAAAAACAATAAAATATTATACGTATTATTATCTAGGGAACATGTAGTTGACAGCAAGTGGTACAGGTTATTATAATTAGCACATTAAACGCGAATCGGATCATGCAAGGCGAAATTCGTCATGCAAGTGCTCAGTGCTAAAGGCTGGTATGACCGCGTTACTCTAGGTGGAACCGCAAATCTTAGTTGGCTTAGAAGAAAGCAAGAATCAATGTCTCCATTTATCAGCTTATGGACAAATAGCACGCCATGGCAAGTCCTCCGATTCTTAAGAGTTGGCAAGTCAATTAGCCGAAGCCAGTCAGTATAGGATGGTAGGCGACGCATAGGATCCCAGTTTAAGCCGCGCAATGCAAACAGAAGAAACTGTTTTTGAACACTTTCTATAAGTTCCTGATACCTGTCGTACTGAGGAGACCAAACGCATGAGCAATATTCAAGAATTGGGCGAACAAGGGAAGAGTACAAAAGTTTAGTGATATATGGATCATCAAATTCTTTAGACCAACGTTTAATAAAAGCTAAAACACCCTTAGATTTATTAACAATAATTCCAATATGGTCATTGAAGCAAAGTTTATGGTCGAATAGAACACCTAGGTCAGTCATGGTTTGGATGCGTTCAAGGCTGTTTTGATCAATATTATAATTGAACAAAAGAGGGCTTCTGCGGTAGAAAGTCATCAACTTGCACTTTGAATGGTTAAGGTACAGCAAATTTTTAAGGCACCAAGATTGCAGGCAGGCCAGATCTTTCTGCAACAGATAATGCGACTCTGGACTGCTGTACGATAGACAGATTTTTACATCATCCGCGTACATTAAAACGTGGGAATCAGTAATAATTTGGGGAAGGTCATTTATAAACAGACCAAAGAGCAATGGGCCAAGATGACTCCCCTGAGGAACACCCGAAGTTACGTTTACTACTTTGGATGGAATAGAATTAAACAGGACTCTCTGAGTCCGATCCGACAAATACGTATGAATCCACTTGAGCAGTAGGTCAGGGAAACCTATTAGTGACAATTTTTCCAAGAGCAGAAGATGATTTACAGAATCAAACGCTTTGCTGAAGTCTGTAAAAATTACATCTGTTTGCTGCTTTTCTAAAAAGCCGCGGCGAATAATAGATGTAAACTCAAGGAGGTTGGTTGATGTGGAAATTACGGACCTGCAGGAGTGCTGCAACTGAGTTGTAATGAGTTGTTCCAAAAGCTTAGGGATTGCACATAGTTTTGCAATGCCACGATAGTTTTCAATATTAGACCTACTACCTTTTTTGTGGAGGGGTATTATGTAAGATTCCTTCCAGATAGTAGGAAGATAAGAATTGTTAAGAGATAGTTGAAATAGTTTCGCCAATGGTTTGCATAAAGCACTGGCGCAATACTTTAGGACGCAACCAGGAATATTGTCAGGACCAGATGAAAAAGACGGTTTAATAGATTTAAGATTTACTTGCATTTATAAAACATATTATATACATATGTCTAATACACACATATAAGTACTATAGGCAGCCAGCCCTACGCTGAGTATGCATTTCTCATTAGCCCGGCGCTGCCGCTCCAACTGTAATTTAAGCCTTTTGTTTATATGTATGTAAAAGCACCCCATGAGAGCGGCCGCTCAAAATTATTTACTGGTACATATATATATCTATAAGCGCAGCCAAACTTTATGTATTTAGGTCTAAGACTTTTGATTTAAAGAATAAAGAATCATTCATATTTGCCTGGCCTCACGGGCAAGTACCAAAACAAAACTGGACCTTCGTTTTAATTGACTAAAGAACCGACTGGCCAATATCTTTTCACTACTAAAAGCAACATTATTTGATCTATTCCAAAACCGTTTTCTATTATTTCTACCTCGTTTACAACATTCGCCGAGGCGTTTTCTAACTTTGACTGTTGTTTACCCATTTTAAAATGGAATATATATTGTTTTTATTGGGTTAATTTAATGACTATGTTGTTGCCATTATTGATATTTTTATTATTATTTAGTTTTATCGCTTGTGATTGTGCAACGGGCTGTTGTGTGCCTTTCTTATTTTCTTTTCTTAGTTGGAGTTTTCTTTTGAAGGCATCTAATTCATTTGTTAACTCAATAGCGTCTTGCCAAGTTTGTGGTGGTTGATTTGTGTAAAGAATGAATTTAAGATAATTAATTCTTTGTTTATCTTTATATAATTGACCACCAAGTTTAAGTGGGCCTTTAGTCTGTTTAATTTTAGTTAGTTCCGCTTCTTTTTTGCGAGCTTGTCTTGCACGGTATTCTTCGATTGTTGCTCGTACACTCATTATTAAGATTAAGATTTTTAAGTCAATTTCAACCATAACCAACATACAATCACAAACAAACAAACCGAAATAATTATTTTACATCTTGTTTTTGAAGAATACTTCATGAAGGAATATTAGTTTTTTTATATTGCCAATCTGGCAAAGAATTGGGTGTGTTTGAAAAGCTTATAGCATCTGAATTGTGAATGGAAGAAAAATATTTGTGTTTCGTGAATTTACTTAAATTATTACATTTTTCTACCTAGAAAGTTACACCGGCTATTATGCCTTTGGTGCTCAAGAAGCCTTGCCGGGATGTTAGCAAGTCTTTTACAAACGAATCTTTACATTTCATTATGTTCTAAAGTTTTAAAATTTTTATTTTATATTTTTTTTTTGAAATTGTATTTTATTTTTATTTAGCTTATAATAATGTTTCGTTGGTGCACTTTGTTGCACTGTCGGTCTTCATTATAGTTGTCCTTTTTTTTTTTTTTTTTGTTTAGGGCCCCGTTGCTGGTTACTTTTTCTTTTTTTCTTACAAACGGTCGACCGTTTATCGTCTGGTACCGGTGCCGGGATGCACAGGTAACGGGTTTCTGTTTTAACTTAGATTTTCGTCTTGTTGTCTTCTTTTCATTTTAATGATTGGTTGGTCAACCGGTGCCTGGCTCGGCTACCGTTTCTTCCTTCGCCACTGACCACAGCCTGGTTATGGCTGTGGTGATTAATCTTGAATTTTGCTTATTTTGTGTTCACTTTATTTTATGGAAGGCGGCCGTTATTCTGCTGCCATTGAAGATAATTGTGTTCTTTAAAGATCCATTATGGGGACAAAACCTCAAATGTTTTGGGCTCGGCGCCCAAAACTGGCAGGATCGCCATGTAGTGAAAAGATATTGGCCAGTCGGTTCTTTAGTCAATTAAAACGAAGGTCCAGTTTTGTTTTGGTACTTGCCCGTGAGGCCAGGCAAATATGAATGATTCTTTATTCTTTATATCAAAAGTCTTCGACCTAAATACATAAAGTTTGGCTGCGCTTATAGATATATATATGTACCAGTAAATAAGTTTGAGCGGCCGCTCTCATGCGGTGCTTTTACATACAAATAAACAAAAGGCTTAAATTACAGTTAGAGCGGCAGCGCCGGGCTAATGAGAAATGCATACTCAGCGTAGGGCTGGCTGCCTATAGTACTTATATGTGTGTATTAGACATATGTATATAATATGTTTTATAAATGCAAGTAAATATATTTCTTCTTATCGCAACTTCGTATTTAAGTAGAGGTATGTGTACAGTGAGTACATGCTATGATGTCTCTAATGCACGCATACTACAATTATGTAAAAGCATATAAAACTAATATATACCAAGATTAATGACGCTGTGATGGAAAATAAAAAAGTTTTTCTCACCTGAAGTAGTTGTTTGACCGACCGTTTCTATGGCAGCTATATGCTATAGTCATCCGATTTGGATAATTTTTTCCATAATTATGTGGAAGCATATAAAACTAACATATACCAAGAGTAGAGACGCTACGATGGAAAACAAAAAAGTTTTTCTATTTGGAACTAGTTCTTAGTTTGCGTAGAAACAGACAGACAGACGGACAGACAGACAGACGGACGGACAGACGGACGGACGGACGGACAGACGGAATTGAACTCAGCTCGATGTCCTGACCAAGAATATATATAGTTTATGGGGTCGGAAATGAATATTTCTATGCGTTACAAACTTCTGGGCAAAATTAATATACACTTTTCAAGTGTATAAAAATTGGCATTTTTTGTAGGGTAAAATTTTTAATGTAAACGTGTTTCAAATTAGCTAAAATTTAGGGCAATTGTAGTTTAAATATTCAAGAAATTTTGTGTAAAAGAAATTTTAAAATCCAGAACTATTGAAAAATTGGTCTTATGACGGGCCGCCGGACCACTGCGCGACTTTTACACAACCGGTCATCCTCACCAGCCGAGCATTATCATGGTGACAGTTCAATGACTTATGTCTCCTGACCCAGTTTTCGGTCTTCTAGACCATACCAATGGCTTTCAACCGCAATGAAATGGCTTATCGAGTGACCCCTAACGTTGCCGCATGTTCTTCTTGGGTTTGGCGCGGGTCTTAGTCCCAAATTGACTCCTCAAAGGTTGGTGGCCTTCCTCCGCTTTTCTTGTCGGCAGTGTTAAAATCAGTTCTTGTAAAACGTCTGAACCAGTACTCAGAGGATGAAATTAGTGGAGCAAGCCCTCCGTATGCCTTATACAGCATCCGATGACTTTCTGCTGCACTCTTATTTAGATGGAAGCAAAATAGTAATGCCTTCCGCAAATGGGGTTTTGAAGGCGCAAAAGCTGACATAGTTACCGCAAGAAAAAAATTAATATCTTTTACTGCTGAAGTGTCTCCATTATACACTTGAAAAGAGTATAATAATTTTGCCCAGAAGTTTGTAACGCATAGAAATATTCATTTTAGACCCCATAAACTATATATATTCTTGATCAGGACGACCTGCTGAGTTCATTTCCGCTTGTCCGTCCTTCCGTCTGTCCGTCTGTCTGTCCGTCTGTCTGTTTCTACGCGAACTAGTCTCTCAGTTTTAAAGCTATCGAGCTGAAATTTTGCACTGAGTCTTCTTTTTACTGCACGCAACTAATATGTCGGAACCGGCCGAAAAATAAGAATAAGTGAGAAAAACTTTTTTATTTTCCATTGTACCGTCACCAATATTGGTATATATTAGTTTTAGATGATTTTACATATTTGTGAAAAAATTTAAAAAAAATCGGATGAATATAGCATATAGCTGCCATATAAACGGTTGGTCGAAAAACTAGTTCTAGTGGAAAAAAACATTTTTATTTTCCATCGTAGCTTCACCAATCTTACTATATATAAGTTTTATATGTGTCAACACAATTCTGGGAGATTTTATCAAAATCGGATGACTATAGCATATAGCTGCCATAGAACCGATCGGTTGAAAAATGTGTTTTACTAAGAAAAGTTTTTTTTTTATGGTATCAAATTTGTATTATCACTGTTTTAGAAATTTTAAATATCTGATATCTATATCCTATATATATTTTACCAGTTAAATCAGTTGGAGTAAAGTTTTTGAAGTGTATTAAAACTTCGGCACAGTCGAAGTTAGCTTTGCCTTCTCGTTTTTTTAATACATCGTTGACTTGATCATTCTTAGGACAATAATAAAAAAATCCTCAACATTGCGGGCGGAGTTTTTACATACTTCAAAATAAAGGCAGGAAACCTCAAAAAATGTTAAAGAGTTTTGGTTCAGCGGTTCGACCTTTTCCTGAATCCCCTGAACCCCAGTTTTTGGTTTGAACCTCGGTTCACTTGGACAAAAAAGAAAGCCAAAGAAATGACGCCACAGTCATTCCGATTATGACGCTTTTTTTTATTTTAGTAGATTTTTGGGATTACTATCACATTCAATACCAGAGGTCGCAAAAAACAAAAGATCTAAAATCTAACTCCGGGATTCGAAAATTCTTAATAACTTGGTTAGAAAAAATCCAGAATCGACCCACTTCTAAATCCGGATGCGATATCATAGATTTTTTGTTTGTTTAGGCTTTCATATCTAATAGCTCTTTGATAAGAAAGAACACTATATTGTGTTAGAAATGCTTGTACAGCTTATACCTGAAACAGGTTTTAAGATCCTTCCAAAGATTGAAACCATTGGTCAATGTATGTTCTCTTGGACAATTTTCGATGAAATCTTTAACATCATTGACAGAGTTCTAATTTTATATATGAACATTACTTTCTATTGCTCTCATAAACCTTCTTTTTAAATACTTTTATTCAAAATTTCTATTTTTAAAAAATTACTTAATATTATGAACCGAACCTTTTTTTAATAAGTGGTCCGGTTCGGCTTCAGGTTCGAGTTGTGAAAAATGTAAAAGCTTTGGGTCATGGTCCGGTTTAAGCTCTTCGAAAAACCTAAACCGAACCGGTTTTCATAGGTTCGGTTCCGGACCGGTTTGCAGCCTTGCTTTAAATATTTAGCGTGGACAATAGTATTCAAGGGCTTGCACTGAACCGGCGGTCCTGCTTGAACGAACGATTAATGGGGAGCAACCACATTTGTGGTATGTTGCCGTTTTGCCCAAGAAGAGGACAGTTACAATTGTTAAGTGTTCGGCAAGTAGGTTCTTATCTAGAACAACGCCAATATATTAAGACTTGTTGCTAAACTCTAGAGATAAACTGTTTCTTTGTATCTTCCTAGCAGTCAATAGGATGCCCACTTAAATGTAACAATCCGCGAGAAGGATGCTCCTTAGTATTCGGTTGATTCGGTATGTACATCTTTTAAAGTAGCCTGCAGTCTGCTTACTGTTATTATTTTTTTAAGTCATGCTCTTACCATCTCGCATGGAATGATCCAAAATTCGTTTTAGTTCCATCCAGTCCACTTCCATGTCTTTTCCGGCAATGCTGTCAAATAGACGTCGCAAGCTCTCTTTTTGTGGATCTACTGGCTTTGGTGTGGGGTATCCCGGTGTTATCTTAAAGACACAAAATGTTAAGTGGAATATCGTCTTTGGGATGCCTTGGACTTACCGTATCGGCTTTGTTGCCATATCCCACATGATCGTCGTTTTCTCTATACAGAAGTGGAAAATGAATTCATATTGAATGATGAGAATGCATAAATGATATTTCAAGTTTATGGGAGAGTTTATGGTTTGGGGACCTTAAAGTATCTCTACATACTAATTTAGAGTTTTAGGTCTGCGAAATGAAAAAATGTGGTTCAATTGTTTGGGAGTTGTTTCAAAGCATTGAATAAGAAGATTGTTGTGGATTTCTCTGGCGTTCAGTTTATTAATTGGATCGTACATGTAAATAATACATTTTCTGCAAAAGTTAACATTAATTTGCCCCCCCTTCAAACGCATTGAAAATTGAAGCTAAAAAACTTAATAAAACTGAGAAAATGAGATTTAAAAAAATACTTTAAAGTAATGGCAATGGATGCCGAGTGTTCTGGTAATACCAACGGTTAATACGCAACGGGACAAGCAATTGGGGAAAATCTAGATAACTGATAAATGTTTTGGAGAAGAGATAAAAGTGACAGATCTACATATATATTCGTGCTTAATTTTAGGGGAATGTTTGATTGATAACAATATGCAATCGCATTCAACGGCTATTTATATAGAGTACATAAAACATCTAATTTGCAGAGTACCTACATATGTAGGTAGCTTGTAGTCACATACCCACACACACTTGACGTACGACAGAAACCCTAATCTGCAGCTCAACCGAATTACGACTAATATACAAACTCTTCTTCGTTTTCTTTGTATACGCACTCCATGTTACTTTTGGTTTCGGAAAATACACGAATGATAAACTCGCCCTCCTCGTTCGGGTCGAAAGTTGAAGGCACGATGAGATAGTGACCCGGGGGCAATTTAAAGCGAGCACACACCTAAAACGAAGATAGTGATTGTTGATTGTTAATCTGTTGGTCATTAGAATCCCCGGCACAAGGCTCATACTTCTCGGGTGTTGATGAAGTGAGGCGAACGTCCAACCGATGACTTGTATCTAAAGAAATTTAAGCCCTGAGGACGATTCTCCAGTTCGCTATCGCTTAGATTGTAAATAGCAAAACCAATTGTTAGACATTCCATTCCCATGTTACGTTTGGATCGACGATTCTTTTGCATAAGGGCCACAATAACAGTGCATTCTCCCTCCTCATCCTCCTCATCGGGATCCGTTAGGGTGATTATATATTGAGGATTGTGCCAGAAAGTATCCAAGAAATTACGACAGCCACCAGCTGTTACGCCCGGAGTCCATTCTCCCTCGTACATGGACATCTCCCATTTGCGTTTGCCGCTCTGCTGTTGGTCCTCTGTAAGCGAGTCCGGCGACAAATTGCAAATCTGCGAACAAAAATCGTAGGTACATTTACAGGTCACGGAGATTTGTCCATTCTCTTACCTCAACTCGATCGAAATGAGCGAGAAAATCTTGGAATGACATCCAGAACTCGCCATCCCTATCGAAGGTTAGACCAATTTCCTGCTTCTGCTCTTCAGGAATATATCGCCACTCTGGCGAACTATCCGACCACGGGCCATTCCACTCAGCTTCATTTCCCCACGGGTTGCGCATTCGGATCATCGGAATCTTGCCTTGACGATTCGGTGTCACAATATCGATAAAGCAAACCTAATCGTGCGGTCGCAAGTAGATGAGAGACATTAGCATTAATTTGTACAACGAAGAGTAACGTGTACCTTGGTAATAGAGTAGGCGTGACCACGAATCAATCCCTGTGGAGTTTCGGCCTCAAGCACATTGGGATCCGGCTCAATTGAGCAACCCATCATAGAGTTCCGATCGGCCGCCTTTTGCAAAATCGTGAACAGATTGCTTGGCGCTTCTTTAAGATCATACCACTCACTAACGCCGCCGGTAAAATCTTCCATAGCCTCGCACGTGCTGCCACCTTTGAGGGCCTCATACGAGCCATGCAGTCTGGAAAAAGGGAAAATCACATTCATAGGCAGTTACAAAAAAAGAGAATGAAGGTTAAACATACTTGGCATACGCCTTCTCCAAAAGAGCACTCCAGAATTCGTTCTTCTCCGTTGAATGCATGTACATCAATTCGCCGCGATTTGTTGGCAAACGATCATCCACAATCACGTCCACCCATTTACCTGTTTCACAAATGGTTCACAATTAATTCATTCGATATATCAGTAAACTAAATATTACCGTATTGCCAAAAGCGAAAATGAAATATTCCCGCATAGTTCTCCTCGAAGCTCTGTTCGGGAGGAATTACGCGGAAAAACAAATTCGACTCCTGGGTTAGATTAGCGGTAGCTGCCAGGAGCCAGCAATCACCGAGTTCACCTTGCTGGACATCGAATCTAGAATATCCTTCAACAAAGAATTGCGGATTGTCAATGATTTCCTAAAAAAAAGAAACAAAAAAAATAAACAAAATTTTAATTACTTATGAGAGCCTCTTAAATTTTTGGCCGCTAAATTCAAATCAGTTTGACAACTAAGGTTTTCTTCCAGAATCTATTGTCTAAGAGTTATTTTTATAACCACGGCTCAACTGAGGTCAGAATTTCATACTTTGGTGACTCATTGGTTACTGCCACAGGGTTGGTGCATATAAATTCATCTTCAATTGCGCTCAATCGAAAAAAATTGTATCCGGATTTTTGGAGAGGCACTCAACGGGGTAAGCCAATAACGAAATTGTTAATTATTTACCCCGTTAACTGCATCTAAAACAATTAAGAAAGTCGGTCAAGCCCGACTGTAATATTCTCTGTATCAATTTGTATACACAAACTTTGCAAATGCTGCCCATCACGATTACGGCCAGTGCTGCCCAGCGTAATTAATTGTTTTGCTCATAACTCGAATATCGTTCATCTGATCTGGAAACGGTGTATGGTGGATCGATATGTAATGACGATAAGAATATATGTTTAGAATATTCGAACAACCTAACTTTAAAATTGTGAGATATTTCAGGTCTTTGTACCTTCGGTACAGAGTTTAAAATTTTGTAGGCGCTCTAATGACGACCTACTTCAAAGAATTATCTTTAAGGGGGTATTCTACCTTTGACGAGTGTTTTATGAGTGTTTTTTACAAAAATTCTGCAGGGAAAACCATAAGAGATTTTTCAATTTGGTTTTTTGTTTTGTGTTATTAATTAATTAAATAGTAAAATAAAAAAAAAATGTTGGAATTCGAGGGCTGTTCAAAAAGTTATCGGCCTGTCAATTAAGGCCTCAAAAAAGAAGGTGTAGAGGTGGTAGCCATGATTCCGGGACTCCAGGTTATCGGAATTGAAAACGGTAAATGAGGTTATGATCAGAATTAATGTAATTCTGGCCCGTACCTCAATCATAAAAAAAAAAATTTTGTCTAAAATTTACAAACATTTAAAAAAAAATTAGATTTTCGACGTTTTTTTTTTGTTGTTTAGTGTAAAAAAAATAGTAAAAAATTTGTTATCTTCATGATTGAGATACGGGCCAGAATTACATCAATTCTGCGTCGATTGCAACATGGCTGATCAAAATCGGTTCAGTAGAACTGGCCCAATCATGGCTACCAGGTCTAACGTGGTTTAGAGAAAATCGCGGTTAAAGTTTTCAGCAACATTGAAAATACTCACATTAGCAAGAACATTGCTGCACTAAAACGGATATATCTGCTAAACTATTTCGAATAATTGAAAATGGTTTAAAGGGGATGAAAGGGGAATGTTCAAGTTGTAATAATAAGGCAAAACAAAAATATGAAAAAAAAATATTTTCAAAGGTAGAAGACCCCCTTAAGAACGTAATCCTTTTTAAATTCGGGCATAATTTGCTCAAGTAATGACCCATCCCGCTAGTGCCCCTTTAAAACAAGTTAGAAAGTCGGACAAACCAGATTGTAATATACTCTATTTAAGACATAAGAAATCGGCCCTAAAATTACTTAGGGTATTGACGACAACTTGCTTAATAGATAACCTGTTAAATAATGAAATCTCCAACAACAAAATGTAAATGTACGAAAAATAAGCTGACAACACCAGCCTAGAGCTGGGTCATGTGGTTGCCTGGTTAAAATTCAATTTCAGTATTGGTAAACACTTCAAACAGTGTGTACCTATTAGGTGCCAGAATTTTAATATTTTGATGATAAAGCGCCACTATTTCATAAAGCACACTAAGCTGGCACTTCGACCTTGGTGACAATGATGTAGAGGTTAAGGTGTGAGAATGAAAGTCAACAAAACCTGAGTTCAAATTACGCTAAGGTCGGTCTATAATTAATTTTTTTTTTTTTGTTCTTTAAGAACCTTTTAACGATTGCAATTACATAAAATGCAATCACATATTATTTTAAGCCATTATCTTTTCGTATGATTTAAATTTACGTAACATAAATTTTTTCAATATTGGCTCTGATTTATTGAGTTTTAATAATCACAAATTTACTCAAAAGTGTGTTCACGACAGATGAAGATTAAATATTATTTTTCAATAGGTTATCAAATAAGCAAGTAGTCGTGAATACCCTAACTATTTAGTAGTAAAAAGTAATCCATTATTTTCTTAATAGATGGCTTTAGTATCTGTATCTGGCTAAGTTTTTCTTTCATTGATTTACAACAGATGTTGTTGTAAAGATGACAGTTAGTACTAAAAAAGCTTCTTTGACATTTTTGCATTTTTTTGCTTCGGAAGGCCAATTGTCAAAACTGTTGATAAAATTATGGAAATCGTACTTTAACCGTCATGTTAGCAGTGTTTCCATTACACAGGAGCTGTACATTGCACAAAAAACGGTTTGGAACCATTTAAATAAGGCCGGATACAAAAAAAAACGCCATGTATGGGTGCCGCACGAGTTAAACCAAACTCTTAACTCGATCGAGTACTGTCAACAATTAGACCGTCTAAAAGGAGCAATCGCTTAGAAGCGGCCAATAGAAGAGGAGTTGTCAGTCATCAGGATGACGCCAGGCCACACACGTCGTTCGTTACTCGTCAGAAGCTTTGGGAGTTCGGTTGTGAGGTTCTTATGCATCCAGCATATAGTCCGGACTTAGTACTAAGTGATTACTACCTGTTCCTGTCTATGGCGAACGATTTTGATGCTGAAAAATTCGCTTCAAAAGAGGTCTTCGAAAATCGGTAGCTATAGTTTTATGCTCATAAGGACCAGGGGTTCTATGAGAGAGGTATCATGAAATTACCTCCAAAATTCCGTGTAAACTGAGCCACCCAAATATGTTTGTGTTCGAAAAAAAAATTACTATCCGCGGTTCAAAGTTCTACACATCGAGAATATAATCCTTTTTTTTTAAGATCCCCACCACTAACAGTTCGCTTGATAACCGAAAATTTTTGTTAAAACTCAAATAAATTGTGTGGCTGAGTTCAAATGGAATGACCCATATGTCTAGAAGATTCAAGCAGTTTATCTACAAAACTGTGTGAGATGTAATGAATTTTTCATATTACGGGGGAGGCAGGGGTGTGGAAAAATTAAAAATAAACTTCATCTGCCTGCAAGTATAAGAAGTTTATTTTCCATACCCTTTAAAACTCTTGCTCTTTCCTAAGCTAAATTGCCCACATTACTTATGCTTGCATCCTTGTTCTGATTTATTGTCCAAACGAGTATTGGCGAGCGATGCCAGTATGAGCGACACCTTGGCGTTTCATCTCCATACAAAAAAAAGTAATATTCAGATATTTGGTTTCAGATGAGAATTTTATTTCCCTGCAGAGGTTATTATACCCGTTACTCGTAGAGTAAAAAGGGTATACTAAGTTCGTGCAAATGTATGTAACAGGCAGAAGGAAGCATTTCCGACCCCATAAAGTATATATATTCTTGATCAGCACCAATAGCCGAGTCGATGTAGACATGTCCGTCTGTCCGTCTGTCCGTCCGTCCGTCTGTCCGTCTGTCTGTATGAACACCTACACAGAAAAAAAAAAGATCCCCGTATAAAGGATATGTAGAATATCCTCTTTAAGATCTATTTTTTCCATATCCATTAGACCTTTTCATATCTATTTGATGAAGAATTAAGATCAATTACATATCCTTTTTTTAAATATATCCTTTTGACATTTAAATGATCCATGGGTATGCAAACTAATATCCAATTGATCTTGCTTTTGTCCGAATGTCAAATTTGGTAATCGAAAATCGAAAAGCCTATATAGAGCAAGTCAAGTATGACCGTTGGTGCGAAAGAGAAAGAATTATTGCAACTGCGAATTTCGATATCCCATGTGCCAGTTGAAGAAAACGGTAAAAGTGAAAAGATAAAAGATATTATAGTCTAATTTATAATCTGGTAAGTGTTTTGTATTTACATAGTGCGAGTTTATCTGTGTGTGTGTGTGTTGTACAACACGTGTTTGTTGAAAAGTTAAAAAGCGTTGTTTCTATGCATCTGGGCACGCCGTCTTTTTTTACACACATATACACATACATACATATCTCATCATGCTAGCATATACAGTGCTGGATAGTTAATTGCAAACTGGCGTAAAATAAAATGTTTGGTTTTTAGTTGACAACATAACATAGTTGAGTCTGGTTTTAAACTTCCATATTTCTAAAAGATTTAGTTTAAACAAATTTAAATCATGAAGACCATCACTTTTTTAAAAATTTGATAAAAATGTGAATTTTTTATTTGTCAAACATTTTTCTTGACTTACTGTATATATGTTTTTGATATGTATGATATGTTTTTATCCGTTTTGTCACATCATTCATATACATGATCTATAGCCATATGCTACTCCAAATAACTCTGCCAAATTTAATTTAAACTTGCAATATTTTTTAGAAAAATGGAAGACCATGATTTAAGAAATTTTTTGGAAGAACACGAAATTGACATGCAATGTTAGGTGATTACTACCTTCAATAACAGCAAGAAAAAATATCGTTATTTCTTTTTATTAATTAATTTTAATATTTCTTTAGAGTGTGGAGTGTGGAACAGAGAGCAACGTGGTCTACTAGCTGTATTCAGGGAAAAAATGTTTGAATGAAAACGCATGGAAGTAAGTATTTACAGTGACAGATATTAAACAAAAAAAGATATTAAAACAATATATTATTTTAGAGTGGCGTTAAAAACTTTCATCGTGAGAATAGTTTTGGCTCACCCGCTTTGTTTTCTCAAACTTTGTATAATTCTCCAGAATCTTCGACTTTTTTCAGAAAAGGTAATGTTTATTGAATTGTATATTGAATAAAATCATAAACAAGTTCCTTGAAATTGTGCTGCCTTTTATTTGAAACAGATCATGGGGATATGAAATTAAGATCAAAAGGATATTAAATGGACAAATAAGATCAAAAGGATATTAACAGATATTAAAAAACAGATCATTTGGATATGGTTTTAAGATCAAATGGATCTTAAAAGATCATTGGGATATAAAACTAAGATCAAAAGTATATTAATAACAGATCAATTGGATATGAAATTAAGATCAAAATGATCTTGATAACAGATCATTTGGAACTGACATCAAGATCAAATGGATATTTCAAAAATATGTAAAAAAGGATATTGGTTAACAGATCAAAAGGATATTTTATAAATATCCTTTTGATATTTCATATCCTTTTTTCGAAATAAAAATCGACTTCGAAAAGATCAAATGGATATTTTAAGATCAAAAAAAAGGATATGGCCATATCCAGTCCAAATGGATGTGGAAAATCATCCAATGGATCATCAAAAAATATCCTTTTTTTTTCTGTGTAGATCTCAGGAACTATAAGAGCTAGAGCTACCATTTTTTCAGTGTAGACTTGTATCTTCTGCACGCAGATCAAGTTTGTTTCAAATTTTTGCCACGCCCCTCCCGCCCCCGCAATTTGAAAAACCTCATATCTCCCACAATTTTGAAAATAGACTCTTCAAACCATCTAGACATATATTTTAATCATCATTACCTATCGATCCGCCATACTTCATTTTTCGATCAGATGAACTATAGTAGAGTTGCCACCCCCGCAATTTGAAAAATAACTCATATCTCCCACAATTTTGAAAATAGATTGTTTGAACCTTTTAGACATATATTTTAATAATTATTACCTATCGATCAGCCATACATCATTTTTCGATCAGATGAACGATAGTAGAGTTGCCGCCCCCGCAATTTGAAAAATACCTCATATCTCCCACAACTTTAAAAATAGATAATTTGAACCCTCTAGACATATATTTTAATCATCACTTCCTATCGATCCGCCATACATCGTTTCCTGATCAGATGAACGATAGAAAAGTTCACGCCCCCGCAATTTAAAAAATACCTCATATCACCCACAATTTTGAAAATAGATTGTTTGAACCCTCTAGACATATATTTTAATAATTATTACCTATCGATCAGCCATACATCATTTCCTGATCAGATGAGCTATAGTAGAGTTGCCTCCCCCGCAAATTGGAAAGAAACTCATTTCTTCCACAATTAGAAAATGTTTATATCCTGAGTAACGGGTATATCGAAGTCGAGCAGGGCCGACTTTAACTTACGCTCTCGTTTTATTTTGTACACATCCAATTCATCAAAATCTAGCAAATTCTGTAAAAAGCCTACTGAAGATAGTGCCGGGAGGACTTTAAAACAGTAGTGTAGTGTATTAGTGCTTAGTGTAAGGTTTGTAACGCATATAAATATTAATTTCAAAGTACATTTTAACAAAATTTAAAATGCTGTTGTGAAGACATACCACCAAGCTTAAATTATTCAGTAATCGTTACAGATACACCCAAGAGCTAGTACTTTATGGATTGGGTATCGATAGACCAAGTTCAACAATTTTAAAATATAAGTATCTTAGTTGGACTGAGGTGCTTTTGTAGAGAGGGCAAAAAGAATGATATAAAGGCATTTGATATAGTTAATGCGGGCAGTCCTTTAGAGACTTGGAGAAGAACTGTAGATGGAAAGTCTTGAAGCATCGGAAATCCTTTGAAAAAAAATTAGAGCAACTGTAAAAAACAGTATGGTGGAAAAGAGAAGGGTGTGGTGCCCTGTGTCCCGTTAGGGAATCAGAATTCAATAAAAATCGTTTTAAATCATTTAACAAACCAAGCAACATTTTAAGAAAACCGTTAAAGCAGGGACCGTAACGATTATTAGTTATAACTACACAGAAAAAAAAAAAGATCCCCGTATAAAGGATATGTAAAATATCCATTTTAAGATCAATTTTTTCCATATCCTGTAGACCTTTTCATATCCATTTGATGAAGAATTAAGATCAATTACATATCCTTTTTTAAATATATCCTTTTGACATTTGGATGATCCACGGGTATGCAAACTAATATCCAATTGATCTTTGCTTTTGTCCGAATGTCAAATTTGGTAATCGAAAATCGAAAAGCCTATAGAGAGCAAGTCAAGTATGACTGTTGGTGCGAAAGAGAAAGAATCATTGCAACTGCGAATTTCGATATCGCCGTCAGCGGCGCGCTTCACTCGACTCAAATGACTTAAAGAGAGCGCACGTAATTAAAAAAAACGATAAAAGTGAAAAAGATAAAAGATATTATAGTCTAATTTATAATCTGGTAAGTGATTTGTATTAACATAGTGAGAGTTTATCTGTGTGTGTGTTGTATTTGTTGAAAAGTTAAAAAGCGTTGTTTCTATGTATGTGGGCACGCCGTCTTTTTTTACACACATATACACATACATACATATCTCAGCATGCTAGCATATACAGTGCTGGATAGTTAATTGCAAACTGGCGTAAAATAAAATGTTTGGTTTTTAGTTGTGTCTGGTTTTAAACTTCCATATTTCTAAAAGATTTAGTTTAAAAAAATTTAAATCATGAAGGACATCACTTTTTTCAAAATAAGATAAGAATAAGATAAAAATGTGAATTTTTTATTTGTCAAAAAACTTTCTTGACTTACTGTATATAAATGTTATGCGAATTGTCTGATGTTTTTATCCGTTTTGTCACATCATTCATATACATGATCTATAGCCATATGCTACTTCAAATAACTCTGCCAAATTTAATATAAACTTTCAATATTTTTTAGAAAAATGGAAGACCAAGATTTAAGAAATTTTTTGGCAGAACACGAAATTGACATGCAAAGTTAGGTGATTACTACCTTCAACAACAGCAAGAAAAAATATCGTTATTTCGAGGTGATTACTACCTCCAATAACAGCAAGAAAAAATATCGTTATTTCTTTTTATTAATTATTTTTTTATATTTCTTTAGAGTGTGGATATTCTTTTTAAAATTCATAAATCAGGAGGATTTGGAAAAAATTGTCCGAACAGAGAGCAACGTGGTCTACTAGCTGAATTCAGGGAAACATTTTTGAATGGAAACGCATGGAAGTAAGTATTAACAGTGACAGATATTAAACAAAAAAAGATATTAAAACAATATATTATTTCAGAGTGGCGTTAAAAACTTTCATCGTGAGAATAGTTTTGGATCACCCGCTTTGTTTTCTCAAACTTTGTATCATTCTCCAGAATCTTCGTCTTTTTTTTCAGAAAAGGTAATGTTTATTGAATTGTATATTGAATAAAATCATAAACAAATTCCTCGAAATTGTACTGCCTTTTATTTGAAACAGATCATGGGGATATGAAATTATGATCAAATGGATCTGAATAAAAGATCATTGGGATATGAAATTTAGATCAAAAGGATATTAAATGGATCAAATTAAGATCAAAAGGATATTAACAGATATTAAAAACAGATTATTTGGATATGGTTTTAAGATCAAATGGATCTTAAAAGATCATTGGGATATAAAACTAAGATCAAAAGTATATTAATAACAGATCAATTGGATATGAAATTCGGATCAAAATGATCTTGATAACAGATCATTTGGAACTGTCATCAAGATCAAATGGATATTTCAAAAATATGTAAAAAGGATATTGGTTAACAGATCAAAAGAATATTTTATAAATATCCTTTTGATATTTCATATCCTTTTTTTCGGAATTAAAAATCGACTTCGAAAAGATCAAATGGATATTTTAAGATCAAAAAAAAAAAGGATATGGCCATATCCAGTCCAAATGGATGTGGAAAATCATCCAATGGATCATCAAAAAATATCCTTTTTTTTTCTGTGTATAAAAATCAATTGTAATTAATAATTTTTTAATTTATATTTATAAAAATCAATCAAAAAAACTATTATACACTTGCAAAGCGTATATTAATTTTGCCCAGAAGTTTGTAACGCATAGAAATTTTCATTTCCGACCCCATAAGCGATATATATATTCTTGATTAGAAAGGCGAGCTGAGTTCAATTCAGCCTGTCCGTCCGACCGTCTGTCTGTCTGTTTCCACGCGAACTAGTCCCTCAGTTTTAAAGCTATCGAGCTAAAATTTTGCACAGTTTTTTTTTTATATAGCTGCCATAGGAACGATCGGTCAAAAAAAATAGTTCTATTTAGAAAAACTTTATTGTTTCCCATCGTAAGGTCACCAATCTTGGTATATATTAGTTTCATATGCTTCCACATAATACTGGATAAATTATTGGATAAATTATCAAAATCGGATAACTATATCAAATAGCTGCCATAGGACCGATCGGTCGGAAAATGTCTTTTACTAAGAAAAGACTTTTTTTCAATGATTTTGAATTTATAACTTTATAACTTATCTTGTACCATCTGCACAGCATGATTTTTTAGATTGTTTGCTTGATCTGTCTTTGTTTCAAATAAATTCAGTTCCAAATCATTTAAACAAATTGTTAGATCTTGTTTTTGTCACTGACAGTTCTAATGCTGTTGTCTCTAGGTCTTCCCCCCTAACACTACCCGAGGATTCTTACCATCCTACACAGAAAAAAAAAAAGATCCCCGTATAAAGGATATGTAAAATATCATTTTTAAGATCAATTTTTCCATATCCTTTAGACCTTTCATATCCATTTGATGAAGAATTAAGATCAATTACATATCCTTTTTTAAATATATCCTTTTGACATTTAAAATATCCACGGGTATGCAAACTAATATCCAATTGGTCTTGCTTTTGTCCGAATGTCGAATTTTGTAATCGAAAATCGAAAAGCCTATAGAGAGCAAGTCAATTATGACAGTTGGTGCGAAAGAGAAAGAATCATTGGAACTGCGAATTTCGATATCGCCGTCAGCGGCGCGCTTCACTCAACTCAAAAGACTTAAAGGGAGCGCATGTGCCAGTTGAAGAAAACGTTAAAAGTGAAAAGATAAAAGATATTATAGTCTAATTTATAATCTGGTAAGTGATTTGTATTTACATAGTGCTAGTTTATCTGTGTGTGTGTTGTGTTTGGAGGTATCTACTTTTACAGCTGCTACTTGCCGCCAAGTCTCAACACCGCGGAAGCCTCGAGTATCCTAGAGAAGCTAGCAGATGATGCACGTGGGAAACACCCACTAGCGATAGCGGGGGATTTTAATGCATGGTCTACGGAGTGGGGCTGCCCATCCACAAATGCGAGGGGACAGGCGCTTTTGGAAGCCTTTGCAGCGCTAGATATAACCCTACTTAACACAGGACAGAAACAAACCTATTACAAGGCCGGGAGAGAATCAATAATCGATCTTACTTTTGCAAGCAGCAGCCTACTTTCCCTCAGCACATCGGAGGTAAGCGAATTCTACACGGGGAGTGATCACATGGCTATCATCTTTACGCTGAAACAACCCTGCAACGTGGGAAAACGACGCTTAGCAAGAATAGGCTACAGGGTCGAGACCCTGGAAGCGGAGATTATACCAATCCACATGGATGGCTTCTCCACGCACGGTACAGCAAACGACAGAGCAGACCAAATGGCGGATCAAATAAAATAGGCATGCGACTGTGCGATGCTCCCAAGAAGCAGTGGACCACCAAAGAGAAATCCTAAATACTGTTGATAATCCCTGGGGCCTCGCCCACAAGCTGGCAATGAAATCGTTCAAGGTGACCAACCAACCTATGCCAACATGCCACGTGCAGATGGCTCAAATAGTAGAGGAACTGTTCCCTCAACAAACTCTGCGTCCGCAATGGACACCGCCCAGACGAGGCCACTGGAGTGGCAAGGAACGACAGTGGATGAAGTCCTTGCAGCAGCAAGTACTTTTAAGGATGATAAAGCGCATGGAAGTAAGTATTTACAGTGACAGATAATAAACAAAAAAAGATATTAAAACAATATATTATTTCAGAGTGGCGTTAAAAACTTTCATCGTGAGAATAGTTCTGGCTCACCCGCTTTGTTTTCTCAAACTTTGTATAATTCTCCAGAATCTTCGTCTTTTTTTTTCAGAAAACGTAGTGTATTAAATTGTATATTGAATAAAATCATAAAGAAATTCCTCTAAATTGTGCTGCCTTCTATTTGAAACAGATCATAGGGATATGAAATTATGATCAAATGGATCTAAATAAAAGATCATTGGGATATGAAATTAAGATCAAAAAGGATATTAAATGGATCAAATTAAGATCAAAAGGATACTAACAGATATTAAAAACAGATCATTTGGATATGGTTTTAAGATCAAATGGATCTTAAAAGATCATTGGGATATAAGACTAAGATCAAAAGTATATTAATAACAGATCAATTGGATATGATATTAAGATCAAAAGGATCTTGATAACAGATCATTTGGAACTGTCATCAAGATCAAATGGATATTTCAAAAATATGTAAAAAGGATATTGGTTAACAGATCAAAAGGATATTTTATAAATATCCTTTTGATATTTCATATCCTTTTTTCTGAATTAAAAATCAACTTCGAAAAGATCAAATGGATATTTTAAGATCAAAAAAAAAGGATATGGCCATATCCAGTCCAAATGGATGTGGAAAATCATCCAATGGATCATCAAAAAATATCCTTTTTTTTCTGTGTACATTAGAAATATCTCTAACAAACCCTGGATTTACCCCTTCATCTTCAATGACTTTAGTAAAACCTCGTCGTTGCTTCCGTAAAGCTAATTTTACCCTGCTTAATCAACTTATTTGTTCAAAAGATTGGTCTCCTTTATACAATGCAGTTGACATTGAAGTCGCTGTTACCTTTTTTTATGACTCTATTAACTCTCTCTTTGATATTTCTGTTCCAAATAGTGTTGCTTCTTCTGAGTCTCTTCAACCCCCTTGGTACTGTCCTAAGCTTTCTAATTTAAAAAATATTAAGTCTAGATGTTTTAAAAAGTATAAAAAAACTTGTTCTAATCTTGACTTTTCTAAATACTTGATAGCCAAGTCAAACTTTACCCTTTTTAATTCTCAATGCTATAATAATTATCTTGCTCGCTGTAAAATTCAATTCGCACAAGACCCTAAACAATTTTACAAATTTGTTAACTCTAAGCGTAAAACTTCGACTTTACCGTCTTCATTCTTTTTACATAACCAAAAGGCTAGCAACGATTCCGCTGCCGTGGACTTATTCGCTGACTTTTTTCAATCAACTTACTCCTCTGTCCCTTTTAATAACAAATCTTATCCTTATGACATTTCTTCTTCAAACTCTTTTAATGCTCCCATAATTACTGAATCTTCTCTACTTTCATATTTGAAATCTCTAAAGTCTTCATACTCTCCTGGACCTGACAACATCCCTAGTTGTGTCCTCAGAGAGTGTTGTAATTCCATATGCAAACCTTTACTAAAACTTTTTAATCTATCGCTTGACTCTACTATTTTTCCAAATCTTTGGAAAGAATCCTTCATTATTCCTCTTCACAAAAAGGGTGGAAAATCAGATATCTCCAATTATAGAGGTATCGCCAAATTATCTGCTATTCCTAAGTTGTTTGAAGAAATTATAACCTCTACATTGCAGCATTACTGCAAATCGGTTTTGTCACCTTTCCAGCATGGATTTGTAAAGAGTCGGTCAACTACGACCAATTTGCTTGAATTCACATCATTAGTTAACGATGGATTCCTTATGAAATGCCAAACTGATGTCATCTACACTGACTTCAGTAAGGCTTTTGACTCCGTGAACCATGATCTCCTCCTCCTTAAGCTTGATCGTATTGGATTTCCCTCCCCTTTTCTTTTTTGGATCTCTTCATATTTAAAAGATAGAACTCAAAAAGTTCTGCTCAGATCTAATATTTCAAAACCTGTCTACGTAACATCCGGTGTACCTCAAGGAAGCCACCTCGGCCCTTTGTTTTTCACTCTTTTTTTTTATTAATGATCTCCCCTCGACTATATCTCATTCTCGGATACTTATGTATGCCGATGACGTTAAACTCATTTTATCTTACAACGACCCGATGCATTCTATTAGGTTGCAAGATGATTTAAACTCGCTTCATTTTTGGTGCTTGGTTTATCATTTATTTCTTAATTGCGCAAAATGTATGTCTATGTCTTTTCATCGTTGCAAACCTTCGCTAGTTTCCTATTCGATTGGCAATGAACCCTTGCAACGAATATCAACTGTCGTTGATCTTGGAGTTATTTTTGATTGCAAATTAAGCTTTAATGATCATATATCCTGTATAGTTAATAAGGCGAATGGTGTACTTGGATTCATTAAGCGTTGGTCGAAGGAATTTAATGATCCCTATACAACAAAAGTTCTTTTCACATCTTTAGTTCGCCCGGTGCTTGAATACTGCTCATCCGTCTGGTGTCCGCAGTATAAAAAAGCATATGGATCGTATTGAGTCTGTCCAAAAGCAATTCTTGCTTTTTGCCCTCCGCGGCTTAAATTGGGATCCCAACCTTCGGTTGCCATCGTATTCTAGTAGGCTTTTGCTTATTGACCTTCCATCGTTGGCTAACCGTAGAACTGTCCTAGGCGTTTCTTTTCTTCATAAGTTAATTATCGGTGATGTAGACTCTTCTGAACTCTTAGGTCGCCTTAACTTCTCTGTTCCCTCTAGACCAACTAGAAATTATTTGCCTTTAATCTTGCCTAGATGCACAACCGACTACGCACAGCACAACCGTTTTCGGGTTTTATGTCAAAATTATAATGATGTTTATCACCTGCTCTCAACAGAACTCTCTCTCTTTTCCATAAAGTTATCTCTTTTGCACATCTCCGGCAAAGTCTCTGACCACATCCAGCAGGAGCAGGGGCCTAGCTTGCCGGACCGGCTAATAAATATTCCCCCACCGGGTCAGAGATTTTCCGGATGATTTAATTCATCTTTATTTTAGCTTATATTTATTTTATTTTTATTATATTTAATTTAATTTAATTTTTTCCTTTTTTTTTAATTTTTTAATTTTAAATTTTATTTTCATTATTGTTTTATTTTATATCATTTTTGTTCATTCTATAATATTGTTTATTTATTGTTTGTGTTTATGATTTTGTAAACATATTTTTAAGCCTCCTCTTTTTCTTTTTCCTCACTATTCTCTTTTTCGACTTCTATACTATTTAAATTTGTGTTAGGTCTAGTAACGTTGGCTTCAATTGGCTGTGAACTGGGGCATAGCTGGCCGGAAAACCCCACCGTGTCGGAGTCGTTACTAGTCGATTTGTAATTTTGTTAGGTTTTCCTCGTTAGGCTTTCTAATTAAGCCTTTTTATAACGTATTCAGTTTTTCTTTTCTTTGGTTGACAGCCACCATTTGTCGACTTTTTTTTTTTCAACAAATAAACAAATAAATATCTGATATAGCATGCCGATGGGATCCCCAGCATCCCCGGTAATAGCAGACATCGTCATGGAGGAACTATTGGACAAAACCATGGAAAAAATCAAGTCCCCACCAAGATTACTCACCAAATACGTGGATGATATATTTGCCATAATTAGAGAAAGCGAAGTACAACACACTCCGGACTCACTCAACTCATTCCATTGAAATTTAAAATTTACCATTGAGCTCGAATCCGATGGGAAACAACTCTATTTAGACACCACAATAAACAGACATGGGAACAAAATCAAATGGTACAAAAAGCCCACGGCGTCAGGCAGATTAATTAATTATTTTTCCAAACACCCGAAAAATATAAAACAATACAATACAGCATTTGGCTGTATCTAACGCATGGTGGAAATCAGTAATGAGATATACCACGACGACATAATCACAGAAATAAAACAAATACTAACAAACAACGATTTTCCAATGAGGATTATAAAATCACTAATTGAGAAGTACGGCACAAAAACAAAAGATGAGCTGCAACCAAAAACATACAGATCACTGACATATGTTCCAAAGCTGTCGGAACGTTTTACAAAATCCTTTTACAAAAAGATACAAATAGCCCACAAACCCACGAACACGATGAAGAACTTTTTTAACAATACAAAGGCCAAAATTGCAACGGTGGATAAAAGCAATGTAATCTATAAAATACCATGTAACGGAGAAATAGGAAATTCGTGCAAGAAATTTTACATTGGAACAACGAAGTCAAAATTAAAAACAAGAATATCGCAACACAAATCGGACTTCAAACTCCGACATCAAACAACCATCCAAAAAAGAGCTCTTGCGACCCACTGTATGGAGAGCGGCCACTCACCGAACTTTGAAGCAACATCAACAAGTAACAACAAGTAAGAAAGTCGGTCAAGCCCGACTGTAGTATACTCTGTACCTGTTTGTATATAACTAATAACTTTAAAGTGTGGGGTCACACAATCTGTGCAAGTGCTGCCCATGACGATTACGGGCAGCGTAATTATTTGATTTGCTTAAAATTCAAATATAGTTCATCTGATCTGGAAACGGTGTATGGTGGATCGATAAGTAATGACGATTAAAATATATTCCTAGAAGGTTCAAACAAGGGCGTAGTCCGAGGGGGGGGGGGGGCAGTTACCCCCCTGCCCCCTCCCCCTACATCTTGTCGTAGGGCCTTTACTCAGATGAGATAAATATTTAATTTGGCACAATACTTCATTTGAATAGAAACACTTATAAAAAGATTTGAAAGTTGAATGCTTTTGTAAAGCTTCCTTATTTATATAAAGTATAGTACCGAACTAAATTTTTATTTCATTTGAGTTCAAGACTTAAATTTTAAATAAATTACGTTTCAACGAAAATTTTCGAATTAATACTTAATTCTTTATACTAAGGATAAGGCATATTAAACTGAGTGCGTGTAGACGCGTTGACTTTGAAAACAAGCTGAACTGGAGAAACGCATTCCATTGTATCCAATCCGGGTGGTTCCGGCATACAAAACATATTTCAAGCGAGTTTCTCAACCGCTAAAGGACACAAAACGCAAAAATTAAACTATCAACATTTGTCCTTGCAAAGGGCGTGACGTGACAAACTTAGATTTTCATTTTCTTCAGCTTACAATTTTTTTACGCATTAAATAAACACATTCACATTAAAATTTTCAATCTCTTACATTCGATTACGCAAAAGTTGTAATAACAAATGCTGATTTTGAGTAAAATAAATTGAAAAATAAACGTTAACTGATCCTTGCTTGCTCTTCTTAACATTTTTAGTTCCTGTAAGAAAAGTAATGAATAAGGGAAAATTTTAAATTTATCAAAACCAGGCCCGGCCAGCTCATAGCCACTGGGGCCCGAGCGCGCTCGTGTTTTTCACACAGACGCGAGCCGAAGTCATGTCTGTGTGAATCGGTGAGCACAGAAAAACTTGATTTTGCAAGTGAGTTGGCTCTCTACTGTGGCAGTCACCAACACATGCTCATATTTCAGTCCTCTCCATTTGGCCGGCCCTGATCAAAACAAGAAAGACATTAATTAGATTTCTCAGTGGAGTTTTCTTTTAATGGCAACCGAGTAAAGGTGTAAATTCTTTTAAAACATAAAGTTTTAATATATTTATTATATATAAATATTCGGTCTCGGTAGACCTTTCTGTGGAAATGGCCATATGTACCATCTTCGACCATCCTCAGTGCCAAAATTAGCTATAATGTTCATATACTTAATAAAAATTTGTTGATAATAAAAACGATTTCAGAAGGCCATAAACAGCTTTACACTAAGTTAAGGTGCACACACCAACATTTAAATTAACCAATTTTATGGTTTTAAAAGGGTTACATTTGTTTTCAGGGTCTGAAAAAGCCTATTTTCTTTCATTTTCTTTTTAATTTTAATCAACGGATTAATTTATTCACTCTTTTTTGTAAAATATATTTGGACATAAGTTTCATTTAAGAATATTGAAAACTCAACCACTGAGAGCTGGTTTCCGAAGACACCTAAAAAGTCTCCACGCGGTGGACACGATAACTGTTAATAGATTAAACTGAAATCAATAACACAATTTATTTCTATTAGTAGGTGAGTATAGCTTGTGATAAAACGAAGAGATTAAAAACAAAAGAAATTTAATTTTTTTGTCAGAGTTGTAAGCAAAATAATACCCATGTGTTCTACGTACAACTCGTTTTCGACCCAATTCCCATACTATTTGGGTCGCTTTTCGATTGAAAGCGATTTGCAGAACACATGGGATATATGTGAATATAAATAGGAATACAAATTACCAGAAGTTAAAAAGAATGCTTCGTTTAATCATTAGCATATCCTATATTGAAGGAGGGATCAATTTTTAAGAAAAATCGGTTGACATGTTTTTACGAAAACGTGTCCAAAGTCCTCAAAAAACATATTTTGAGAAAAGTCCGACCTGTCTCTTATGGGCCACTTTAAAAAAAAACAGCTATCTTTTAGAGTTTTATTCCAATTGAGTTGAAACTTAGGGAAAATATTTTTAACATATGTATTGTTATATTATATCTGAAAACCCATGTAACCCTATAAGCCTAGTGCTCAGATCGATAACAAAATTTATTTTGTCACAATACTTCAGACAAATAGGAAAACTTTGTCATTGCTTTGATACAAAATGTAAAAATGTATTTAAAAACTGTTTTTGAAAGGTAACTTATGTACCATGAGTAAGGCAAGTAAGAAAAATGTTATCAAACGATAGAATAGTTAGAATAGTCTCCCTATTCTGTTCTTTTTCCATTAACAATTTGGTAGGAAAAATACGTGAAAAATGCGTTAAAATAATGAAAATGGTTGTTGATTTCGAGAACGACTTTCCTTTAGTGAAACAACGGAACGACACTTTAAACAACCATTATTTCTTTGCTAAACCATGCCGACCAAAACGATTTTCACTGATTTGAAACAAATCACTAAGCGCTAAACACCAATTAAGTTACATAAATAAACGAATGTAATATTACGTATACGGCAGGATATTCCCACATAGAACATTTTGGAAATTTTGGGCCCCCCCTTGATGGAAAGCTGGCTACGCCCTTGGGTTCAAACAATCTGTCTTTAAAATTGTGGAAGATATTCGATTTTGTTCAAATTGTGGGGGTGACAACTGTGCCATCGTTCATCTGATCGGAAAACAATGTATGGGGGCTCGATAAGTAATGATGAGTAGAATAAATGTCTAGAAGGTTTGAACAACCTAACTCCAAAATTGCGTGATACTTAAGGTGTTTATACCCGTTACTCGTAGAGTAACGAGAAGGCAAAGCTAACTTCGCCTGTGCCGAAGTTTTAATACACTTGAAAAACTTTACTCCAACTGATTTAACTGGAAAAATATATATAGGATATAGAAATCAAAGATTTACAATTTTTAAATCATTGATAATAAAAATTTGATACCATAAAAAAACTTTTCTTAGTAAAACACATTTTCCGACCGATTGTTCCTATGGCAGCTATATGCTATAGTCATCCGATTTTGATAATTTTTTTCAAAATTATGTGAAAGCATATAAAACTAATATATACCAAGATTGGGGACGCTACGATAGAAAACAAAAAAGTTTTTCACACTAGAAGTTGTTTTTTGACCGACTGTTTATATGGCAGCTATATGCAATAGTCATCCGATTTTGATTAATTTTTTCATAATTGTGGGGAAACATATAAAACTAATAAATACTACGATTGGAGACGCTACGATGGAAATCAAAAAAGTTTTTCTCACAAAGACTTATTTTTCGACCGATCGTTCCTATGGCAGCTATAGGATATATTCATCCGATCCGTCCGGTTCCGACATATTAGTTGCGTGCAGTAAAAAGAAGACTCTGTGCAAAATTTCAGCTCGATAGCTTTAAAACTGAGGGACTAGTTCGCGTAGAAACAGACAGACAGACGGACAGACAGACAGACAGACGGACAGACAGACGGACGGACGGACAAGCGGAAATGAACTCATTTCGTCGTCCTGATCAAGAATATATATAGTTTATGGGGTCGGAAATGAATATTTCTATGCGTTACAAACTTCTGGGCAAAATTAATATACACTTTTCAAGTGTATAAAAAGGGTATACTAAGTTCGTGCAAATGTATGTAACAGGCAGAAGGAAGCATCTCCGACCCTATAAAGTATATATATTCTTGATCAGCATCAATAGCCGAGTCGATATAGACATGTCCGTCTGTCCGTCTGTCTGTCTGTCTGTCTGTCTGTCCGTCTGTATGAACACCTAGATCTCAGGAACTATAAGAGCTAGAGCTACCATTTTTTCAGTGTAGACTTGTATCTTCTGCACGCAGATCAAGTTTTTTTTCAAGTTCAAATTTTTGCCACGCCCCCACGGAAAACGATGTATGGGAGCTCCATAGGTAATGATGAGTAGAATATATGTCTAGAAGGTTCAAACAACATAACTCCAAAATTGTGGAAGATATTAAGTTTTTTTCAATTTGCGGGGGAGGCAGGGGGCGTGGCAAAAAAAAAAACTAAACTTGATCTGCCTGCAAGTATAAGAAATATATGTTCCATACATACATTCCATACATACATACATTTGCACAAACCCAATATACTCCTTGTACCTTCGGTACAGAGTATAACAAGAAAACCACTACAGTAAACGCTTCACTCTCGAGATACTACACATAATAAACACGCCAACCAATATGAGACTAAACTTTAAGTCTGATACTGAAAACGTAGCTCATATTTATCGACATCTCTTAACTAAGAACGTTCAGTAACAAACTCCACGTCAGGCGGTATAGGGGAGTAAAACCATGTATGTAAATATGTTTCGATGTGTTTGTACAAAATTTAATATGAAGAAATTTTAATGTGTAATATTGGTTATTTGTTAATTGTTCTTGTAGTGTCCCTGAGTGCCGAAGTGCAGCCGAAATATATTGGAACAAAAAACAACAAAAGACAATTTTGTTTTTCTTGACCTCGAGCCTCACTCAAATTCAGTTTCCATTTGAGCAAAAGTCTTCGCAACCCTTTAACCCATCAAAAAAGCCGCAGGGTTCCCTGCCTTTGCGTATTTTATAACACCTACGTTTACGCTCATCAAAGCCCCATGTTGTGGGCTTATAACACATGATCGAGCCACCCGTTCGCCTACAAAGTTCTAAAAAGCAAAATAATTTCTTGTAATTAAAATTCTCAATTGAAAATTGATTAACTTACTGTTCTGAATGGGACTATGACTTAAAACAGGGTAAACAGCCCAAAGTCCCAGAAGAAGTAAAATACCAAAAGTGTACATCGTATTTGATGTTCACGTAAACACTAAACAGTGTTTTTGCAACAGCAATGGGACGCGTCAAGGTTTAATAATTCACTTAGATATGCTTAATTTAGTGCAGAGGCCTTTAAAGAAATTTGTAATGCGGTTCTCATGTTATACAAAAATTCAAAACTTAAGTAAAATCATTATTTCGTTTCTGGATCCTTTTATATTCAAATATTTTGTCTGAGTTTTTCCAATGAGCAGTGTTTTTTACTCCGACTCTTGGCATCTGTTAGAAAATACCGCTAGAAAATAATCCACTGGTTTAAAAATTTTACAGTCGATTCATCAGCATTAACTACAATCCATATACGATTAACGGAGTTATGGGACTATGAAAAAACTAAGAGTTTGATAAACTGTTGCTAGCGATTTCACTAGAGAAAAGGGAATAGCTTATTCCATAGGTAACTTAAATTTAATATTTTTCATTGTTTAAAAATTTTAAATAGGGTTGCTATTTAAAATTATTTTTGATTTTTATTTAAAAAATATTTTTCAATATTCATTTTTGATTTTTATTATAAAAAATCAATTATAAAAATCATGAGTTATAAAAAATCACTCAGTGATTTTTATTTTCTGAATCAGGAAAATAAAAATCAACACACTAAAGTGTAGTACTATCTTAGCTTAAAAGGCTGCCTATACAGCCAGATAAAAATAAAAATAATAGTAAAACTTACATGCGGACGCAGCCATTCAATATGGCGATCTGGTCGTTGGGAAAACATAAGAGATTCGTTGCTAGCAGGGAAGAGTGGATCTTCGAAAAGGGATCCATTTGTTAGGCAGCTGTTCAACAGTGTTTCATAGTCTTGCACTTCAGAGTAAGGTCCCAAACTCGAGCTTTTTTCGCCCAACTGAAAGTTTGTAATTTTTATTTTATTATTGTACTCCGATTGGATATTTATAAATGAATATTTAATGTGTGTAATTAACAAATGACATATATAGATACAAATGTATGTACAGTGTATATTGTAATGATAATGTGGTGGACTCTCGAAAATACAGTGTAATTTTCACACGAACATCAATATAGTTGCAACAAGAACACAAGGACACATCAAACGGAGTCGTGGCAACTTGTACTTACATTCCCATAGAATAGAGGAGCTGCACCTTGTAAGGGTTGCTAATGATTACAATGAACGTTTTATGTTAACAGCGTGTGTGCTCATGCATGACAATATCTATATGTTGTTCTAGTCCTAATTCCTACACCCATGCAAATCCAAATCGAGTATAAACACTTACCACTCTCATGTTCTTAATGCTCGGAAGTATGCGCTTGGTGTCGGCTTCCTTTTTGATGAATATTTCGTTAATCACCGAACCCACAACATCTTTGGCGGCTCCCATGGCAGCTTGACCGGCAGCATTCAGGAATTCCTGTCCGGCCTGTCTAAAGAAACCCTTAAGATCATCCATGGTGGCTCCTTAAAATTCTGAAAAAGATATCATTGCAAAAATAAGAAAATCAGAATGAAAAGGTCTTTCAGTTAGAAAGTTCTTAAGAAAAATCCGGTCGATTTGATCGATTCTTAAGGATTTAAGTTTTATTTTATAATAAGCTACTAAATTTAGTCGCAGTCAGCTCATCAAGGCAATACTATTTTGGCTTCTCAATTTTGCACTCTTTTATTTTCGTAGTGAAAATCACACATAGAGGCGTCCCTCCATCATAAATTCTCATGTCAAACCTCAACTTAGAGCCGTATTCTCATGTTCCTGTTTTTCATATCTAGGTGCTTTTTAAGAAAATGTGAATTGGCCGCCTTCAAAATATCTATGCTTCCTTGTAGACACAAGACACGGTGTAGGGCATACAATACAAAATCCTTAGGGCCGGACACCTAAGTACGGTTTGATAGCTTAATGTTTAACTTATCTATTAATAAACAACTGATCTTCATTCGATAACATTTGAGGCAAATTAAGCATGTCAACCAAAAGTAAGTGTTTTCGGAATATTTTGTTATTTATCTTCCGAAAGGAAGGAAACAATTCTGGCTGCTAGAATTAGCACTTTGCAAAAAACTCATGATGTACGAATTAATAGTGGTTTGGTCTTGTATTCTCCATTTTGATCCAATACCTTTTGCCCTTACTCGGGCAAAAAGATTGATTCCACGCTCATAAAATTTGATTCCTTGCAGGCAAAAAACTGGTCCAAGTGGTTTTTGACGTCCTGATATGAGGTGTAGGTTCTCGCATCCAAAAAATGTCGCAGAGACCGGAACAAGTAATAATCCGAAGGTGCCAAGTCTGGAGAATATGGTGGGTGTGGTAGCACATCCCATTCAAGCTCAAAAGCTTTTGGAGAGTGATTAAATTTTTATGAGGTCTTGCATTATTCTGGTGAAACACAATACACCTTTTCTATTGATCAATACACTTCAGAATTAATCGTGGTATTGTCGGGCAAAAGCTTAAAATAAACGATCCCTTTGAAATCTCACCAAACAGACAACATAACCGTTCTTTGGTGACTATCGGCCTTCGAAGTGGTTTGTGCTGGTTCGTTCTCTTTAGACCATGATCTCTTGCGCTTAACATTATTGTAAACAACCCACTTTTCGTCGCCAGTAACAATGCGCTTCAAAAATGGATCACTTCGTTGACGTTTGATAAGCAAATCACAGTCGTTAATGCGACGAAGCAAAATTCGTTCTGCAAGAACATGAGGTACCCATATGTCAAGCTTCGAAATTAATCCTAGACGTTTCATGTGCTTGTGAACGGTCGCGATAGACAAATTGAATCTTTCAGCAATCTCTCGAGTTGTTATTCGACGACTTGCATCGACCAACGACATAATTTTATCCACATCGGCTTCAACAGGCCTTCCAGGACGTAGTGCATCCTCAAATTCGAAATTGCCGGAACGAAATTTTCCAAACCAATTTTGGCATTGGCGTTTGGTCAAAACATCTTCTCCGTACACATCACATAATTTTCGCCTTGCTTGAACTGCATTTTTACCCTTTTGATAGTCAAACAGTAAAATGTGCCGAAAATGCTGTTTTCGATCTTCCATCTTCGATAGGGCACCAAACAAAAACTATTCCAAAAAAATTTAACAAAATCTTTTACAAAAAGGCTAACTAGGCTATCAGCTGTTCAAATATATAACGGTAATGCAGTTAAGCTGCGAAAAAATTCAATAAGATCAGCTGTTGTCATCACACAAAATTACTAAGTGAACGACCCAATACAAGTAACAGAGTAAAATGTTTGCTTATCTGATACATAGCAGCTATCTAGAAGATGAGAAATCGGCCTAAGTACATAAATAACTATATAGAGATTTTCCAGATATTAAGGTGTTTTTTAAGAATTAAATTTCGCAAATAAGAACAATTGTATATAAAGCGTGAACTAGTGAACCAAAACAAATTCGAAGTACGAATAGATCTAAAATCCATGTTGTGTACCAAACCGGTGGTATAAATACTCCCCCGATTTCTAATGAGGGTGTAAAAATGCAATTGATCCAGTTTATTGACGATAATAAAGAGAAGTTTTACTAGTGTGGAATCCAGCTGCTTAAATTATGGTAAAAAAAAGGCTAAGAATTTGGGGTCGCTTTGCGTTTGGATTAATCGACGGAAAATGGCGAAACAACATCTTAGGGGTCCTTCTAGACTTATATCTTAAGGGGAAGCGAGCTTTCAGGTTAGAGAAAGGGCGGAGCTTCTGGTTCCGGACTCCTTCCTCGGCAGTTGCAGATTTAACTGTGCTAACGTGATCCTCCTTGTTCGTATTTTCTAGTTTGTAGAAAAAGTGGTTCGCGCTCTTCTGGTTCCCTGCAGCTTGCTTACTTCCTTCACTTTGATTCTTATTTTTCGATTTTGTTAGTTTAACACATAGCTGTTAAATAATGATTATTAATCATAATTATTACTAATTAGATTATTTATTTTTTTGAAAGTAAAATAATCAATTTAATTACGATTATTTTAAGTTTCACACGATTGATTATTGATTACGATTATAAATAATCAGGAAAAAATCGGGATTATTTGAAATTACTATCAAATAATCAAAATTATTCAAAAATAATCAAAAAAATAATTTGACTACTTTGAAAGATTATTTTTGATTATTTATAAAAAAAATAGATATGAAAATGACATTTACACAAAAAAAAAATCCAGCATGCGAATGTCAGGGTCTGACATGCCGCTCTACCAGGTGGGCTATAGATTCAGTAATTGAGAAGCAGCTTAGATTCATATTTGAACAAATTCTATAAATACAATGAAAATATTTTGAGATTTAAAAAATTGACAAACAGAACAATGTAGTAATGTCTTGATTTTTGAAATTATTCCTCGTGGCGCCCCCTACATATGATAACTAAATTTATCTGTTTAATAATTTATTTACTTTATAACAAAAAGAATCCTTCAAAAGGGCGGCCTCTGTGATTTTCCATTTTTACATTAAAAAGAACGCTGGAAACACGCTATTATTTTAAAAAATTGCAGACAGTCTCGCAATCGAAAGAGTCATACTTAGTCAAGAATCCAAAAATTAAATAAATGGTTTAAAACAGCATGTATTTATGTCAGATTTAGCTGCGCGCCACTCGTGAGGGCTGGTAGCAGAACGCGCTAAGATGCTGTCGTTCGCATTCAAATCAAACTACCCAAAGTTGTGAGTTCAAGTACCAGACAAGTAAAAAAAAAAAAATTGCAAAGTCAATTTTTTCTCATTCAGTTTTTCAGTGACTACTGGAGTAGCTCCTTTGCACCGGTCACATCGCTAACGGATGGTGGTTAGCCTTATACCGCGGACATGCCCTTACAAAATTCGTTAGCAAATTACATGGCGGTTGGTTAGGTCGGTATCCTGTCCTCACTACGAAGAGTTTGCGGGGAATCACTAGGTTTGCACCAGTGCGGCCGAACTTACAGGGGTATAGTCTATGTATGACTGACACAGCCGGAACTACCTAGCTTTTTGTTTCAATTTGATTCATTTTGTTTTGTTGAAATGTCATTTCCATTTCTATTTTTTGAAAGTAATCAAAACTAATCTTTGAAAGTAGTCGAATTATTTTTTTTGATTATTTTTGAATAGTTTTGATTTTTTTATCGTAATTTCAAATAATCCCGATTTTTTTTCTGATTATTTCTAATCGTAATCAATTAGTAATCAGACATTTTTTTTTCCAACGGATTATATAGTCATTATATTATTTTTTATAAATAATCTAATTGATTACCAATCGTAATCCGAATTTAACAGCTATGGTTTAACACTTAATTTAATTAATCAATTGACACAGTTGGCAACGTTAAAATTGTTGTTAATAAAAATAGAGACGCTAGATTAAAAATCGATCTATATAGAGTCAACAAAATTGCTAATGCATGACTTTCTACTGTCTACTGGAATTTTCTGTGTAAATAAAAGTAGCATTTACATAGCTTATCTTTAAATTTTTGCAAAAGTTGCTTCTCCGATTGTCCTCCCATGTGTGATTAACAGATTCCCAGTGCACCCACACGGTCGAAAATTGGGTCAAACTGCGAAACTGGTGCCCGCTCGTTAGTCCCACTTTTAATTACATTACTCAAATTCACGCAATGACCGTAGATACTTCTCATACCAAATAATATATTATACGTTGGAGAAAAGATGGAATTCCGCTGTGCGGCACTTTGGTGGCCGAATATAATTTATGTAGAAATATATATATATAATAATGCTGGTGATTATATACATACAAACATACATCCGATTGTGGATGTATCATATATGTTTCCCTGTGTAATGTGTGTTTGGCAATGTGACGTGACATCATGCCAAGGCATGCGACTCGGAAAGTGAGTCAAAAGGGTGTGCACCATTCGACGTCCAGTTCCACTTCTCTGCCCAAACCCATCCTTGACTGACATTGAACTACACCAGAGCCTGCCAGCTGTGAGTTGGAATAATGTTTTGCAACAATAGGATAACATTTTAATTGTTGACTAATATATGCTCGGATTGTACAATTTAGAAATTCTACTGCGAATTCGAAACAGGTTTGATAATTAATGCTTCGCGTTCTTTTCAGATGTCTCATTTATACATATAACATATAGTATAATTCGTACATAGTACACAGTGTGCACTAAAGCAAATGTAAACTATTAGTTTCATATGTGACATATATGTTTGTACAATTGTATTATTAAATATAGACCTTGATTTATTGGAAGAACGGTTTGAATTGAATCGGACACTTTCACTCCCAAATTAGTTCAGACGCACAGAACTAGAGACACGGCACCTCCGACGCAGCGACGACGTATTTACTCACTAAAACAATTTCTTTATAAACACACGCATATGTACGTGTACGTGTATGGGAATTTGTATCTTTCTAACTGACTAACTCGTGCTAAACAAACCTGAATGGGAGGGAGAAACAGCTGATGAGAGCCGCTCGTTACGTCTCTAAGCGAGTGGCAGTCCACGAAATCGATATACATAAACAGTCGTCGGCATTAATATTTTGACAAACATATAAATATAACAATATTAGTATATTAAAAATAATAAAAACCAGAAGGTAAAGCTAACTTCAACTGTGCCGAAGTTCTAAAATCATTGCAAAAGCTCGATTCAACTGATTTAACCGATAGAATTAGGGATTACAATCGAAACGAATATCGCTTAAATTTTGCACAGTCTTCTTTTTACTGCACGCAACTAATATGTCGGAACCGGGCGGATCGGGTGACTATATCTTAAAGTGACATAGCTGCCATAAACGGGTCGCTACTAGAAACGTATCGGTCGAAAAATTTTATAAGTCTTTGTCTTCTCGTTTTAATATTACATATTTTTTATATTTATTTGTTTATTTTTAAAGAAATTCAAAAAATTAATGGATGTAACAAAACTATAAAATTGTGTTTTAAGAATATGCCACAAAAAGCATCGATTTCGCAGATGCAGCAACCGTAGTTCAATTCCGAAAAAATTTATCAAAATCGGATGACTATAGCATAAAGCTGCCATATAAACGGTCGTTCAAAAAACTAGTTCTAGTGAGAAAAACTTTTTTGTTTTCCATCGTAGCGTCACCAATGTGTTTTACTAAGAACATTTTTTTATGGTAACGTGATCAAATTTTGATTCTCAATGATTTTGAATTTATAAATATCTGATAGCTATATTCTATATATATTCTATTGGTTAAATAAGTTTGAGTAAACTTTTGCAAGTGTATTAGAACTTCGGCAGAATCGAAGTTAGCTTTGCCTTCTCGCTTTATTATAAAAGACTACAAGCAGTTTATGTTGATATTTGAAAATTAAATACATTTTATATTAGTGATGTTCAAACCTTATACACACTGACGTTTTAAAGTTACGGAAATGTTGTGGACCACCATCAGAAAGTGTGTTAACAAAAGGTTGCTGATCCCGCAGAGTTTTACTAACGGAATGCAAGATTATGCGATTTAAGCAACACTTTCTCAACACAAGAACCTCTGTAGAATTTTAAGGGGCTTGCAGCCCTGGTCAAAATACTTAGGCCATTCCAAATTTGTGCAATTTCATTTTTACTTTCTTATCCAAGCAGCTGAGTGAATTAATTATGTTTAATTAAAAAGATTACTTATATACATTTATCCCAAACCTTTTCCAAATGTGTGAAATGTGTTTGTCCAAATACATATGACGACGACTGTATTTCCACTTGCCAACAGTGTTGTAAAATTTAGATATAATTTAAAATAAATGTTAACTATTTTATTGGATCAGTAAATAAATCTAAGTACTTACTCAAAAACTTGTCGTTTAAAGCGAATTCGCTCATCTGTTGATTCGTCTTATTCCACTATTAAACAGTTTGATTCGCCTTGCTCTATTTTAAGTTCAAATGAACTATGCGATAGTTCCGGCTTGCTAAGCCCTGTAGATCGCTCTGCCAACTTGTCGAAAACTAAAAAAAAGATAGAAAAATGCATCTGAGAGATTAAGATACATACAACAATCTGTATACAAGTGCGTCAAAGATTTTCAGTACCTTTTTCCCAGAAAAGAAAATCACTTTGAATGTATTTCATGTATCTGCGCAATTAGATGCGTCTACTCACATTCGCTTTGGAAGAGACTTCTAAACCGTCCGTTCACACAGCATCACCATGTTTGCCTCGGCGGCATCCTGTTCCCTTGGTTTTGGTGTGCTGCTGATCCTACTTGTGGTCGATATCAATGCCACACAGTCGGGCATTTACATAGACAATGGCAAGGATCAGACCATAATGCATCGCATGCTCAGCGATGATGACAAGCTAGATGCTTCGTACGAGATACTGGAGTTCTTGGGTATCGCCGATCGTCCAGCACACCACAGCAGCCATCAGCTTTCTTTGAGGAAGTCGGCACCAAAATTCCTGCTGGATGTCTACCATCGCATCACGGCTGAAGAAGGATTGGGCCACGTGAGTGAAGAAGAAATTACTACCGAGCATAGCCATCGGTCCAAGCGAGACGCAGACTACGACGCCGAGCTACTGGATGAGTTGGGGGGAGAGCGGAATTTCATCACAGATCTCGACAAGCGTGCCATAGATGAGAGCGACATTATCATGACATTCCTCAATAAACGCAACCACAATGTGGACGAGCTGCGACATGAACACGGACGCCGTTTGTGGTTCGATGTGTCCAATGTGCCCAGTGACAACTATCTGATGATGGCCGAACTACGAATCTACCAGAACTCAAACGAGGGCAAATGGCTCACCACAAACAAAGCATTTACAATCACGGTCTATTCAATAGAATCGGCGGCTGGGGGCCAAAATACAATGGTGCCCCTGTCCTCGGTGAACACAACTGGCGACTATGTCGGCTGGCTGGAGCTCAATGTCACCGAGGGCCTGCACGACTGGTTGGTCAGTGCCAAGGAGAATCATGGCATCTATATTGGGGCACATGCTGTCAACAGGCCGGACCGCGAGGTCAAGCTGGACGATATTGGACTAATACATCGCAAAGTCAAACTGGATGATGAATTCCAGCCATTCATGATCGGTTTCTTTAGAGGACCCGAACTCATCAAGGCCACGGCGCATGGCAGTCATCACCGGGCAAAGCGCAGCACTATGCACCAGCGCAAGAAAAAGAAGTCGGTGGCCATGAATCCGTTTATCGACAGCCCCATGGAAAATACGCGCAGCTGCCAGATGCAAACACTTTACATTGATTTCAAAGATTTAGGTTGGCACGATTGGATTATCGCGCCGGAGGGCTATGGTGCCTTCTACTGCAGCGGGGAATGCAATTTCCCACTGAATGCACACATGAATGCAACGAATCACGCCATTGTACAGACTCTGGTCCATCTGCTGGAGCCCAAAAAGGTGCCCAAGCCATGCTGTGCGCCCACACGATTGGGCGCCCTACCTGTTCTATATCATCTCAATGACGAGAATGTCAACCTAAAGAAGTATAAAAATATGATTGTAAAGTCCTGCGGGTGCCATTGAAGAATTCATATTGTAACCTAATCTAAGAATTTAAAAGCATTTCTGTGTACATGTCCCTTTCTGTACTAACTCGAATATTTTTGTATTTAGAAATATACAAATATACAAGAAACGAAAAAAAAAAAACAGCAATCCCAAATTCAGTTTTGAAAGTCGACCTTTGCTATCTGGATTTCAAACAAAAGGCAAGATGGGTTGTTGGGCAGTTTTATAAAATTTCGCTTAACGAAGTTATAACAGGCTGAACATACCGAAAGTTGTTACACGGATAAACCATTTAAATTTATTGGTTGCATATCCCACTCCTACAAGTTACAACTAAAATCGTCAGAGATTCGACGATTATAGATATATCTAACAATTCAATTAAATGCTACAGTTAATTTTCTTATCCAAAAAATTCAATTCCGTGTGAATTGTGAATTTTAGCTTGTGGTTTGTTATTAAGAACTCGCAACTTCTTTAGATCTCTCCAAGTATGACCAGTTGATATTGAGTTCTTAAATTTATTACTATAAAAATCTCGTTTGGCCTTGTATATTGTGTTTGTCGTCATTCCAAGAAGCCTCTTATACTTATTTTGTATAATTGATGCCACTATTTTTATACACTTACAGAGGGGAATACAAAATTGGTCTGATGTTTGCACAGAAGGAAGCGTCTCCGATCCCGTAAAGTATATTTATGATCAGTATGACTAGCTGATTTTTCAAAGCCATCTACGCCGGTCCGTCTGCAGTTTCTATGTTTTCTCCTCCATCAGTTATAAAGCTAACTGGACTTTACTTTGCAGGCTGCACATATGACCGACAACTATATAAGATAACTCCAAAGCCATGAGACCGATCGAACTGAAAATTTTACAGACTGGACTTTACTTTGCAGGCTGCACATATGACCGACAACTATATAAGATAACTCCTAAGCCATGAGACCGATCGAACTGAAAATTTTACAGACTGCTTATTAATTATTGAGAAAAATACGGAATTATACGATTCCGCATAAACACTCCCAATCAATGAAATAGACTCAATGTATTTTTATTTTTTCATGTTCCCAGGATTGTTGTGTGAGAGCTATACGATATATTTATCCAATTTAGATTAAATCCTGCGAAAATTTGTTGAATCAGAAATTATTTACGATTAACAAGTATTAAGAATCTATTAAAAACCAAAAAGGTTTTCTCAATAGTTTTTAGACCGATCGTTCCTATGGCAGCTATATGATATAGTCATCCGATCCGGCTAGTTTCGACAAATGTGCAGCCTATATGTATTTCAAAACTTTTTGCTAAGATTTGTCAAGATACCTTTAAAACTGAGGGAGGAGATAACATAGAAACAGACCGAAGGATGGACAAGGCTAGATCGACTCGGTTGTTAATGCTGATCAAGAATATATATACTTTATGGGATCGGAAATGCTTCCTTCTATGCGTTACAAACATCTGCACAGTTAAGTCCAAGAATCTTAAAAACCTTTTTTTATAAGACCGCGAGGTCTAAATTCATTTTGACTTGTCGACATTTTTGTTAAAAAACATTTTGCGTGCGGAGCACATTTGGTACACTCTATAAAGCTCTGTACCGAAGGTTAAATTTATGTATATTAGGGCGGGTCGATTTGTATTGGGAAAAAAAAATGAAATAGGTGTATAGCAGAATCGCAATCTAAGGACAATTCTAAGAACATTTGCCCAAGAAACCATAGGTGTAAAATAAAAACTTAGCCGCCGCATTTCAACCTTTAGGTTCATAATTAACACAGGTCAAAAAAATGACCAACATTGTGTTGTCCAGCCTTGCTGATATATAAATATGATAAAGTTATTTGCCCAGATTCCAAAACTGGCTTCGGTTTAGCTCCATCGGTTCTTGGTCGCAAGATTTGGCGGAAAAACAAATTTAATGCTCTTTTTACTTATTAGTGGCTCTACTTGGCATTCATTTCTGAACTTTTGGTGTCTATGCGACAGATAATATACCAATGAAAAATATTTATAGCCAAAAGGGTCAGAATTGGACTTTTAAGTCGGTCTATTAACGATTTATAGTAATATTTTAAAACAAATAATTTACTTTAGGCCAGTGTAGTTGTTTGATTTGTATTTGAACATCCTTAGAATATGGCCGAACTTTTTCTCTAATTATATAAATTTTTTTGCATTTAAATCAGCTTATTTGGCCAAGTTTTGTCCTGTTTAAGCCCAAAGCAAATATTTAAATTTATGGGAGGATAACTAGATTAATACACAAAATTTGTATTGGAACTATAAAAAGGCTACTTGATTTCCCATTAGTTATTTACGTCTGCTTTAGTTTTTTATAAATTCTATTTTGAACCAAGTAGCCTTTTAACAGTTCCTATACAAATTTTGTGTATTAATCTAGTTATCCTCCCATAAATTTTAATATTTGCGTTCGGCTTAAACAGGCCAAAACTTGGCCAAATAAGCTGATTTAAATGCAATAAAATTTACATAATTAGAGAAAAAGTTCGGCCATATGCTAAGGATGTTCAAATACAAATCAAACAACCACTCTGGCCTAAAGTAAATTATTTGTTTTAAAATATTACTATAAATCGTGAATAGTCTGGTTTTTAGGTCCAATTCTGACCCTATCGGCTATGATTATATTCCATTGATATGTGCTCTGTCGTATAAACACCACAATTTCACAAACTATTGCCAAGTAGGGCCACTAATACATTAAAAGAGCATTAAATTAGTTTTTCCGCCATTTCTTGCGACCAAGAACCGATGGAGCTAAACCGAAGCCAGTTTTGGAATCTGGGCAGATAACTTTATCATATTTATATACCAGCAAGGCTGGACAACACAATGTTGGTCATTTTTTTGACCTGTGTTATTTATCAACCTATAGGTTGAAATGCGGCGGCTAAGTTTTTATTTTAGACCTATGGTTTCTTGGGCAAATGTTCTTAGAATTGTCCATAGATTGCGATTCTGCTATACGCCTATTCAAAAAATAAATCGACCCGCCCTAATGTATATATATATATTATTTTGGGATCGCAGCTTTAATTCATTTTGCGGAATGTAATTAGACCACGCGGCCTTACATCATTTTGTTAAATGAATTTAGACTGCGCGGTCTAATTTCCTTTCTTGATCGCGGTCAGAATTCATTTCCCAAATTACACCGCGGCCTTAATTCAAGCGGTATAATTTCATAACGCCGATATAGCCGTGTCCGTCTGTCCGTTGGCGGCTTCTATTGAATTTCCTCCCTAAATTTTAAAGCTATCTGGAGCTATCTTGTTTATACATATAAAATAAACTCTATGCGTTTTTTTAGATGATTTTAAGTGAATTGGATATAATAGTCAATAAAATTTTAAGAAAAACCAAAATTAAAAAACCATTTACAAAGGGCGTAACCGGATCGGCTCTTGACCGAAATTAAATTACTAGTATGCAGATTCAAAGTTGGCCTCTGCCTGTGATTTTCCCAACTTTGTATTGTCCTAGCACTCATGGTGTATTAGTAATGATTAGCTTAATATTTTTGATCGTAAGCTGTTTTAAGACAATGGGCCATGCTAAAAATTCTGGAAAATTTAAAATAAATACTTCAAACCGTCGGAGTACGGTACAATATTAACCGTGATTATAAAGAGGCAAACCACGCAATTGGAGTTCGACTTTGCATTTTTATAGTTATCTTCGACATTCGGATTATTTAAAAATGTGGAAGGCATTCCGCATTCCTATTATTTATTCAAACTATTTTCTTCGTAAAAACGCAGTTCGTAAAATAAAACAATAAAGGGTAACACAAACACAAACACAAAGCGACATGTAGGGCAATTTGTTTGCTGGTTTCTGGTTTTGCAGTTTGCTAGAGCCAAAGCTCCCCTAGTTATGGCTTTACTGTGATGAGAAGGCAGTTGCTTGGACTATCAGAAGGGTTAAGTACATTTTTTTTAATTTTGTGAGCGTTTTACCCTGATGATACTACTGACTGAAACAATAAAACTGTACCGGTACGATGTTTCGGTTCTTTTCGGTCATTTCGGTTACAAAAATAAAGATTCCGAAATACCAGTTCTAAAAAAATTAATAATAACCGCTTCGGTTACGGTTCTGGTTCTGATTTTAATCGGTTCTTTTCGGTATACGGTTCCGGTTCGGATTTTGGTTTGACACCCTGCTTTAAAGTGATGGTTAGAAATTTCATAACCTTTAAAATTGTATCTTGCATGACTTCATCTAACGATGCTTACTCGAGATAAGATGTTAAAGAACATCCTAAAATACCTACATAACTTTCTGCGAAGCTAAAGTTTAATTTCACCCACTTTTCTTTAAATATAACCCGATTTTATACTTGGTGAATGAAAGCATATATGTAAAATATTTCATTTTATGACCAAAACTAACGAGTCAAAATTATCGGTATTATTCAAAGAGTTCCAGTATTCTTATTCCCAAAAATAATTGAAATATGTCTGTAACATTAAGAAGGTCCAATCAAAGATTAAGATTTTGAAAGTGTCAATTGGACTTTAGATTTTATAAAATCACAGAACTTTTACGTATGTGAAATTAAGAACAAGGCTGTATATCTTGGCAAAGGAGTTATATCAGTTAGAACAAGCAGCTGATATATACCAAGTGATTTACAGATTATATAGAGATAATATTTTGGATTGACTACAAATTAAACATAAATTCAATGTCCTTTATTAAAAATAACCAGTTGTATGAAAACATATCTGAAAAAATTCATTTCAAAAAAATCTCGTTAGGCCAAAATGATGTAGTTAACATTAACATAGCAAAGATAATGCCAATTTAGCTGTTGTTATTCAAACTAACCTAAATTTTCATTGGCATGGTTTTATAAGGCAAGCAAGAATATAACTATCTACCTATCTCGCTTATGGATCCAGTGGTGTCGGAATGCAAACAAATCCATAATTAAATTTCCAACTCTCTTGTCGATAAGGCATGACATTAAACGACCGTCAAAGCTTGGGACATTCACATTTAAGGATGCACAAGCCTCCCTGAAATATAATTTTACAAGTCAATATTGAAATCATGGACTCGTTTGCATACTTACAAAATTTCGCACACAGGAACTGTATTTCGGAAATACTCTTTCAATGTGAATTCGCTCTTTATAGTTTTCGCCCGGCTAATGCTGAGCATGACGTCTGGATTTTTGCCATATAAAATGACAAAAATATGCCTGTTTGGTGACTCTATGGGCCGGGCAAACTTTCCCAGAACACTCTCTATATAGGAGCTGTTGCTATTGTTGTAGAAGTCCTCAGAGCATTCCTCCGTGTACAGCAAAAAGAACTGCCTTTCCACAAAATGTGAGTTGATATCGAAATGTGTCTGCCGCTGGGGGAATGTCGAATTGTCGACAATTTCCTGATTCCAACTAAAATGCGTGTTTACAGTTAGCAAATACAAATTCGGCAACTTTAAAGTCGGTCGATAGCCGACATATGGGAATTTGTTGGGATCGGCTAGTTCCTCTTCATTTTCAAACACTTTAGTCAGCGTCTCGTTTAGCAATGGATAGTTTGTCACAGCCGGGGAATCGCGACGCCACCTCTCCTGATCCACACAGTATTTTAGTAATTCATGATAGACTTTAAAGAAATATTGTCGTGTTTTCATTACAAGTTCAACAGCAGACTTAGGCATAGCCATCCAAATCCATTCGTCAATGAAGAGATTAACGTTGCGCTCATTCAAAGGCGTCTGACTCTCAGTGACCTGCGTATAGCGAAGTTTGCTGGAGCCTAAAACGAAGATGAGTTATTGGTAAATAGTATTTTGGATAAAAATCGATGATACAAAATGCTTTAGGATAAGTTTCATATAATAGTTACCCTCACCCCTTAAATCCCTATTCGACTTACCTGAAAACAGGGCCACAGCCAGTGGAACAATCACCGTAGCGTATATGATGTGATTCTTTTGCTTTGTGCAGACAATCCAGGGCGAACGAAAGTTCTGAGCGGAAGTATTAAAGGGCTCCAGAAAGTCACGCAAAACCGTGTTGGGATGCAGATGGACATTCATCGAGTGTGCCGACTTAAGGCAATTCTTTTCAGCATCTACAGCACAAATGTTGGGATACATGCCGCCAGCCAGAGCAGCCTTTACAGTGGGCCAGCTAGCCGATCTAAAGTTGACGCTTTGCATGCTCAACATGCCCTGGCTGTGCACCAAATGGGCCGCCCGCAGCGCACTCACAATTTTTGAGCGGGTGAAATTTAGCTGCTCCATTAGCCCATTGAGCACAAAATCGTACTCATCGGTGAGATAGAGTGGCGGTATGTTGTTCTTCAGTCGGCCTTGCCATTCCTGAAACAGACGCACGAATACAAAGTGATCGGAACACTGATTCTCTGCCAGGCGAGATCTTTCGTTTTTGATGCGATTTTGTATATAGATTGTGAATCTGTCCCACAGGCGATCAATGTCCTCATTGAACGGAATGCCAAGCGGATCCGTAGTGGACAGCGAGCTAATAATGGTCAGTATCGGGTCGAGACACTGCAGCAAAATGCCAAAAATTAGGGTGCGACCGAGCTGGCAAGGAACTGGCACATCTAGCAGACGGCAGCCCAACCAAGTAACGTCTTCCTCATCGTCCAGAACATCGATTTTTTTTAGAAACTGCACCGTGTGGTGGACATTGATCAGTGGTGGGGGTGCAATAGCAAAACTCAAGTATTCACTGATTATCTTGTTCGGTGATAATAATTTAACCATCAAGCAGATCTTGTCCAGCTGCATTGTCTGCAGGCGGGGACGACTCGTTTCGTTTAGCATCCCGTATGCATCTTTGGACAGTAGACGGAAACATTGTGTATCGGCGGCTGGCGAAGAGGTTAGAAAGCAGTATTATTTATTGCTATAACAAGATCAAAGTACAAACCTTCACGATCGAGCAGCAACTCCCTTCTAAGAAGGCAGTCTTTGGCCACCCACTCGTATCTGTCCTCGACAGAGTAGGTGCTACTATCGTATGTTGGGTTCCTTTGGCAGGCCGTGTCAATTTCGTATTTAAATGCAATTGGCAGCGGCAAGGACTCTATTATATCGGTGGCCAGTACAACTTTGACAGTATCGGTGCGAGCTTTAATTAATGCCTCCACATACTCCCTGTTCATGTCTCCGTGCAGCAGGAAAATGGAGAATTCTTGCAAGTTTCCAGTTAAATAGTGACTTAGGAGCATATAGTTGAGTTTAACCATGTGGTAATAGGTGGGCAAAATTATCAATATGTTGCCTGGAAATAATGAGATGCATTATTCAACTTTTAATTTAACGAAATAACCTAAAGATTTAAGTTTATCTTGGAGAGCTGAAATGCAGAAGCGGTGTGTATCTTTTGGAGTCTTAGCCATCAGGGCATCCACGGAAGAACACGCTAAATAGTGCTGCAGAAAAAACATCCCTTGCTTAAGTTTGCTTAATTTAGATTAAGTTGGAGAAACACTACCAACTGAAGAAAATATACAATTAATGGAACTCGCACAATTCAATCTTTAACTTTCAAGGAAAGCGTTACCAAATATAACAAATATATATTGAGACAATGGCGTAAGTTAAAGTCGCCTCTGCTCAACTTCGATTCGCCCGTAAGGCCCCCCGCACACAGAGAGCGAGGCGGAGCACAGCTCATCCACTTTCAGCGAGTAAGCTATGCTCAGCTTTGTATGCACCGCACACAGAGAGCGGATAGAAAGTGAAGAGCTGATGCACTCTAGTGTTGCTAGTTTGTTTTAACTAATGCATTATTATAAGAAAACAAATCAGTTTCATAACAGACTAACTTCTCTTAATTTGGATAACGTTTTCTTCAATTTACAACTTTTTTTGTTAACAGCATTTGATTTTTGAAATGTCTGTAATTACAAATAATTAGTCTTCACGAGTGCGACGGAAATCTCTCATTGAAATGAGTTTAAAATTTACAAATCGTAAAGAAAATTATGGAATTAGGAAATAATATGAAAAATATATCCACCGAAATTCGGGAACATCAGATAAAATTTGATCAATATACGAGGACGATTTTACAAACTTTTGATTTCAGCTTAAATAAACTAGAGAATGATATCAAAAAGGTGTCTTTGAGGATGTCAAAGTTAGAAGGATCTAACTGCTTGTTTCGAGATCGGGAGAATGGCAAATCCTACATAATTAATTTATTTTTCCAATTAAAACCGAAAAAATTAACATAATTTTTAGTATTACGCAAAAATTTGAACATTAGAAACAAATAACATTATATTCTTTTTTACATACCAAAGTCCAAATAATTTCTTTTTGAGTTCAGCATTCCAAAATACATAAGAGAAAAATTCCGGCTTCAATAAGTATTTTTATTTTAATTTTGTAAACCAGTGTAATTTATCTTATTTTTTCAAACTTCTTGTTTGCCTCTCTGAACGCCAAAAAAAGCATAAGCAAACTGCGGATCAGCAGAAATAAACAAGCATTCTTGTTTACAGCGGATCAGCCATTCTCCGCTCCGCTCTGCTAAGCTTTTGGTGTGCGCGCTCTCTATTGGCTTGGTGTGTTTGTTTTCACTCGCTGTTAAGCTATGCTCCGCTCCGCTTTCTGTGTGCGGGGAGCCTTACTCAGGAAAAGTATCAATTAAAAAAACAAAACGAGAAGGCAAAGCTAACTTCGACTGTGCCGAAGTTTTAATACTCTTGAAAAACTTTACCCCAACTGATTTAACCGGTAAAATATATATAGGATATAGATATCAGATATTTAAAATTTTTAAATCATTGATAATAAAAATTTGATACCATAAAGAAAAACTTTTCCGACCGATCGGTCGGGCCAAAATTATGTGAAAGCATATATGTACATATAATTTTTTCTCACTATAAGTAGTTTTTTGACCGACCGTTTCTATGGGAGCTATATAATATAGTCATCCGATTTTGATACATTTTTCCAGAATTATGTGGAAACATATAGAACTAACATATACCAAGATTAGTGACGCTACGATGGGAAACAAAAAAGTTTTTCTAACCAGAACTAGTTCTTAGACCGATTGTTCCTATGGCAGCTATATGATATAGTCATCCGATCCGGCCGGTGCCGACATATTAGTTGCGTGCAGTAAAAAGAAGACTCTGGGCAAAATTTCAGCTCGATAGCTTTTAAACTGAGAAGAAACAGACAAACAGACGGACAGGCAGACGGACGGACAGACGAAATTGAACTCAGCGTCGTCCTGATCAAGAATATATATAGTTTATGTGGTCGGAAATGAATATTTCTATGCGTTACAAACTTCTGGGCAAAATTAATATACACTTTTCAAGTGTATAATGATACTATTTACATCAAATGTTAGTGTTAACGGAAAACATTCTATGTTTTTCTTAACATCAAAGTTAAATTTTTACATTTAGTTGGCTGACGCGCAGTGACCCCCAAAGTCATGAAAAAATTTCAAAATTGTATACATCCGCCAAATATCATCAGATCTTTCTGAAAATTTTACAGATTTTGGATTTTTTTTGGGTTAAATAAGTCATTCTACAAACATATTTTCCTTAATTTAAAGTAAGTTTGAAATATTTTTTTGTAGTTGTATTTTTGTTAAAAGTTAATTCAAATCCAGTCATAGAAATTTTTCCGAATCATTAAACATTTTTTAATTAAATAAATATTTTTCATAACGAAACAAGTGAATTTATAATTAAGCACAAAAATATTTCTATTAAGTTTAGTTTCCGAGTTTTTTTTTTATATGCCTAAATAAGTTTTCCATTAATGTTAATAACCCTTAATATACTTCCTGGCATTGAATTAAGTCTTTTAGTCCTTTCAAGGTGTTTCATTGCCTCCGGTGCATGTAGATTTGGTTGAAAATGATGCCCCAAAGATTTTTGTATAGAATAATGATATGGACTTTTTGCGGGTCACATCAAAACCGTTATTTTTTGTTCTTTAGAATATAGTTTTGTGCGTTTTGAAAAGTGGATGCAGGATTCTCCTGTTGAAATACCCAAGTGTCCCTAATATTCTTCTGCAAAATTAATGAGAGCTTCGTCTGAAAGATCCACATATTTTTCAGAGTTAATTTTATGTGTTACAAAGCATAGACTCCTTCCAGCAATTCCAAATAGAGCCAGCGCCATCAGCAACCCACCTTTATAATTGCGATGCACTATAAAACTTGTTCAAGTGTTCCACTATCCCAATAATCACATTGGGTCATCCAAAATTATTTTTTGTATCACACTTCAGATAATATTTCGTTAAGGCCGAAAACTCATGCATCTCTTGAAAGTGCATTAGGACATCTTTATCCCAAAGAATCTGTCGGCTTGTAAAATTCGTTGCACAGTACTGGGAGAGCCAGTTATGAGCAAACATGGGCTGCACTTTGGTTTTCCTTAATTACTAATCTTTTTATTCTTTTTTAATCACGTTCTTGCGGCAACGGCGGGCGACCAGTTCGAGGTCTTTTTTTGAAATTTGTAGAATCTTTTAAATTGTAAAGTAGCGTTTTTCCATTTTGGGACCAATTTTTTTTATAGTCATCCCCATTTCGCGATATGGTGATATTTTAGATAGCTCATTATTCTAAAAATAACTGCTTTGAGACATTTCTATTGAGTTAATGTTGATTTAAAACATAAATTTACTGATTTTAAGTCAAAACTCACTTCTTTTATAGGCTATATTTCAAGACCAAAAATCTCTTTTAAACTGCTAGAAACTGAAAATGTAATTTAAATTAATTCATTCTGAAATGCGAGGCACAATTACTTTTTAATCAAATAAACGGCACCTAGTTAAGACTTCTGCTTAATAATGTCATAGGGTGCACGGGGAATTGTGAAAAAAACGAGAAGGCAAAGCTAACTTTGTCTGTGCCGAAGTTTTAATACACTTGAAAAACTTTACTCCAACTGATTTAACCGGTAAAATATATATGGGATATAGATATCAGATATTTAAAATTAAAAAAAACTTTTCTTAGTAAAATAAATTTTCCGACCGATCGGTCCTATGGCAGCTATATGCTATAGTCATCCGATTTTGATAAATTTTTTCAAAATTATGTGAAAGTATATAAAACTAACATATAACAAGTTTACCAAGGATTGCAAATGATTGGTACTGTTGGATCGGCAAAAACGAACTAATCTGCGGCAAGGAAAACGGATACAGGTCATTGGCCAAAATGTACCCAACTCTTACTGAAGAGAATGTCACTTATGGTACACTTATAGAGAAATTACCAAAAAAAAACTAATTAGGAAAAGGCAACATAACAGAATAAAAATAATGCAAAATTGTCAAAGTAGAATATGTAGGGAAAATAGAAACATGAACCATAATTTTAAAGCTAACTTAAAAATATTAGCCTATAATGTAGCAGGACTAAGCAGCAAATTAATCCAAAAACAATTTTACAACATGGTGAACGAGCACGACATATTTGTACTGTTTGAAACATTTGTCGAAAAAAGTCCAGAACTTTATGAGCCATATTTCTGCGACTATAACATGCAATGGCAATTGGCAACAAGAGCGATGGAAAAAGGGGGAGAGCAAGCGTAGGAATATTATACGGAATCAGAAAGAATCTAAATCAAATTTGCAAACTAATAACAGTGAATCAAGCAACGGTTATAGACCTTTCACTACCCAATGAAAATCTGTATATTATACCTTGTTACCTGAATTGCAATAATTGGTTGGCAGACTATGAAAGACTGTACAACATTCTGATCGAGTCCTCATTAGGCAATATAATGATATTAGGGGACCTAAATGCACGAACAGGAAATCAGCAGGCTGTGATCACAGAGCCCATAGCGCATGAAAAATTTGCAAATGCCCCAAGAAAAGCGAAAGATACAGTAATAGACAGTAAGGGAAAGAAATTGATAGAACTCTGTGAAGACTTTCGCTTCACAATTATCAACGGCACAACCAACAGCGATGAAGAAGGAGGCTACACGTTCCTGCGTGGCCAGGCTACTTCTACAATCGATTATTGCCTAATCCAAGGAAAGTGGCAAAGCTATATGCAAGACATCCAAATCACACTAGAAAACTTCTCCGATCATATGCCTTTAGTTGTAAGAGCAGAGCTGTCAGTTGACAAGAACCTAGCAGAAAAAAGTGGTCAACTATTACCAAAGCTGAGGTGGATTCAAGGGCGAGCGCAGACCTATGCCGAGAGACTAGATAAAGAGCTGGCGAAGCGGGCAGCAACACAGGAACAATTGCAATATAAAGATCTAGTAGGAAGTATAACGTCAGCGGGAAAATTTATGCAAAGGCCAACAACGCAAAATTGGAAACAGCCATGGTATGATAGAGAGTGTGAAGAAGCCAAAAAAAGTTCACAAAACGCGCTAAAAAGAGCCACGAAAACTAATACGCCTGAGGACAAATGGACCTACCAGCACGCGAACGCTCTGTATAAATACAGATGTAGAGAGAAGCGGAAATGCTACTTTAAAAACATGGAATGGGAAATTGGAAAAATCAAGGACGGAAAAACTTTTTGGAACCTAGTGAGAAAACTTAATGGAGACACGGTGAGAAGGAATATTGAAGTCGAAGCGGAGGAGTTAGCCCAATATTTCCAGAGCCTTCTGTATGACAACAGCGAATCCAACCCAATGATACTAGAGATACCAAACAATTTAGTGGAAGAACTTGATTGTGAATTTACCACCCAGGAGATCAACTGTGCGCTTAATAAAAGTAAGCCCAATAAAGCGCCGGGGACAGACTGCGTACCTGCCGAGTTCCTTACAAACGCCACCCAAACTTTTGTGCACTGCCTAAAAGATGTATTTAACAGAATATTTGATACTGCTAACGTGCCGTGCTGCTTCCTAACAAGCATCCTGTTTCCAATTTTTAAGAAAGGTAACCCGAAAGAAGCCCAAAATTACAGAGGAATTTCCTTTTTAAACGCATCGATGAAAATATTCGCTTCAGTGCTACTTGCTCGTCTGACAAGCTTTCTAAATCGTAATCAAATTCTAAGCGAAAATCAAATGGGCTTTAGAGAAGGCTACTCGACAGTGGATAGCATTTTCGTATTGACCTCGCTAGCAAAAGAGTACCGTCAAAGAAAAAAAAAGATGTACATGTTTTTTATTGATTTTCGAGCAGCGTTCGATACAATTAATAGAGAACAACTGCTCTATAAGTTGGGAAACAAGGGGGTATCTGCAAAAATGATTGCAATCCTGCGAAGCCTGTACAGCGGCAACACGACAACGGTATGGGATGGACATACACTATCGGATGAATTCGCGACGAATCAAGGTGTGAAACAGGGATGCCTACTCAGCCCTCTGCTCTTTGGGCTATTTGTAGATGACATTGCGGAAAATCTTCCAGGAGGAGTCAAAATGGGTGGATACACTTTTAAAGTCCTTATGTACGCTGATGACATGGTCATGCTAGCAGAAAGCCCTTCGCAGTTGCAAAACATGATAAACGATACACAGGAGTATTGCAACACTTGGAACCTAAAGATAAACATCGAAAAGTCTAAGGTACTGGTGGTACGTGATAGCCGAGGAAGACAAGCAAGCAACGAATCATGGACACTAGATGGATCACCGCTGGAAATTGTGAAATCCTTCAAATACCTAGGGGTGACTCTCACGGGTAATATGCAGTTCAATAAACACGCTGAACTGAAGTTAAAAGACACCCGAGCAGCAATAGGAAGCACTTGGAACACTCTCCTAAAACGGAAAAATGTCAATCCAAGCACCAAATACAAGATGTACCAGGCGACAGCAAAGGCGATAACGTGCTACTCATCACAGGTATGGGGATGTTATCAATACGAAGACGTTGAACGAAGTCTTATGTTTTTTATTAAAAGGATTTTTCAACTCCCACAAAACACACCTAGTTATGCGATTCATCTAGAAACTGGCTTCCCACCTTTATTCACATATACGATGCAACTCCATTTCAATTATATTAAAAAAATATTCGATATGCCCGTTCAACGATATCCAAAAATAATTGCAAAACACCTGCTTGCGACTGAATCACAATGCTTTCAACAGTGGAAAAGTTTGACACGGGAGTACGGGACAGAGTTAACACTGGAAAACCCCAAACAGTGGGAAACACAACAGGAAATGCTAATACAAAGTATAGAAGCTACAATGCGGCAAAGATGGGAGACGGAAGCAAGACAGAGTGCCACGAGAAACTCCTACTCAAAGTTATGTTACAATATGGGTGAGCATAACTACTTTCAAGATGCTATTGGAACATGTAAGATCTCGCACATCTTTAAGGCTCGAGTGGAAATGCTTCAGCTCAACTACAGACCTCATCATCAAAGCGAAAATAGTCTTTGCACATTGTGTAACATGAGAGAACGTGAGGACACACAGCACTTTCTGGGCAGATGCCCAGTACTACAAGAGCTGAGAATGGCTTACCTGGGAAAACCAAGGCTGACGGAGGAGGAATGCCACTCGATTCTTAATGGAAAAAACTGGATGGATTTAGCTTCATATATAATACACGCTTTAAAATATAGGACTCAAATTATGCAAGAATCGTTCTAAATGTAAAAGTTATGTGTAAAGTCTGCTATAATTTGTCTATTTTTATGTTGCCTTTTAGACTTAATTTGTAAATTAATTCAATGTTATTATAATAATATATGTATAAAAAAGTTTTTCTCACTAGAACTAGTTCTTAGACAGATCGTTCCTATAATAACCAAAAAAATTACTACTAAAAGTAGTGACGCTACATATAATATAGTGATCCGATTTGGATAAGTTTTTTCAAAATTATGAGAAAGCATATAAAACTAACATATACCAAGATTGGGGACGCTACAATAAAAAACAAAAAAGTTTTTCTCACTAGAAGTATTTTTTTGACCAGAAAGTGCTGTGTGTCCTCACGTTCTCTCATGTTACACAATGTGCAAAGACTATTTTCGCTTTGATGATGAGGTCTGTAGTTGAGCTGAAGCATTTCCACTCGATAAATTTTTTCAGAATTGTGTGAAAACATATAAAAGAAATATATACTACGATTGGAGACGCTACGATGGAAAACAAAAAAGTTTTTCTAACTAGAACTAATTCTTAGTCCGATCGTTCCTATGGCAGCTATATGATATAGTCATCCGATCCGGCCGGTTCCGACATATTAGTTGCGTGCAGTAAAAAGAAGACTCTGTGCAAAATTTCATCTCGATAGCTTTAAAACTGAGAGACTAGTTCGCGTAGAAACAGACAGACGGACGGACGGACAAGCGGAAATGAACTCAGCTCGTCGTCCTGATCAAGAATATATATAGTTTATGGGGTCGGAAATGAATATTTCTATGCGTTACAAACTTCTGGGCAAAATTAATATACACTTTTCAAGTGTATAAAAATAATTTGAAAAAACGAATTGGAGAGCTTTGGCAGTACATCATAAGCTTTATAAGGTGACTTATTACGCACACCTTACATACAAACGCGAAGGGAGCGCTTGATGTCAGTAAAATCGTAGTTGTTATTTAACATTTTCTTATGCTGATCAAGAATATATATTCTTTATGGGGTCGGAAATGGTTTCTTCTGTCTGTTTCTAACATTTGCACGAACTTAGTTTACCCTTTTTACTCTACGAGTAACGGGTATTCAAATTCTTATGTGATTTCCTACTGAAAATTAATCTTTAAAGCGGGTCCGAAAATATTTTTAATTTGCATAAATTGTTTTCTTAATGTGGAACTAAAGTGATTTTTCGGAATTCAACGCCATTATAAAGATTCAGCAGTTAGAAGGGACAGGTGTTGTTTATGGTTATAACTGAACTTGAAACTCTAATCGCGTTTATCTCAAGACCATGTTTTTTAATCTTTCCTTCATCATATCTCAATAATGCCTTGGCTGATTAAATACATCTAGACGCATGGTGTGGAGTATTATCATGATCAAATTTTAAAAAATTATCATTTGTATCAAAAAGTTGAGAAGAAATACATGAAATTCTGACTTTTTATACCCGTTACTCGTAGAGTAAAAAGGGTATACTAAGTTCGTGCAAATGTATGTAACAGGCAGAAGGAAGCATTTCCGAACCCATAAAGTATATATATTCTTGATCAGCACCAATAGCCGAGTCGATATAGACATGTCCGTATTTGAAAAAAACCTCATATCTCCCACAATTTTGAAAATAGACTGTTCAAACCTTCTAGACATATATTTTAATCATCATTACCTATCGATCCGCCATACATCATTTTTCGATCAGATGAACTTTAGTAGAGTTGCCACCCCCGCAATTTGAAAAATACCTCATATCTCCCACAATTTTGAAAATAGATTGTTTGAACCTTCTAGACATATATTTTAATAATTATTACCTATCGATCAGCCGTACATCATTTTTCGATCAGATGAACGATAGTAGAGTTGCCACCCCCGCAATTTGAAAAAAACCTCATATCTCCCACAATTTTGAAAATAGACTGTTCAAACCTTCTAGACATATATCTTAATCATCATTACCTATCGATCCGCCATACATCATTTTTCGATCAGATGAACTATAGTAGAGTTGCCACCCCCGCAATTTGAAAAATAACTCATATCTCCCACAATTTTGAAAATAGATTGTTTGAACCTTTTAGACATATATTTTAATAATTATTACCTATCGATCAGCCATACATCATTTTTCGATCAGATGAACGATAGTAGAGTTGCCGCCCCCGCAATTTGAAAAATTCCTCATATCTCCCAGAACTTTAAAAATAGATAATTCTAACCCTCTAGACATATATTTTGATCATCACTACCTATCGATCCGCCATACATCGTTTCCTGATCAGATGAACGATAGAAAAGTTCACGCCCCCGCAATTTAAAAAATACCTCATATCACCCACAATTTTGTAAATAGATTGTTTGAACCCTCTAGACATATATTTTAATAATTATTACCTATCGATCAGCCATACATCATTTCCTGATCAGATGAGCTATAGTAGAGTTGCCTCCCCCGCAAATGGGAAAGAAACTCATTTCTTCCACAATTAGGACATGTTTATATCCTGAGTAACGGGTATATCGAAGTCGAGCAGGGCCGACTTTAACTTACGCTCTCGTTTGTTCTGAAGTCTGTCAAAAAACCAATTTTAATAAATGTTTGTTAGATCGTAGTCCATTTATATTGTGTATTTAGGTATACATATTAAAACTCCGCCGCGTTTTTTTGATTCAGATAAGCCAATCAATCAATAAGCTGATATCATGAAGAAAGCAATCGTCCATTTTTTCGAGGCGGGTGTTTTCAGACCACTATAACTTTGGTTCTACTGAATATTTTTAGCTGAAAATTTAACTGTATACTCTTCGTTGGTCTTTACAAAAACATCCCAAACAAATTTTCAAAAATCAGGGCGTCAAACCAGAGGACCTCCTTAAGAGTTAACATAAACATTAAAATTTACATTAATATTAACATAACCATTTACCATATTCACAAAAGTTCTGAATATTTACATTAAGTTGGCAGAGTAAATATTAATATTGGATACAAGCTAAAATTTGTATATCTCAGCTTAATTCTACTTAAAGAATTTGCTTCTGAGATCAAGGCGTCAATACGGACAAACAGGGCTTAATCAACTCGGCTGTGGATGCTGATCAAGAATATATTTTCTTTTCTTCTGCCCGTTACATACATTTGCATGAACTTAGTACCGTATACCCTGGTTTTCTCTACGGGATATTGACATATTTTTTCTGTATTTCAAAAAGCGAATATAGCTTTGAATCACTATTAAATCCAAAGTAAAATTAGAGTGTGTGATTCTGAAAATCAAGTTAGGTTTGAACTGTTTTTAATATTTATTTCCTTTTTTTTTTTTAATTAGTTACCTACATACATAAATAAAAGCGGCAATTACTCTCATCTCTGTCTAAATTTGTAAGAATCAATAGCGGGCAAAACTCAATTAATTATACATAGGACAAGAACACGTTTATAAAAAATGTACGATATTTCTAAAATGGCGGTGATATCATCTTAAGCTAAAACTAATAGAACTATTTAACAGACATATGAATGCATTCCCGTGTAGAGCCTGCGGTTTGTGTGTCCACCTAATCTATAATATGTTAAGCATGGCAAGAGATCCAGTGGCATGTGGCTATGACTGCAACAGTGCTGGATCCTCCTCCAATGTCCTAATCTGCCTGAGAATTTCCGACTTCTTTTTCACCTTATCCAGTTGATCTTTGTCCAACTTCTTTTGCTCGCCAGCTTGAATTCTACTTTCGATTTGTTCGATTTCTCGTATTTTCTTGCGAAGTTTCTTCAGTTGCTTAGCCGAGTCCACATCTGGCGCATCGTCCAGCTGGAGTGTATCTTCCAGAGTCTTGGTTAATGTATCTACGTTTTTTCTTGCAGCACTCGGATTAGCTTTGGGTGGATTGGACGCGTCTGTGGGCACAAGCAGAACACCAGGAGTTGATTGCTTGGAATTTTTCGTCGCGTCCTTGTCCATTTTTTTTGCTTTGCTCCTCTCCTGTTTCTCCCGCTCTTTCTTCGACTCGGCCGCCTTAAGTGGACACATGCCAGGCGGCACACCCGTCTGTCTCTGGGCAACAAATTGCTTGCCCTTGCTCTCGTACAACGGAACCTCCTCCTGCGGCACGTAGCCGTCCTTAACGCGGCGCGCCTTACGCCAGGTGCCGTCGGGTCGCTTTGTTGCAGGAATAAATTTTCCCTCGCTATTTTCTAAATAGTTGCTCATTATTGTTCAATAAATGCAAAGACTATCTCCGATTCGATTACAAAACAATATGCTGGAGTTAATGCCGATATTTATCGATTCAATTCAAACAGGCCCCATTCACACTGGGCACATCCAACCGTAATAATTGAATGTTTTCATCTTGGCGCCACAAGGCTAGCGGCTCCACAAGTTGTGATGAAAAGCCGCAAGCGTTAGTGCCGCAATTTAACATTTTATATATTTATATATATTATTATATTATATATATTCTTGATCAGCCGAGTCCATATATGCGTGTTCGTCTGTATATTCCCATGTGGTCAGTCAATTTTTAAAGCTATCTTGATCAAACTTTAAAATAGAGGTGCGCGCGTGAGCGACTTTTCCATCACGTAACGCACGATTCAGGAAAAAAAAAAATTTATTTTTATACACTTGAAAAGTGTATATTAATTTTGCCCAGAAGTTTGTAACGCATAGAAATATTCATTTCCGACCCCATAAACTATATATATTCTTGATCAGGACGACGAGCTGAGTTCATTTCCGCTTGTCCGTCCGTCCGTCTGTCCGCCTGTCCGTCTGTCCGTCTGTCTGTCTGTTTCTACGCAAACTAGTCCCTCAGTTTTAAAGCTATCGAGCTGAAATTTTGCACAGAATCTTCTTTTTACTGCACGCAACTAATATGTCGGAACCGGCCGGATCGGATGATTATATCATATAGCTGTCATAGGAACGATCGGTCAAAAAATAAGTCTTTGTGAGAAAAACTTTTTTGATTTCCATTGTAGCGTCACCAATCGTAGTGTATATTAGTTTTATATGTTTCCCCACAATTCGGAAAAAATTGATCAAAATCGGATGACTATAGCATATAGCTGCCATAGAAACGGACGGTCAAAAAACTAGTTCTAGTGAGAAAAACTTTTTTGTTTTCCATCGTAGCGTCTCCAATCTTGATATATATTAGTTTTATATGCTTTGGCACAATTCGGAAAAAATTAATCAAAATCGGATGACTATAGCATATAGCTGCCATATAAACGGTCGGTCAAAAAATACTTCTAGTGAGAAAAACTTTTTTGTTTTCTATCGTAGCGTCTCCAATCTTGGTATATATTAGTTTTATATTCTTTCACATAATTTGGAAAAAATTTATCAAAATCGGAGGACTATAGCATATAGCTGCCATTGGACCGATCGGACGGAAAATGTGTTTTACTAAGAAAAGTTTTTTTTGTGGTATCAAATTTTTATTATCAATGATTTAAAAATTGTAAATATTTGATATCTATATCCTATATATATTTTACCGGTTAAATCAGTTGGAGTAATCTTTTTCAAGTGTATTAGAACTTCGGCACCGTCGAAGTTAGCTTTGCCTTCTCGTTTTATTTACTCTCGTCACAAATGATCACGCACGATAAAAATATAACTCAGGTACATACACTCCCCACCAATAGAATAGGACACTCCTTATGTCTGTTTTTTATTGACCAAACCAAGCATGCTAGAGACAAAATTATGACCCCAAATTTGTTCGATTTTTAGTAAATCATTTTTTGTTAATATTTAAAACTTTGTCGATACGTCTTTCTTTTGGATATATTGCAACCAGGGAATCAAACCGAATTAAATATCGGTTCCGGTTCCGGTTTTGGTACGTTCTGTTCTGTTTGGGTTCTAGTTTATTTCGGTATTCGATTCCGTATCGGTACCTTGGTTTTTATCTCGGTGTACCGGTACGTACCGGTATGTACGGGTATAATTTAAAAATCCTTTAACCGAAGATATAATAGAACGGGTAGCAACCTACACAACAGAATGTAGTTAAAAAGAAGGAACATCAAACATAATAAACTTTACCCCGGAAAACAGATGTCCTAATAATACTTGTGAAACTGTAAGAGCAAGGAGAACTTTTGATATCTGATGGATTGTTAAATACACTGTATGAAGATAACTTTACCAATCACAACCCTGCTGTTAGGTTAAGTCCATTTGTGCCAATTGGTAATTCGTTTCCTTTGTTAATGCAAAAATTAAGACTAAATTAATAATATTTGGAAATTATTGAACCAAAATAGATGCCAAGAAATAAGATGCATTTTTTATTGAAAATTTCAGTATATACCAGATGGTTCCTTAACCTAATATTTGTAAGTTTTTCTAACATTTACCCTGCGTTTTACCCTGAGGAAATCCCTAATTGAAGGAATAAAACTGAAATAAAAAAAAAATCAGAACCGAAACTGTACCGGTACAATGTTTCGGTTCTTTTCGGTAATTTCTGTTCCAACAAATAAAGGTTATTTTAAAGGTTATCTTAAAAAATAATTAATAACGGTTCCGGTTACGGTTCTGAATGTCAATCGGTTCTTTTTGGTATACGGTTCCGGTTCGGGTTCCGGTTGACACCCTGACTGCAACAATTAAATGACCTTTAGTTAAAAAAAAAAAATGTCTCTAGCATGCTTGGTTTGGAAGCAGTGTCCTATTTTATTGGTCGGGAGTGTATGTGGTAGACAGTCCAATGAAAACAAGTCATTATAGTGTTGGCAAAGGCAACGCAGCTGATCATGTAAAGCATACAGGAGTTTAGTATTAACATAAAATGTTATTATTTACATTAAATGGAAACATTAAAATTAAGTTGGCGGACTGAGTGCACAATGTTCCTAAATAAATGACAAAAGTTTAAAAAAATGTATATCTTCGCTGAATATTATCCGATCTTTCACAGATTATAGATATTGGGCATATAAATACATTGTACATCTAAACAAGCAACATTGTAGGAGTTATTCAACATTTTCTATTGCGGTGGTAGAAAACTCCACCGTGAAACTTGCCATTTAAAATGTTAGCTTAATATTAGTTGTTCCATCTACATTACCAACAACAGCATATACACTACAGTATATACATATCTAATATCATATCTGATTTGAACCGCTTCATTCTGGTTCGGACCCGTTCTTGAAACAATCAATTTCTCACTCCATCTTATCAACCTACCAAAATTCAACTTCCTAGTTTAAATAAATTCTGAGATATGGCTCCGAACCACTGTGTCAAAGTGGTTCAGAGCCGGTGGTCTCCGGGAAAATAATGAACTTTATATTATTAACCCAAACTCCAAATTGTATGGTTATAGCTTAAATAATTTCAGAGATATGTCTCTAAGACACTTTTGAACCGGTTCTTGAAACGGTAATATGTTTAACTCTATATTACTAACCTACACACAAAATATCAAGTGTATAGCTTTAATAGTTTCAGAGATATGGCTGTGTACCACCCTTTGAACCGATTTTAAGCCGCATTCAGCGCCACCTATTGAGTTTAATTGTGAACCTAAACCATCTACGGCCCACAAATATATTCAAAAACGAGAGCGTAAGTTAAAGTCGGCTGTGCTCGACTTCGATATACCCGTTACTCAGGATATTAACATGTCCAAATTGTGGGAGATATGAGTTTTTTTCCAGTTTGCGGGGGAGGCAACTCTACTATAGCTCATCTGATCAGGAAATGATGTATGGCTGATCGATAGGTAATAATTATTAAAATATATGTCTAGAGGGTTCAAACAATCTTTTATCAAAATGGTGGGAGATATGAGGTTTTTTTTAAATTGCGGGGGCGTGAACTTTTCTATCGTTCATCTGATCAGGAAACGATGTATGGCGGATCGATAGGTAGTGATGATTAAAATATATGTCAATAGGGTTCGAATAATCTATTTTCAAAATTGTGGGAGATATGAGGTATTTTCCAAATTGCGTAGGTGGCAACATTACTACCGTACATCTGATCAGGAATTGATGTATGGTGGATCGATAGGTTATGAGGATTAAAACATATTTCTAGAAGGTTCAAGCAATCTATTTTCAAAATTGAGGGAGATATGAGGTATTTTACAAATAGCGGGGGCGGCAACTCTACTATCGTTGAAAATGATGTATGGCGGATCGATAGGTAATGATGATTAAGATATATGTCTAGAAGGTTTGAACAGTCTATTTTCAAAATTGTGGGAGATATGAGGTTTTTTTTCAAATTGCGGGGGCGTGTCAAAAATTTGAAACAAACTTGATCTGCCTGCAGACAATACAAGTCTACACTGAAAATTTGGTAGCTCTAGCCCTTATAGTCTCTGAGATCTAGGTGTTCATACGGACAGACGGGCATGTCTATATCGACTCGGCTATTGATGCTGATCAAGAATATATATACTTTATGGGGTCGGAAATGCTTCCTTCTGCCTGTTACATACATTTGCACGAACTTAGTATACCCTTTTTACTCTACGAGTAACGGGTATAAAAATTTCACCCAAAAATGCTTCAGCCTGGGACAGAAGAAATTTATGTATTAAGATAAAGATAATTTATGTTGCTGCCAAGTAAAGTAAATTGTATGATATATGTAGTTACTTTGCCGTTACTTTTAAATTCTCCTCTATTTCGTCTTTTTTATTATTTTTTAATTTAAAACAAATCTGTTCAAAATATACTAAGACCTTAAAATGTATTAAATGAGCCGTTAGATTTCTTTTTGAATACAAACCTTTTTTTCAAAAAGAGATCATAAATTTGTTAAAATTGTTTAATGTAAATTAATTTATACTTCAAATGAAAAATTAATTTTTAAAATTTTGATTAATAAATTTAATATGGGCATTTCCATTATGTCGAACGGGACCCTCGAACACTTTTGAAGTGAAAAAAGTCAAAGTAAAAAGTAATTTATAGCACTTAATTGGCCCTATAAATGGTGCAAAGGTTGATTTTGAACATTTTTTTTAAAGATATTTACAAAAACCAAGTCATTAGCACGGGACAAAAACAGAAGTGGTTTTCGCGACCAACAATTGAAAAGGCGATTTCAGCAAATCCTGAGGCCATATTGCAATCTGTTAAATTTAAGATGTCACTTAAAAACGGTTTTGATTTTACCCAAAAACGAGAAGGCAAAGCTAACCTAGACTGTGCCGAAGTTTTAATACACTTGCAACAGTTAACTCCAACTGATTTAACCGGTAGAACAAACTTCTGGGCAAAATTAATATACACTTTGCAAGTGTATAAAAATGGCGCTAAAAACCTTCCTCTTTTTTTTAATCTAATCAATTTGAAGCACAGTGGGCGATATAAGCCTTAATAACAGCGAAATCAACAATCGGATCGATCGTAATCGTCAAATATGTAAAAGAATTTTCTTTCAATATTTTAGTACTTAATTAATAACAGTAATTGGAAGACTTTTATAATAAAGTCATTTAATTACAGTTTTTTTAATTCTATTATGAAAAGTCAATAAATAACAGTTAGTAAAGTCTTTTGGTTTATTACTCAGAAAATAACAATGCATATTTTATTTTATTACTTATTATATTATAATTTTTATCACAATATAAAAGTCTTTTTATTTCGAAACTGTTATTTTAAGCATAATAAACTAAAACTCTTGAAATAACTGTTAAATGTGGAGTTTTATAATATAAGTTACAAGTGTCAACGTCCCTGGTTTGACAGAAATTTAGCACATTAAATTACCTTTAAAGAAAATTGCACATTTTAAATTCTCATTTTTTATAGTTACTTTTCTTCCCAATTAAAAAACTGGCTATATTGATAATTCTTAAAAAAGGTCCCACAAAAAAATGTAGGAGGGTAAACCAGTCAAATGTTTGGAATTTATGTAATTAAATAAAATATTTTATTTACACCTAATTCTGTTTTTACAGTATTTTTTTACACGGATTTGATATAACACGGTCTCCAAAAAAGATTTGATTCCATTCGATTTAAAATAATCTATTTGATTGAAATTTCAAAGAAAAATATTTTTACTTGCAAAAAATCTTTTTAAAAATTTAGTTAGGAATTCCCCTTTATAATTTATTTTTAGCAGCTTTATTATGTATGTGTGCAAATGTTTTAGACTTTCTTTACTTAATATCTTTTTTTACACCGTGTAAAAACAGAATTAGGTGTATGTGAAATTTGGATTAAGATTGATAGAATGCTTTTTTTTTACCTGATGAAAACTCCGGTTTGGTGCGCAGCAAATACATGATATCAATGATCAGATCGTAATCAACAAACTCGGGCTTGGCATTCTTAACCACATAGCCGTGTAGACTGTAGTTGTTGAGTACATCGATGCACTCATTGTAACCCTCGGTGGCCGCCTGCGAAACAGCATGTTGATGCTGCTCGTCGACGATGTAGGGATCGGCGCCCATGAACAACAAAAGACGCAGATGATTAGCATTGTTTAGCTGGCAAGCAATCAGAACAGCAGTCTTGCCACTAATCGAGTGCCGATAGTTAATGGGCACCAGCTCATAGTTGATGGCATACAGAAATGGGCGAAGGGCAGCATCAGTGCCCAGCTCCTCGTAGGCCTGCAGACACTTGTCCATCTGCTCGTTTCGTTGGCTTTTGTTTCGAAATACCTGTGGCAAATCTTTGTAAATGTCCGGGCCCTTGTGAATGCCGGCCAATGAAATGCAACTGTGAATGTCGTCCAAATAGGAGATGCGTGGTCCCGATAGCCTCAGTCGCTCCATGGACAGCTCCGTGCCCTCGCCGAAAAATTCGATAAACTCATGCGAATCACAGCTTTGGGAGAGCAGAATAACTCGAAGATTCTGATTGTCATTTAGAGCCTGTCGCAATTCGCTCAATAAAATGTCGGTGTAGGGATCGTGCTGATGCACATCATTGACCACAACGTGGCTGATATTCATAAATTTGTGTTCATCCTTGTCACTGGTCAGGGAGCGCAATAAGTGATTGGCCGTGGTGTAGACAATGTGCGAGATTGAGCTAATGCTGCTGTAATGCGGCACTTGAACGCCCGCAGTCTCACCCACATCCTCTCCAAAGAATTCAGCCACCCGCTCACTGAGGTGAACAGCCACAAGGTGCTCCCTCTCCACACAAAAAATTTTCGCATTCGCCTTCTTCTGCTCGCAATCCTCCAGAAGAAGCAGAGGCAGGAATATGGATTTATCCCACCAAAGATCTGCATCGAACACAATTACTCGATTCGAATAAATGGCTTCCAGAATCTCTCCAAAGTCCGAAAATCCCGGAAAGCTCTCGAGATAACAGCGCTGACTCTCCGTCTTAAAGCGGGGTGTGGGCGGCCTGAGAGCCGGCAATGGTAGATGGAGAGACGGTACTTCCAACTTGCCAGTCCGTTGGCCCCCAAACTCTAAGCACAACTCCAGATCGTCCTTGCCCACAAAAGCTGTGCGGTTAAGCAATGAGAACAAGTTCATTAGGGTTGACGATGACAATGTCAATGTCTTCGGCTCCTCTAGGTAGTGTCTGCAAGCCTGCTTGTACACCTTAATGCATCCCTGGCCACTATTAAAGACGCATTGCGAGCGTAAGCCCAGGGAACGAGCACACGCCATGAATTTCTCGTGATCCGAGGTCCGAAATGTGCATGCAAACTGTTGACAACATCGCCGACCGGCTATAAAATACAGCAGTTGCTGCGGTATAAATCTGTCTTGGATAATTTGGTTCATGATCAGTTCAAACTAAAAGCTACAATCGAAACGCAATATGTTCTGAGGACTAGAACAAACTCGTCGCCGTCATTTCCTTTTCCGTTAAAATCAAACTGAAAGTGGAATTATGAAAATGAAACAACAGACAGAGTTGCATTTGCCTCGAAGTGAATGCAAGTGACTGTTCACTGCTACTGTTACTTTCATTCGACAGTGAATTACAGCCAGCAGTCGGATACTGGATTTAAATTAGGCAGAAATAATTCTACTGACGTTTGAAAGCAACTAAATTTTTATTATTTAGTCGTTAACTTGTAACAATGTTGATTATATTTATTTATTTCAATATTTGCTATAATTCAGCTGTACATAATATTAAAAAAAATAGTGAATAGGGCACGAGTAGCAAGACCATAGACCCCAATTTTGATTATAAGTTATAATGTTGATAATAAGTTTTATCCGCGTTTCATCTAAAATTCAAATTGCTATAAATCTATTAAAAATAAAGAAGCAATAATAGATATTTAAGACGTCTGTCTTGATTCTGGATGTTCAGAAACGTGAGTAAGGAGTTGATGCTGTTGTTAAATGGAACATGAATTATAATTTTCGGCTAAGCTAACAATTTAAAAATATCTATCTAGGTACGTCCGAAATCTATGTTTTCGTTTTAAAAATCACAGTTTAAGGCCTGATCTCAGATGACAAACAATTTTTTTTCGGCACTATGCTTCATATAAATAAGACATATGTTAAAAAGCATTCTGATTTTTAAGCTCTACGAAATGTTTCTAGTCATATGAAGCATAGAGACGAAAATTATTTTTATGTCATCTGAGAATAGGCCTTTAAAGTAAAATTATTTGACAAAATGAATTTCGTCGTTGAAAAGTAGATTCGATACTGATTCCTTAAAGTTTTCCGCATTTGGCGACGACGATTTTTAGATCAACAATGTTATAGGATCAACACAATAATACTTACTACTCAATACAAAAAATTGTATATCTGAAATCAGCTTGTTACATGCGTAGTTAGGAGTTATTGTCATTGAAATAGTTATACGTTTACAGATGAACATCAAACCACGCAGGCCGAACACAAACCGTTGGGCCCCTATCGAATCATAAAATCAAGATATTTTTATACTCAAAAATTGGTGCTTAAGTTCAAATAAAAAACAAACTGCTTAAGATAATGGAGGTTAACAGAAGAATATGATTTAAACGATTTAACGGTTAACGTAGGACGATTTAATGCTTTACTATATTATATAAATGTATAAAAGATACATTTTCTTATTAGGAAAATATTGGTATCAAGAATCCCAAAATATTCATGGTTAAATCGAAATTGCAATTAAAATCCAAAGCATGTCGTAGCACTTTAAAATAGTACTGCTGTACCATCTGACAACCGGACGGAAAAAGTTAAGTCGACTTAACTCGTCGCTCTTATGAAGAATATATATAATTTATGTGGTCGGAAATGAATATTTCTATGCATTATAAACTTCTTGGCAAAATTAATATAAACTTTATAAGTGTTTTATATTTCCCTCTGAAAAATATTACACGTGTAAATTAATTATTTTTTACAGGATGCATACTTTACTCGCGTGTTAAGAAAAATGTGTGTTAATAATATTCGAACACAGCTAAGAAATGTACTTCTGTTTTCTTATGGAAAAATGTATGGAAGAAATATTGTTGTTTTTTACATTTCTAAAATTCTCAATTTCGGAAATATTGATCTACGCATTCTTGCACAACATTTTCTCGAATAATTTAAATTTTCTGCCTAGATAATTTTTTCAATTCAATGTAAACAATTGAGATTTGGCTTTGAGCAATCGTTTTCAATACGTTAAACATTTAAGACCTGATCTGGAATTCTATCTGATCTTAATCGTCTATTCAGATATCGACTTTGAATTCAGAACAGGACCGATGGTTGTCGACCATGCAAATAGCCAGGTCAGCTGTTGGTTTAAAGTCGAAAGACGTTATGAAATATTTTGAATCAGACTTTTGGTCGACTAAGATCCTTTATTGATGCTGATGAAGTATAACATATATATTTTATAAATACTCAAGGCACACACATTTCTTTAGTATTTGGATTGTCCTGATTCCGAATCGATTATCAGTTTTGTAACGTCACCTTCAGATTCCTAGATATAGTATAAAATGGGAATTTAGTATTTGTGGCGACATTTGGAATTATTTAGACAATACACACTAAAGCGATACTTTATACATTAACGCATCGTACAACAAATATTTTACGTTCGAAACATTGCCCATAAACCCTCAAAAAAATTGCTATATTTTTTCACAAAAAATTTGCAGTTTAAATGAATTTTTTTTATAAAAAATGAAAAGTTGTATTGGTTGTCTTTGATTGTTTTAAATTTAACTTCTACGTTAATTTGTCAAAAGTGGAATTGATTCCTTGTCTCGCAGCCCCAAAACGACAAAGATTCTCAGTTTGAATAGATTGGCTTGCCGGTCAGTGGAATGAAACGTAATTGCCAAGTTGCGCACTCGTACGGTTTAAAAATTTTGCATAATATTGTTCTTCTTGATTTACAAAAAAAAATGTTAAAGTATTGTGAATTCGGCTGAGCAAGCAATATCGAATTGTTAAAAGTAAGAGTCGTAATTAATAACGACCGTTCCATTCTCAATCGTTTCGCTTGTATGTATGTTTTTATACCCGTTACTCGTAGAGTAAAAAGGGTATACTAAGTTCGTGCAAATGTATGTAACAGGCAGAAGGAAGCATCTCCGACCCCATAAAGTATATATATTCTTGATCAGCATCAATAGCCGAGTCGATATAGACATGTCCGTCTGTCTGTCATGTTCAATCCGTCTGTTCATGATAACCTAGATCTCAGGAACTATAAGAGCTAGAGCTACCATATTTTCAGTGTAGACTTGTATCTTCTGCACATTGGAGATCGTTTGTTTCAAATTTTTTGTCACGCCCCCTCCCGCCCCCGCAATATGAAAAAACCTCATATCTCCCACAATTTTGAAAATACCGATTGTTCAAACCTTCTAGACATATATTTTAATCATCATTACCTATCGATCCGCCATACATCAATTTTTCGATCAGATGAACGATAAAAGAGTTGCCACCCGACGCAATTTGAAAAATACCGGTTCATATCTCCCACAATCTTTTTCGGTAACCTTACCCTGAGTAACGGGTACCGGTATCACCCGGTTAAAGTCGTAGCCAATAACGACTGTTCCACTCTCAATCGTTTCGCTTGTATGTATGTTTTTTCTGTTATGTTCCTTCGCTTGGAACGGTTAAAAGTAAGTAATTTCAAATGATAACGAGTGAGAATTGGGTAGGGCTTACTTTTTAAAAACGAATTTAGACCATGCAATGCTTCACTTAAACACTGTTCGAAACAATAAATATTACCGAGTGAACAGTTCGGAAGATTCTCTTTCTGCATTAATAACCACTTTTATAACCTATTTAACATTAAGTTTACGCATTGTCGGCTGTGCCCCTCGGGCGTTACCAACTTTCCTTGGGCTGTATAAAAGTACTCCGCCTTGTACGTCAACGTCCAAATACATATTTGATCGCGTTGGAAATGCTTTCTTCTACTCAAAGAGAAACGGTTTTATATTAAACTGTTTCCTGTAAGACTCTGCTTTTGAAACGTAATTTTTGCAAAAAGATTCAACGGGTGTTTTTTTTTCCTCTTTCGTATATGCCATTATTGGGAGTTTCCAGCTTCAGCTGCATAAATATCAGGTACACAGTGTCAAATAACATTCTGGTAAATCAAAATTATCTATTTATTCATACAGATTATCAAAAATCCTAGTATAAACTTCCAAATACATACGTTTTTCTTAAACAAAATGCTTCGGATGGTATTGTACATACGCATGTACATATTAAGGTAAGCATAACTACAAGTGTTTTGGTTAAATCAAAAATTATTATACCTAAATAGACTTTAGTACCAGTAACAAATTGGTATTCAAAACGAATTCTTTAAAGAAAATTAGATTTATCCACAGAATTCTGGGAGCCGCTGCTTTGATTCGACCAACCAGTGTTGCTGGGCGTACAGCCATTCTGCAATGAAGTCAAGATTTAAGTCAGTTGGGCGCAATCCTTGCATTTAAAAAAAGACACTAACCTGCTGGTCATTACACGCTGGGTTGTCGACTTTTGCCATTCCGCTGGAGCCGGAATTATTTGGGTTATTTGAACCTTTGCGACCGCCACCGCCGCCGCCGCAGTTGTTCAAGTTATTAGCGTTCGAGTGGCCGCCGTTTTGCGCCATCCATGATAAAAAGTTGCCTCCCTGAAAAGTAACTGAAAGAGTTTTTTGTTTGAAACAATGATAGAGGGTTTGAACGCTTGCCTGCTGGTCCTGGTTTTGATTTTGAAGCTGATTGCCGAGCAGGCTCCACTGATTCAACGCAGCAGCAACCAGAGCAGGGTTCATCGGCAATGAGTTTAAATTAAGTCCGACCCCCAAAGGGTTGTTCATATTTTGGCCTTGGTTCGAAGAGCTCGATCCTTGCGAATTAATGCCTAAGGCCTGCAAATTGGGCATGTCCAAGTGTCCCCGGTTCATCCAGCCGCCACTGCCAACGTTGCCGTTGTGCGGCTGCTGGCTCATGCCATGGAAATTGTTCTGTCTGTTATAGGGAATGCCGCCGCCGCCGCCGACATCCTGGCGATTCACGCTCCCGCCACTATTGTGATTACTACCGTTATTGTAGCCCCCGCCCGAATTGGTACCGAAATTATTGCCACCCATTCCGTAGCCACCACTGCCAATGTTGCTGTGACTATTGGCGATTGTCGAGTTATCACCTCCGTGCGCATTGTGTTGGTTATTACCTCTATGGTGTCCACTGCGGCCGGAATTCATATGATTTCCCTGGGGATGGTGATACGAGTGCATTCCAAAGCTATTGCCAGAATTGTAGTTGTAGCTTTGACCCTGGTGGTTTCTATTCTGCTCAGCCTTTGGAGCGGCATTGGACACATGAACAGACACGCCTAAAAAGAGTTTGTGTTAAAAGATTCTCGTTCAATGTTTTAATTGTAATTGATTTTACCCTTGATTATATGATCCTCCCCGCACAAAGATTGAGCCACATCGGGATCAAGAAATGTAACAAAGCTGAAAGCCCGGAAAGGTCGGGGAATGAAAACATCCGTGACTTCGCCAAACTTTGAGAAATATTCACGCAAATCATCAGAGTTGATGTCTTCTGTACAACGACCAACGAACACTTTGCATGGCACTTGATGACCCATTCCCTGTGGGATTAGATAAAATTATCATTACCGGAACATGGAAACAAGCAGTACCCTATACGAATTTAGAAACAACTCTAAAAATTTACTAAGAAATAAAAATAGCGAATCTTAAATTTGGAATAATTAAAAAGTGGGAAATATGTATATAAATTGGGAAAATCAGGAACTATACAAATTTCAGAATTCTTAAATTGGGAAAATAAAAAAATATTATTAAATTTCTATAACCGGTTTTTAGTAGAGATGCCTGAAATATTATCGATATATTAAATATCGGTCGTTTTATTTATCGAAAAATGATATATTAATATCGATATTTTTGTCGAAAAACGATATATCAAAATCGGATTTTTTCTAGCGTGGTATATCGTATATCGAATATGTTTTACGATATTTTCATGCATTCTGTGTAATGTCCAAAAATTGTTGTAGACTTTTCGTTGATAATTTTTCCTTCACGTAACGCACGATTTACGAAATAAAAATCTCTTGACGCACGATTCACGCACGTATCACGGATGCTCACGCACGAAAGACTGTTTTTTTCTCACGATCACGTCGTGACACACCGTGACGCGTTTAAATTCACGTCAAGCGCGCACCTATATTTCCTAGTGATTTCAAATTTTGTTCGCTTTTTTTGGTAGTAATTCGTATAGGGAACCTTAAGACGCTTCAGACAAAAATTGCATCCAATGTAAACACAATGTTTTTCGATGTGCTTGGTTTTCTGTCTTACCTTCGAGTTAGGAACCTTTACTTCGCACCAGCGACCATCAATTAGATGACGATTGGAGAGTACACGCATTTGCGCCTCGTACGAACCGAAACGCACAAATCCAAAACCCTTCGACTGGCCCGACTTGACATCCTTTTTAATCTGCGCCATCAGAACTTCGCCGAAGCTCTCAAAATACTCCCGAAGACTCTCCTCAGTTGTTTTCCAGGGCAACCCCAATACAATCAGGTCAGTGCAACGCAATCGCGTTTCTATGCGTTTTGTTTTCGCCGTTGAGTTTTCCAAGTTATCGTCGCTCTTGCGCTTGTTCTCTATGGGAGTGGGAGGTAATATGGGGCGATAAGGAGGACTGTCGATTTGTGCGGCAGAACTTCGGAAATTCGATATACCTTTTGGAAACACACAAAAGTAGATATATTCTCCCCAACCCGAATCGACGCTCGGCGGAAAAAGTCTGCCCTCGTTCGAACGCACGCCGCGAACGGCTTTCGTGTCCATATTCCGATATTTCAGACCGCAGGAGCCCGGGAATTGCGCCTGAAGGGTGGATAGCAGCAAGGTGCCATCTTCCTCAGCCGGTAACTCGATGGGCTCGTCACCCTCCTCCTCGGCAACTTGTACAAAATCCATTATATATTGAGTTTGAAGCTCTAAAAACGATAGAAAAGTGAAATAGTAACATGTGATATAAAAAAAGGCACACTTCCACTCTAAATGTGATCCATCATTCAATCAACTGAAGCATCGCACTGATTTTCTCGTACTCATATCCTACTTTTTTTTTACAGACAAATAACTCACTCATTCGATTGTCGTAGCCTCACACGGTGTATAAAAAAAATAAAACAACAAAAAACAGAAACAAAAATCAACACACATGTCAAAACTAATCAAGCTTTGGGGTGGAGGGCCGTCAAAATCAATAGTTTAAAGAATACAAATGTTAAATTAAAACATAATTTTAAAAAATATCAAAATCTACAATAATCTAACCTCATAATGGACTCCAAAGATTTTCAGTAAAACTACCTGCGGGAACTAAGTATATGTGCAAAGTTGTTTTAATCTGTCTGTTCTCTAACTGAATAACTGGGATTAGTGTGGATTTGAGTGTGAAAAGTAAATTTAATTGAAGGTGGACAATTTTGTATTGAGAAGTAGGTAAGCAAATAATGCTGTGATGCCGGATATTTAAAAAAAGATCTATATCGATATTTTTTCGATATTGAAAAAGTATCATTTCGATATTGATATTTTGTTGACAAAATAATCGATATTTTCGATGTTTAAAAGAATATGTGTTTCTTAAGAATAATCAGGTCTATCAAGGTAATTGAGGTGTCATTTGAGGAATGATTCGGGTAGATATTCGGTGACTCTACCATTCCGCAATCCAAAACATATTAAGCTAGGACACTCCAGATCTAACGCACATTCGAAATTTATCATAAACGAATGTCGTTTAAAAAGGGATGCGTATTTGAAGGCCCAGTGCGACTTAGTAGTCCAGGAATACTTGGATCTGGGTCATATGCGACAAAAACTACCATCTACAGATCAGATCTCCCAAACACTATTAAGTATATATCGAATGTATTTTTATAAGGTTATCAAATATGTGTATTTTATTCCATTTATACTATAAGATGTTGTGGAATCGTATGTAAGATCTTATAGTGAAAGATGACACTGCAGTAGAAAAGAAAACATATCACACATTCTCAATTTGTTTGGTCAATTATGGACATTTATGGTTACTTAATGAATAATCTTTTGATCTCTAAAAGGCAATACAAACAAACTTTTGGAAGATTTTTTTTGGAATTTATGACCGCTGCATGAATCCGTTTGCTTCATATGAAAAAGTATTTTTATGCAGACAATTATAAGGAATGATTCGGGTAGATATTCGGTGACTCTACCATTCCGCAATCCAGAACATATTGAGCTAGGACACTCCAGATCTAACGCACATTCGGAATTTATCATAAACGAATGTCGTTTAAAAAGGTATGAAGGCCCAGTACGACTTAGTAGTCCAGGAATACTTGGATCTGGGTCATATGCGACAAATCTCATCGAATAGTCCTTTTCAGCATTTCAATTGTACATTAAATGACACCATTTTAAATTTGGATTTGTGGGAGTTTTATCGTTACAATTACTTTATTGAATCCTCATGTCATATAAAGACTTAAAGACGAGTGGAATAGATTTACTTTGTACAATTTGAACCAATTTTGCATTTTTTTTTTCAAGTTCCATGTAGAACTTAAAAATATCGCCGAAAATATTCCCAACATTTTTTTCGATATATCGCGATAATACAATTTCCGATATTGATATATCGTTTATTCAACAAAAAATATCGATGTATCGATATTATTTCCGGCAACCCTAAAATACAGCGATTACTTTCTAAAAAATGTATTTTCAACACTAATTGGTTTTTTTTATACCCGTTACTCGTAGAGTAAATAGGGTATACTAAGTTCGTGCAAATGTATGTAACAGGCAGAAGGAAGCATTTCCGACCCCATAAAGTATATATATTCTTGATCAGCATCAATAGCCGAGTCGATATAGTCTGTCCGTCCGTCCGTCTGTCTGTCTGTCCGTCTGTCTGTATGAAAACCTAGATCTCAGAGACTATAAGAGCTAGAGCTACCATTTTTCAGTGTAGACTTGTCTTGTCTGCACGCAGATCAAGTTTGTTTAAAATTTTTGCCACGCCACCTCATACATATATCCCACAGTTTTGAAAATAGATTGTTCGAACCTTCTAGACATATATTTAAATCATCATTACCTATCAATCCGCCATACATCATTTTTCGATCAAATGAACGATTAAAGAGTTGCCACCCACGCAATTTGAAAAATTCCTCATATCTCCCACAATAGGGGCAACCTTACCCTGAGTAACGGGTATATCGAAGTCGAGCAGGGCCGACTTCAACTTACGCTCTCGTTATGCATAAGAATGCCACGTGGGACACACCTGCTTGAAGAAAATCGCAGTTTGATAAAGGGACTGAGGGAAGCTGGGACTAATTCATCCTGGATGACCCTGGCGGTTCCAATAAGTATTGGTGCGATTCACGGCACCACGGGAAACACGCCATAAGAGAAACTTTGGTGGTGGGTCGCTGATGGTTTGGGTTGCTTTTGGCTACGCTGACTAGAACAAATGCTGACTAAAACAAATGCAGTTTACAAGATTACAAGGAGATAAGTCTATCAACCCTAGAAAACATGATGGACTTCATGCCTGGTAGACTAAATCAGGTTATTAAACTACGCGGAAAGAATCATAAGACCTTTTAATTAGTTAAATATGTGTCTTAGTAAAAGAACGTTTTAATTAATTAATGCACATGTACTTAGTTCCCGCTGATACGTTAGGAACGTTCGCTAATATGGAAGCCTATTGATATAATCATACGATTTTGCTTTCATTTGTCAAAGTAAAATCGGATAAAAATGATTAAGGACGTTATCTTTGAAAACAGAATAAACACATTTCTTTAATAACCTCCAATATATTTATCAATAAATAATGTTGCTTTTATAAAACTTGAAAACGCTGTAAAATGATTAACCAATAAAATTTAAATGCAGAATGTGGAAACCATTTTTCAGCTCGTCGAAAACAGATATAAAATATTTATCATAGTTTCTAAATCTTTTTGTTTATATACTGGATCGATTCTCCGTTTTCTTCCGATAATACAGACGGCCTTTTAGTTATTTTTAAATAATACATCTTCTCAACACTTGCAATTGTTTTGCGGCTATTAAATGTGAAACATTCATGTTTTGAATTCCACGTTGCGAAAGTTCAAACTAATATTAAAAACAATCGAAAGACTTCAGTTGGTTTTAGTGTTGTCAACTATAAAATCGTACAAAGTTGTGTTGCTTTCCGCTGTGGCCAAGATTTTGAGAGTGGAGGCAACTCAGGAGATGTTATTTGACCCGCCGTATTTCCTTACAACAATTTAACAATGATCTTATTAAATTTAAGTGCCAGACGCGCATAATAAATGGCCTGGCTTGGGTCGATATTGACCAGCACTCGAGACACCGTCTCCATTCTAACAATACAGCCAAACGATTCGTATTGCCTATGGAGTAATGCTCCGAATTGGTTTCGTCATAGCAAATTCTTTTGTTATTAAGTATTTATTATTAAAGTAATAATAATTAACATAAAGTTGCTTATATTCAAAACCAACCCGGAACCACTGGTTCATAAAAGTGATTTCGAACGAATTACTCGTGTAATTCAGAACCACCAAAATCAAAACGTTTCGGAATTGATGCAAAATTACTTTTAATCTGTAAGAGGAATTGGGAACAATTCTGATTACAAATTCTATTTGCTTAAAAGTAGCAGAGTAAATGCAGGCCTGTTCCTATTTTGACATTAAAGGAATACCCGTTACTCGGTGTCCAATGCGCAAGCGAAGTGAAAAATAAACGCTTGAGTCATAATATAAGCTGCCTAGTATGAATAATTTTTTTTGCGAAATGCTTTGCAGCTCTTGGCTCAAAAAGTTAAGTATATTTTATAAAGAGTTTCATAGAAAACCAAAATTGCATATTTTAAGTAATCGCGAGGCAAAATGGCTTTAAAGTTTAAAATTTCCCCTTAATTTAACTATCAATGAAGGCAAACCCCTTTCCAAAAGTGTAAAAAAAAAAAAAAACGAGAAGGCAAAGCTAACTTCGACTGTGCTAAAGTTTTAATACATTTGCAAAAGTTCACTCCAACTAATTTATCCGGTAGAATATATATGGGATGTAGGTATGAGATATTTAAGATTTAATTGAGAATCAAAATTTGATCACGTTACCATAAAGAAAAACTTTTCTTAGCAAAACACATTTTCCGACCGATCGGTCCTATGCCAGCTATATGCAATAGATATCCGATGTTGATAAAACCTTCCAAAATTGTGTGGACGCATATAAATCTAATATGCACCATGATTGGTGACGCATCGATGGAAAACAAAAAAGTTTTTCTCACTAGAACTAGTTTTTGACCGACCGTTTATACGGCAGCTATATGCTATAGTCATCCATTTTAGATATATTTTTTCTGAATTGTGTGGAAACATATAAAACTAATATTTACTACGATTGGTAAAGCTACGATGGAAATCAAAAAAGTTTTCTCACAAAGACTTATTTTTCGACCGATCGTTTCTATGGCAGCTATAAGATATAGTCATTCGATCCGGCCGGTTCCGACATATTAGTTGCGTGCAGTAAAAAGAAGACTCTGTGCAAAATATCAGCTCGATAGCTTTAAAACTGAGGGACTAGTTCGCGTAAAAACAGACGGAATTGAACTCAGCTCGTCGTCCTGATCAAGAATATATATAAATAAATATTTCTATGCGTTACAAACTTCTGGTTAAAATTAATATACACTTTGCAAGTGTATAATAAATTGTGAAACAGGCAGGGTGTCAAACCGGAACCGTATACCGAAAAGAACCGATTGAAACTCAGAATCAGAACCGGAACCGTTATTATTTATTTTTTGCGTACCGGTATTTCGGAACCTTTATTTTTGGAACCGAAATGACCGAAAAGAACCGAAACATTGTACCGGTACAGTTTCGGTTCTGAGTTTTTTTTGTTATTTCATTTTTATTGCTTTAATCAGGGATTTCTTCAGGGTAAAACGCAGGGTATACGTAAGCAAAAACTTACAAATGTAAAGTTAAGGGACCATCTGGTATATACTGAAATTTTCAATAAAAATAACAATTTCATCTTATTTCGTTGCATATATTTTGATTCAATAAATTCCAAATATTATTAATTTATCCTTAATTTTTGCATTTACAAAGGAAATGAATTAATAATTGATCGGTAACGTTATCTGAAAACAGTGTATTTAACATTTCATCAGATATCAAAAGATCTTCTTGCTCTTCTATTATTAGGACATTTTTTTCTGAAGTAAAGTTTATTATGTTTAATTTTCCTTCTTAATAACTACTTTTTGTTGTGTAGGTTGCTATCATTTCTATTATATCTTCGGATTAAAGGATTTTTAAATTATACCGGCTCATACCGGTACATACCGGTACGTACCGGTATACCAAAATAAAAAACAAAGGTACCGGTACGGAACCGAATACCAAAATAAACAAGAACCTAAACAGAACCTTTTACCGAAACATTAGTTTCGGTACGTACCAGAACCGGAACCGAAATTCGATTCGGTTTGATTCCCTGGAAACAGGCAAACTGATCGGAGGCCGAGCTGTTGGTAAAATTTATAATCTATATAAGCAACATGGAAGAAGATCGTACAACAGACCTGGTTATCCGGATGGATTTGGAAAAACTTCTTCCATGTCATGGCTGTTTCCTAATTTAAAGAATAAACTATACCAATTACATTGACACATTTTGAATCTAAATAAAATGCTAAAACTTAACTGAATCCTACTAAGCATTATTCCAAATAGTTTACCAGATATGGAAATTTAAGATGCACTTAAAAGAACGGCAGCTAACAAGAGCAAGCACAGCCAAGGTATTTATATTACCATCATTTCCTGTCAGATTATTTTGTCTTGACGCTACAAACTCTAAATAAATATGCGTTTTACCATCATCAAAAGACTTTGCTATGATAGAAACTAAAAGCTTTACTTAAACCAATAAAAATAAACCACCTGAATAAATGGCCAGTTGGCTAAACCATTAATAAAAGAACTAACTAGTTCAATTATAAAACTTTATTTTATATTAAACATATATGTAGTAATTTAAAAAAAATGTCTGTTCCCTCTCCAGATATATTTTGCTTGTCGATGTCTGGTCTTCTAAAGCGATTTCCATTTTTCGAACAGCACCTTCAGTCCAGTACCTTAAATTATAAAACTGCACTGCAAGGACGTCTTTAGTTGAAGGCAGTTTTTCTAATTCGATAACTGATTGCACAAGCCCCACCATATAAACATTTGTACGTTCTTCTACCATGTTGCTTATTAAACTATAAATTGTACCAACAGCTCGGCCTCCGATCAGGTTGTCCAGTTTGTGAAATACTCTAATTATTTTTTTTTTACCCTTTTGGAAAAGGGGGTTGTCTTCATTGATAGTTAAAAGTTAAATTAAGGGGAAATTGGAAACTTTAAAGCCATTTTGCCTCGCGATAACTTAAAATATCCAATTTTGATTTTCTATGAAATTCTTTATAAAATATACTGAACTATTTAATTTTTTGGAAAATATGTAAAATAGTACTCCCTAGTGAGCACATTTTGTGATGCGCATTTTTCAACACCTTTCCTGGGGTATTTTCATCAAAGACACAAACCGGCACCTAAATTTTGTTGGTAAATCTGTTTGTTTGCGTTTTAAAGTAGTTTTGTAAAAGCTGTAAAAGTATGTGAGAAAAATGTAAAAATAAACGTAATATGTAGGCAGCATATATAGAGAGTCTACATAGAAAATATGGTGCCTGTAACTTTAACCATCTTTGAAATATGCTAGTTCGCAGGGACAGACATGTTTACTACCGATCCTCTGGAACAGAGCCAGACGGACTTGGCTAGAATAACTCAGTTCGTCATTCTGTTAAAGAAATTATATACTTTAGGGCTTTAAAGACACTTTCTTCCAACTAAAAAAATAATAATACTTCCCCCAAGGGTATCCAAATACTACTTATAGGAAATAATGTAACGAATTCATTCGTTTGCCCAATCGACTCTTTCAATGAATGAACTAAGGATGCCAAACTCGAATGAATATAACATATAAGAAATAACAGTTGATAGCCCAATATGTCATTAAATGTATGTATTTATGTAGGATTAAAGATACAAAACTATGAAAAAGTTGCACAAGGCACCATTTAGGATGACTGTAAAAACACTTTGGTGACGATTCTCACAGATGGTCCTAGACTTTTACAATAAATTGAAAATATATATATTCTCCAAAATAAAATTTAAATGCAAGTTGATGTATACAAACATACATATGCAAGTATGTAGGCACATAGATACACACACACATATGTATGTATCTACATGAACATGTAAAAAGAGGGACTGACTGGTGCGCTCGTCCTCCTAAATGGTTACACAACGATTCTTACACTATTGATAGGGGTTAGATGCAACACTACAGACGCAGTGTTTTTTAATATTGAATTCTTGTAGAGCTCACACACGTAATGTCTGTATTTATGTTGTATGTAGTATTTCCATTTAAGCTCGCTCTCTCACACGATACGACGGATTCACACACACAGGCGCACGCAGCACAGGCAGAACCAGAGAAAATCACTTTTTCTTCGCACGCTCGTTTCTCGACACAACACACTAGTAAATAGGCACATCCACTTTCAATTAGTGCGTAAAGAAATACAAAGAATATTTACAATTTCATTGTTAATAAATTTGCTATTGTAAAATACACCATTTTCCAGACAATTCTTTTTTTGCAGGCAACTATTTTTTCTATTCTGATTTGTATTAGTATTTGTATGTATATCAAATATGTGTGTCAAAATAGCGACGGAAAGTTAGTGACGAATTGGAACGATGGAATATGGCACATTCATCTCCGAAACGCGAGTATATTCATTTCAATATTTCAAATGGTCCATTCCGAATCGTTCAATATCGTGAAAATAATTATTTAATGGGGGAAAAAAATCTAGTAGCTTGAGTAAATTTATAACAAGTAAGAAAGTCGCTCAACCCCGACTGTAAATTACCTTGTACCGATCAAAGATTGTTTATAACAGACAACTTTAGCGCCATAAGCAGAAGGATGATGTGAAAAACATATTTTTTTATTTCGTTTTTCCTGGGTTATTTATCGATGACCCAAAGTCTTAAATGTATTGTGTCAGCTTTCTAAACCAATATCTTCAGGTGGCGCATGCGACTTTTTTTTAAAACTGTGTTTCTAACACAAAAATAAAAATAATTTTTCATGTGTATACTAATTTTATCAAAGCCTTAATTCTAAAGATCAACAATAGGTTGAGCTTTTATAAGAATAACAATGATCTTTCCTTAATT